>OX031014.1:11117431-12317431 GCA_943736025.1 Tenthredo mesomela
TCTCAGTGACAAAACACGGATTCCCGATGTTTTTCTGTCCGTGTCTAAGGCACTGGCGACCAATGCGCGAGACACGAGCAGGCCATGTCGAAAAACGAGTGGCCCGTGTCGAGCGCCGCTCGTTCCGGCTAGACATTGCCTACCAATGTCTTGCACATTGGCCACCAGTGTTTACTTTTCTCCGTGTAGAAACCCATGATGACGGACGAAAAAAAGGATTTTTTCAAGCCCCCCGCAGAGGGAATTATTATTATTCTTCGTTCCCACGGTATAAAAAATAGGTTCCACTGCCTCAAATCAATGCCGATATAGTATTGAACTCTCAAGACCAATTCTCAAATATTGTCTGTAGTAATACCACAAGACCTTCGAAATAATCTGATATTTCCCGATTGTTTTGCTGCGTGGCATCGAGAGGGCTAAGTTTTGCAGATTTTTGTGCAAAACTTGGCCCGTTCGTTGCTACGCAGGATCAAAACAACTTTTTTTCGTCCGTCATCGTGGGTCTCACGCGAAAACATTCAGAATTAAACACAGAATTTTTCGTAATTTTTCAAGAATTTTCGAAACGTTGGAACATGGTGTTTCGTTTGTTCAAAATGTTAAAAGTGCTGAGAAAAACAGAAGGAATTATGATCCTATCATGGGAGGGGTGTCGAAATGATCGAAATAAAAAAAAAAAAGATTTTTGAGAATTTTTCGAGATTTTTGAAAAATGCCAATTTCAAAATGGGTTTGAATAATCATGGAAAATTAACGGTTGGAGGGAAAAATCTGAAAAAATTCAGCAGTGCTTTTTCGAGGTCGTAGAATCGTATAAAAAATCGTGAAGCGAATCAAAGATGATGAGGGAAAAACATTGGTCGGGTTCACGTTGAATTCCCCATATATATATAATATATATATTAGGGTGGCGCAAAAAAACCGACTATTTTTTTTTTTTGAGTCTCGAGTGAAAAAATGTTAGTTTTTGATGTTTTAAGAGCCCTCTCCAAAAGACAGCTCAAAAAAAAAATTTTAAGAGGTCGCTCCAAATTTTTTTAAATTTCAAAAATCGTCAAAAATCGTCAAAAATCGAATTTTTTTTTTCTAATTCGAATTTTAATTTTTTTTTCTCGTTACGGTATAATTTTACAGACCAAAAAAAAATAAGTTTCTGAAAGTTTCAGTTCAAAATTTAAATTTTGAAAGGTCGCTCATAATTTTTTTTAATTTATCAGTGCATACTTTAGATTTTTTAATTATTTAATTATTAAAAAATTATGAGCGACCTTTCAAAATTCAAATTTTGAACTGAAACTTTCAGAAACTTATTTTTTTTTTGGACTGTAAAATTATACCGTAACGAGAAAAAAAATTTAAAAATTAAAAAAAATTCGGTTTTGTCCATTTTCTTTAGAAGGCATTTCGCTTCGTGCCTCGTTTCACTTGGTTGTCGCTCGTTCTTTGATAGGGCATCAAGCGCTGTGCGAACTTGGTTATACCCTCTAGCGAAAGCGCTTACTGCATCAGCCCGAGCTGACCAACGCGTGGTAGATAGTGCTTTCAAAACCTTATGCTCCGAGCCTAATGCAGAAATCAAAGTTTGCCAACGATACGGCGAAGAAGAAAAAATGTATACAATCGTTGCATATAAGAAAAATACGAAGTCATATGCGCATTACATACATTCGGCTGACTTAACACCGACCACGTTTAAAGAGTGACCTGCACATGGCACGAACGCAGCGAGTTTGTTCCTATGTTTGATCCTAGCCTGCAATCCAGAATAACGACCTGCCATGTTTGCAGCGTTGTCATAGGACTGACCGCGGCAATCATCTAAAGAAATGTTGTTATCTTGCAAAAAGTTTGTGATCACATCTGCCAAGTTCTCAGCCCCATGTTCGTGAATTGGAATAAACTCTATAAATCGCTCGATTGGACCATTTGTTCAAATACCGTACTGTGAACGTCAGCTGATCTGTGCGAGTAATGTCTGATGTGGAATCCACGCTCAAAGAGTAATACTTCGCTGCTCTTAATTCATACAAAATTCTTTGTCACCCATAAGCTCTATGAACTCCTCACAAATACCAGCTGATGAGTGCGAAGTTGAGCCTTTTCCTTTATTCGCGTGGGTGTTGATGTATTTTGCAAGGAATAAGGATCAAACTGACCGAGAAGTTCTAAAATTCCCAGGTAATTGCCGTTACGAGGTGACCCTATGTTTTGGTTATCTCCTCTGAATGCAATAGTAGACCCTATTTTAACGCTAAAGTGTCCGAAATTTCCCGATTTACCATGTTTAGGCTCAAAGTAGGGTCTGTTTAGAACCTCCTTAACGCTTTCCTTAGTAGAAATATTTCAACCAGGCGCTAGCGAGCGCCAGGCTAGCTAAACTCATAATCGGGCCAGCCCTCACATCGGAGTCCCTAATATTCATTTGCATGAAATTAAAAAGTAATAATAGTAGAAGAAAAAAACAATACGAAATGCGACAAATTTTATCGTCAGTTGACCCAGCCTACGCATCCTATCGATGAAATTGCGTTATACACCTACTAAAAACCGCCGCATTTTTAGTCCCCGCCGGGACTTGAATCCACGTCCGCTCGGTTACCAGTCGCACGCCCTAACCACTACGCTAAACTACCTTATGACATAGTATCTAACACTTTGCTACTTCTTCACGGCCTATCGAAGTGTCAAGTTATTATACTTGAAATATTTCAATGTTATCAACATTTTGCATTTGCTGGACTAGATTGAAGCCCTTGCACATATTATTACGATTAATTACTAAATATTATGTCATGCATTTTTCGTTTACGCAATCATATTGTTATAAATTTAGCTTTAGAGCTGGAAATTATGAAATAAAGAAATGGGTCCCTGAGTTGAAAGAAAGATTCAAGTCGATTACAAAGAAATTATATTGAAATATTAGCTTTTAAGTTTATTGGATTGGAAAATGTATGCGTTTCGTTTTATGTCTGAAACAAGACTGTTATTTACAACAATATTCGTTGATCAGCTATCTGTATACATCTTTTATTTGTAATCATTTATCTTTGAAGACTGCTAGACTGAATGCAATGAAATCTAATGTAAAGTGTAGGAGGGAAAATACACCAAATACACCTTTGTAACAGTATGTTTATCCGAATTAAATATGACATTTGGTTACAAAAAAAAAAAAAAAATGTTTTTTCTCGACATTTCACAATTACTAAACGTAATTATTAATTCAAATTATTAATTGTTATTATTTATAATTATTTAAAATTTATTTAAATTTTAAATTAAAATCTCAAGACTTTTTTTATATTTGTTGTGAAATTTTGAAAGATTCTATATTTCATAAGAACAAATAGATTTTTGAGAAAAAATGAGATTACTAAAGATTTTATGGAAGAAAAAAAAATGTCGAGAAAAATAAAATTTTTGAAATTTTGTGACGTGAAAAGATTTTTAGAAAAAAACGAAAGGACTAATGGAGGTACTCACTTTGCTCAGATCTGCCCGCATGTTATTTAATATCATTTTGTAAAGTCGAAATACAGATACCGGGAAGATTCCTTGATAGTATACACCTGACTGCCGTCGATTGCGCATGCGCCAAATAATTCATTTTCATTGGTCGGTAAGATCGTCCCGGGACAGTATTATGACGTAGGAGGCACGGGTGCCAACATGCGAAAAATTAAGCGAGAGCTGTCAAACTCTGGCGCGTAAAGTAGTCAATCGAGGTTATGTTGATATTTATTTTAATTCGACGTTAATTATTGAAAAAAAAAAAGAAAAATAGCACGGACTAGCAGTTTTTAATAACGTAGTCCATTTCGGAAGATTATTCAATGCGTGCATCAAAGGATTTAATGGAAAAACAACAATTAATCGTTACAAAAAACATCTTAAAGTGATTTGTTGAAAGATGAAATCTAAAATCAAATCTGAAAGGTTATTATCAAATGACAGTCTGGACAAACTGAGGCAGGTGAGTGAAAATAACGTTTATTGAAAAAATATTCTTCATTCACATCGAATCGAAGCAAGCAATCAGCTGTTCGGAATAAATTCCGACGGTTCTTTCAGAACATCAAATTTTAACCTCGATAATGAAAGCTTTCCAAGCCTTTCTGAATCACTACCGCAATTTATTGAGATTTGAACCCAAAAAATTCGTATCAATTACATCGCCGTCGAAAACAAAGTTTGACAGCTAAAACTCGGGATGGCCAGCCTGCCTTAGCGGACGACGAAACTCGCGCATGCGCAATCGACGGCAGTCAGGTGTATACTATCAAGGAATCTTCCCGGTATAATAAATGTTGATTTCATGCAGTTTTACAGACGGCTCTTTAATTTTTAATAAAATTTGCATATCATTTGATATATAATTATTCATTCGATCATTTATCACATCATTATATTACTCTACTCTAAATCATCACATACTTGAAATATTTCATCTATATAATTATAGTATATATTCGGTAATTTCAACAGTGGAAAGTCTATCTTATTTCATTTTGAATAAAAAGCGCAGGCGCAAATGATTATTGCAAAAACTAAGTGGCATAATCATCATGACAGCACTTGACAGCACGTGATTAAACTCGTGATTGCTTAGTGCAACACATTGTGCACGCACGCAAGTGCCTATCACATTGTGCTGCCGGAAAAGATGCATTTTTGAATGCACGACGTGCCTCGCACGCGGTGCGTGTAACGTGCGTGGCACCATTGTTATCTGGGTTGATACTATATTATAAATACGGAGCTCTATTTTTGATATGATTTTCATCTTTTTTTAATTATATTCAACATATTATACCGTTTTAATTTCAAACAGTCGAATGGCTATATTGTTTCATTGTTTTCAATGAAAATCGCAGACGCAAATTACGATTGTAAAAAATATCATTATGACGGCACTCTAAAAGGTCACATTTGGCCCGCCCGCGAGCGACTAGCACGTCGTGCCAGCGATATGTCCAGCAAAGGCACGCGAAATCGTACTTCACGTGTGCGTGCTTCATGCCTCGCATATCGCACGCATATTGTTATCTGGGATACTCGTAGTGCGACACATTGCGCACGCACCAAGTGTCGATCACATTGTGCTGGCCAAAAAGATGCATTCTAGCATGCACGACGTGCCTCGCACGCTTGTTTGTGACTTGTTTTTTTAAGTTCGCCCAATGATTCCGAATCCATATGCTTAATTGGGATTTAATGATTCCCTGTGTAAGAAAAAATAGTTACAACATAATCTTAAAAATCATAAGTATTTCTTACACATCCATTTTGACCTCCACTAAGGCTGGGATACGCAGCGACAGTGCTCGAAGCTAAATTATAGTAATCTTGCTTTGAGGGCGTAGTTTTTGTAGCTTGCCACAAATATGAACCCCAATGATGGATGAAATATTTTTGTGATTGTAGAATTCCAATATCCGCTAGTTTCCTTTCTAAATTTAGAGTCAGCGGTGGTAATGATGCTATTTGCGGAATTGAACCCGGCCCTGTCGATAGAGGTAACTTCCTACTCTTGCTTGACGTAGATTGAAACTTCCCAATACCTGATGAATCTGCTTCGGCATCTTCTGCAGCACTTGTATTAACTCCAAGAGATTCAGAACCGCGGTAACATGCCATATTAGCCACTGTAGGCCCATCTGTTAGTGACTCTCGAATGAAAATCTCTTCATCCGGGTCAAAATACCGGGGTTCGGTGTATAGGACTTCGAGGTCCATTTCAACTGCAGCTTTTTCTCCTACATCCAAGTCATCAGGAATAATTATGGGCAAAGATGTGGTGCTAGAGGCAATCGGTGGCATAGGTATCAGTATAGGACAATCACATCACTTTTATCTTGAACTTCTTCGTCTTCTAAATCACATACTTTATTTTCTCTGTCTGGATCTTTTTTTTTTTTTTTTTTTTGTAGTATGATGGATTTTCTCAACATCATCATGTTCAGCACGACATCCTTTTCGATTGCTTCAATCAGCTTCCGACGAATAATTTCACATCCGACGTACTTTTTTCCGAAACATATTTTATAGATTTGCACCGTTCACCGATTAAACAAAACACTTTTTTTTCCATGGTATAAATCAAGCCACAAAGCCCGAGATCGTTGAAAAAATATTTTTTAACGATAATTATGGCGTCCGTGTTCAACACGAGAATCCTTCTGCGTCATGGCCGAAAGCGGAACTGTTCGTTGCCATGCGAACCGCGCATAAGAGAAAAAAAAAAAAAAAAAAGAACGTCCCTGCATATGTTATACTGTCACCTCTTCTCTTGCCGTGTCCCATTTCGCCGATCTCGGCCTCGGTCTTGGTCTCGGTCTTTTGCGCATGCGCATATTAGCCCTGGCCTTAGACTTTTACGTGATATGCGAATGCTACTCGGTCGGTATCTCGCTCTGCCACTAGTGGCGCACTCTGGCGCTGCATCCCTCTACCACAATAAGCCGGAAATGCAACGCTAGATTGTTCGTTTAAAAACAGTATAATGTTTGTTTATTCACTCGTCTTTTTTGTCATCCTATTTGATGCGTCTTTTTGGTGCCTTGCGAGTTTTGAAGGATACATCGTTTAGAGATATATCTCGTTTGAAGACACTGCAATTCGAGTGCCCGTAATTCTTTTACTCTTTTCGCGGCTTGTGTTCAAAAAAAGGAGCGCAATATGAATTCTTCAGTGACCTACAGTTGTAAGTATACTCTTTCAGTACTCAATTTGTCATTAGACGGCTCAAATGGAAAAAAAATGATTGAAACCTCCCGCATTGACCAGTGTTAAACCCCGACCATCTCGGAATCATCTCAGTTTTTTTTCAAAATGCTACTCAGTATAAAGAATGCGTTCAGATTGTTTTTAAGATTTTTTCATTCAGCCGTTTTTTTTTTATACATTTTTAAATTTTATTGAGAAAGCTATTTTTCAAAAATCTGAAAAAATTCTCAAAAATGCAGTGGATGGCATAGACCAGGCCCCCCGTTTTAAAAAATGTGGAAATGAAAAAAATGGAATTTAAAAATTTATAAAAAATAAACGGCTAAATGAACAAATCTGAAAAAACATATTGACTCGTTTTTCACTGAGTGGAATGTTGAAAAAAAATCTGAGATTATTTCGAAATGGTTGGGGTTTGACACTGGTCGAGTTGGTGTGGAAGCCCTATATGTATTATTTATTCATGCGGAAGTTTTTCAATTACATTTGAGTATGACCTAATTCAAATATCATCAAACGCCTTGCACAATTGGGCTTTTTAATAATCATCTGTTCATGTTCTCTTAGGGAAGGAAAAGGACGTGGAATTGCTGATATCCAAGAGGGTTGAAAATAATGAATCGTTCGTTAAATGCAAACGCGGGATGGCAAAAATTCTTTGGGAAAGAATTGCTAATTCGGTAGATTGCGGCGCCACTGGTATACAATGCCAAAAGAAGTGGCAGAATCTACTAAAGAAATACAAAGAGATCATGATTCCGAAAACTGGTGAAGGCTTGGAAGATGATGAGCACGAGGCGCACACATGGCCTCACTTTGATAGTAGTATCAATAATTTTATGAGTGATCGCCACACCATCACACCGGCGATGCTTCTCCAGTCATCGTCAAATAATTCGACACGCAGTGGCGAGCCGGTACCGTCAACCTCAGGTGACCAGACCAGTCAACGTGCAGTCTCGAAGAGAATAGTAGATTCGGAAGCATCAGACGATGAGGCCAATCTGTCGATACAACGAAAACGTCAGAAACGTTCATCGTGTAATATTCAAAGGACGCTCGAGATGTTGGAGAAGGTCAACCAAAAGCTGGATGCAAATCAAGAGCAGCAGGACGAATCACTCGCAAACGAGAGAATTCTTATGAATTATATCAGAATATTCTTCGAAAAAAAAAATTGAGTGAGTACTATAGTACTTTCTACTTGGCTACATCTTACTTGGCTATACACGCCCAAATAAGATTAACAGTCGGTTTCGGAATTAATGATGTACTATTTGCTTGGGAATGATATCTGTTGTCAGTGTTTATAATAACTATATATTTTCATTTCTTTTCAGATATCTTCATCAGCTGATTGGCACCGTGCGTCGTGGCATGTCTTTGCACATTATAAGTGCGTCTTTGATTTTATTGTTTGAAAATATTATAACATTACAGCAATAAATTTCACATATTGACCTTTATCTTATTATTTATTATGCTGAGTAATATTCCTAGATAACCAAAACTATATTTTATTATACTAACAAAACTTTGTCATTTTTTTAAATGGAAAGCTACACAGGGTTCTTTCCATAAGGCTCTGAAGCGTTATTTAAGACTTATGCAAATCGTGGTAAATATTTCACAGGATCAATGCTTCTCAAAATTTTGATAAAAAGTTCGTCACTCATTTTTCTTAAAACCCATGATTTGGTTATTATTTTGGCTTCCTTTTTTTTATTCCGAAATAATTTTTTTACGAAATTTAGAAAAATAGTTTCACGTTATTTGTATGTGTCCTAAATCTATCATAATCCTGAGTGATCCGTTTTTTTATTCAAATATATTATAATTGATTGACGTTTGGTATTGGATGGAAATAATGGAAATAATGTTAATTTCTGCATTTAATTGCACGAAATTAAATTACGCATAGTTTAAATTTAAAAAAAATGAATAAAAAAATTACTCAATACCAAAAAAAAAGGAACAAAAATTTTGCATTGTTACCAAACAGAGTTAATTGAGCAATTTTACAGAAATAATGAAAAAAAAAAAAATTCGTCTGAATTCTCCGGGGGGTGAATCACAACGGAAATATGGTGTACACACGGTCGGAAATGTTAGGAAATATTAGGAGATATTGGGAGATATTAGGGGATATTGGGAGATATTACGGTCGGAAATGTTGGGAAATATCGGGAAATATCGGGAAATATCGGGAGATATTGGAAAATATTGGAAAATATCGGGAGATATTGGAAAATATCGGGAGATATTGGAAAATATCCGGAGATATTGGAAAATATCGGGAGATATTGGAAGATATCACGGTCGGAAATTTTGGGAAATATTGGGAGATACCCGTGTAGAAATAGCCCCACTTAGCCCGATCAGAAGTGGGGCGCTAGTCATGTGCTGGTCGGGCTATTTTCTATCAAGATTCCTGATCGGGTACTGATCGGGTACTGGTCGGGATAGTTTTGATTTACTGAAAAAACCTCACTGGGTATTAAACGGGGGTTGATTGGGGTATTTTTTTCAATCACCTTGGTGGGTACTAGTCAGACTCTGGCTGGACTATCTTCGACCGCAGCTTAATTTCGGTCACTAACATGGGATAATGTTCATACCGGCTACTTTAATTTTTCAGACTGTCCTACGAGACGCATGCGCATCGTCTTCTCAGTTATCGGGTGCGGCTATTTGCCGATTCCTCAATGTAATTGGCAGAGTTGTACGTAATATATATTGAGGCAGTATATTGCCATAGACCTTCCGCGTAAGATTAGGGATCAAAATCGGCGGCGCAAGCTAGGAAACGCCGATTGATAGCAAAGAAGCTAGTGAAACCGGGTTATTGTGCAGATGAATCCAACACCGATGAATGTTTTGAAGTCGAAGAACCCGCACATGCATTTTTAAGGGTATGCACGTTTTCGTGACCAGTTTCGTAATAATAACAAGCGGTTTGGGGCTGACGTGGCCAGCCTTTCAACTTCCCGTTTTCAAACTCATTTCGAAATGAATTAATGATAATAATGATAATGTCATTATCGTATTCGAATTTTTGAAGCACAATGTCAAATTCGTGAGCAGTGATCCAAAAAACCTCATTGCACCAATTTTCATTGGAATCCGTTCATCCATTTTCAAGGTATTATAATTTTTTTTTATTTTTATTTTTTTCCAGAATTTTGTTATTCAAATAATTCGAAAAGTACTGAAGCGATCAAAGCCAAAATCTAATTAGTTCTAAGTCGAGAAAAGCCCCGTCGATTGAGCCTAGTTCGATTAAAACCCGCTCACTCGTTCCCGAGATATCGTGGAGACAAAAATGTGGTCACACACACACACACACACACACAACACACACACACACACACACACACACACACACACACACACACACACACACACACACACACACACACGCACGCACGCACGCACGCACGCACGCACACACACACACACACCCAAACGTCAATCTCGAAATAGTCGGACGTGATTCTCCGGACCTCAAAACGTGGAGATCCAGTGAAAACTCAACTTTTCATTTTCGGGGTGATTACAATAACTTCCTTTCTTCTCTGAAAACAGAGAAACGGGAAGTTGATAATTATTCGAATCCAAACTGAGTTCCTTGGAATGCGTTGAAAACCAATAATAAATGAATAAATCAAATAATGTTACAATTTAAAAATTCAAAAATATGAAAAATAAAAGAATGAAAAAATAAAATAAAATAAAAAAATAAAAATAAAATAAAAAAATAACAAATAAAATAACAAATAAATAATAATAAATGTACGTATAATAAAAATAATTCCAAATCGTAGTAAACAGCTTTTTTTATTTTTTATTTTTTACTTGAGACACGTCGGCCGCGCCGATGTACCAAACAAACTGTTTTATGTCTTTTTCTTTCTCTTTTCACTTCTTGATTTATATTTATCTCACTTGAATTACCTGTGGAGAAGTAAACAGCTTACACCTATAAACCCTTTTATCAATCCCAGAGAATTTTTGGAACAAAATCTTCGTACCGGCCCGATACTTGTGTTGCACGCATAACTTTGCAAATAAATCCTCAGGGCGCCTACCGCCTCTACGCACAAGCGACCCGCGCTCCGAGGTAGGCTGCCGGCGGTACTTCCATGCGGCGCCACTAGGCGGCGCATAGCGAATTCGGTTCTCGCGACAATAACACGACGAGCGCTGAATAGATAAGCCGGCATTCGACCACCTCTAGACACGATCCTCAACGCACACGATCTGACGTATATCGGTTAACCCAGAGTTATACCTATTAGATTTACCCAATAAAGCCCTGCGCACACGACGCTTGTTTCAATGCTGGATTGCCTGCAGGGCACTGTGATGGCAACCCTGATGGCTGCCGTGATGGAAAATGACGTCAGTGCGTGCTCCCTTACTTGAACGCGTGCTGGAATTCCGTGATAGATCATGTCGTATTTTTCGTGCTGGTTTCTCTGGGATATCGGTGTTGACCAATGCGAACGTCGGGTTGTGTCACGTGGATATATATATATGGCTACCAGGACTACACTGATAGAAGGATTTGTTAATATTCAATAAGATTTATTCATATTTAACAAATGATTTATTAACACGTATACTCAATAAATATCTGTTAACTGTTAATAAATATTTGTTGTGCACAAAATTGATTTGTTAAATGTTAGAAAATATTTATTTATATTTAAAAAATAAAAAAATGTTTCCAAATAAATGTATTTATTAACAGTTAAAAAATCCTGCTATTAGTCATTAGTGTACGGAGCCACGGACGACTCCACAACCTAGGCTTGAATTTCGGAAGTCTGTTTTTGAACGGTCACTTCGCATGCATAGAAGCTACCTACAGACCTAACCCAGCAACACACATCGTGTGCAGCCAACATAGCAGAGGAGCCATCACAGCGTCCAGCAGAACAGCTCACTTGGAACCCAGCAGCGAGATCAAGCAGGCAATCCAGCATTGAAACAAGCGTCGTGTGCGCAGGGCTTAAAGAGGCACTTATATTTCTCCAAATAAAGCCCTGCGCACACGACGCTTGTTTCAATGCTGGATTGCCTGCAGGGCGCTGTGATGGCAACCCTGATGGCTGCCGTGATGGAAAATGACGTCAGTGCGTGCTCCCTTGCTTGAACGCGTACTGGAATTCCGTGATAGATCATGTCGTATTTTTCGTGCTGGTTTCTCTGGGATATTAGAGTGTTGACCAATGAGAACGTCGGGTTGTGTCACGTGGATATACATGGCTACCAGGACTACACTGATAGACAGATTTGTTAATATTCAATAAGATTTATTCATATTTAACAAATGATTTATTATAACTCATATACTTAATAAATATTTGTTAACAATTAACAAATGATCTATTCACTCGTATACTTAATAAATATTTGTTAACTGTTAATAAATATTTGCTGTGCACAAAATTGATTTGTTGAATGTTATCAAATATTTATTTATATATAAAAAATCAAAAAATGTTTCCAAATAAATGTATTTATTAACAGTTAAGAAATCCTTCTATCAGTGTACGGAACCACGGACGACTGCACAACCTAGGCTTGAATTTCTGAAGTCTGTTTTTTCGCCTGGATGTTTCAAATAATGAAAACAAACTAATTGTTAATCCTTGACGACGAACAACTTCTGCCATAACCGCGTCCATTCTCACAAACGGTCACTTCGCATGCATCGGAGCCACGTACAGACCCAACCCAGCAACACACATCGTGTGCAGCCAACATAGCAAAGGAGCCATCGCAACGTCCAGCAGAACAGCTCGCTAGGAACCCAGCAGCGAAATCCAGCAGGCAATCGAGCATTGAAACAAACGTCGTGTGCGCAGGGCTTAAGCTGCTTCTCAATTTTTTCCGGCTACATGCCGTACCCACCCGACACTCTCGACTCCCCGGCAGAACCAGTAGAAAATAAAAAAAAATAAAAATAAAAAAAAAAAAAAAAAAATAGAAATATAAAATAAAAAATAAAAAAATGAAAGAAAATAAAATAAAAATCGCGGTAGTGTTACTGGCCAGGAACCTAATGTTTTAGCGTGACACTACTGGCTGGATTCTGGCCAGTTATCCTGACCAGCGCCCGACTTGAAACGGGGCTGACTGGTCGGGACCTGACCAGATCCCGATATAAATTTCTACACGGGTATGGGGAGATATTCAGAAAAAGGGAGATATGGTGTACGCATTTCTGCTTGTGATTCACCCCCCGGAATTCTCTAATGAATTGAACCTGAAGAATATTTCTAACAGATTTCAAGTCACCGTGTATTTCTAACATGAAAATTATTACACCGAAAGAAATTTATTCTTATTTCTAGTATGGTAACATACTAATCGTATATACTAATGAAATCCTCGAAATGTTTAGTCTATTTTTATGTAGAATGCTAGAGTATTAGAATATCCTCTTAAAGTTAGTATGCCATCTATTAAGGTGTGACCACGTGATCAAAACTTGTCGCATTTTGCATATGGCCGCGTCCAGGTCCTGCATCGTGTCGTGCGTCGCGTTGTCTTTGAGTGTGAGTGATCAAGTTATATTTTTCATTCGAAAAAATCGACGAAGTCGTGAAGTGGCTCATCAAAAACGATCCAGGCGAACTGGTCGAAACATTTGAACGTAAGTAAACCTAAAATTCTGAGTATAATAGTACATTTCATTACGAGTAACGAAAGGCTTTTTTGACGAAACGAGAGCTTTACGGCACGAGCCGAAGGCGAGACTGATCGTAGCGAGTACGAGTACGAGTACCTCGAGCGAGTACGAGACTCGACTTCGGCTCGTGCCGTAAACCTCTCGTCAAAAAGCCTTTACGTACAAGTAATGATCATTATTTTTCATCGGGATTGCCGAGGAATCGCAACGAAGTCGCGATTTTGAGGCTAGAATGATGAAAAATAATTTTTATGCACCGAGGGGAGAAAGTGCGTACTTTATTCCCGGCTGCGCACATAAAGAACGCGCTTTCTGCCCTTGGATGCATAAAATATCGTATGCACCATGGTTTAAAGTGTTCTTCTAGACAAGTGTGAAGGTCACCCTCGCTTCGCTCGGGCGACAAACCTCACACTCGTCAAAAAGAACACTTTACTCCCTAGATGCATAATATACTATTTCCAAATTACTGCTACGCTCTGAGAAAACGCTCTAGTGACTCAGTTTTTCTACAGTTGATTAGTGATATTTTGATACAAAGTTCATGATTTTTCCAGATTTTATGTCCTCCGTTGAACATAAATTCAGTCCAGCGAAGAAAAAGCAGTTGTCGAAGGGTACAGGCTGCTGCGTTGGATGAAATTTCTTCAACTTTAAACCAATAATATTTGATGAATTGTTTGAGACACAGAAATTTTTGATTGTAAGAATTTTTTTCCCACTTTCTGGAAAAAATGTGTTGAAACCAACACTTTTGTGCTATACAGGGTGACCCAAGACCCCCGGACCGGAAGGAACGGGTGAATTCCTCGTTGGATTTTGAGACGAAATTTCCTTTTCGAAAACTTCGTCCGATCAACGGTGTCCAAGTTATTAAAGATAAAGAGTAGCCAATCAGCGCCTCGCTTTAGATCCGTGCCAGTGCCGGGTCAATAGTGAACGGCGGGCAGGGCCCGTGGTTTATTTTACATTTGGCTACTTTCTTCTTCACTTTACGATCGACGCGTATTATTATTATTATTATTATTATTTTATTTTTTATTTTTTCTACCGGACCGTAGTTCTACGTGTCCAGGTTGACCGGACCGTAGTTTTCCGTGTCCAGGTCCAAAGAAAAAAAAAAAAAATAATAATAATAATAATAATAATAATAATAATAATACGCGTCGATCGTAAAGTGAAGAAGAAAGTAGCCAAATGTAAAATAAACCACGGGCCCTGCCCGCCGTTCACTATTGACCCGGCACTGGCACGGACCTAAAGCGAGGCGCTGATTGGCTACTCTTTATCTTTAATAACTTGGACACCGTTGATCGGACGAAGTTTTCGAAAAGGAAATTTCGTCTCAAAATCCAACGAGGAATTCACCCATTCCTTCCGGTCCGGGGGTCTTGGGTCACCCTGTATAAATACTATATAAATATAAATATATTCCCTAAAATTGTTGAACATTTTTTTGTCTTTAATTTAATTAATTATCTCATAGTCTTGTATGATTGAAAAGTTTATAATATAAATAATAAATATACATAGTATATATTATAAAAATATAAAAAAATATATGAATATAATATAGTATACATATATACATAAATATATTATACCAGGAATGTAAAATATGAATATAAAATGAAAATAAAGAGATTATTTTATAATTTCACTGATTCCTTTCCGAATATAACATACTAAACTTAGATTAGAGGATATTCTTAAAGCTAGTATATGTATTCACATTAGTATGTGTTTATTAAATTATTCTCCTCTAAAGATTAGAAAATATACTTACCGCCTATTTTAGACGGAAATATACTAAGTTTCAGTATATTATACTAACTTTGAGAATAAATTTCTTTCGGTGTAGATAATGCTAATGCCGTAATACGGATACAGAGTAGTACGAATCAATAAATAAGGATATGGCATTTTGTACATTAAAATAAATATTTGTTAACGCAATTTTATTTGATGGTCGAAAGTAATCACATTTTTTTGTACAAAATCGACTACCACATATCATTAGGCGCGCGGTCGTAAAACATTATTTCATACCATATGTGAATTTATCGGACCAGTCGAACCAAATTTTTAAGTCTTCTAACTGAAGCTCACCTCTATATGAGCGTGCAATCTTCAGATAGACCGAAAAAAACGGAAGTGCATCATAATTATTTTTTCAAGTAAAAATTCCTTCAGCCCGGGCTGAAGGAATTTTTACTTGAAAAAATAATTATGATGCACTTCCGTTTTTTTCGGTCTATCTGAAGATTGCACGCTCATATAGAGGTGAGCTTCAGTTAGAAGACTTAAAAATTTGGTTCGACTGGTCCGATAAATTCACATATGGTATGAATTAATAGGCTTCGAACGATAGAGTCACTACTCAATGAAGTAAAACATTATTATTCTGCTCAATTGTGAAGATGGTGAAAAAAAGATCACGCATGGCGTTACCATCTTCTTCTTCACGTGGATTACGACGCGGAGGCAGATCACCGTCTACCCGAATTACATCGCCTTCGGATATACAAATGTTATGCAGCATGGTGCACGCCGCAATGACTTTAATCGCAGTAATAATGGAAACTTCTAGCGCCTTTGTGAATATGATTCTCCAGCGTACCTTCAGCCTACCAAAAGCCTGTTCCACGACCACTCTGGCTCTACTAAGTGCGTTGTTGAATGCACGTTTTTCAGGCGTTTCTGGATTCCTGTAAGGCGTGAGAATACTCGCAGGGTTACGCCGGCAAGGGTAGCCGCCGTCTCCAATTAGGAAATAACCTTCAGGTGGATAAAGTTGTTCGTTGTAGAGCCGGCTGTTACGAAGAACTCTACTGTCATGGACAGAACCGGGATATCCGCTGACGATATCGATGAATTTTCCGGAGTCATCTACAAGGGCTTGTAAATTGAACGAATAAAATTGCTTCCGGTTATTGTATTGTTCGTGCAAATTTCGTGGGCAGACTATCCGTACATGACAACCGTCCAGTGCACCCACGCACTGACGAAATACATCACTTCGTGCCTTTCGCGCAAATCCTAACCCAATCGTATTGAGGTCGTTTTCAGATGGCAACCTGACGATTTCTGGTAGAAGTGAAACCATCTTATTGAGGATGCGGTGTACGATCCTGTGCACAGTTGATCGCGGGATGTCAAAGCATTTTGAAACGACGCGGAACGAAGTACCGCACGCCATCCAAAATAGGAGAACGATTACCTGAAACAATTCATGGTGACCACGGTCAGGGAAAAGCTGGGAAATCTGGAAATGTCATTGAATTTCAAACTGCTGATAAGAATCGTGGAAACGTCAGGGATTTTTATAAGATTTTTTGGCCACCCTGTATTGATAATATTATTTTGAAGTTGAAACGAGAAATTATATACGAAATACTTGACCGAAATAGACCTTACGTGGCATTCAATAGTCCATCCCGATCTTTTAGCTTCATTCCTCCAGAGTTGATAGATGCGCTGTAGTGTGTTGGAATTAACCCGCAAATTTGTCCTCGTCGCACGCTCATCACGTCGTAAGATATTTGAAAAAAAACGGTCACCGTGACCAACAATACGACAGTGAAGTCCACGCTGAAATATTGTTGAGTTAAATTAAAATACGAGAGTGGGAGTGATTTGATGAATCACATCACTGGGAATTTCATAGGGCTTTGGGAGATTCTGTTGATGACGATAATAGTAATAAAATACAATTTTATTAGACTACTTACATCGGTAATTACAATAATTAAATTCCACTGTAACACTTACATGATTATCACCTTGCTGTAATAATTGCAGTATTACCAGTAAACTGCGAAGTAATGTCAACTGCCGGATGAATAGGTTTCTCCTCCGTTGTCTCACGCGGAATAACGCAATCAAAAGTAGTTGCCCCCGATTAACCATTTCAATGTCACTCAACAGTTACTCAATATATAAATAACATGTAACGATGAAAAATGATGAACGAGAGTACGTGACAATAAAAATTTATAAACTGGACAACTGATATGGACAGTCAATTTCTTTACTCTCAACCATGAATGATTTCAATGTAAACGATAATCTCCGTACCTGAGACTTTTGAAATCAAAAGTTCGCGCGTCGCTTTATGCCATAGCAATGAATACGATAAACAATCTAGCGTTGCATTTCCGGCTTGTTGTGGTAGAGGGATGCAGCGCCAGAGTGCGTCACTAGTGGTAGAGCGAGATACCGACCGAGTAGCATTCGCATATCACGTAAAAGTCTAAGGCCAGGGCTAATATGCGCATGCGCAAAAGACCGAGACCGAGACCGAGGCCGAGATCGGCGAAATGGGACACGGCATCTCTCACATTATTTATCCCTGTGAGGAGTATATATCTTTAATATTGTACTAATTCTTACAACACTAAACAATACACATGGATTGGCGAGTACGCGAGGATGAGTTTTCATGCCCAATGTGCTTCTTTAATGCTATCTCACACATCCAGTTGATGCAACACGTGCTGCGGCACCATCGACATGATCCACAGTTCCAAGTAGCATGTAAGCAACAAGGGTGTGGTACTACATTTAAGAAATGGAAGTCATTTCGTCAGCATCTGTTTAGAAAACATAATGTGGCACCAAATGATCCCGTAGATGAAGAAAATGAAGAGAATATGGAAAACATAGCTGATATGCCTAATCATTTTCCGATTGATGAAAGACGCAACGAAGGTAAAGTGTCTCTTTCTCTATCTCTTGCCCGGCAGCATGGGCGATGAACTAATGTATCTATACTAATGGTCTATATGAGCGGATCCACGTCACTTCACTCAAAAAAAAACCGTCAAGTCACGGATCTTTGCGCCATTCGATATATCTTTAGTACTATGGGAAAAAAAAATACGACTTCAAGGATTTTGAAAAATTTTCAAAAATGGCGGAGTTAGAGCTATTTGAATGTTGATAAGTCGCTGTTGCACCGCTATGTTTGAAAATTCATATCTCCGAAAGTATTTATCGGAGCGGACCGATCCTGGAATCATTTTGTTCGTAAAAGAATGCGCTTTCATAAAAAAAAATGTTGTTTTCAAAAAAAAAAATTCTTTCCATTTTTTTTCGTCGTTTTTATTTTTAATTTCGCTGCCATTTCCGCGGGACCTACAGGAATCCATGGAGATAATTTTTTTCGGATAGCCGAATCTTTCCCCTTCAACCCTAAAAAAAAAAAATTCATGGAGAACCTATTTGGGCCGGAGAAAAAAAATAAAACGTCTTGTCGCGCGTCGCCCCGCGCCGATCTTTTGCAATATTTTGGTGGCTCTGAAAAGGGCCGATGTTTCTAGCGATGATTTGCTCGATGGCACTTAGTGTAGGACACCTCTGTTTGAAATTAATTCATAATTTTCATGGATTCAAAATTTTCTGATGCGGAAAATAATTTTGTTTTGACGAGTTTATGAGATATTGGAATGACCGCATGTAATTTCAGAGTGCCACGAACTGTCAAGGCTTTATCAAATTGATTTTGTAGAATAGATTCTTCCGCTTGATGTTCTGCAGCCGTACAGTACGCAAAAGATATGCTTCGAAAATAAGAACATGCCCAATTATATAGATCCAGCGGTGTTTGAATAGGATCAGAGTTGCCAATCAGTTGTAAACTCGCACGTGAAGCTAATCTCTTAACAGTTCCACCTACTCCATCACACGGCCCTTTTCCACGTGATGTAGCAAAGAAATGCCATTCGGCGTGGCATTGAAAGTCTTCAAAGTGATGTGTTAAATTTATAAAATTCTTTTTGTTCTTATATTGGGAAGCTGCTCCATCAGAGAAATAAATTATTTTTTCTATGGGAATTGAATCTTGGAACTTCTCTTTCATGAAGTTGACTAATTTTTTTTTAAATAAATGAACCGCAACTGTATTATGTTTTAGATGCTCTGAAATTATCACAAAACTAAAATGTCTCAACTGGTCGTCACCGTAACTTTTATAGTAAACCACGGTTGGATGAATAGTCGCCTGATTATTGCTCCAGTGAAACCCTTAATGCGTGGAATCTTGTACAACAAATGCATAATTCTCAGCGAAATCGCATACCACTAAAAATTCGCCAACTTTCAAGCTCTCTTTCATCTTCTGCCAATAACTACTTTGCTGCTTCGCAATGAAATCATGTGCAACCAATTTTGACAATTGATCACAGAAGTTATCCACAAAATCCTCGGACTTTTTGGTAAGTGTCTCCAAAGCCGTTCGATCCACTGATATCCACTGTTTATAAGTAACATCGCTGATGAAATTATCAAAACAACCCCGTAGATTGAGGGATTATATTCCGATACAATTGAAGGGATTAGTTACTTTTAGATATTTAACACAAAACGTTCAGAGTTTGTGCAGTTGGTGACTTCGAATTTCCAGAACAGGTATAGGTATATGTAACTCCGAGAAAACATGACCAGTAGACGGATAAGCGAAGACTAAGGTGGTTAAACAACTATTTTCGGAGAATGAATAGCCCGGGTAAGTAGAGAAGCATCAAATGTAATTTAACTCCACTACGCAACACAAGGAGCTCGCCGCGCGGACGTAGATTGACGCGCGCGGCGACGCGCGACAAGACGTTTTATTTTTTTTCTCCGGCCCAAATAGGTTCTCCATGAATTTTTTTTTTAGGGTTGAAGGGGAAAGATTCGGCTATCCGAAAAAAATTATCTCCATGGATTCCTGTAGGTCCCGCGGAAATGGCAGCGAAATTAAAAATAAAAACGACGAAAAAAAATGGAAAGAATTTTTTTTTTCTAAAAACAACATTTTTTTATGAAAGCGCATTCTTTTACAAACAAAATGATTCCAGGATCAGTCCGCTCCGGTGAATACTTTCGGAGATATGAATTTTCAAACATAGCGGTGCAACAGCGACTTACCAACATTCAAATAGCTCTAACTCCGCCATTTTTGAAAATTTTTCAAAATCCCTGAAGTCGTATTTTTTTTTCCCATAGTACTAAAGATATGTCGAATGGCGCAAAGATCCGTGACTTGACGGTTTTTTTTTGAGTGAAGTGACGTGGATCCGCTCATATCTTCCTCTATTTTTTTCTTTTTTTTTTTCCTCTTCCCGTAAATTATGAAAATACAATATCGTTGTAGTGTTATAGACGATGACAGAGAGCCACTCATGGATCCAAAAGAGCGTCTCGAATGGCATTCAGCCCAATTCATTGTGAATATTCGTGAAAATTGCAAAATCTCAGCTGTTGCTATCGAAAAAATAATTGAGGGTGTGACGAGCTTAGTTGAGATCTATTTATCAATTATTATTGTGAGTTTTTACAAATTGTACAAAAGTAAAATCTTTTTCGTGCAATATAACATCTTTTGGGCATATCCACAGAAATTTTTTTTTGGCGCTTACGACCTTATGGCATTAGTCACGCGATATTTGTTTATTATTTATACAGCAGGAAATCAAAAAACAAAGAGACTCTGAAACACAAGCTGTGAATTTTCAAGACATTGTGAGAACGTGTAGTGAAGAATTTCCACCATCCAAATTATTCTCGTCAGTGAAGTCAAGAAAGGCCCTCGATGAAATACTTATTGAAAAGTTTAATATGGTCCCTGCACAACGAGTTACCATAAGTACCGGTCTTAAGTGGAAGCGGAAGAAACAAAATCCAATTATATTGTACCAGCTGAAATTGTTGAAATCAGCTATGATGCATATACCTTAGGGTGGTCCTTATTTTGGGTTGAAATTTTTTTTTACAAATTCACCTCTCAGTTCAACTCAAAATGGTTGAAAAAAAAGATCTGTGAAAGCTGTGGCTTGTAAGTTAACGGCAAGGGGTGCCGGCAAGCACGAAATGGTAAAAAAAAGGCATTTTATGCTGCAGCGATGTTTCTTACCGTTGATAAGACATTTTTTCTTACAAACTGTTTAATTATCGTCAAAGGCATTCGAGATTAGCAGAATCATCAATTAAAATATGTCAGAATTCAAGGATTCATAGAAAACAATGATTAGGCGGTGGGATTTCAAAGGTGAAATGATTGAAAAATGATATGCAGAAGAAAGCAATTCTTCTGAATTGATTTATAAAAATTGTTGCATCAATGGAAATAAAAAAAAATAGCAATCAAATTTATAACAAATAGAAATTTAATTAAAATTAAAATAAAGATCGGGCTTGCCGGCACCCCTTGCCGTTAACTTACAGGCCACAGCTTCCACAGATCTTTTTTTTCAGCCATTTCGAGTTGAACTGAGAGGTGAATTTGTAAAAAAAAATTTCAACCCAAAATAAGGACCACCCTAGTATACATATAGACCAAGGTATACATATATACAACTCTGTTTTGTACATACATATACTATTTCATATAGTTATATGCAAATAAATATTTTGCTTCCATATACAGTGCTCCCTCACTAATTTTCACGGATCCGGGGTATAGAGAATATTAGCGAGGTCCCCCCACTATGTCCATGGGCGGAGTTTATGATGTGTGCACGGGGAGCTGAGGGGAAATAGCTGACAGCTGACTTACTGGAAACCACAGGTTTGTTGAGGTTATGTGACGTGGTTACTGCGCATCGTTATGCGCCGAACCAAACGACCAGGCCACAGCGGGGGAGCCTACTTCCCTCCGACGGCAGAGCGGTAAAATGTTAGAGAGGTTAAAATTAGTGAGGAAGCACTGTATAACTTTGAAAAAAAAAAAATAGTCGATTTGTTGTTTTAATATCGTATTACTTTAACGCGTGTAATCAAGCAGCTGAAGTGTGTAACGTTGCCCAAGACGTGTTAAGTGCTCCCATGCACATTGTTTCAATTCATTTCAGGTGCATTGCGCTTTGTGTGTTATATTTTTACACGCAGGAGTAACGTGTTAAATTTGTAACACGGATAAAGTGTGTTGAAATTATACACGATCTGCATTGAAATAATGCACAACACGTTTGACATGTGTTTTTTTAACACATTAAATTTTTACTCCACACGTAAATGACTTAAAATAACACACTTCATAACACACCTAGATTTGCAGTGTGATTTTTCTCCAATTTGAATAAAAACTGCTCAATCCACCCGCACAATGACTTACATTGTCTATTATTTTTTCTCCTGAATTTTGT
The DNA here is from genome assembly GCA_943736025.1 of Tenthredo mesomela. Lineage (NCBI taxonomy): Eukaryota > Metazoa > Arthropoda > Insecta > Hymenoptera > Tenthredinidae > Tenthredo > Tenthredo mesomela. The sequence goes on from OX031014.1 coordinate 11,139,989, forward strand.
TCGAAGGTCTTTGTTGATGATGAGGAAATGTACGAGCATTCTGGTTGATGAATTGCTGTTTGTTTCTGAAGAACACCTTTGGTTTCGGTTGTCCTGCGAAAGATTTAGACCCCACTTGGTTTGGACGTCTCACAAATGGGGGCTTTTGGTTTAAATTCTGTTTTGCCGGCCCTGAGGGCTTAGATTGCGGAGTCCTCAAAGTTTCTGCCATTTTAACCTTGGCCTTTGCATCTTTTAGTTTTTCAGTTAAGTCTTTTCCATACAAGTATTCATCTATCTTTGTTTCTTTTAAAATTACCTTTGTCTCTTTGGATAATCCAGGCTCGATATAGTACATTAAGCTGTTAGGGAGAGAGGTGAGCGATTTTGATGAGGGTGAAGTTTGCTGCACGAGCGAAGCGAGGGCAGCTTCACCCGAATCAAAATCGCGCCTCTCTCCCGAACGACTTACGATACTTTTTTTCATACATGCATCAAACTAACCCCATTTCAAGCATGTCTTACGAGAGAGAAGACTCACATATCTCATTCGGCCGTAATATGTGGTCGTCGCATGCGCTTTCACGCGATTTGGTTAGGTATGAAGCCTAAGAAGCAAAAGTGCGCGTAGGCATGATAATTGCCGTGTCTCAATTCGTTTCGAGTCCCTTGCGCATTTGCCTTTACCCTTACCCTTCATGGCGCATTCGCCTTTCACAATTGAACTGCTTTAATCAAGTATACACTTTCGAGTGTTCTGCACTCTGACGTGGTATAAATGTACTATAGACTTGCTTATTGTGTTGATTGCGATTTCTAGGTTATGAAATTCAAATTTCCAATATGGCTGTCTAAAGGTGGTCAAAGGTACACAAAAGGTGCATCTCCCGTACCTTTGACACTTGCACCTTTGCGCACTTCCCCTTTATCAGTTGGATTGCCTTAATGACGTCACTACCGGTTTGTCCAAGGGTAAATGCGCTTCAAGTGTATACTTTGTGCGAATTGAGACACGGCAAATATGAACGCATTAGTACATGATGCTGTTAGGGTGACATACGCGATTTTGATTCGGGTGAAGTTTGCTGCCCGAGCGAAGCGAGGGCAGCTACACCCGAATCAAAATCGCGCCTGTCTCCCTGACAGCTTCATGTAATGCGTTCATATCATGCCTATGACGCGCACTTATGCTCCCTAGGGTTGATAAGTAACCAAATCGCGTGACTGCGCATGCGTCGGCAACATATGACGGCCGAGGGAGATATGTGCGTCTTCTGTCCCGTAAGACACGCTCGATATGGGGTTATTTTGACGCATGTAGGATAAAAAAAGCTTTTCATGACATCTGCTCTGAAACTGCAAGTTTCGTTGCCAGTTTTGTCAGTTGAAAGAGGCTGATTTCATGATGATGCCGTGAAAAGTTGTCAAATCGCGAATTCAATGAATCAGCGGTGTGTATTGGTGTTTTGCAATCCCTTGGGATTGCAAAATGGGTCTATTACAATCCCTTGGGATTGCAAAGAGAAATAACTGCCCTGTTGCAGATTTCAGACTATTGAAATTGACAGTTGAAGTTCCAGAGCAAATGTCATGAAAAACATAGTGTGTGACACGGGATGAAACATGAATGCAGGCACGGGTGATGTCTGCCCTCGCCTTCGGCTTCGGGCAGACAACTTCACCCTGGCCGGTATTCACCTTGTTTCATCCCTTGTTACACAATATACTATTTCTTGTTACATTCTGCTTATGAATAAGCATGGACAAAATCTTTATACCAGCGTCTGCCAGAGATTTTGTAATACTAATAAGGTCCAAACCTTCCTCGGATTGTTCATGAATTATTGTGGCTACAAGGCCAATCATAGACAAGGCTGTACTAGCTAGTGTCTGAACCTCCATCATATGTTTGTCTCTGGTGACAGCGTAGTCTTTCATAGTTGCTGAAATCTGTGGATTCAACTTTGGCGGAACTAAGTCTGGAATACATGCGTATTTTGTAAGAAGGGCTTCCAACATTTCCTTTTTCATTCCATTTTTACTGAAAAATTCCCATCTTTTCAATAACCCGGGTTCCACCTTAATATCCACCGCTGTAGAAGCCGTAGAATCGTCTTCCAGCTAAACAATAGATTAACCTTCCTCGGTCACCTGGGGTATAAACGACCCCAGTGATTTTCGTCGTTTTTCGTCTAAGTCCACATTTTAAGCCTTTGACAGATTTTTTGAAAGTATGTTGTCATTTAGTTTCTTATGCAATAACTTTTGCCACACAATCTACAATGTTCAAAGTATGTTCCATAATTTTTTGGTCCCTAAAGGACAGATAATTTTCATACGGCCAGCGTTTAAAATCAGCTGGGGTCCGTTCAACCCCATGTGACCCTGCCGGAAAAATCCGATAGAATCTAGTTTATTCGAATAGAAATATTGACTAACTCCAATCAGTTTCTATGCGGTCTATCCAGAACCGCAAAGTTGCGAATACAACACTAATCAGATGGTACACTGGGAGAACTCCGGGCAGTATATGTTCCCGTCGGCATAACAGACTCCCCGCGACAAAGAGGATTTTCTCACCGTAAATGCGGGCGCAAAATCTGCCCGCGCGAGAGGGCAAACGTCTCGTTCTTTTATTTTCGGTGACGCCACCTTCCTTATATACAGTGAACTATTGGTCCTACCAAGACTTCCCGCAAGTTAGGGAAGTTAGAGCGCCCGGCGCGGAGCTGAAAGGCCCCGAAAACGTGGGGAGAAGAGATTCCCGCGCAGAAGCGCCACAATGCTCGGAGTTCTCCCAGTGTATACGATTCAATCAGGTAACGGTCGCTATCAGGAAATACCGATAGAATTTCTTTCCGTTTTTATCAGATTTTATACGATGTGAATTCCACATGTAATTCATTCCGATTTTTACTATAAAAAATGTATTCGATTGTATTCGGACCATCAAGAGTCTCATTCCATTTGATTTAATAGGGTCTGACCTGAATCAATTTCAATCGATTTCATTCCGGACTTGCAGCTTATCGTTCTGAAATTGAAAAAACCGATTCACGTTCTATCCGGTTTCCGTGTGATCTCCTACATTCTTGTGGCTTTTCGATTCAATCCGGATTTCCACATACCTTGCCTATCCGTCTGCCTCCGATCCATTTACCTATCCACGTTCATCCGAAAGTCGAGCTTCTCGTTTCATCCGAATCCCACCTGATCTTGTATGTTCCTGGCGCTATACGATTGATTCCAGATTTCCAGATACCTTTCCTATCAGTTTCCTTCCGATCCATCCATGGATGGATCGGAAGGAAACTGATAGGTGCACCTATCCTACTTTATCCGGAAGCCGAGATCCTCGTTTTATCCAGATTGCATGTGATCTTGTACGTTACTGGTGCTATAAGATTCAATCCGAATTTCCAAATACGTTGCTTATCCGTCTGCCTCCGATCCATCCGCCTATCCGAGTCTATTCGGGAGCCAAAATCGCCAATTCATCCGTGATTGTGTACGTTTCTGGCGCTATCCGCTTCAATCGGAGTGTCCAGATACCTTCCCTGGTGGAGGTTTCGGGTAGGACTTCATCCGGTCTCATCCGAACTATTCCGATCCATCGCGAAATCTGTCACCTTAACAATACGGAATCATCCGAGTCATTCCGAAGCAGGTTTTTAATCCATCTCAATCCGTGCATCGACTTCGAGTTCAATCCAAATGAATCTGACACCAATCCGTAATTCACGTTCAGTTCTATTCAATCCGTACGTCGAGTTCTTTCTAATTCGTCCGTTCAATCCGAGCGAATTCGACACTAATCCGAAACTCACTGTCAATCCTATTCAATCCGCATAACTAATCCGAGCGAATCCGATACCAATCCGGAACTCACTGTCAATCCTATTCAATCCGTACAACTAATCCGAGCGAATCCGACACCAATCCGGAACTAACTTTCAATCCTATTCCATCCGTACAACCAATCCGAGCGAATCCGACATCAATCCGGAACTCACTTTCAATCCTATTCAGTTCGTACAGCCAATTCGAATGAATCCGATACTAATCCGGAACTCACTTCTATTCTATTCAATCTGTACATCCAATCCGAGCAAATCCGACACGAATCCGGAAACCACTTCCAATCCTACTTAATCTGTACGTTCAATCCGAATGGATCTGTGGCTATATCTACCAAATTTCAATACCTCTCAGTTTCTTAAGCAATGCTAACTGCAATACGAATAATTTCTAAATAACGCTGAAACAATCTTTTTTCGGCAAAGGCATTAAAAAGTCACTTTTTTTCGGCATAGGCATTGAAAAGTCACTTTTTGACGCCTGTTTTCGATCCACAAAGTGTCACTTTATACGGTTGATTTCAGAACTGCCCTATAAAGTCTTTATACGGCAGTCTGGATGCGCAGTTCGAAGTGCGCATTCCAAAGCTGCCGTATAAAGTCTTTATACGGCAGTTTCGATGCGCGGCTCGAAGTGCGCGACAGATCGCACCATAACCTCACTCGTCGTCTAGTCAATCTCAACAGGCGTCAAAGTGACTTTTCATGCCTATTTCGAAAAAAATACAGTATGGGGCACACCCGTAAACCGTTTTTGACTCGAACACTTGGTTTACGGGCATGCCACATAATATACTATTGGACGCCTGTTTTCGATCCGTAAGTACCACTTTGTACGGCTAATTTCAGAACGCCCTATAAAGTCTTTATACGGCAGTCTGGATGCGCAGTTCGAAGTGCGCATTCCAAAGCTGCCGTATAAAGTCTTTATACGGCAGTTTTGATGCGCAGTTCGAAGTGCGCGACAGATCGCTTCATAGGGGAGAGCGGGGTAACGCCGGACGGCGGGTAATTCCGGACACGATTTCTCAAGACCGGGTTACAAGTTAAAAATCGTTTGTCACGTGGGACGTACATCATTTGACATGGTCCAATGACTGACATCGAAAATAGTGCCTGGAAAGCTTTTGTTTGACGGGTATCAAGATTCACTGGTTTAGATTTAATTTTTAGTGGTTATATTCCAACGTGTAGCTATCAGACCGTACTAGAGAGCATACATCTAAATACGCTGAGCTGAAGAAGTAAGTGTAATCTTTCGAACGCCATGTGAGTCTAATCAATTTACTATTTGTCGAAAGCTATATTTTTAATTTATTGTGAAACTGTAGTATGGGGCAATTCCGGACAGTTCCGAACACATTGTTCCTGGTGTCCGGCATTACCCCCGATACCCTATCTCTATGTAATCGTTAAAATCGTATGTCTGGTTAATCTTTAGCGCAAATTAAAGTGTAACTGCTTCAATTGCAGAGTAAAATGGCACGGCAATACGTCCGTGAAACTGAGAGAAGCTCAAATGCAAGGAAAATAGCTAAAACTTCAACTGAAATACATGGCCAGCATTGCCCCATGGAGTGTCCGGCATTACCCGCCTTTGTCCGAAGTTACCCCATCGCGCAATCAACCATTCAAATATTTATGTTGCCTTTCAAAAAAAAATTTTAAATGTTATGTTTTCAGATTATCAAAGAATAAAGTACGTATTTTCAGAGGGTATCTTTGTCTTTCCATTTGAAAAATGATTTTGGCCTAGACGTTGAGAAATATAAAAGTGTCCGGCTTTACCCCGCTCTCCCCTAATCTCACTCTTCGTCGTAACAAGTGTGAATCTCAACAGGCGTCAAAGTGACTTTTCATCCCTATTCCGAAAAAAATATGGTACGGGGCGTACCCGTGTACCGTTTTTGACTTGAACAATAATTTCAGAACTCGCTTACGGCTCGCCTTTAGCTCGTCCTGAAATCATTATCCTCGCCGAAAAACACTTGGTCTACGGGCATGTCACATAATATACTATTTCATCCTCATCAATTCAAAAGTCCATTCGGAATGAGTCTGCTGATAAGGACAACATTTATAATCTCCTTTTGTAGGTTCGTTATCTCTAGTTCAGTTCCTATATGAAGGGTTTAGCGCCAGAGTAGCTTAACCCACATTGTTGATCAAGCTCATTTCAACTGTCATCAGCCATTCAAAATAGACTTTATCGATAATGTGGGCTAGGCTACTCTGGCTCTGAACCCTTCATACCGCGAGGACCAGGTGAAAGAGAATGGTCCATTCGCCCAGGCAGCTAATATTTCGTATTTTTAGGGGGATAGCCACTCGTTGCACTGAAAATCCCTAGGGTGATTTTTGCGCGCGGTCGATGCAACTCGGCAGCCATTGTTGATACAAGCCGGCTGACTGTCAATACATCGCGGAAGGTAGACAAGTGTGGTTATGTCCGTTTATTTGAAGGAAATGATAAATAAAGTGAATGAAACCTACGTGAATAAGCTATGGATATTTATTGATGCCTCAACCCCAGGATACAATCAATAATTTTGTTCGAATTGGTTGTTCTCGATGAACTCTTCGATTCTCATTAATTTCCAGTTATAGCTTAGGTTAAGTCGTTGATTGCATTAAGATATCATTTAAAACTAATTGATCGATTTTTGATAAATATTCCTAGCTTATTCACGTAGGTTTCATTATCACTTTATTCATCATTTCCTTCAAATAAACGAACATAACCACACTTGTCTACCTTCCGCGATGTATTGACAGTCAGCCGGCTTGTATCAACAATGGCTGCCGCGATGCATCGACCGCGCGCCAAAATCACCCTAGGGATTTTTTCAGCGCAACGAGTGGCTATCCCCCTAAAAATACGAAATATTATCTGCCTGGGCGTATGGACCATTCTCTTTCACCTGGTCCTCGCGGTATACATATATGCATTCGAAAGTGATTGAAAGAAATTTTTCCTAATTTATCAGTCTGGTTGTCTGGTTTTTCAGATTGACTCGGATTCAAACAGATTGGAATTCCCGATTTTTCAGATTGACTCGAATTGGGTCGGATTCAAGCGGATTGGAATCTCCGCTTTTTTCAGATCGATTCGGATTCGGTCGGATTCGAACGGATTCAAGCGGATACAATCCGGATTTTTAACTGATTCACTCGGAATAAAACCAATTCGGTCGTAGACAGATTTCGGAATGAAATGGATTCAAACGCATAGAAAAGTTGCCCTATCCGAATCTATCCGAAACCTCCACCAGGGTTTCCTATCAGTTTCTTCCCGATCCATCCACCTGTCCTACTTTATGAGTATAGATCCGGATAGACGACGATGAGTAGATCCGCTGTGGCAACATGCGGATAGAAACCTATACAGACCATGCCCGTTGTAGGATAGATACGAATCGATACCTACCCTAGTTGAAAAAAGCGATAGAAAACAATAAAATCCAATAGAAACCAATTAGAATTGAATCGGATTTGATTGGGGCAATCGGTGGAGCTTTCGGCGGCCAATAGAAAATGAATTTGAATCAACGGCTCTCGGCTAACAGCTAAAGTTTATCTATTGAGTCGAAAAGTGTTAAAGATTGCAACAGGCGACGATTAGATCCAGATCAATACCGGACGTCAGTTGATCAACGAAGTTAAGCAATTTCATCTGCGACCAGAATTTGGATGGGTGACCCACATGAAAACAAAATAACGGGAAAGTTAATTGGGTAACACCGATATAAACGAATTCACAATAGAAACGAACTGGTCCTCTATCATGATAATCTGATTACATATCCGAAAATCCGGAACCAGAAATCTAATTGAAACGGATACACTCTTCTTGTATCCGTTTCTATCGTACACGGCTGCCAGGTCAAACCAGAATGTGTGCGGATATAAACCTATACGGGCCATGCCTGTCATAGGATACATTCGGATTGATTCTAATTAGGAACGACGGAGCGGTAAGGCAGTAACAAACGGATAGAGTCGTATTGGATTCAAATGGATAGCATCTGATAAGCAGCATACGTTAAATTGCGGAAGAAACGTATAGAAACGGATACATGACGATAAGTATTGTTTCACGGTGGCACACGTGGCAATGCGTGCGGATAGAAACCTATACGGACCATGCCCGTTGTAGGATAGATACGAATCGATACCTATTGCAGTTATGACGATTCGATTTTATTCAGTCTATACGAATCTCACAATAAAAACGAATTGATATTCTATCCTGATAATCTGATTACATATCCGAAAATCCGGAACCAGAAACCTAGTTGAAACGGATACATTTTTTTTGTATCCGTTTCTATTCGGAACTTCCAGGAGGGGACCGTCCGGTTATTGTAGAGGTGTGTGACCGCGGAGGGTTAATTCCTTTTCAGCATCCTTAGTGTCACTTTTAACTCAGTAGCTTCGTTTCGCCACACGTGCGAACACTATTGGTATAGTCCGACTATCTCTGTCTTGCAACACACGCAAGCAGCGATAGCGTACAATCTCGTCTTTGTCTTACCACACTAGTAAGCACAGACGGAAGCAACAAGTCCCTGTCTTGTCTTATAACAAGCCAATCCCATGTAGGAAATACTGATGCTCAGGTGACTCCGAACAAACGGCTGAGCAATGGACCAGTGCCAGCGATCGAATGTCGGTCATTGACATTGGCCCAAGATATGGCGAACGTAAGGGCCAGTAAAAGCGCGAACGTCGTGCCGAGATTCTTGAGTTTGCCAAGTCCGTCCATTGAAGAACTAACGGCCCTGTTTTGGCTCTAGAGCGGTGCATCGATAAGTACAGCGATGGCGAATTGATCACGCCAGTTAAAATGCCAAGTACTAGGCCTAGACATGCCGATACACTAGACGACAATCCGACGAAGATCGGTCGGTAGCTGTTGCCACTGTCAAACGAATCGTTGGTCCAGGACTGTTTCTAGATCCGGACAATTAGACTAATCATTTTACGGTTTTAAATGACACTAATTGTGGGAAGCATGAAAAAAATACTACGATGTAGCGATAGACGTGAATAATATACCGTACCGTTTGTGACATTTAGTTTTCACACGTTTTTGAATAAAAAATTAAAAGCCCGAAAAAATCTCGTCAAAAACACGTTTCTGTACCTTTCGCGTCGAACGCTGCTTAAACGAAAGCAGATAGACCATAGGTTGACTGGACCTTTTTTGTAGAGCGTTAAATTCTATACAAAAAAGTCCGCGACGGCATATATCTATAGTAGATATCGCGTTTAAGGCGATGCAAAACGCACCTACAAATCGCCGCTTTTCCGTCGACTGATAGCAACATGGCAGCCGTTGCCATGGCCATGGCTTGTTAGTTACTCAAGACCCTCAACATACGGTTTGAACATCGTGTACATACCGTCCATCCACCTATACAATATGCGACCTTTTGTGGTCCCTCCAAAATATACGTGAAGATACGATATCTATACCGCGGTCATACGGTATCAGTACTTTATTGTATCGTATCCATACCGCATTCACACCATAATCATACCGTATTCACACCATAATCATACCGCATTCACACCAAAATCATACCGCATTCACACCATAATCATACCGCATTGAGAACGAACCGTACCGCGATGAAAAAAAAACTTATCTTAGATTTCAGCATAGGTATTAATAGCGACGCCTCAGTGACAGAACATACATATATTCCTTCAAAATTCCTTTGAAGGTGAGCTTCAGTTAGAAGACTTAAAAATTTGGTTCGACTGGTCCGATAAATTCACATATGGTATGAATTAATAGGATTCGAACGATAGAGTCACTACACAATGAAATAAATACACGCCTGTGGACTAAGAGGTCAATGACAATAACATACACCGAAAGAAATTTATTCTTATTTCTAGTATGGTAACATACTAATCGTATATACTAATGAAATCCTCTAAATGTTTAGTCTATTTTTATGTAGAATGCTAGAGTATTAGAATATCTTCTTAAAGTTAGTATGCCATCTATTAAGGTGTGACCACGTGATCAAAACTTGTCGCATTTTGCATATGGCCGCGTCCAGGTCCTGCATCGTGTCGTGCGTCGCGTTGCCTTTGAGTGTGAGTGATCAAGTTATATTTTTCATTCGAAAAAATCGACGAAGTCGTGAAGTGGCTCATCAAAAACGATCCAGGCGAACTGGTCGAAACATTTGAACGTAAGTAAACCTAAAATTCTGAGTATAATAGTACATTTCATTACGAGTAACGAAAGGCTTTTTTGACGAAACGAGAGGTTTACGGCACGAGCCGAAGGCGAGACTGATCGTAGCGAGTACGAGTACGAGTACCTCGAGCGAGTACGAGACTCGCCTTCGGCTCGTGCCGTAAACCTCTCGTCAAAAAGCCTTTACGTACAAGTAATGATCATTATTTTTCATCAGGATTGCCGAGAAATCGCGACGAAGTCGCGATTTTGAGGCTAGAATGATGAAAAATAATTTTTTCCAAATTACTGCTACGCTCTGAGAAAACGTTCTAGTGACTCAGTTTTTCTACAGTTGATTAGTGATATTTTGATACAAAGTTCATGATTTTTCCAGATTTTATGTCCTCCGCTGAACATAAATTCAGTCCATCGAAGAAAAAGCAGTTGTCGAAGGGTACAGGCTGCTGCGTTGGATGAAATTTCTTCAACTTTAAACCAATAATATTTGATGAATTGTTTGAGACACAGAAATTTTTGATTGTAAGAATTTTTTTCCCACTTTCTGGAAAAAATGTTTTGAAACCAACACTTTTGTGCTATATAAATACTATATAAATATAAATATATTCCCTAAAATTGTTGAACATTTTTTTGTCTTTAATTTAATTAATTATCTCATAGTCTTGTATGATTGAAAAGTTTATAATATAAATAATAAATATACATAGTATATATTATAAGAATATAAAAAAATATATGAATATAATATAGTATACATATATACATAAATATATTATACCAGGAATGTAAAATATGAATATAAAATGAAAATAAAGAGATTATTTTATAATTTCACTGATTCCTTTCCGAATATAACATACTAAACTTAGATTAGAGGATATTCTCAAAGCTAGTATATGTATTCACATTAGTATGTGTTTATTAAATTATTCTCCTCTAAAGATTAGAAAATATACTTACCGCCTATTTTAGACGGAAATATACTAAGTTTCAGTATATTATACTAACTTGGAGAATAAATTTCTTTCGGTGTAAAATTCAAGTAAAGATTCCTTCAGTCCTTCAGTGGTCTAATTGGACAAGGCGTCGCAGTACAAATGCGGAGGTCCCGGTTCAAACCCGGGCTGCAGGAATTTTTACTTGAAAAAATAATTATGATGCACTTCCGTTTTCTTCGGTCTATCTGGAGATTGCACGCTCTATATAGAGGTGAGCTTCAGTTAGAAGACTTAAAAATTTGGTTCGACTGGTCCGATAATAGTATATTATGCACCTAGGGAATAAAGTGTTCTTTTTGACGAGTGTGAGGTTTGTCGCCCGAGCGAAGTGAGGGTGACCTTCACACTCGTCTAGAAGAACACTTTACACCATGGTGCATACGATATTTTATGCATCCAAGGGCAGAAAGCGCGTTCTTTATGCGCGCAGCCGGGAATAAAGTACGCACTTTCTTCCCTCGGTGCATAAATTCACATATGGTATGAATTAATAGGATTCGAACGATAGAGTCACTACTCAATAAATTCGATATAGTTCTTTCGCTGAGGCGTCGCTATATTCTCATATTAGTAAAAGGGACATATTGAAATTTCAACGAAATATGTATTTCATTCGCTGCATAGCGATATCCATATGTGATACATATGGGGCTTTCCACGCCAACTTGACGAACGTCTGACCCTGACCATCTCGGATTTGATCGACTCTTTTTTAAATAGTGGTCTGCAAGTTCAGGATCTCAAAAATATTTTATTTTAATTTTTCATAATGGCCGTTATTTATTTATAATTTTTGAAATGGACTCAAAGTTCGACCCATTTTAAAATTCTGAAAAAATTCTCAAAATTTCTTTCAAATTTGAGGATCATTTTAAGCCCTTATATAGAGTGGTCAGTATAATAGAATCCTTGGGAAAAATCAAAGAAAATAATTGAGATTTAGTTTTTTTTTTTTTTTTTTTTTTTTTACGTAATTTTGTATCAAAACAACTCGTAGCTCATAATTGGAGAAAAACAAAACAAAACAGTTGAGAATTTTTCATTTTTTATCTTAACGGGATGTGATAGGCAGAGGTCGATGAAGAAGGGGGTGTTTTTACCAATTTTTTTTGTTTTACTCTGCATATCGCAACGAAGGCACAGAATGGATTTTCGCAGAGGCATTCGACGTATTATATGGTGAAGTATTGCCGTAGACGAATAAACGTATTGAAATCGAAAAATAGTTTGTTTTCGTAAATTACAATCTGTAAAATAGGGTAAAAAAAATGGCCGCTCGGGGCTCGACTCTCATATGCTGACCTTATTATTCAAGTTCACGTGGTATGCAGCACTGAAATGTATAGCTGCGTCAATTCTACGACCTCGCACAAAGCGAACGATCCGTTTATTTGTGAATATTCCGTGAAAATGGAAGCGTGAGTTGTAATGCTGCATTTCGTCGACTCCAACCGAGTCAAAGCTTTTTTTGACAGTTAGCGCGAGGGAACAAAGAGACAGAAGACTGTGGGGCGAACTTCATACCGGTCAGCATCCAACACGTTAGTGTATGTAACTGTCAAAAACCACTTTGACTCGGTTGGAGTCGACGAAATGCAGCATTGCAACTCACGCTTCCATTTTCACGGAATATTCACAAATAAACGGATCGTTCGCTTTGTGCGAGGTCGTAGAATTGACGCAGCTATACATTTCAGTGCTGCATACCACGTGAACTTGAATAATAAGGTCAGCATATGAGAGTCGAGCCCCGAGCGGCCATTTTTTTACCCTATTTTACAGATTGTAATTTATGAAAATAAACTATTTTTCGATTTCAATACGTTTATTCGTCTACGGCAATACTTCACCATATAATACGTCGAATGCCTCTGCGAAAATCCATTGTGTCTTCGTCGCGATATGCAGAGTAAAACAAAAAAAAAAAAATTGGTAAAAACACCCCCTTCTTCATCGACCTCTGCCTATCACATCCCGTTAACCCAACATCATGATGTAGAAAAACCCTTTTCAGTTAATTAATGAGGTTCAAAATGCAGAAATAATTTGACCTTCCGATGTCAAATACCGGGAAAGATAAATAACTTTTACTTAAAGTCTGAAAAATGTGCTTATTTTGGATTTTGTAACTGGATCACATTGGTATATATCTGAACTCATTAACCTATCAATTTCCAGAAAAAGTAGGTATGGATTTCAAAACCTACGAATAATGACGATATAGATGAAAATATTGTCCAAAGATTTTATTCCGATGCGTGTATACAGAAATATTCACTTTTTCTCTTATTTAACAATTGTATACAATTTGGATATTTCAGATTGAGAGAAATTTGTGACTTTGACTTTATTATTTGTGCGAGGAATGAGGCAGTGGAGTTTCTTGGTTTCGGGTATACGTTTCGCAGTTTTATGTCGTGTACCCTAATCAATTTTTGCCAGCTCATAAGAAAGTTCATAAAATTCTTCATTTTTTTGTTTTGTTTTTCTCCAATCATAGCTACGAGTTGTTTTGATACAAAATGACGTTAAAAAAAAAAAAAAAAAAAAAAAAAAACTAAATCTCAATTATTTTCTTTGATTTTTTCCAAGGATTCTATTATACTGACCACTCTATATAAGGGCTTAAAATGATCCTCAAATTTGAAAGAAATTTGGAGAATTTTTTCAGAATTTTAAAATGGGTCGAACTTTGAGTCCATTTCAAAAATTATAAATAAATAACGGCCATTATGAAAAATTAAAATAAAATATTTTTGAGATCCTGAACTTGCAGACCACTATTTAAAAAAGAGTCGATCAAATCCGAGATGGTCAGGGTCAGACGTTCGTCAAGTTGGCGTGGAAAGCCCCATATATACAGGTGATATGTTACAATTAAATTCGGCCCAACACGGTCATTCGCATTCAGCATTCAATAAGAATTCAAATAACTATGCGGAAGTGTGTAATTCATAAGTGACGTTTAATGGACGACAAAATTTGACTCGATACATACCGTATAGATGTGGTATTATATACGTCGTGGTTGCTGACCTTATACCCCTTCCATCCGTACTTTATACGTATTTTATCCGTACTTTAACCCTTTGTGCCATAGTGGCACTCTGGGAGTGCCACCTGTTTCCACCATTTTCTGAGCAATTTCGACCGAATTTTCAACCTTTTTTTGGTGTTTGAAAAAAAAAAAAAAAAAATGTGTGACACAAAGGGTTAACTAAAGAACATACGGTTTTCATATTGTATAATCACGTATATATACGGTTTAAACTTTGTTCATTTTGAGCGCAAATCTACCATCTTTATATGGTATAACAACGTTTGGATGCGGTCATGCTACCGTCATCATACTCATACCGTATTTACCGGGTACGTACAGCGTATATTCTACGCAAACCAAAAGCCGCCAAGGCTCCCAAGAAGAGCGCGTGGCGTTGCCTGACAGTACATAAGCCACCGCTATCGAGATTGGCGCTGTCGTCTACCCAATTCCTTCTCTGTGTAGTATATACCTGATTCACCAGCAAGTATGGAAATCTTTCCTAGAAAAATTCTCTCAGTGTATCTTAACTGTAAGAACAATCACAAACTATCTCACCAAGTCGTACCAACGACGACGGCCATATATGTAAACTATATTTGAATAAATGACTTGTTTGTTTAACTCTGGTTTATTACACTCGACAAGAAAATAATACGCCCCTGGAACACTTATTCTAGGGTACAAACACTAATAGTTATGCTACTGATTACATAGCATGGCCCATAGTATTATTAGAGTATATATTGTATGGTAGAATATAACTAATATTATATTATACTACCTGAGAATTGTAAATAAATCCTCATGGCCCGAGTCGAAATCTGAGTCCTCATTTAAGCCTCCAGACCCTCCATTTCTTTGATGTTCAGATTTGCCGACACGAATTTAGACCTCATTTACGTCTCTTAGGTCCTCATAGACCAGTTGGACTCGATAGAGCCTCCAAGTTCTCTAATTTTTTGGATTGTAATTGAACCTCAAGAACCTCGAATTCAGTAGGGCCTCGAAGTTCTCTAAATTTTAAACCTCATTTAAGCCTCCAGATTCTCCTTTTCGTTGTTGTTCAGATTTGCCGACACGAATTTAGACCTCATTTACGTCTCTTAGGTCCTCACAGACCAGTTGGACTCGATAGAGCCTCCAAGTTCTCTAATTTTTTGGATTGTAATTGAACCTCAAGAACCTCGAATTCAGTAGGGCCTCGAAGTTCTCTAAATTTTTAGCTCGACATTGCACCTCGAGATACTCACAGTACTTACTCTCGGCGCCACAACGTGGCGCCGAGCTTCGACTCACCCGCAGAATAGCCGCAATTTTGTTCTCGCGAGTAAAGTACTACACCCAGACACATAGAGAGACTCCGGCGTCCTACCACGCGGGCTCGAGGACTAACTGAAGTCTCGAAGAGAACCTCGAGGACTTACTGAGGTCTCGAAGCGAACCTCGAGGACTTACTGAGGTCTTGAAGAGAACGTCGAGGACTTACTGAGGTCTTGAAGAGAACCTCGAGGACTTACTGAGGTCTTGAAGAGAACCTCGAGGACTTACTGAGGTCTTGAAGAGAACCTCGAGGACTTACTGAGGTCTGGAAGAGAACCTCGAGGACTTACTGAGGTCTTGAAGAGAACCTCGAGGATTTACTGAGGTCTCGAAGAGAACCTCGAGGACTTACTGAGGTCTTGAAGAGAACCTCGAGGACTTACTGAGGTCTTGAAGAGAACCTCGAGGACTTACTGAGGTCTTGAAGAGAACCTCGAGGACTTACTGAGGTCTGGAAGAGAACCTCGAGGACTTACTGAGGTCTCGAAGAGAACCTCGAGGACTTACTGAGGTCTTGAAGAGAACCTCGAGGACTTACTGAGGTCTTGAAGAGAACCTCGAGGACTTACTGAGGTCTCGAAGAGAACTTCGAGGACTAACTGAGGTCCAAGCTAGGAATCGAAATTGAGGTTCTGGAGGACCTAATGAGTCCTAATATTGGTTATCATTATGACCTCGACAGTCGGAATCGGCCCGTAAGCGCACTCTTGAGGTCCTAATGATACCCAATTTACGCAGGCTTTCCCTATACCTGAAAGAAATCTTAAGCCTCATTTGAGTCTCAAAGACCTCGCGAGAATCTCGAGGCTTAAATGAGGACTCAGATTTCGACTCGGGGGTGGACACACTCGGTCAGCAGAATATGCAGCGACCATGCGGCCACCGTGAGTGCATGGGCTGATGAAGTCATCTGCACTCATGGTGGCCGCACGCTACGCTGCATATTGTACTGACTGAGTGTGCCCACCATGAGAATTTATTTACAATCCGCAGGTCGTGTGAGCCCTGTGATGGACTCGTGTCAATACATCGTGTTCGCACGGTGTACGGCTATCATGATACCGCACGTTTCATCTGGGATTAAGATTTGTGGGCAGCCTTCCGACACCTCAAATAAGTTTCGCGCATATCAAATTGTAGTTTAATCTGTAGACAGACCTGTATCTACCAATATGTAGTTAAACAATGTACACTACACACTCATGGCGGATATTTTTAGAGGGTTTATTCCATTGACGTGTGAGAAGTAATGAATAAATTATGCTCAGGCAATTTCTTAGTTTCCGTCATAAGCCCGGGTAATGAAACATAGTCCAATCGATCTGTTTTCCTAACACGATCGCTACTCGGATGAATGGAAATCGGCAAGGAGATCTCAGTCATCCATACAACGACTGTATAAAAGACACGACATAGAATATCTTAGATTTCGGGTAAAACACTCTTTCGCACTCTAGATCAGAGAAAAACCACATTCACTAATCGAAAGCTCGTAATTAAGTAGCAGCTGTCGCTCACGTACATTGATAGTCAAACAATCAAACATCTAAATATTCGTGCCGGAATTGGGAGATTTAGTATTTCCTGGAATTTCAGCTGTAGACTGCATGAACTGGAAGATGATAACCAGATAGGTTGCTGTAGTTCCAAGGATCTGTAACATAATAATTGCTCATGGGAGATAATTTTTTTCGATATTATTGAAGAGACATCTGGACTGCACTTGATATACATAGGTCTTTAACCCTTTGAGGGGCAGTGGGACGTATGCGTCCCACCTGTTTCATTTGAGTTTATTTAACTTTTCTAATTAATTTTTGCACTCTTTATATGGAGCTATGACTTTGAAAATTTGTTCAATAGAAAAATGTGCCCCTCAAAGGGTTAACACTTCTCGATAATGTGACACATGGGCGCGATCATCCTACATACAAAAGATTCACTGAATTTCATGTAGTATAAACTATAACTATGTGTGGATTCCAAGGTGAGCAAGGATGTAGGGTGAACAATAAATGCAAGGACTTTTAAGAAGTTGAAACAATAAGTAGTCTTTTTTCTGGACCTTCGTCGTACAATTGACTCAGATCCGTACGTACGTTTTAACAAGTCGCTGATCAGGTCAATTCTGCCGTTTTCCATTTAGTGTGGGAAGGCTCACACCAACCACCAACCACCCAAGACCCTTCAACTGTTTTTCGTCATGCATGCACTCTCCATTTTATGCACCCAGACATATCCCAGACAGCACAAAATTGTCTAAAAGATGTCTAAAATATGACGGAATTTTCGTGAAGTCGTCTTTCATCAATAGCATAATGCCGACGAAAAGATGACGAAAGGACGTCTTATGTCCCGCTTTGTGACGCCTATTGGCTATGCCCATGCAGGAATCCCCAGAGTTGGACAAAGGGGCCAGGCTTGGCCCAGCACCGGGAACCCAGCTTCGGTGTCCCTATATTGGCCCATCCCGTACGGAAAAAACTACTGAAATACTACTGGGAAACTACTGGAATAACTACTGATAAACTACTGCTATACTTTTGAATACTACTGCCATTTTTCAGTAGTTCCCAGACTGTAAATTCGCGAATACTGGGGACTACTGGTAAGTAGTAACTACTGATACGTAGTAACCACTGATGAGTAGTGACCATCGGCGAGTGGTAACTGCGCGCGGGTAATGTAAATCATGTTCCAGTGATTCCCAGACTGTAAATTCGCGAATACTGGTGACTACTAACCACGGACGAGTAGTTATCATTTGCGAGCGGTGAATATCCAATAGTCACTACTTCTTTTTCTTCTTCTTCTTCCTTTTTTCGACTTAACGCTCTTTCGAGCATGTAATCAGAATAGTCACTACTGTCGAGTAGTACACTAAGTATTGTCGAGTAGTTATTGCAACACAAAGTCGTACACTGCAGGTAAGAAGTCACCAGTAGTGTACCACTCATACATGGTGTAATACTACTCAGTGAACTACACAACAGTATAGTAACTATTCAATAGTCACCACTCGCCAATGGTAACTACCCATGTGGGTACGTACTATTGGCCCAGTCTTCTGCCGTGTTGGGCCCGAATGTCGCCAAGCGTTGGCATAGACGATGTCACCGGGCATCCCATGTAGAAATTGTATGCGGGCCCCGTCCGGGCCCCGACCAGTTTGGCTATTCTCTTTTCGGGCGCTGACCAGGGAAACTAGACGGGGCCCGGATCAAAAACGTCACGCTCGACTGATCGGGGCCCGGACGGGCAGAATTTACTGGCCCCTGCTTGGCTGCCCTTTGAATGCCATCCTTATTATTCAGACCCTTTGCAGTTCTATTTTTTTGGATTCAATAAATAACGACATGAAAATCAAATAGAAACTTCATAATATATTTTTTTATTATATATATATTTTTCTTATTACTATATGCATATATGCATTATTGATATTTTATAATATATATATATATATCTATATTTCATAGTATATTTTTTATTAAATATATATTTTTTTTATTACTATATGCACATATGCACTATTGATATTTTAAAAAACGATTTATCGCGAAAAAAAAAAAAAAAATCCCAAAAACTTGAAACAAAACTACTAAAAAAAAAATCCAAAAAACTTAAAACAAAAATACTAAAAAAAAAAAAAAATCCAAAAAACTTAAAACAAAACTACTGAAAAAAAAAAATCCAAAAAACTTGAAACAAAAATACTAAAAAAAAAAAGGAACTTGAAACTGACCAATCTTTATTTTATTTTTTTTCTTCAAAAAATCATTTTCTATTTCAAAGAGGAATTGCCCTATGTAGGTTTGTATGACTAATTGAGAGACACCCGTATAGTGAAGCATGCGCAAACATACGTGTTACGTAGTATTGGAATATTCATTTCAGAACTTTATATCAATTTTTGCTGAATATTGTACCCGGAATCAGTGTTGCGAGTCATTTATCACATTAAAAAAAAAAAATTTTAATAAAAATATATTTATTGAACGATATTTCTGTATCCATATTTTCTTATCAGGGCCCTGACAGGCCCTCATGAAAATTCCCGTCAGGGCGACCATGATTTCGCCCGGCCAACCAGCCCGTCTAGTTACCGGCTAGCGCCCGGACAGTTTTCCGAATTTGAGGCCGCCACGATTAGGCCCGTCAGGGGCCCTGACGGGAGCCGGGCGTGCCCTGACAAATTTCCACACGGGATGGGCCAACATCGAAATGATAAGATGAGGCCGATAATGGGCCAAGTGTTTTGCCAATCCTTGGTCCAAACTTGTTTCATTCGTATTTTAGTAATGACTCATCGTTGATCTGGACGATCAGACCATTCTTGGGCCAATCGATTTAATAATACTCGGCCCAGACTTGGGCTTGATATTGTGGAGAAATGGGTTGCGAATACACTTATCAGAAAATTGTTCGATTATATTTGGTATCCGACATAATATATATAGTTATATTACATATTCGTATGATATTTATACATTATATTAAATTATGCACAGTGTAGTTATCGTAATCCAGGTCCTCGGCTTCGTAGTTCCAGTTGTCCAGGTCTTTGGCTTTGTAGTTCTCGTAGTCTAGGTCCATAGCTTCGTGGTTCTCGTAGTCCAGGTCCTCCGATCCGTAGTTTCAGTCCCTCAGGTCCTCCGCTTCGTAGTTTCAGACGTCCAGGTCCTACACTCCATAGATTCGGTCATCCAGGTCCTTCGCTTCGTAGTTTCAGTCGTTCAGGTCCTCTGCTTCGTAGCTCTGGACCTGGAGGACTGGAACTACGAAGCGGAGGACCTGGACTACGAGAACTACGAAGCGGTGGACCTAGACTACAAGAACTACGGAGCCAAGGACCTGGACGACTGAAACTACTAATCCGAGGATCAGGATGACGGAGACGGATGCGTATGCCGCACGAAGACATCTCCAGGAGACGACGCCGTTATACTCATCCAGAAATCGGACCGAAACGTCGTACGACAAGAATGAATCCGCCGCGGGCACTGCTCAACTTACACTCTTGAATCGGCCCTGTCTTGGTCACTCATAACCCCTGATTGGTCGACTAAGATCTTCTGTAGCTCCGAAACTATCAGTCTTCGAAGTTTTGGTAAAATAATTATTTTAGTCTTTGATTTTCGAGAGGAATACACCTACCTGAAATGGTGCGTCCAACCTGAATCACCCTGCATAGTGCGACGCGGACGTATTAGCTTCCTGGCAGCTGTGGTTAGGCAGAACAGAAATTTCGCTTTGAAAACTATTATCGCTATTGTCTCCATAGTAACTTCACAGACAGTCACAGCCAACTCGACACCCCCCAAGTTTTTTTTCTTGTAAACCAACTGAGTGAAGAATGGGGTTGCTCGTGCTCTTCCGATGAATCAACACATTTCGCCATCTCATACATGCGCGTATTAGAATTAATTTAATTTGTTCCGGCCAGCCGCTGCGAGCATTTTGCAATTTGTTGGTGGATAATCATATTATTTATGTAAAGTAAGTCGTTGGCGTGATCCCTAAAGTTTGTACAAAATACCCAACCCAACCGAACCCGAAATGAATATTTCAACTTCAAATCAACGATTGGCGTATACGATTGGACAAGATTTAGACGAGGTTTGGCCAGACGTCAAAACCAGTTGTTGGCTGATAGTATTGAACCGAGAATTGGACAAGGTTTGGGCCGGGTGTCTGGCCCAGTCCGTGGCATGTACGATTGGGCCATATGTCGTCCAAGCAATGGCCCATGCGTGGATACCAAGCTATGGAAGGCTGTCGTTGAGTACAGGAAAGTAACATTGGGCCAAGCTTCTCTCATCCTTGGTTCAAGCGTCAAATCCAATTGTTGGTTAGTACCGTTGGAACAATGCTGGGAAAAGCCATGACCGGTGGCATTTTGACCAGTCTTGTCCGCCGAGCTTGGCCCAAGCATGTACCAACATTGTTTCTTTGTCCACTATTGGGAACGCACGCATGGGTACTCATCAGTATACTTATCGCCAGTAGTTACTACTAAATTACTACTTACCGGCAGTAGTTACTACTCACTTACTACTTATCTTCAGTAGTTACTACTGACGTCTTAGGAGTTTTTTCCGTACGGGATGCTTGGATCATAACTGGGTACTCAACCTTGGCCATTCCTATGATTAGCCAACCTTGGGCCAAAACTAGCTAACCCATGTTCGGCCATTCCTATGGTTGCCCAATCTTGGACCAAGACTGGGAGACCCAGCTTTGGCCATTCAATGGCG
Organism: Tenthredo mesomela; assembly: GCA_943736025.1. Lineage (NCBI taxonomy): Eukaryota > Metazoa > Arthropoda > Insecta > Hymenoptera > Tenthredinidae > Tenthredo > Tenthredo mesomela. The sequence continues at coordinate 11,161,663 of OX031014.1, forward strand.
AGCCGAGATTGGCCCAAGGATGGGTAACTTAGCATTGGCCGTTCCTGTAGTTGCCCATTCTTGGACTAAGACTGGGAGACCCAGCTTTGGCTATTTAATGGCGAGCCGGGATTGGCCCAAGGATGGGTAACCTAGCATGAGCCGTTGCTGTAGCTTGAGACTAGCATTTAACGAGGATTTTTGGAAGATTTGTGCGGTGCGTGACGGTCGAAATGAAAGTCAATTTGCGGAGGCATAAGCGCGTTTCTTTGTATCAAGATAAACTTATTAATATTCTTGAAATTGTGTTGTCGTGTGTAACGTTTTCGTAAGGTAGGCCGAAGCGCGCCAACGCCATCTCTGAGGTTCGCGCCGGTCCAAAACCTCCGAGCGCTCAGAAAATCTCTCTCACAAGTAAAGAAACATCCCAACGTCAATAGTACCCGTGAATATCGAGGCATCATTCAGAGAGAAATTTACATCTTTCTAAGTATCAGGCTAGCCTGTGTTTAGTCTGTTGTCAATTTTGGAAAACAGACTTCAATGTAATCTAAGAAATGATCTTCAAGATTATTGGAAAAACTTTATGTAATATAAATATCACATAATTATACGAATAATCAAAAAATTATTTACTTCATTATTTAATTATTATTAAACTGATGGCGAATTCTTGGCAATTAAATTTGGGCCAGTTCTGGCAACCAAGCATGGCCCAGTATTGGCAATGAAGTCTGGGCCAGTCTTGGTATCCAAGCTTGGCCCGAGATTATCATTCCAGACTTCTACCAAGGCTGGGCCAAGACTGGTTTACAAGCTTGGGCCAGAGTTCTACAGAGTTGGGCCAGGCCTGGGCCAAGCTTGGGCCCGTCGTACTTTTCTCTATGGGACACTACATTCATTTATTCGGATGTTATGTGCACTCAGTATACTCAGACTTGAGATATTATTACAAGCTCAACAATGATTATCAGCATTCATGATTCAAAAATGTATACGAGTATCGAATTAATGACGAATGATTGTTGAAATTTATTTATTACCAATTGAATAACATTATTGATCATCAGCGGCATCTAAACATTAGGCGATCGATGTGATCTTGTGGGATATTATTCGTATAAAACACTTTGAGATGGTACTACTTGACAAAATCAAAACCCCGGGATACCGGGCCATTTCTGAAACGACATCATAGTGTTATACAATATATATTACGGTGTGCCAAAAAAAAATAAAAAATTCAAACGCATATCAACATTTCGGTAGAGCATCTCAAATAGAATATCTCAGCCAAATATGAGCTCTCAATATTGTAGTATAATTTATAGTTCTTGGGAAAAAGGTGGTGAAATAAAGTAATTACAAATATAATATTCGAAAGGTTGTTGTGTTTATTATACGTCTATTCACGACGGTGTCCGGCGTCTTACTGCTCAGCGCGTTACCCACTCACACATACATACTCACACGATTACAATAGGCTATATTATACGTATCCTACAATCGGCCGTCCTGATCGGGCATCTGTCCTCAGATGCTCTCGTCGATGAGCGATTCGTCGCTGTCGTAGTTGGTCCATGGCTTCATGTATTCTGCTGTTGTTGTTGTCTGCTGAGGACCCTCGTGCTCTGCCACTTTCCGTACGACATACCTGTCATTTCTTAATACCCTCGTTATTTGATAAGGACCAAGGTACTTTGCTGCTAATTTTAGGCCCGGTGCAATCTGTGTTCGCTTTATGGCTACCAGTTCGTCGGCTTTATACTGAACTGCTTCCTTTCTTTTCTTGTTATACCCTTTTCTGTTTTCCTCTCTAACTTTCGCTATTTTCTCTTTGGCCTGTCTTCGCAGCTCGTCGCGATCTTCCTGGAACATGGCTGTCCACTCGTCTTCTACTGCTTCTCTAATCGTCGGATCATTTTTCATTCTCATTCGGGTTCCAAATAATAAATCGAACGGCGCTACGCTGGTGCTTCGGCTTGGGGTGGCATTAAGGTATTCTTGTGCAACCTCCAGGTACTTGTGCCATTCTTCTTTCTTCGGTGCGGCTAGCTTGGTTAGAAGCGGCTTTAATGTACGGTTGACACGTTCGACTTGGCCATTCGCTCTTGGAACGCCAGTAGTAATTAGTGTATGTTGGATACCTTCGTCATTACAAAACTTCTCAAAATCGCCGGATGTGAACGCTGATCCTCTGTCTGATATAATCCTGCGCGGATTTCCGAAGATCGTCGCTTGCTTCCGTAACCGGTCTAATACCTCGGCGGTGTTCGTCGTCCTGGTCGCGTAAAGCCACACAAACTTTGAAAATGAATCTATTACGGCAAAAATATAACAATAACGTTTTTTTGTAGAAGGCAACGGTCCCGTATGGTCAATATGATACGTATCGAGCGGCACGTCACCTTTATCAATGGGGTGCAGGAAGCCGTCCTGCTTACCCTGCTTTTTCTCGGCTAAAATACAACTTAAACAATTTCGTATCACTTTTTCTATCTTACGTCGCATGTCCTGAAACCAGTAGTCCCGCTTCAAGAGCGTCTCCGTCTTATTGATACCGAAATGGCCGTTTTCATGCACCCGCCTGATCACTTGCGGTTGCATACCCTTTGGCACCACTATGCGCACATCGTCATCACACTGTTTAAATAATAGTCCATTTTTTAGGATATAGTCCTCTACTTGTTGGTGTTGCGCAAGATCGATGATTTTTTTCACGTTGTCGTCGTCACATTGCGCTTTTCGTAGTCGGGCGATAAGGCCAGTTTCGCATTCGTCTATCACTAAACACGAAGGAAGAGGGTTCCGGCTCAGAGCATCGACGTGAGACATGCTTTTGCCTGGGCGATGTTCGATGGAATATCGAAATTCCTCTAACAGAAGAGCCCATCTAGCGACCCTTACGCATAGATCTCTTTTGTTCATAGTCATAGTAAAAGCCTGGCAGTCTGTCACTATCTTAAAATCTATCCCTAACAAATACACACGAAATTTCTTCAGCGCTTTCACTATTGCAAGCACTTCTAGTTCATAGCTGGTATAACGCGATTCACTATCCGTCGTCTTTCCACTGGCGTAGTACACAGGATGCATACCACCGTCTTCACTATCTCGCTGAAGTAAGATCGCGCCATACCCATACATACTAGCGTCTGTATGCAGCTCGGTTTCGGCTTTTACATTATAGAGCTGCAATACAGGCTTGTCACTCAAAATCGCTCTCAAACGTTCAAACGCATTCTCTTGATCCTCATTCCATTCAAATTTGACGTTCGCCTTCAACAGGTTAGACAAAGGTCGTGCGACTATAGAATATTGCGGTATAAATTTGCGAAAATATCCGGTCAGTCCCAAAAAGCTTTGGACTTGCTTAACGTCAGTGGGCTTTGCAAATCTCATGACTGCCTTCGTCTTTCCTTCTGAAAGGCGAGCGCAACCCTTTGCTACTATATGCCCAAGATACTCTACTTCGGTTTGCAAAAAGCAACACTTGTTCCAATTAATAGATAATCCATACTTGCACGCCACACTCAAAACCAATTCAAGATTTTTCAGCCCGCTCGCAAGGTCAGCTGACGGAATAATAAGATCGTCCATATAAATTAATACAACTTTGGCAGTTACTAGTTCTCTAAACGCAACATTTATGAATTTTTGAAATACTGCAGGAGAATTACATAATCCAAAGGGGACTTTTAGAAATTCGTACTGTCCATCTGGTACGACAAAGGCTGTATATTTCCTACTATTTTCGTCTACTGCAACATGGAAAAACCCATTTTTTAAGTCGAGGGTGCTGAAAACTCTTGCTCCTTGCAACGCGTCTAATTGATCTTCTATGAGCGGTAATGGATAGCGATCCTTTACAACTTTCTTATTTAATAACCTATAATCAACACATAACCTAGTCGATCCATTTTTTTTCTTCACTAAAACAATAGGACTAGCGTACTCTGATAGGGATGGCTGAACTATTCCCTGCTGTATCCATTCGCTAATTTGCGTATTAACAAGTTCTTTTTCTGATGCCGCTAATCGTCTAGGTCTTTGGTAAACAGGTTCGTCATCTTTTAAAACTAAGTGCATGTTTACATTAGTTTCACACGTCTTGTCAGCCTTATAACTAGAAATAATTCGTCTTAGTTCGCCTTGACACTCATTCGGTGCGCAAGACACATCAACTGTGTTTACCTCACGTATCTCGTCTATCAGAGATATTTCTGGTACGTCAACATCGGAAGGATAATCATTACCTAGTTTAAAAATAGCAATTTTACCGTTTTTCACATGCATTTCTACTGTGTCTAAGAAATCTGCGCCAATTAGCAATCCGTACGGAATGAGTGTGTCGGTAACTACATGTGCCTTAATTAAAAATGAACTTTCGTCAATTACAACATTTACATTTAAAATTCCTAGCGTTTTGTTGTTGTCAGATCCGACACCACGAAAACTTACTTCGTTATTCCTTAGCGGAGGCGAGCCTATTTTGATATACTGATCCGCGCGCATCAAACTTATATCGCTACCAGTATCTATCAGTGCTTTTACATCGCGACCGGCTATTAGAACATCCTTAACAAATGTCTTTTGCAAACGATTATTAAGACTATAATTTTGCACCGCATTTGTTTCCTTGGTCTCACCCCGCTTCTTCGGACATCTAGATGCCACGTGTCCATGATCACCACAACCAAAACACTTCAATCCTCTATGCTTAGACGGACACTTCGCACTCACATGGCCCTGTTGCCCACAGTTATAGCAACGTCGCACTGTTCTCATCGTGTCCTTATCTTCACTACTCAGCTGTTTTGGCAACTGCTCGTCAAACTTTGCGCCAGTGTTATTGTTGTTCGTCGGTCCTTTCGTTCGAAGTGTCACAAAAAATCCGTGAGCCGTAAAACTGAGATTTTCATGCGTTAGCAGAAGGGAGAACCGTTCAAGCTGGAAACAAATCACATAGTCAAAACTGGCAATATCTTTATGAGAGTAAAAAAGAAGTTTGATTCAACTGATCAAATAAAAGGGCGTAACTTACTTGTTTTTGGATTTCTGGTCTCATCGATTTAACTAATACTTTGTGAACTATCCATCCAGTTAGTTTAGCCTGCATCGCAATCATCAATAATTGGTGTTTATCAGGGAAGTTAAATAATTACTCAGCAATAATCGTACTACATAGGATTTCAATAGGAAGAAATGTTTCGTTACCTCTTTTGAAGTCTTCGTAACGTTGAACGATAGAAAGACCAGCGGGCCAAAGTAGATGACAATGTATGTTATGGCAGTGATAAAATCCGGCCCACCAACCGAGAGAAAGATAGGTATCACGAAATAATAAATGGTGGAAACAAACGCAAGAGAGGAATAGGCAATGCTGAATAATATCGGGATGGAGAAAAAATTCTCCACGTCCGCAGAAACCTCAGAGAGCGTGATACGAATATTTTGAAGTGCTTTTAGAGTAGCTAGCTGACTGCAATGAGTTGGCAAGCTCAATACTGATGGATTATAGTCATGCAGTATTAAAGTATAAAATGAATAGTTCGGAAACTCTTCGAAATTCGATAAAATCTTGTTCAGGCTTTCAAGTTCCGAGGTGATGAAAGCAAGTACAATCGAATATTCCACAAGAAACCAATAAATAACAAATATCGGTATATTCAAAATAACCCAATGCAGAAACGACACGATGTGCGGCAATTGCGAAACCCATAAAGTAACCCATAGAGTAGCGTTGAAAATCATGTTCACGCTGAGAAATATTAGCGATGTCCTTTGGTTACGTGGGTGTTTTGTCATGCCAGAAAGCAGAGAATCGACTTCCAAAAGTCTGTTCATTATGGATATTGCCTTCTTTTGCCTCAGAGCTTCGACGGTAGTGATAACGCAGCTTACCGAAAGGCTGCTGGTAACTTGAATCATCATGATTGCCTGGCTCATAGGAGATTCATACTTATGCGGGAGAGGGGGTAGACGTTGAATTGTAACGGCACCCGTTACTAAGATGAGGATTGAAAGTGAGATATTATAAGCCAGTTCCATTTTTGAGGACATAAACACACTGGTGTAACATCTGTCGCGAGGGTTTCGCGATGACTTTTCAATTTGTTGAAAAGTAAATGGAGCTAGTCCAATAATCTTGAGACCGCGAACAATAATTGCGACGATCCTAGGAAACTGTTCGTTCGGTTGGGTCGGAAAGACTTTCATAACTGCTACGAGGATTGATATCTTGATTGAATATAGACAATTAATCAAATGAAGATCAATAATAACGGTTACGTCTGACTGTCAATAGTTATAGTAGGTAATCAACAAAGAATTTCGCTGAACTGAACTACGGAGTTTGTTTTAAACTACGTTAATGGCTCAAGACTTTTTTCCGTTGAATATCTAATCGATATGATTGATCGTTATCATATAATTATAATTTTCTTGTCTAATATAGCCACTACAGGTTAAAAATAGACCATAATGTTTCAGGATCAGAAATTTATTACCAAATAGCAGATGGTAAATATTTGAGTAAGGCTATCAAATTGTCTTTTCGCCGGCACAAAATAATTGATTGAATGAAAATGAAGTGTTGGTTCATTTCTGTCCTCGTATACAGTTATATTATTATTATTCTCATTATTATTTCTAATAATACATATTTTTATGTTTTGTATATGGTAATATGAAGTAAAAATTCTTAGTGAAAAGGTAATTCAAAAGTCCACTTGATCACGCAGATACATTTACTATAATATCACAGTAGAAATAGTGAAATCATCTTCCCAAGTTGTAAAGCAATCTACATTCGGAGAATTTAGGGGGCTAAAATTTCTAGTCAACAGATGGCGCCACTATTAGCCGTTGAAACCAATCCAGCTCAAGCTGTCGGGTCTCATCGACGAATACAAATTTCTGAGTGCCCCGTCGTTACAACCAATGATACACGAAAATACATGTTAAAAATCGCGAATTTGTTGTTGTGTTTTCTAGCTTACTACATTTGTCTTGCAGGTCTACTTAGTTCGAGATTTGAGCATACCTATCTAGAAGCATGATGGGAAGTATTTTATACCGAGAGGACAATATTATGCAAAGGAATTGATAGTAAATCATTTTGAATGTTCCGAGTAATTAAACCAATGTCTAAATGAGGGCGGTAGGAAATGTGACGACCAGACATGTGCTGATCAAGGGGTTAGGGTCAATTAGCAACTCCAAAAAATCGATTTTTTTTTTTACTTTAAATTTCGAAAGTACATCATCTTGAAAGTATTTTCTGTAAATTTCATAAAAATTTGCCTTTAATTTATGGAGATATGAGCCATTCCACGTCAGACTGGACGAAATAAATCAAAAATTGACGTCGATGTTACCGATTTCGCTATAATTTTTTTACGGGTTGTGTGGAACCAATAAATTCATCAAACAATGTTTTTTCCAATTTCTGACCCCTATTTTTCAATTTACACGGGGTTGAAATTCAGGGAAAACAGCCAGACATCGAAAACATGCTTCCCTTCAAACGGTCAAACCTTTGGTTGTATTCATCCTAGAGACATCATTCGAGAATCATTTCAAAGCTATTGAATGGCAGTATTATTACATATTTATTGAATTCTGCGGTAACGAACAATTTCATTTGTTTATTTCATTGAGTACTAAACACAGACCTGGGACTAAGAAGGTCAATGACAATAACATGAAATTCAAGTGAAGATTCCTCCAGTCCTTCAGTGGTCTAATTGGACAAGGCGTCGCAGTACAAATGCGGAGGTCCCGGTTCAAACCCGGGCTGAAGGAATTTTTACTTGAAAAAATAATTATGATGCACTTCCGTTTTTTTTCGGTCTATCTGAAGATTGCACGCTCTATATAGAGGTGAGCTTCAGTTAGAAGACTTAAAAATTTGGTTCGACTGGTCCGATAAATTCACATATGGTATGAATTTCATTTGTTATATAAACAAATATATTATTCAAACGTGATTTTCAAAGCAAATACCACGTGTCAATAGTCTTAAAAAAATATGAGCGTATTCCTTCCCGTATGGAAAAATATATATGCCCGTTCATATAACTGACATATATGTCTGAGAGTATATATGTTGTATACAGGGTGTTCCAGACCTCGCGACGAATATTTCACAGGGTAAATCTTGATCAAAAATGGGATCGAAATTTCCTCAGCCGATTTTTTCGGAGATGCATGGATTTTCCGTTATAATTAATTCAATTTCAGTCAATGACGCGCGGCTTACGAACGGCCGCGCGTCGGTGTGCTTACCGCTCGGTTGTGTGCACTTTTTTCGTGGCGACAATAGGGCGAGAGACGCGCACACAACCGAGCGGTGATTACACCGACAAACGGCCGTTTATAAGTCGCATGTCATTAGCTGAAATTAAAATAATTATAACAGAAAATCCATGCATCTCGGAAAAAATCGGCTGAGGAAATTTCGATCCCATTTTTGATCAAGATTTACCCTGTGAAATATTCGTCGCGAGGTCTGGAACACCCTGTATATGAAATTTATTACTTTTATATATTATCTATATGAGCAATTCCACATCAGACCGGACAGCTTTCTGACCTCGATGTTACCGATTTCGCTATCATTTTTTTACGGGTTCTATGGAACAAATAAATGCATCAAACAATTTTTTTTTTTTTTTTTTTGGCCCCTATTTTCCAACTTACACGGGGGTGAAATTCACGAAAAAGAGCCAAAAATCGAAAACATACTCCTCTTCAAACGGTCATATCTTTGATTGTATTCATCCTAGAGACTTCATCCAAGAACCATTTCAAAGCTATTGAATGACACTATTATAATATATTTATTTTATTTCGCGGTAACAAACAATTCTATTTGTTATAAACAAATATATTATTCAAACGTGATTTTCAACGCAAATACCAAGCGATAAAATTATGAAAAAATATGAGCGTATTCCTTGATCAATTCTCTACGAAATCGTTAAGTCAATTTTATGGAGAACCGATGGGAACCATGTTAAAACGATTTATTTATAAGCGACGGCGCGCGCTGCCACCCAAAAACCCGGCTCAGGTACGTGTGGCTAGCATGAGAAAGCATCGGTGGGCATGTTCGCGGTCATATCTTTGGTTGTTTTCATCCGAAAGACTTCTTCCTAGAACCATTTCAAAGCTATTGAATGCCACTATTTCTATATATTTATTTAATTCTGCAGTAACAAACAATTCTATTTGTTATAAACAAATATATTATTCAAACGTGATTTTCAAAGCAAGGGCCACGCGATAACATTCTCAAAAAAATATGAGCGTATTCCTTGATCAATTCTCTACAAAATCGTTAAGTCAATTTCATAAAGAAACGATGGAAACCATGTCAAAACGATTTATTTATAAGCGACGGCGCGCGCTGCCGCTGAAAGACCCGGCTCGGGTACGGTTTTTCGGTGGCAGCGCGCGCCGTCGCTTATAAATAAATCGTTTTAACATGGTTCCCATCGGTTCTCCATAAAATTGACTCAACGATTTCGTAGAGAATTGATCAAGGAATACGCTCATATTTTTTTGATGATTTTATCGCTTGGTATTTGCGTTGAAAATCACGTTTGAATAATATATTTGTTTATAACAAATAGAATTGTTTGTTACCGCGAAATAAAATAAATATATTATAATAGTGTCATTCAATAGCTTTGAAATGGTTCTTGGATGAAGTCTCTAGGATGAATACAATCAAAGATATGACCGTTTAAAGAGGAGTATGTTTTCGATTTTTGGCTCTTTTTCGTGAATTTCATCCCCGTGTAACTTGGAAAATAGGGGCCAAAAAAAAAAAAATTGTTTGATTCATTTATTTGTTCCATAGAACCCGTAAAAAAAATGATAACGAAATCGGTAACATCGAGGTCATTTTTTGATTTATTTTGTCCGGTCTGACGTGGAATGGCTCATATATGTCGGCAACTTTTCATCATATATGTGATCACTTACTTCAGCGCATATATATGTATTTTGTAAGTTTAATATATTTCACTTATAATTATTTCAAATATATTTTTAATATGTGATACATAGTTTGGCTACAGAAGTACAATATACTATAATTATTAGGGTGGTCCAAAAAAAACATTTTTTTGTTTTTTTTTTAAAGTCTTATCATCTCAAAAGTTTCGTTTGGGTATAAAACAAATTCTCCTAAAAGGGCAGCTCGATATCTCAACTCTACGAGGAACTCAACGATTTTCCGTTTTCTCATCTAAATAACACATGAAAAATTTATTTTTTCGTTTTTTCTGCATAAAACTCCGAAAAAAAATGTTATTCCAATTTTGATGCACATATTCTTGTAGGGAATTTAATTCTCTACAAAAAAGGTCTCATAAGGTTTTCTTGTAATCTCAACAGGTTAAAAGTTATCAGACTTTAAACTTAAAAGTTATCAGATTTTCAAATTTCTTCAAATGTGAAATGATTTCTAACTGTCTAAAAATAATCTTTAACTGTCGCAAATATTTATTCATACAATCACAAATTCACAGTCTACTTATGGATTAGTAATTACAATATTTTTAAAATAACATTACGCTTTTAATTATAAATAATTATTTTTGTTACAATTAGGATATTTTTTTCTACGATCAGCAACTACTTGTAACAGGACTAATAAATTTGGCCCCAAAAATGAAAAGCAAAAACAATATCTGTTACAAGTAGTTGCTGATTATAGAAAAAAAATATCCTAATTGTAACAAAAATAATTATTTATAATTAAAAGCGTAATATTATTTTCAAAATATTTTAATTACTAATCCATAAGTAGACTGTGAATTTGTGATTGTATGAATAAATATTTGCGACAGTTGAAGATTATTTTTAGACAGTTAGAAATCATTCCACATTTGAAGAAATTTGAAAATCGCTCTGAAATTATATCTGGTTAAATTTAATTGAGTTGCAGGGGTTTAAAGTCTGATAACTTTTAACCTGTTGAGATTACAAGAAAACTTTATGAGACCTTTTTTGTAGAGAATTGAATTCCCTACAAGAATATGTGCATCAAAATTGGAATAACATTTTTTTTTCGGAGTTTTATGCAGAAAAAACGAAAAAATAAATTTTTCATGTGTTATTTAGATGGGAAAACGGAAAATCGTTGAGCTCCTCGTAGAGTTGAGATATCGAGTTGCCCTTTTAGGAGAATTTGTTTTATACCTAAATGAAACTTTTGAGATGATAAGGAAAAAACTTTCTTTTTTTTTGGACCACCCTAATAATTATAATATATCTTCTGTAGAAAATATACGACATATAGCGGATATAGTCTTAGACTAATAGAGGTACACGTGTGTGTGTACCTGTAATAGACATATACAAACTAAGCGTGCCGAATGTTGTCAGTTGAGATCAAGCAGTGGCTTGACGAATAAGGTGATCCTACTATAATGTATCGTTTCTATCTGAATAAAGGGTATATGTGAACCATTATCTGGTATTGGCTTTATTGCTAAATATAACCTTAATCCCTAACAGGTTATGGGCCCAGGGTTTACCAATATCAGAAAATGCATCGTGAATAGAAAGTGAAACGTGTAGTAAGTGACTAGGCGGGAAGACCGTTGTGCGCAAAAGACAATAAAGTTTAAGTTGAAGAGACTTCGAGAAGATGACCGCATCTTTTAACCCTCTGTAATAGCCGCGGGTTACAGTGACCCCACGCCGTTTTTAAACTCGATTTTCACCCCTCAAACTTTTGGAAAACCGGCTACTGCTGCTATCTGCAAGGAGCAGGATAGTCCAACACTAGACCCGTGAAGTAGGGATCTGATTCAAAGCATTAGCATCCTCAGGGCAGCCGTCGAGAGCGGGACGTGCAGAATTGTGGGGGCACTGTGACCCCGTGCTAATATTACGCGTGAAAAACTTTTTTTGGAGCAATCTTTTCTTTTTTTTTTCAAGTGATTGGAGACATCAAGGTGAGTACAAATAATTAATATCTGAAGACTAGATTTTTGTAAACCACTTTTTAACGATTTTTCTAACAAATTTTGAGATGGCATAGGGCATACCCCGGCCTCACTGTGCTCTTCGGAGCAGGCCCCGCTCTAAGTGACAATTAGTGCGACCCGAAATCCCCTCGGTCTACCTGAAAACGGTCACTCGTCCTTACCTGGAAGTGCGATGGTAGGGGCAGCGTTCAGGAGAAATAAAAGGAACTAAGGGGTGTGCGGTCTATTTGGGACGGCAACAACTGCGTTACCTGCATATCCCCACTCATACCTACCAAAATCCAAGAAATGGCGTTAAAAGGATTAGTGCCGGTGAACGGGTTAATAGGATTAACAGCTTAGGTCTTTCGACTAATGAGTGTGCCGGGGTATGGCATAGGGTAATTCCGGGTGAGATGGCCGTAGGGGAGAGATGGCCTTCGATGATATTTCGCATCCCCCACGAAAAAAATATATATGCTAGGATATATGCATGGAATATATCCTAGCATATATGAAATTATATATGCTAGGATATACTCAGATTTGCCCAAATATATATCCTAGCATATATGTCAAGATCATATATCCTGGGATATATGCTAGCATATATTCCGGCATATATTCTGGTATATATTTTAGCATATATTCTGGTATATATTCTAGCATATATTCTGGTATATATTCTGGCATATATTCTGATATATATTCTGGCATATATTCTGGTATATATTCTGGCATATATTCTGGTATATATTCTGGCATATATTCTGGTATATATTCTGGCATATATTCTAGCATATATTCTGGCATATATTCTACCATACATTCTAGTATATATATTGCTGTAGGATAAAAAAAGCCAAAAATTCTTGATATGATCACGTGAAATAATTAGCGGCAATTTTCCTTTTAAAATATTTATTTTGTATATAAGACATGACGATACACATTTTTCAAGTAAAAAATATCTATATTAAATATCTGACTTTTCCGGTTTGTTTGAAACCTCCTAACATTTTGAGGTTTTCCGGTAATGTAGCCAACATGTTATAACGTGCGTTGGCAATAATATTAGCGTCATTTACACTCAATTTAATTTTTTCAATTTCTTGATCGTCAGTATTATTAACAGCCGATGATGAAGGCCCGGAGACATAATTCTTTCAGGTGCCTCAATTTTCCTCTCCAACATTTTAATTGAACCTAAAACAATCATGTATAATTAACTACCGAATTCATTATGTAAAAATGTATAATTTGAATGAATTGATAATTTTAATAATACAATAGGCTCTCACCGGATATTTTAATCATCATTGCGTGGAGACATTTCCAGCCACCAAGTGCCATTTTCTTCGTATCGTGTCATTCAACCATACGTATACATTTTTTTCGGATCATGATCTTCACTCAAAAATTCTTCGAAATCAAAATCCTTAATGTCTTGAATATCGATCCCTGGCGTCGTCTTCTTGTCATCTATCTTCCACCTACCCATACTAATACCCACATTTTTTTAATGACCAAATAATTAATCGATTGATTATTTATTAAACACGTTCACCTCCGCCAGCCCTATATGTTTTGACAATCAACAAATGAAGACGAGCAAATCCTGACTCTGTGACAACGCTAAATTGAGAAATAAAAAACCCTCGTCGGTATTAGCGTTATCACAGAGTCAGGATTTGCTCGTCTTCAATTGTTGATTGTCAAAACATATAGGGCTAGCGGAGGTGAACGGGTTTAATAAATAATCAATCAATCAATTATTTGATCATTAAAAAAATGTGGGTATTAGTATGGGTAGGTGGAAGAGATGACAAGAAGACGACGCCAGGGATCGATATTCAAGACATTAAGGATTTTGATTTCGAAGAATTTTTGAGCGAAGATCATGATCCGAAAAAAATGTATACGTATGGTTGAATGACACGATACGAAGAAAATGGCACTTGGTGGCTGGAAATGTCTCCACGCAATGATGATTAAAATATCCGGTGAGAGCCTATTGTATTATTAAAATTATCAATTCATTCAAATTATACATTTTTACATAATGAATTCGGTAGTTAATTATACATGATTGTTTTAGGTTCAATTAAAATGTTGGAGAGGAAAATTGAGGCACCTGAAAGAATTATGTCTCCGGGCCTTCATCATCGGCTGTTAATAATACTGACGATCAAGAAATTGAAAAAATTAAATTGAGTGTAAATGACGCTAATATTATTGCCAACGCACGTTATAACATGTTGGCTACATTACCGGAAAACCTCAAAATGTTAGGAGGTTTCAAACAAACCGGAAAAGTCAGATATTTAATATAGATATTTTTTACTTGAAAAATGTGTATCGTCATGTCTTATATACAAAATAAATATTTTAAAAGGAAAATTGCCGCTAATTATTTCACGTAATCATATCAAGAATTTTTGGCTTTTTTTATCCTACAGCAATATATATATACTAGAATGTATGGTAGAATATATGCCAGAATATATGCTAGAATATATGCCAGAATATATACCAGAATATATGCCAGAATATATACCAGAATATATGCCAGAATATATACCAGAATATATGCCAGAATATATTGTAACATATCAAGCCGTCTCCGAATCTGATCGGCGCGCGCACCGGCAGCTCAACGGTACGAAGACCAGTGTGACGTCATCACAGGTATAAATTCGGCACTGTCAGGCTACTCGCGAGCATTTGCCGCCTGTCGGGGTATTCTAGCTCATTTCTATATCATTTCTTTGCAAATCATACTGGGGGTCTTCACCGGGTGATTATTTAGCTTCATTTCAAATCTTAGAGTCAATAAAATAAATGTAACGCCTGTCGGGTTCATTTCAATATAATTTAAAACTTAGCAACGGCCAAACGCGGCATATTAGATATTATTTTCATCGAGTCAATAACCTATCGCCTGTCGGGATACAGAAAACAAACATAGCTTAAGAAACACCTTTGTAAATAGTCAAATTCAAAAATTAGAAGTTAAGTTAGTTATTATTATTTCTTTTTTGTATTATTTTATATTCTTTATTCTTTCATGCATTATTTGATTAAAATAATCTTAATTCAACTGGATTTTCATCTGACGAAACTTTATTCAACAAAACCTAAAACACTTTCATGAATCCCTTTTCTTTTCAACAGAATTCTAGGTTCAGGTGCTCTCGCATTGGTATCGATTTTTAATCCATATCCACTGCTTTGATCACTCTTAACTCCGGAATTTCAGGGACACCAGGTTCAGGTGCACTTGCATCGGTATTGATTTCAAATCCGTATCCGCTGCTTTGGACACTCTTAACTCTGGATTTTAGCTCTGTAAACCCTACGTGGCGTACCGAGTCTGACAGCTTAGCTTTTCACAATATTTGATTCACCAACGCTCGACATATAAATTTTATGCAACATCCCACGACCATCAGTCCATTTTCTTAAATAATAAAATTAATTAAAAAGGACCCAAACGTTGCATTTGGCGCCCAACGTGGGGCGTTGGCAAGATAAAATCAAAATCGAATAAGCACGGCTTTTAATCGATCAAACAAATAAAAATAGCAGAAATCACACATTTCACTATAAAAACTATTCTGAAAGGTTGGTTTTAAATGTCAGATTAAAATCCAGGGAGTAGTAAGAATAAGGAGTTAGGGTCTAAGCAAGTAGGTTTAAATGATAAAACCACAGGTTATATCGAAAAAGAGTCATCTTTATTAACAAGTATCATCAAAATGAGTTCAGGAAATAGTCCGCAAATTGACACTCGCGATCCGATTGCAATGTTAATCGCGAAAATTAACGGTCTGCGATTACAGAAAGAACGGTTTGAAATAAAGATGGAGAGTAGATTTGATTCTATGGAAAAAACGTTAAATCACTTCCAAGCAGATAACATAGAAAGGTGTCTAGAACTTGAAACCAAAATCATGGGAAAGATTAACGAACAAAATGAGTCAGTAGCGGAAAAGTTTGACCATTTAGAGACTACGGTGCAGGACGCGGTAGGAAAGGTTGAAGCTGGTCTCATTAGTTGTGAGAACAAAGTCACTGAATGCGAGGAACGGTTCAGAACCGAATTGATCAAAAGTCATAATTCATTAGAAAATAAGATAGGCGAAAGCCATAAGATCAATCAGGAGCGCATACGAGAAATTGAAGATAAGCATGAGAGCCTTAAAATCGATTTAGAAACTGACGGACGGCAATTCAAAATTAGATCTACTGGTACCACGGTTGAGAGTACTAACACTAGAGTCTTGCCAGAAAAGAATAAGATGCCCGATTACGGAGGTAGAGTTTGGAAAAAACCGGCAAATGTCAATAACGAGCTCAAAGAGTATTTTCAATTTCTTGATGTCGGAAACAAACAGGCAGAGTTTAAGGCCGTTGATCAGTTTAGAATATTCGCACTCTTGTTTAAAGAACCAAGTATCAAATTAACACGGATTTTAGAATCAGTAGAATT
Source organism: Tenthredo mesomela (assembly GCA_943736025.1). Lineage (NCBI taxonomy): Eukaryota > Metazoa > Arthropoda > Insecta > Hymenoptera > Tenthredinidae > Tenthredo > Tenthredo mesomela. The sequence goes on from OX031014.1 coordinate 11,178,121, forward strand.
TGTCAAGAAACCCGATAGCACAAAAGTATTAACATTGGATGTATCGATAAGCAGGAGTATCACTGTAGGCGATGACATTCTGTATCACCAGGAGCCCGGAGGCATATTATGCGTTCATTTACCGGAAAGATTGGTTGAGGGGTTAATAAATCAGGATTGCTATAAGATACACGAGCACGTCGAAAGATATCAATGCAATAAAAGGTTCGCGAGGCTTGACAGTTGCCAGAATTTTAGCGTACCGAAATTTTCGTACAACGCGAGCGGACCGGTATCGACGCCATGGCGCAGCACGAGAAACAACACAGCGAAGTCAACACAAGACCGTGATGACCGGAATGTCCAAGACCCGAACAATAATAGACGCAGGCCGAGTATTCATGAAAGTTCCCCTAGATCCAGGAACTGGACAAATTCTAAAATCAATACGATTGATGAGGATACGATCGAAGAAGCCAAGTTGAAAGATCAGATGGCGCTGTGTCAGTCAACACACCTGATTCGCTGGCATAGCATGGCTTTCAAATTTCCGCGGTGGTTTCTGAACACAGCTAAAAGGAAGAAACGAGAAATTGACGAGATTAACGCCAGGGATCCGATAAAAATTCTAATCGGATAACCCGACAAATTTGTTGGAGGATGAAAAACGCACGGGTTACAACTCAGAGATGACTAAAGAGAAAACTCAACATCAGAAGGAGATTCGTCGACAACCGATCTTGGTACGATATTTATTTGCCTTGATCGAAACAAAAATCAAAGTCGATCGGATGCAAAGAAATAGGGGGGCAATGTAACATATCAAGCCGTCTCCGAATCTGATCGGCGCGCGCACCGGCAGCTCAACGGTACGAAGACCAGTGTGACGTCATCACAGGTATAAATTCGGCACTGTCAGGCTACTCGCGAGCATTTGCCGCCTGTCGGGGTATTCTAGCTCATTTCTATATCATTTCTTTGCAAATCATACTGGGGGTCTTCACCGGGTGATTATTTAGCTTCATTTCAAATCTTAGAGTCAATAAAATAAATGTAACGCCTGTCGGGTTCATTTCAATATAATTTAAAACTTAGCAACGGCCAAACGCGGCATATTAGATATTATTTTCATCGAGTCAATAACCTATCGCCTGTCGGGATACAGAAAACAAACATAGCTTAAGAAACACCTTTGTAAATAGTCAAATTCAAAAATTAGAAGTTAAGTTAGTTATTATTATTTCTTTTTTGTATTATTTTATATTCTTTATTCTTTCATGCATTATTTGATTAAAATAATCTTAATTCAACTGGATTTTCATCTGACGAAACTTTATTCAACAAAACCTAAAACACTTTCATGAATCCCTTTTCTTTTCAACAGAATTCTAGGTTCAGGTGCTCTCGCATTGGTATCGATTTTTAATCCATATCCACTGCTTTGATCACTCTTAACTCCGGAATTTCAGGGACACCAGGTTCAGGTGCACTTGCATCGGTATTGATTTCAAATCCGTATCCGCTGCTTTGGACACTCTTAACTCTGGATTTTAGCTCTGTAAACCCTACGTGGCGTACCGAGTCTGACAGCTTAGCTTTTCACAATATTTGATTCACCAACGCTCGACATATAAATTTTATGCAACATCCCACGACCATCAGTCCATTTTCTTAAATAATAAAATTAATTAAAAAGGACCCAAACGTTGCAATATATCAGAATATATGCCAGAATATATACCAGAATATATGCTAGAATATATACCAGAATATATGCTAAAATATATACCAGAATATATGCCGGAATATATGCTAGCATATATCCCAGGATATATGATCTTGACATATATGCTAGGATATATATTTGGGCAAATCTGAGTATATCCTAGCATATATAATTTCATATATGCTAGGATATATTCCATGCATATATCCTAGCATATATATTTTTTTCGTGGGGGATGTGGCCTCTGTGAAAGAACTAAAGACAACAAAACATTCCCCCAGTGCCCATCGTGCCAGCGGGCAATGTGCGACAAGCACAGGGCCTATTTGTACATCGAGTGCCGCCATGGGGCTGTTTAGACAATGGTATTTCAGTGTTACACACGTCTGTACCTTTTTTTATTTTTGAACAATTTTTTAAAGTCATTATCAACAATAAAATTATCGTATTTTCGTGAAATATCTTGTGCTTCATTTTTCCCTGAAACGCTCCCTTCATTCTTCAAAATAAATATACTTTTTGGAAAGGCTGTAAAAACCATTATACTCACCTAAAAGAGGCATCTTTAAGGATTCAAACGCCGTTTGAATTTTTGCAAAATCTCAAAAAACAAAGAAAATAGAGCAATTTTTGTAAAAAACCGTAATTTTTCGTCATTTTTTTTTCGGGAATTTTTTTAACGTATTCAAAATAAAAATTTCAACTAAATTTTTCTTCACAGTCAAAGAGAAAGGTATGAAATGCACTCCCATATTTTTTTTTGAGTCATTTAAAGGGGTCTGGACAGTTCTGCAACCCTTTAAAGTCGCTGGGGTCTAATTGACCCCGTGCTATTTTGACGTAATTCGCGGGAGGTGCTATTACAGAGGGTTAAGATTGACCCACTAACGGGTGAAAATTACGACACCTGCACGGAGAAAAAAAAACAGTGAGCTGTGCTGCGCAGGACATTAATCTAGTCAATATAGTATTTATAAGCATACATTTTCAATCTAACCTCACTTTTTACTGTCACGACAGCAATAGTTACTTCCGTCACAGCAGTGAGTACTCTTAGAACTATAGTGAAAACTGAGTTGCACATCATGGAAAAAGGCAAATACTATATCGACTAGATTAATGCCCGGCGCAGCACAGCTCACTGTTTTTTTTTCTCCGTGTGGAAGATACACATGAGGGCAATCCTGAAGAAAAATGATCTATGGGGGTACGTATCCGGACAGATTCCGAAACCAGCGGAGTCAGCTAATGATTTTGCGACATGGGTCAAAATGGACGGAAAAGCCGAGTCCGACATCTTGTTGGCGGTTAGTCCGAGCGAATTGATAGCGCTAGACGGCCTAGAAAGCTCCAAAGGAATTTGGGATAAATTGAAATCAACGCATCCCTCACGGAAAAGCACCAATAGTACCAGTGCCGAACTATGACTGGTGGGGGCTTGTAGGCAGTAAAATGGTGGGGGCCTACTAGTGGGGAAAAAAAATCGGAAATGAATATGTAGATTGTGGAATCATTTTTTTATAGCTTATTTAATATAATAAGAATACGTCGATTATTACAATCGAATTACATCGAAAGCTTTTTTTACGGTTACTATTACGCGAAAAGTATATTTTTCTTTCATTTTAATTTCAATAATCTCAAAAGTAATTCGTATTGGGAACCTTAGAACCTCGATACGCCAACTAGTGACGAAAAATAGAACTGTTCTAACAAGGCTGCATGTTTCAAAGCCACGCCCATTCCAAGGGAAAATACGAATTATGACGATCTCGTGATGTCACGTGGTACGATTCCTATAATCCTATCTGGGTGTACATACACTCGAACCTCAGCTCTTTGACCAATTCGGGACTATGCGTACTCAGTTCTATAGTCGATACATGTCGCACTTTGGCGACGAAGGTGACACAACTCAAAATATGGCGTTTTCGAGTAGATGCCATAATGAGGTGAATAAAAAAATAATAAAAAAAAAAAAATGTTGATCAGATTTTTTGAGTCGTGTCACCTTCGTCGCCAAGGTGCGATGTATTTTAATTATTATGCAGTACTATGGTGGTCCTTACTTGGGGTGTTTTTCCAATTTTCTGCGGAAAAAGTTTGCAAATAAATTTAAAAAAAAGTACGCCAAAGTTGAAGTCTGTAGGTCAACTCAAAGTACTGCCCACAGGTCAGTGAATTTTCCCATTTAATTCACATAGGAACTCGGGCTGCATGCGTTATTTTTTTTTTTTTTTTTTCACTGCCTTGATAGTGCTTCGAAAAATCTGAAATTTGGCATAGTAAGTCTACCCTATAATCATATATGAGCGGATCCACGTCACTTCACTCAAAAAAAAACCGTCAAGTCACGGATCTTTGCGCCATTCGACATATCTTTAGTACTATGGGAAAAAAAAAATACGACTTCAGGGATTTTGAAAAATTTTCAAAAATGGCGGAGTTAGAGCTATTTGAATGTTGGTAAGTCGCTGTTGCACCGCTATGTTTGAAAATTCATATCTCCGAAAGTATTTATCGGAGCGGACTAATCCTAGAATCATTTTGTTCCTAAAAGAATGCGCTTCCATAAAAAAAATGTTGTTTTCAAAAAAAAAATTCTTTCCATTTTTTTTCGTCGTTTTTATTTTTAATTTCGCTGCCATTCCCGCGGGACCTACAGGAATCCATGGAGATAATTTTTTTCGGATAGCCGAATTTTTCCCCTTCAACCCTAAAAAAAAAAAATTCATGGAGAACCTATTTGGGCCGGAGAAAAAAAATAAAACGTCTTGTCATTTGAAACGTGAATTAATATAATTTGGTGGGGCCTTTATTTGGTGGGGGCCTGTAGGCTGGCGCCTACTCAGCCTACTGCTAAGTTCGGCACTGAATAGTACTATTGATAATACTATTGACAATACTATTGAAATACTATTGAAATACTATTGAAATACTATTGAAATACTATTGAAATATTATTGAAATACTATTGAAGTCACAAGTAGTAATTTCGCGACTATGAAATGAAATTACTATCGACTCATAGTCAACTCTTGATGATACCATATGAGAACGTAGTACATTATTAGATATATTACACCATTGCGTGTAGTATACTATTGTTCGTATTATATTTCGTAGCGTAGACTACTGTCAATAATACACTACACGCTATAGTATACTACAATCACTAGTGTACAATGCGTATAGTGTATTATTGCCAGCAGTATACTCCGTAATATACTTCCAGCAATAGTATACTACCGTCCTGTCAGTAGTGTCAAGCGTGAATGTAGTATACTTATATTGCCAGCAGTATACTCCGTAACATACTTCCAGCAATAGTACACTACCGTCAGTAGTGTCAAGCGTGAATGTAGTATACTATTGCCGGCAGTATACTCCGTAATATACTTCCAGCAATAGTACACTGCCGTAAGTAGTGTCAAGCAAGAATGTAGTATACTATTGCCAGCAGTATACTCCGTAATATACCTCCAGCAATAGTATACTACCGTCAGTAGTGTCAAGCGTGAATGTAGTATACTATTGCCAGTAGTATACTCCGTAATATACCTCCAGCAATAGTATACTACCGTCAGTAGTGTCAAGCGTGAATGTAGTATACTATTGCCAGTAGTATACTCCGTAATATACCTCCAGCAATAGTATACTACCGTCAGTAGTGTCAAGCGTGAATGTAGTATACTATTGCCAGTAGTATACTCCGTAATATACTTCCAGCAATAGTATACTACCGTCAGTAGTGTCAAGCGTGAATGTAGTATACTATATATTGCCAGCAGTATACTCCGTAATACTATATTACGGGCAATAGTAAATGACCTAGCCAAAATAGTGTATTATTGTGTATTATTTCCATATACCTACCATATCGTAATACACCCAGACCATTTCACCCACACATTACATTATCAGTAAGTTGCGATGAATGGACTTTTTCAACGATCTTTGTTTATTTAAATAGGCTTGTATCTTCAGAATAATCCATGATCAATTTAGAACCATGGAGTAGAAGGAGGCATATCTTCAATCTAAAATGTGGTCTACGCTATAGATGGCGCTGTTCTTAGTAAGCTGAGGCCTACTTCCGCCTGCGTCTGCGTATAACATGTTCTGATTACGTCACAGTATCATGGCGTTGACAAAATTCAAGTCATTCCATGCTTAAAATTTCCCGCTCGCCGGAAGTCCGTGTCCGCTTAATGGTAACAGCGCCATCTATTACGGGAAAAATTCGTCCCACTTTTTCAATACAGCGTGTATAGGGAGATATGCCTCCTTCTACTCCATGTTTAGAACTTAGAATTCTCATTTTCATCACAAAAACTTTGTAACTCAAGTAAGTATGGTTTGTAACATGTTTTTAAAGTGACAATTGATTCATTGACTTGTGTCTTTGAATGATCATATAGAATCGGGATTTCAGCTATACATAGGCAATATATATACTAATTTGGTATCGAATGCACCCTGAGAAATACCTATGATAGCTGCCAACCAAAGGCGAGCTTCATCGTCATTAAACATTACACTATTCATTCAACAAACCTAAACATTAAACGTGAAATTAACTTCTTGTATTCATTTTGAATATTCACTTTATTAGGGATGCGTACAGCTGCATATAGGTACAGTAATGTTCAATAATGGGTTCCCGGTAGCTAACTGTTTTTCTAGGACTTTTCCGAAGACAATCAAATAAAACGATATTACCTATATTATTTTTATGAGCGGTCATAATTATTATTATTATAATTTCGGCCATCGGCACATGAAATACGACTAGAATGGAGTCTCGTTTCCAAAAGTCAGAAAAAAAAGTCAGCCACCGCAAACCCATTAATGAACATTACTGTACGTACTACTATTATACAAGCTCTACAAAAGATTTGATTGCACAAACTTTCCTCAACAAGAGCTGAAAACGATTTCAAACGGAAAATAAGGAATGACTAGTAAAACTAGATGGCTATATGGCCTTATGAACAAACAATAATATATAATATGGTACTTTTATAGTGAATAGTAACATCCGTTTTCTTAGAATGAATATTTGCTTTTTTTCCTGTCAAGCTACTTGTAGCTAGTTCTGCTACTGAGTACATGACCGATAGAAGATCGCAAGTCATTTTAGCTGCATTGTCACGCTTACATTTTGCCAGTTTGTCGGTGGGAACGAAAACACCTTTATTTCCAAGGTTGGTCATTGGTATCTGTAGGCAATAAGCATTTATAGTAGAGGACATACTAGTGTTTATCATAACATAATAATAGTATTATGACTCATTTATTGTATTACGGATTCTGTATCATTTCCAACGTTATTCGTCTCTTCGACTCCAGTCCCAGTAGGTGAGAAACCTTCATTTGTAGACAATTTTTTGTCCTAAAAAGTATAAAATTCAATGATAATTTCGACAAGTGATATAATATAATTTGTTTTTCATATCTACAGTGTATTTTAAAATGGAGCATGTGAAATGATGAGAGATTTGTATTGGCCATTTGTCTCGGTTAATTAAAGTATGTAATATAATAAATATTCACATATTGCTGTAATAATTACTACTACTTTTGTTGTATACTCTTATCGTTGAAATGAATAAAGTAATAATGCTTCTGATACGACTTGAAAAAGTACAACAAATCCTAAAATATTGATTGAGAACTGGTGACACTATACAATTTTTTTGGGTAATAATAGTTTCAATTACCTGAACAGCAAAGTTACCAGCACCCAAATCCTCATAAGTTTCTGCAGTGGCATTGTTTTCGGCAGTGAGAGTAGAGTTACTGACATGAATATCACTGGTCTAGAAGAGTGAATAAATAACGTGTAAGTTAGACGTCACACGCCAAACTAAATCCCACAACACTGCCGCGCGTCAGTATCATAGAGGGCTCCGAGTAGAACACCTCGTGAAACAGCCACTCGCACATTCAAGCTCACAAACTTCGTCTGTTAACGACATTGTATTGATTCAGGTTAGTCTTAAGCACCCATGTCTATAATCATATTGTAACAACAGCCAATGTATGAATCTCATCTTCATTACAGCTATCACAAACTGCATCTTACGTGTCTGATTTCTAACCCGAATGACCTCCCTGCTAAGTTCCTAATCACCGAACTTACAAACGTATAAATAGACTGTCAATATTTTCCTCCCAGTCGACTGCATCAAGGGATTTATTATTTACTCATGAATTCTTTTAAGATATTCTAAAACCCCATGCAATCATTCGAATACTGGAAATATTTTGGAGAATCATTAAATAGTTTGAAATCCTTTAAGATTTTGAAATCTGGTATATCCAAAAACTCATTGTAGTGGTAAATGGCCCCTTGGTTTTTATGTTATTTATAGCATTCTTGTATTGACCTGATTTTGATCCTTCGGTGAGAGTAGATTGTCAATATTAGGATGTGACGTGGATCTAATCGTTGTCTGAATCAAACTCTTTTTCTAAATTAAGAGAATTTCATATAACACTGACATAATCATCATAATCACTGTAGAGCAATTTTTTTAAATTTCTGATAAAAAAAACTCACCTTACAATCTGTCGCCGGTGAAGACATAAAACTTGTTCGGATTTCATGTGGTTTACTTTGAGTCGCCACGTTTGTTTGTGTATTATCAGTTTTCTGAGAAAATGGACATTACGAAATTTTGTACTGTAATATGGTAATATGTGAGTTGTGTTGGGCCAAAATAATGGGAAAAGAAAAGTTATTTGTCAGCATATGTCCCACTGGGTGTCACAGGGTTCAAAGTCAAGGAGGGGTGTCAACTCATTTCAGATGAAAATGACGAATTGGTCATTATTATTCTTCATTGAATCTGTGGCATTACCGCAACAGAGATAGTTCATTTATTGCAAATACACACTCACCCCAAGTGAATTTTCTTTGACGACAAGTGAACCAATACAGGTCGACAACTTTGAAACATTGGATTCCACCGTTTTCATACCCTTGATGATCGTGATAATCATTTCTTGTACACTTGGTAACTCTGAATAAATTTTAACTATGTAGGAAAGTGTAATAGTAGTTTATGCAACAAGGGCGTAAAGTAGACTTTTTCGCACGAGTGTTGATCGCGGCGCACGAGGGTCGGCGAAGCCGGCCCGAGTGCCGCGCCGATCACACGAGTGCAAAAAAGTTTACGCCCGAGTTCCATACAATATTTTTTGATAGAGTATGCGTAAAGTTCGTATATGGATTGACAAGCTTAGTCCGAGGTTTGCAATTGAATGTAAATTGATAACGTTTTAACTGAACCAACCATCGACACTGATGTCTTGGTTTTACTATTTTTTTATCACGAATGCGTCACAAACCACTGAGGGGGGTCCAGGGGCGCAGCCCCTGGTGGGGTCCGGGGCGAAGCCCCGGTGGGGTCCAGGGGCGAAGCCCCGGTAGGGGGTTTGGGGGGCGAAGCCCCCCAACTACTAAAAACAATAATTTTCATTTGATCCAATAAAAGTAGTAAACGTATTAAAAATCCGAAAAGGATGAACAACTCGAGTGGATTCCTCCGCCCCCCTTAATAAACATTACATTAAAAAAAAAAAAAAAAATTGAAGTTATAATGATGGAATAACATTAATCAAATGTAATCTTGTATTATTAAATGAACGCATATTTTATGATAATACAATTTTATTGATATAAATTATAACTTTAAACATTAACAAAATTATAAGTGTGACGAATCAAAATTAATATTAAATGCGAAAGTCATGTCATGGAACTAAAATTATTTATTATTTATATTGTGTTTTGAAAATCGATGTCGATCTCGAAAAAAACTCTAAACATATTAAATTGTGTGTAATGAAACTAAATTCTTGATTATTATGAGTACGGACGGTACGGTGTTTCTAATTCGCAGCGCCCTATACGTGGCGATTTTCTCAAACAAATACTTTTCACTTTACACACACTTTAAACACTTTACACACGCTCGAACACTTTACACACACGTGTGCATAAAAGTCCACTTTACGCACCGAAATTCGGCACTTTACACACGAATTTCACGAACTTTACGCATACTCTATCAAAAAATAATTATTATAATTGTAGACATGCATTATTGCGTACCTTTCTGAACAACTAGTAAAGAATGCAGGCGAGCTACTTCTTTTTTGTAATTACTATTTTCCAATTTAAGAACACTGTTTTCATCTTGAATCTGCTGCAGATCTTTGGTTTCCTGGCAGCTAATGTTTATATCGTCTGATGATGAATCATCAACGTCGAGAGCGAGCTAATTTGAAAAAATTTCAAAATGACTTTCGAACGAATACATAAGATACCGTTAAATAGAAATCATTGATATATTGTAGATTAGGAAGAGACAATTAATGACACTTTGACAAAAACCATTTGTTATTTTTTTTTAATTCCTAAAAACAGTCCAACCAGGTAATGCTTTGTATCATAAAGCATGAATACTACCATGATCTGGAAATTGCACGAGGCATTTTTTGATTCGTCCGTTTTCATTGATTTAACAAAATTAAAAATGGGTTTTGAAAAAGTTTCAGTGATACAGTCTCCTGTTAAGGTAGTCTAAAACAAAAGATTCGATAAAGTAATTCAAGTATAACTTTGCGATAATCACTTACAGAACGATTTTCATCCTTCACCTTTTGGTATTGTTTAAGAATACCTGCAGATCTAATTTTTTTATTCGACTTATTGTTCGAAGAACTCGAGCGAAGCTAGATTGATACAAAAAGGAATTTTTTTAAAATTAAATTCGTAATCATGTGGAAAACTCCACCCTCCCTCTGTGCTTTCTCTATTTACAATTCTGCATTCACTCAAAATTCGCATACTTTTAGGCTCGCTTTTAAGGAATATTGCTGATGAAAAAGTGACTGTATCGCAAAGAAACGGTACTACGTATAATTGAAATAATATTACCCTTGTATTGTGTACTGGTTGATTGTCTTCTTCATTGTTTTCTTCATTGAGGTTTCTTTTGAGTAGCATTTTTCTCTCCTCTTTAGATGGATTTAATACTCCATACTTTTCCATGTTAGATAGCAGTAAGCTCATTTCTGTCCACTCTGATAAGCATGCATACATATTATCACGTAATATAAGAATTCATTTTTTAAATGAAAAGCGTTTTCTGTGAAACAGGCTACTCGATTTACAACTGAAACACTTACCTCCAGAAGCAAGAACCTTTACCACAAGTAATAGCCAATCACTTTTTTTCAAATCTTTAGGAATTTTTTCATCAGTATCGCTGATTTAACATCGCACTTCGGCCAACGTATTGTGACCTCAGTACCTTCCTTCACTACTTGATTGAAATCAACATCGTGCTTTGTTTCTTCAAGCCACGTTCTGTACCCTACAGCAAGCTTTTTGTCTTCATTGACAAATTCCACGAGAATACATTTGCGATCATCCATATTATTGTTTAAAATAAACGGTAGCGTCGTATATACTAAATAAATAACCCAATATCACTGCACTTTGATGCAGTATATGAACTATGAAGTACGAACGAGTATAAACGCGTCAAGCATATGGCCAGTAGCTTTACGCCATATTACTGTACTAGACGTAGACCTGTCGGCCCAGCGCTGCCAACCTGACAGGTGGCGCTGATCGTACCAGGGGCGGAAAATTATCGTACCCAAGCCAAAAGTATCGTACATTTCTGAATATCGAAAAAAAAAAAAACGATATTTCTTACAGAAAATAACTAACACATATTGCACCCAACACTAAATTTTAATAAATTTCATCGTTTAGTATTTACTCATGTCGCGTCACTGATGACATAAGGTCGTAAGCGCCAAAAAAAAGATTTTTTTGTTTTTTGGTGGCAATAGTACTTTTCGATACTAGTGCGAAAGTGTTGATTCTCGGACGAGTGTGAAGTTTTTCGCCCGAGCGAAGCGAGGGTGACAATCACACGAGTCGAGAATCATCTTTCGCACGTGTATCGAACTTCATTTTTCAACACAGCGCGCGTTAAGTTGAATTTTATGCACGCGAAGCGTGCGCAAAATCGAACTTTGCGCACGCCGTGTGGAAATAGTAGATTACGTAACTAGTGCGCAAAATAGGTGAATCCCGCACGAGTCGGATTTGTCGCCCGAGCGTAGCGAGGGCGACAAAAGAGACGAGTGCGGGAGACACCTATGCGCACTAGTTACGTATACTATTTTTCCTAACGAGCTACGCAAAATTCTACAACATTGGTATCTTGTATGAAATATTAAATTTTCAAGTATATACAAATTATTGTATATAAGATGGATGAAGTGTCCGCTTAAAAGAATTGGTAACGATGCCGATCCTGTTTATTTACGTTTACCAGCTCTATCTCCCCGCACCTTGAATTCTCTCTCTTCCATTCAACGTTACAATACACAAAGAAAAGGTGTTGCGTTTCGATTATATTTATTTTGCGCACTAGTGCGGGAAAGTACTATTTTGCACACTCATTTGCGTGCGCAAAATCGAATTTTGCACACTGAGTTAGGAAAAATCTTTTTCACGCCATATAACATCGTTTGGGTATATCCGCAAAAAAAAAAAAAAATTTTTGCGCTTACGACCTTATGGTATTCGTGACGCGATGTGTTTACATATGAGTGCAACACGTTGTATTTATGAGGGTACCCCGTGTCACAGGGGACCCCACTCTCCCTCTAAGGTTGGCAACCTTTAGAAAAAGGTCACGTGCGTCTCATAGCTCATCTCACGTACCTGACCGCGCCCGTAATTTAACATCGCACTGCCATCAATAAGTATATATTCAGCCTATATATAATAATTGTAGTAAGAATGAATATTCGTTATTAGTCGCAATAGTCAAAGATCCATAACATTATATCTGCGCCTGTGATCAATTATCATGCACATCTTCATAGCAAGATGAGCGCCGGTCGGTCTTAATATGTTGATCACGCGTTTTTTTATTGACGGTATTCACTTGAAAGTTAAAAGTTGAAAGTGCAAACAACAGATAACTTGCAGAGTATTCACAATGAGAAGAGGACCGTATAAAAGATATCTTACGGAGGAACATCATGTCGATGGAATTCCAGAATCAACTATTCGCTCTCGACGACGACGGAACAATAATGACAATGTACCTGAAGTGCAGAACGCAGCACAAGAATTTATTGAGGTAAGTATAATTAATTCTTATAAGTAATATTATTAATGACCTTCAAGATTTCTGCATCTGCAAAAATGAACTTTGGCATAATAAGGTATAATAATGACTAATGAGGAATAATCGTTGTGTTTGTACACAACATCGATAGGTACGAGTGGGGAAACTCGAGAACGATAGATGTAGTAGGTGTCATCGTATGGCTGAATTGTTAGTTGAATGTTTCCGGAGGTTTCCCAGGTATAACCTTTTTTATAAAAAAAAAAAAAAACACACAGTATAAGGCAATCAGTTTGACGAAAGACTTTCCGTCGGTCTTATAAAAAAAAAATAAGAAAATTAAAAAAAAAAAATTGAAAAAAAGAGATAAATAAAAAAAAAAAAAAGAAAAAGAAAAAAAAAAAAAAGTAGAAGCAAACGAAACCCACAGTGCAGTTGAGTGCAGTAGCGAAGAAGATGATTATTCTGTACAAGAGGTAAGATTATGTTTATCATTTTTTCGCATTTCCACCTAATGTATACATCCATCAACATTATATTGTATTGTTGTGTCTAAAAATACGTGAAAATATGTAGAATATTCCACCATTATCCCTCTTCTCATATGCTAGATGAAAAATAATGCATAAAAACTCACATGTATAAATACCTATGTTCACTACTTTTACACTTGCAATCAATTTTTTTTATATCAGCGTAGCAAACATACCCACCCATTTTTTTAGTTATAGTGATTAGTGACATCTTTTCTACGATAGAAAAGTTATGAATTCATTCGTTGCATGTAATAAATATTTCCTTCGTGGGCAATACTCAAAAAAATTCAGAATGGTACGAGCATAGGATCTATTGAGTTTGCTGCAAGCATTGCTTGTCGTGGAAGCAATGATACTGGGGAGTTCAACTCTGACTCAGACACGTGGGATAAGGTTGACAGAGAGGTGGAACTTGATGAAGCAATGACTGACAATACGGAAAATGATAACGAAGAAGTGTTTAATGAAGATTATGGAAATATCTTATTTGATGAAGGCACCGTACCACGTGTAAATGAACCAAATGAGGTTTGTATTACATATTATAATCTTAGCTGATTGACTCGAAAGATGTTATTGACTGGAAGTTTTCAAGTAATTATTGACCATTAAGGTACTTGTCCACTTTAGAATTTTCGCAAATTCGATTTTTTTTTTTTTTTTTTACATTTCTTAACTCCTTAGACCTTTAAAAATCACCTCCTAAAATATCTTCAAGAAATTCGAGTTAGGTATATATTGTTTTATGGTCCAGGGATAGCAAATTAACTGATTGTAAGTGATAGAACTTGAAAAACATTAAACGCGTTTTGCTCGAAACTACTTTTTTTCAAATGGCCAACGGTTAATCTCCGGAACTACTGAACCGATTTTGATAAATCTTGGCGCGTTTTGTTCATCGTCATGTTTTATATGCCATTAATTCACTTCAATTTGGCCAAAAAATGAAAATCTAAAATTTTATCAATAAAAAAAAAACATCCGCCATTTTTTTTTTTTTTTTTTTTTTGGGATTCTTTAGTAAATGAGGGGAATTGGCACGTAAGAAACCTTTCTTTTCAAGATACCATTTGATTTTTGTCTCCGACTTGCCGATCCTAAGATTAACTGTTGGCCATGGGACAACATTTTTTTAAAGACTCGATTTTGGCGCTCTCTAGATATTATTTAAAAAATGACACTCAAAAAAACAAAATCGTTCTTGTACTTCAGAAGTATTGATAAATTTCAAAAAAAGTTTTATATCAATATCTGATAAAGGAACTGAGAATTTTTTTGTCTTAAATTTGTTTTTTTTTTAGCCTTCTAAAGTGGACAACTACCTTAATAATACTGATGAAGATATTATAAATGTCTAAAGTTATATAAGAAAAAATATTGTAAATTCAAATTTAACAAGAAGGATTATTATTTAGTATTGAATGTATCACTCATTTTATTTTTTCTTCAGAATTTGATGTTAAATTTTAATTAAGGGGGTATGTACACCTTTGGAGGAGTAGAAATTGCCAAAAAGAAATTAATTTTTTTCTGTGACTTAAGGACTCTGACCAAATCCAGAAAAATCATGATGTTTGAGGAGGGTTTGACCCTCATTACGCATATTTTACTTCATGTATTACTTTCAGTCTGATAGTGGCTACGCTAAAGATAAAAAAATACAAAATGATTCGATTGTCGTAAAGAATCAGGACCATCGTTGGATCAATCTTGAAATGTTTGGTCCACAATTGTTCATAGGAGATGCCTCTATGGTATGAATGTAGGGATTTTTGATATTACAAAAATTACTTGAGTAATTCAATTTTTTCGATTTTTTTTTTTTCATTTTTCAAATTCTTTCCACTTTTTGGCCAGTATCTCAATCAAAAATGAGTTTATCAAAAAATCCTACGTTCATACCATAAAAGCGTCTCCTACGAACAATTGAGGACCAAGCATTCCAAGATTGATCCAACGATACTCCTGATTCTTTACGACAACCGGTCAAAATATTCATTCTCCAGAAATCAACTTTTAAACTTTTTTTTTTTTTTTTTATTCTCTACTTCTCCCAGAGAAGAAAATGTAGCTACAGAAAAGTTCTAAGATTTTGCTAATGATTAATATGCATATGAGCAATTCCACGTCAGACCGGACAGCTTTCTGACCTCGATGTTACCGATTTCGCAATGATTTTTTTTACGGGTTCTATGGAACAAATAAATGAATCAAACAATTTTTCGTTTTTTTTTTTGGCCCCTATTTTCCAAGTTACACGGGGGTGAAATTCGGGAAAAAGAGCCAAAAATCGAAAACATACTCCTCTTCAAACGGTCATATCTTTGATTGTATTCATCCTAGAGACTTCATCCAAGAACCATTTTATAGCTATTGAATGACACTATTATAATATATTTATTTAATTTTGCGGTAACAAACAATTCTATTTGTTATAAACAAATATATTATTCAAACGTGATTTTCAAACAAAGGCCACGCGATATCATTCTCAAAAAAATATGAGCGTATTCCTTGATCAATTCTCTACAAAATCGTTAAGTCAATTTTATGGAGAAACGATGGACACTATATGAAAACGATTTATTTATAAGCGACGGCGCGCGCTGCCACCCAAAAACCGTACCCGAGCCGAGTCTTTCAGCGGCAGCGCGCGCCGTCGCTTATAAATAAATCGTTTTCACATGGTTTCCATCGTTTCTCCATAAAATTGACTTAACGATTCTGTAGAGAATTGATCAAGGAATACGCTTATATTTTTTTGAGAATGTTATCGCGTGGCCCTTGCTTTGAAAATCACGTTTGAATAATATATTTGTTTATAACAAATAGAATTGTTTGTTACCACAGAATTAAATAAATATATATAAATAGTGTCATTCAATAGCTTTGAAATGGTTCTAGGAAGAAGTCTCTCGGATGAAAACAACCAAAGATATGACCGTAAACATGCCCACCGATGCTTTCTCATGCTAGCCACACGTACCTGAGCCGGGTTTTTGGGTGGCAGCGCGCGCCGTCGCTTATAAATAAATCGTTTTCATATAGTGTCCATCGTTTCTCCATAAAATTGACTTAACGATTTTGTAGAGAATTGATCAAGGAATACGCTCATATTTTTTTGAGAATGATATCGCGTGGCCTTTGTTTGAAAATCACGTTTGAATAATATATTTGTTTATAACAAATAGAATTGTTTGTTACCGCAAAATTAAATAAATATATTATAATAGTGTCATTCAATAGCTTTAAAATGGTTCTTGGATGAAGTCTCTAGGATGAATACAATCAAAGATATGACCGTTTGAAGAGGAGTATGTTTTCGATTTTTGGCTATTTTTCCCGAATTTCACCCCCGTGTATCTTGGAAAATAGGGGCCAAAAAAAAAAACAAAAAATTGTTTGATCCATTTATTTGTTCCATAGAACCCGTAAAAAAAATCATTGCGAAATCGGTAACATCGAGGTCATTTTTTGATTTATTTTGTCCGGTCTGACGTGGAATGGCTCACATACCCCCTTAAATAAAATATATGTTGCGTAATTTCGTAGTTGAAATTGATCACAGCGATATGTGATATTTGCACCCGGATTTACAGGAGCCTAGATCCGGGGACTTGACTTGCTGACAGTTATCGTTATTCACCCTTGAATCTTTGTTTTGTCAATTTTATCACTATTTTCAACAGTATATTATGGATATATGCTCACTATTTGAACCATTTCAAAGTTTGAAAAAATTATATTTCGTTTCAAAGGAAATACGTCGCCTACTTTATGATACTTGCCCGTTGACTCAAGAAGAAAGTGAAGTGGTTATCATGACCTTTGCAATACGACATGCCTTAACTGATGCTGCCATAGATGATCTCCTTCGACTCATTAATTGTCATTTGCCAAGAACCGTCCATACGTCAAAGTATACTTTCCTGAAGAAATTCCCAAAAACTGCCAACATCATCACGCATTACTACTGTCCACAGTGTCATATTTTAGTCGATTTCAAAAATTTGAAGATTGTGAAGTGTCCCAATTGCAATAATCAATATAACCAAACTGATTTGAAGCGTGACGGGAAGTTTTTCACATATATTCCATTGAAAGAACAATTGGGTTCATTACTTGATGACAGTACTGTGTTCAAAAGTCTTCAAAGAGATTCAGAGCCGGATATAATATCGGATGTCAATAGTGGAAAGTTTTATAAATCACTAGATAAGGCAGGAATAATATCAGATTATGATATAACGCTGCAATGGAATACTGACGGAGTAAATGTGTTCAAATCATCGAACATTAACATGTGGCCAATCCAAGTGAGCATAAATGAATTGCCATGTCGGTTGCGAAAAAAACATCTGATGCTCTACGGCTTATGGTACGGTAGTGATAAACCTATTATGGATCTATTTCTAAGTCCGTTTGTTGAAGAATTGAAGGATCTCCATGAAAATGGATTCTCATGCTTCATACCAGATCAAGAGGAACCTGTGAGAATAAAAGTGTACACTATTCTTTCTCCCGTCGATTCCGTTGCAAGAGCCCCTCTTCAAAATGTTCATCAATTTAATGGGGAGTATGGCTGCTCGTATTGCTTACATCCAGGAGAACGGATACCCGTTGGAAATGGGTTCAAAAGTAGTTCAAAAGTAGTTCAAAAGTAGTTCAAAATAAACCTGTGCAGGGTGTTAAGGGGATTTCTATACTTATGTTATTGCCAATTTTTAACCTTATATAGTCTTTTCCACCTGAATATATGCATTCTGTTTTACTAGGCGTTGTAAAAACGCTAATTTCTGCTTGGTTTGATTCGAAAAATGCAGGAAAGCGATGGTATTTAGGTGCAAAAAAAAAACATTTTTGATGAGCGTGTGAATGAAATCCGTCCTCCATGTGAAATCACCAGAACACCACGCTCAATAAGCGATATCAATTTGTATAAAGCCTCCGAGTGCAAAAACTTATTACTATATTACTCTTTGCCGTGTCTTACGGGATTATTACCAGACCGTTACATTAAGCACTGGTCTCTATTAGTTTTCAGTATGCACATTTTTCTGAAATCGAAAATCAGTCACGACGAATTTACAGAAGCTGAAAGAGCATTGCGAAAATTTGTATTGCAAATAGAAGAACTGTATGGAAAAGAGTACATGAAATATAATACTCACTTACTCCTTCATATTCCACGATTTGTCAGATATTTCGGTGTACTTTGGGCTTGGTCAGCATTTCCGTTTGAAAATTATAATGGCATTTTAAGGAAAATGTTTCATAATTCCCAGTGCGTTGCACAACAGATTTGTAAATCATATTTGCGATTGCAGCGTATCGCAAGCACGAAAACTTTTGCGAAACCCAATTGCAGCGTCGAAGGAAAAACATTTTTTACCCACATCTTAGAAAAGTTCAAAGTTAGTACAAACAGTCTAAGATGTGGAAATATGTTAGTAATTTTCGGGAAGGCAATCGAAATACGTTTTACATTAATTGAAAAGGTTTTAATCCAAGAACTACTTAATGAAAATATTAACGATACAGCTCAGTCGTATACGCGTTTTATTTTTAAGAACAAGCTATATCATTCTCGCGATTATAAACGGCTCGTGAAACGCAATAACAGTGTCATCATAACTGCCAATGGTTCTCTCATGATCATAACGAGCATCGTGATTGTTCACACTCCTGATTCTAACATCCGAAAGTAAGTCATCATTGGAAAGTCGCTTGAAAAAGTACAAGGTGTACTTTGTGAGGCTGGGGATAATGTATCTTCCGAAAGCTACTCTTACATTGTACGTTCTACTGATAATACTGTTACTTGTCTGCCTAGCCAAATTCTATCTAAATGTGTAGCTGTTCCTCATTATCATAGCAATGCAACGAAAATATGTATAATACCTCTTGTGAATAGTGAGGAAACAGATTAATCAATAAAAATATGTATTCAAAATCATTTGTATGCTTTCTTGAATGTAGATTATTGATTGGATTATTTATCAAATTTCAGCTATGACTATAACATTATGAGTTCATCGAATTAACAGCTGAGCATATTTTAATTCAGTTCAATGGTAACTATAATAACCGACTTGATATAACGTACACTATACGATTTCATCAGATGACTCTAAGCGCGTGGTTCAATAGTAACTCACATGGTCGGATGTATTACTATTATATAGCAATGGTTGAATAATTACGTAACTATTATTGTTTGGGTAGTACCTGCCGATGCCTAAATCGTATTACCCATAGCTGATATATCAGTTAGTACCAAGGTTTAAGTAGTAAGTACCATCGGCAGATAGTAGTAACTATAAATTAATGAATACTGCTATTGCAACTTTATAGTTGGTAGTAAGTAAGTAACTACCAACTGTTGTAGAATAACTGCCAACGTCCGAGCAGTAACTATAAATTGATGAATACTGCTATTGCAACTTTGAAGTAACTACCAACTGTTGTAAAATAACTGCCAACGTCTGAGCAGTAACTATGAATTGATAAATACTGCTATTGCAACTTTAAAGTAACTACCAGCTGTTGTAAAATAACTGCCAATGTCTGAGTAGTAACTACCAAGGGTCGAGTAGTAACTATCAACCACCGTGTAGTAACTATGAATTGAAGAATAATACTATTGTAACTTGGAAGTTACTACCAAATTTCGTAAAGTAACTGCCAACGTCTGAGCAGTAACTATGAATTATTGAATAGTACTATTGAAATTCCAATAGTACTATTGGCGCCCCAATAGTATTTTTCCGTAAGGGATCAGTCAAGCGGTCCGGCGCGAAAAGCGTCATTGCTAAAGAAATTGGTTCTAACGCGTATGCTGGAGGAAGATGATCTGCGGAAGCACATCACGGAATTCTTCGACGCAGTAAAGAAGCTCAAGGAAATTGGTTTAGCGGTAGCTGATGAGCTACTCGCCATCTTGCTTTTGTATAGTTACCGGACTCGTTCTCAATGTTTCGAACAGCAATAGAGTCACCTGATGACCTACCGACAACAGAGTCTTTGAAAGTTAAGATTGTGGAAGATTACGAAGCAAGAAAAGGTCGAGGTACGGAGACGGAGCAAGGTGCGATGTTTGTAAAAAGGAATTACACGCGAACACAAACCAATGAGAAAGAGAAGAAGGAGAGAACCCAAGGACGCGAAGGACACAAATATAGAAACCGATCAGAGTGTTATCGGTGCGGGCGTTATGGACATCTAGCGAGGGAGTGTCATACAAGGATTGAGAAGAAACCAAAACAAAGTGCCAGACAACTACAAGAAAAAGACGAGGAATCGGAAGATACATCAAGACGGAATTATTCGACGTTATTAAGTACCACCGAAGAGGTAATGTACAGTCAAGGAAAAAACTCCGAGTGGTGTATTGATAGTGGGTGCACGGGACACATGTGCAATGAGAAAAACATGTTCCAAAAGTTTACCAGATTAGAGAGCGAGTTAAATTTGGCAAATAGTGAAAGCACACGGATTACCGGTACGGGTGAAGTGAGCATTACCGTGGACACAGACAGTGAAGAACGTCAGATAAACATTGAAAAGGTGTTATACGTGTCGGACTTACGTACTAATCTTTTATCGATGTCAAAAATGACGGATCGCGGATATGAAGTGAGGTTTCGTGCCGAGGACGCGATTGTGATCGATGACAGAAATCGAATACACTTACGGGCAGACCGCGTTGGAAATCTGTATTACGTAAGACAATGCCAAGACAAAGTGAACAACGTTGAAATTAAACATGCTAAGAAGTGTGCAATAGACGAGTGGCACCAGAGGCTAGGGCATCTAAACGAACGAGATTTGAAATCAATGGCCAAAAGCGGCTTAGTACACGGGTTAAATTTCAGCGACAAGGAAAAATTGTCGGAGTGCGAGATTTGTGTGCGTGAGAAGCAAACTTGCAAACCATTCCCGAAAGCAGAAGAAGATCGCACGAGAGACTTATTAGAAATAGTGCATACGGATGTGTGTGGTCCAATGAGACATCCATCGATATCGGGCAAGAGATACTTCGTAACTTTTATTGACGATAAATCCAGATGGTGTGAAGTGCGATTTGTGAAGAACAAAAGTGATGTTTTCAGTGTCTTTAAGGATTACAAAGCCGAAGTAGAAAACTTTACAGGGAAGAAAATCAAACATTTGCAGTCAGATAATGGGAGAGAATACGTAAACCAAGATTTTGACGCGTATTTAAGGGAGCACGGTATCAAAAGATGATTAACCGTACCTCATACACCCCAACAGAATGGCATCGCGGAAAGGAAAAATAGGACGTTAGTGGAGATGGCACGATATATGATGCGGCAAGGCGGAGTACCACCCGGATTTTGGGCGGAGGCGATAAACACTGCATCATACGTGCGAAATCGGTGCCCCACAGTCGCGTTAAAAGGACAGATTCCATTTACTATGTGGAAAGGGAAGATCCCCGCGGTGCAATACATGCAAGTATTCGGTACTAAAGTGTATGTGAAAGACAAAAATGCAAATAAAGGAAAGTTTGATTCACGTGCCGAAGAGGGTATTTTCATGGGCTATGACGTAGAGTCTAAAGCGTACCGCATACATTCTCCAAAGACGAGAATAGTATATTGTGCATCAAGGGAAGAAAATAGGTGATTTGTGCCGAGTGTGAATTTTGCGGCCCGAGGCGAAGCCGAGGGCCGCACAATCACACGAGGTAGAAAGCACCTATTCTTCCTTGATGCACACTATATTTTTTATCACAAATGCACGAAAACACCGATTTTCCAAGCCGTATTGATGTCCGAGGTGACGTGTGACAGCTGTCAACGTGACCTGTGAACACGGACGGGATTGTTTTGCTCTTATTTTTTCATTTGTTTTGTTTTGTTTCGATGTATTCATGTGTTTATTCCGCCCGATGACGTTTCGTAGAGAGTAAAACGCTATTTTCTTCCCGCTCCCTAGGGAAGAAAATGAATTCTCTACGACATGCGCATGCGCGAGTTCACCTTGTGTACCACGGGAGACAAACTGCCATTTTACTCTCGCATAACAGCGAGGAAAATCGGGTTTTCCGTGCATGTGTGATAAAAAAACTATTGTGAGTCGCGATGTCAAGTTCATGGACGAGTCGGCGTTTAGACAAGAATACAAAGAAATACTCGACGAAGAAGAAGACACCAGTGAAGTGATAACAGTAGAACTGAATGAACCAACAATAACTGAAGAAAAGACAGTGCGTAAAATACCCCTATGTACAAAAAGGGGAGGCACAAGAAAACCCCCAGCGAGTGATGGAGAACGTGAAACAAACGCTATAGAAAAAGTAGGCAGCGTCGGATCTAGGATATTTTTGAGGGGGGGGGGGGGGGGGGGGGGGGGGGTAAGACCTACGGCTGCCGCCTTTTACCACCAACTTAATCTAATTAGTAATTGTCAACTCAATTTTCTTCCTTTTTTGCCGCCCCATATGAAGTTGCCGCCCGGGGCAAGTGCCCCGGCTTGCCCCCCCCTAGATCCGGCCCTGAAAGTACGAGAATCAAGGAAAAGAAGTGCGACTGTCACGTGGGGGGAGTTAGTGCCGCCACCGAAGAGAGGAAGGGGACGGCCGAGGCTTGTGCGTAGCGGATCAGTGGGGAGACCACGAAAAGAGTACAAAATGACAATTGTAAACAAAGACAAAGACGTGAGCGGTGATGGAAGCGGTGACGAGACAGAGACACCAACAGCATTAGGAGACGATGACGTCTTCACGGCTAACATCGCGGTACACGACCCAAACACATGGGCAGAAGCTCGACAAAGCGATGATGCCGAAGGATGGAGAGCAGCTATGGAAGAAGAATACCTGGCACAAATTAGAAGCGGAACGTGGGAGATAGTACCGCGACCTGAGGGACGAAAAGTAATTGGGAGTCGATTCGTGTTCTGCACAAAGAACACAGGTGATAAGGAGAGGAAGAAAGTTAGACTAGTTGCCAAAGGGTGCTCACAACGGCCGGGAGAAGATTTCCATGAAACATATTCCCCCGTTGTGAGAACAACATCAATAAGATTACTGGCAGCAATATCAGCCGAGCTTGGTCTGGAAATCCATCAGATGGATGTCGTCACGGCGTATTTAAACGGAGAGTTGGAGGAAGAAGTTTATATGGAGGTGCCGGATCAGCTGTGTGAAGTGCTAAATAAAGTGGTATCAGCCAAGAAGGTTGGTTTAAATGGTAACATAAACAAAGAGCAGAAAGTGTGTGAAACAGCTAGTCGTTGGCAACAAGACCTGAACACAAACAAAGATAGTGTGTGTTTATTGAAAAGGTCTCTGTATGGTTTAAAGCAATCGGGGGTGCAGTGG
The DNA here is from genome assembly GCA_943736025.1 of Tenthredo mesomela. Classification (NCBI taxonomy): domain Eukaryota; kingdom Metazoa; phylum Arthropoda; class Insecta; order Hymenoptera; family Tenthredinidae; genus Tenthredo; species Tenthredo mesomela. The sequence goes on from OX031014.1 coordinate 11,201,881, forward strand.
CATAAAAAGTTAGTGAAAAAATTAAATAAACTCAGTTTCGAGGCCTTACCACAAGACCCATGTATGTTCATGTCACGAGACAAAGAACGTTTAATGTTGATCGCGATATATGTAGACGACATGATCATCGCGACGAATAACAGTGAGTGGTTGTGTGATGTCAAACGAGAGCTGTCAGAGACGTTTGAAATGAAAGACTTAGGTAAAATAAATCGTTGCCTTGGTATTGAATTCTCATGCGACAGTGAACACCGTGTTTACCTTAGCCAAAGTGTATATGTAGAAAAGATGCTAGAGCGTTTTGGTATGTGTGAATGCAAACCGGCGATGACCCCGATTGAAGCAAATTGTAAGCTTCAAAAGCCTGACCCGCACGGAAATATATATATGCGAAAAATATATGCGACATATTTGTTTTTTGCGCTAAAATATAAGTAACATTTATTTTTTATAAGTTTGATATAAATGTCAACATACATGTAGTGACATGTATGTCGACATAGATGTCGACATAGATGTCAACACTATGTAAAATTCATCTAACATATAGGATACATATATGTAAATGCGTACATATATGTTATAATATATGCGAACATCTTTGGATTTTGCGCACATATATGTTATAAGTGCGACATATATGTTGCATATATTTTTCGCATATATATATTTCCGTGCGGGGAGTGCGTGGATGCAAGTGTGATGAACAAGTACCCGTATCAAAGTCTAATCGGAGCACTACTGTATTTAGCAGTATCTACGAGACCCGATATAACGTATACAGTAAATTATCTGAGTCAATTCAATACAAACTATAGCCATGAGCATTGGAAAGCGGCAAAAAGGGTACTGCGATACCTTAAGTACACAAGCGAGTGTGGGTTGATGTATGAAAGTACCAAGTTACCTTTGTTTGGGGTTGTTGATGCGGATTAGGGAGCAAACGCAGTAGATCGTAGATCTTATTCCGGATATGCATTTATAATGGCAGGTGCGCCAATAAGTTGGGAGGCGCGTAAGCAAAGAACCGTAGCCTTGTCGAGCACCGAAGCGGAGTATATGGCGATATCCGAGGCGACGAAAGAGGCGATGTACTTACGCGATATAGTAAATAATATTGGTATACCGAATGAATGCATACCGTTATTTAATGATAATCAGAGTGCAATTAGACTTACGCAAAACAATAATTATCATGCTCGAACTAAACATATTGACGTAAGGCACCACTTCATTCGAGATGCTTATGAGAGAGGTATAATTGATATTGAATATCTGCAGACTGAGAGAATGCCTGCTGATGTTTTGACTAAAGGTTTGAGTAGCCCAAAACATCGTGAATGTTTAAATAATTTAGGAATGATAAATGTAAACGAATGCTAACATATCCGCTCATATCTTCGAGGGGAGGTGTAGAAAATATACGACATATAGCGGATATAGTCTTAGACTAATAGAGGTACACGTGTGTGTGTACCTGTAATAGACATATACAAACTAAGCGTGCCGAATGTTGTCAGTTGAGATCAAGCAGTGGCTTGACGAATAAGGTGATCCTACTATAATGTATCGTTTCTATCTGAATAAAGGGTATATGTGAACCATTATCTGGTATTGGCTTTATTGCTAAATATAACCTTAATCCCTAACATCTTCCATTCTCAGCTTCATATGGGCGACTTATATGCAATTATATCGTCAGTCGTCACATATTTCACGTACTTTAAATCCATTTCGTAATGGAGAGATCGGACATACCTATACCTATATATGCCACATATATTAATTTACAAAAAATATTTGCTTATTGGAGATTACATGATTTTTTTTTTTTTTTTAATCAAATGATCCGGGTTTTCGACGTGATATAGGTGATCATATCGTGTACATTAGAATGTTTCGAAGAAAAAAATTTAGATTTTTCATCCTGCTACCCCTTAAAACTTAAGTTTGATAAAAAAAAAAAAAACATCCTCACGAAGAAAGAGCTCTGTAGATTAAGTGGGAGCCTCCGCTCATTGGACTTTTCTAATTATAACAGCCGATAACATCTATGACAAACTTTTTGGACGGAAAGATTTGAGACTTCTTCGAATAAAGAAAAAAAAAAGTTCACTGTATAAATATTTTTAAATTTATTAACACTGATAACACAAATACCGGGATGATTTCTTGATAGTATACAGGTGACAGCGCATGCGCCAAATAATTCATTTTCATTGGTCGGTAAAGTCGTCACGCAGTAGTATTTGAGGCCAGCCTGCCTCAGCATACGACGAAACTCGCGCATGCGCAGTCACCTGTATACTATCAAGAAATCATCCCGGTATGTATAAATGAGTTGAACCATAAGAAGATGTGAGATTTTTGAGAGACATACATCGCCCGTATTTGTCAAGCTGATGGGAACTTGAAAAAAAGGACGTTGTAATATTATTACATGATATTGTCTGGTGGTATACGTAAGTACATACTCGAAAAATGCGTATATATAAGTAAGTTATATGTTATAAATATATCAAATATGGTTATGCATAAATACTAAATAGTCCTCATATTTCTTATGAATAGAATACAATCCGATAAACTTTTTTCTTTTTTTTTTTTTTTGCCCCAGCAAAAACCAATAATTGTAACAAATACTCATCCACAAACCTCTGCAGCAGAATGTGTATCCCTTATATTCACATGTTGCATATTTGCGGCAGCTAATGTATAAGTAATAAGTAATAAGTTTTCGAATCGTGCTTACGAATTGAAAAAAAAGGAGAATTTATAATATATAATTTATAATTTATTATTAATTTATAATTTATTATTTATAATTTATAATTTATAGGTGGTCGCGGGTCCAAATCGGCAAATGTTTTAGTTGGTATAGACTCATTGATTGGCTGTCTCGTGGTGAACATTCGCCGATTTGGACTCGCGGCCACCTCGACGCTACTCCGAGTGAGTGGACGATAAGAATTCACCCTGTATATATGCGACATATACACTCGCATATATCCTACATATAATATCTGAAATATAAGTCGTATATAAACAGCCAGATACATATTGGTTATATGAGACATATATAAAGTTCGGCCAAAAATGTCATATGTCGTATATATGTTGACATATATATATATATATAACCGATATATATTACGCATATATCTTCAATATATAAGCGACATACTTTTTTTGCATATATATTTTTCCATACGGGTTGATCAATTTTATACAAAATCGTTAAGTATAAACGGGATGGAGAACCGATGAAAACCATCCCAATAAACCATAACGTAGAAAAAATAGGGCTACGTGCCGACGTGATTACGTAACGTTTAACGTGATTACGTTTAATATACGTGTTTCGGCCGGACATCAACCCTATTTTTTTCTACGGATGCTTTCTCACGCTACCCACACGTAACCAGAAAAGAACAAAAAATACAAGGTCGCTCAGCAACTTGAACGTTTATTATACTAGCGTATTTGGCGCGCTTCCCGCGCCTCAGCTTATATCGTATGGGACGTACCTCCATAAACCTGACAATAAAAACTAAAAATTGGGTTTAATAATCTGTGTATTTTCATTCATTCGTCGTGTCGAAATTTCGTTTTTTTCGATCCATATTTATTTACTCTCATTTTCAAATTTGTTGTCACTTCGAACTTTACACGACGAATAAGTGAAGTACACAGATTATTAAACCCAATTAAAATTTTTGATTTTCATTATAAGATTTATGGAGATACGTCCCTATAATATATATACTTACATCTATAAATACATATGTATATATGGATATGAGATAAGATGTGGATATTAAATTAGATGGATATATATATATAATAATATATGTAATAATTGATATAACTATTTAACTATTTCTCAATGAAATCAATTATTTATTTATTCATTTCATTTAAAAAATGAAATCAGCGAAGGTCTTTTATATTTTTCTCGAATATAAAAACAGTATTGCAGTTTTTATGTTTGTTGACAGTTTTGGGATAAGTATTTATTCAGGTAATTATGAATTGAATAATTCTTTATAAACATAATTCTTCACGGTTGTATTGTTTCGTTGACTTCCAAGGTAAATTTTCAATGATTGCCATGTGCGCACTCGCGATAGAGCTACATACAGTTGTCCATGATTGAAAACATCTTTTCGTAAATCAATTCCAATTTTGTCGAAGGTTTGACCTTGTGATTTGTTAATTGTAATTGCGAAGGCTAATTTGATGGGGAATTGTCTTCGAGTGAAAGAAAATGGATATACATTTTCACACATCAAAGTAATTCTATTTAAGAATATTATATCTCCCGCTTTATCTCCAGTTAGAAGTTCACACAACAATAGATTTGTTCCAGCTTTTAGTAGTAATAATCTCGTGCCATTGACTAAACCTTCGTTGATACTCAAATTTCTGATCAACATGATTATCGAAAATTGTCGTAATCGTAATTCGTACGGTGGAAGACTATTCGGAGATAACGAATTTAAATATTCCGGTACCAAATCCCGATTGATTTTATTATTGTCGTTACAATTTTCTGCGCTATCGACGCTCGTATAAATACGTTCAGTAGTCAAGTCCAATAAGTCGACGACTTGTCTATTAATTTCATTCACATCTAAATTTCTTGCTGCTAATACTGCATATTTTGAAGCTTCTTTGTATTGTTTTCTGCTGAGTATATCTTCATAAATATCTTTCGCTATATCGATGTCATCGTTGTACGTACAATTGGAGGGTAAATTTAAATTATCAACCTCATCATTCAAATCTCCAGTCCCAACTTGCAGTAAGAATTCAGAAAAATTTTTCTCTTCTTGTAGTGCACGCATATTGATAGTCAATTCGAATATTTTAAATAGTCGCCACAATGGACTGAATTTGATTGATAAGTTTACCGTTTCACTGCGAGTACCACGAATATTTACCGGAAGCAATTGTCTGAAATCCCCTCCCAATATTACTATTTTTCCTCCAAATGGTAACGTGTTATTCATTATATCCTGTAAAATCGTATTCATTATTTCTAATGCGTAGCGCGGTGCCATAGGTGCTTCATCCCAAATGAAAATCTTTGTTTCTTTCAAAATATTTGCTTCTTTTGAACCCATTTTAATTGTTGAAGTAGAATCAGCGTATAACGGAACAGGTAATCCTAATGTTTTGTGGACTGTTTTTCCATTTGGTAGTAATGTAGCAGCTATACCTGTGTAAGCCATAGTACTGATTTTTTCTTTTCGTCCAGTAAGTAAATGCCATAATGTAATGTACAGAAATGTTTTGCCTGATCCACCCGGTCCGTCAATATAGAATGTTTTATGTAATGTCGAATTGTTAATACTTTGAAGTATGGTATCAATCAACAACAAAAGCACCTATGGTGCAAAAACCTTTCGCCAAGTGCAATAATGTGGTCCCTACTCAAAACGAAAGAATAAAAAGAAAAATGTCCACGTACAAAAGTATTGAAATCACATACAGTGCCAAGTACATGTCTTCTGTATACCATAAGTTAACAACAGAAACGTAAAGAGTCTTGTGCTCGTTCACTCGCAAAAAAAAATTTGGAGTCCGTGGTATTTGGCGGGCCAATATTGTTCTCTCGTACTTGTCTACGAAGGCCCGCCAAGTACCACGGACTCCAAATTTTTTTTTGCGAGTGAACGAGCACAAGACTCTTTACGTTTCTGTTGTTAACTTATGGTATACAGAAGACATGTACTTGGCACTGTATGTGATTTCAATACTTTTGTACGTGGACATTTTTCTTTTTATTCTTTCGTTTTGAGTAGGGACCACATTATTGCACTTGGCGAAAGGTTTTTGCACCATAGGTGCTTTTGTTGTTGATTTCACTACTTTTTGTACAATTTTGTATTTCATACACGTATGTGTTTATAAATTTTTTTTTTTTTTTTGACAGTCGTAACATGTGTGTTCGTTTTTCATTAAGTTCTACGAATTGTTTCCTTATAATCCGTTATAATAACTCTATATGCCTGCAACGTGTAACCCTGCGCGCAAACCTCCTCCTTCATCGATATATATATATTTTATTTATTCATGTGGTTACGCGAAACAAGAAGTGAACACGAAAATAGTGAAAAACGGAAAAACAAGTACCGAGCTCTAAAAACGGCGCTGATGAAAAACGCAGCTTCCTATTGTCCACAGATTCATGGATATTTAAATATTAAAATAAATAGTTAAAAATATATAGGGCGTTTCACTTTGCGCGCACCAACTGCTAAGTTTTCGTCCTCCAGGTCCACCGCACCGTAGTTTCCGTTCTCTAGGTCGACCTCTACGTAGTTTCTGTCCTCCAGGACCACCGCCACGTAGTTAAGAACGTCGTGTGTACAACATCAATTGTTCATCAATAATTACTTACAATCGATCGACCTGGAGGACGGAAACTGCGGTGCGGTGGACATGGAGGACGGAAAATACTTAGCGGTGAACCTAGAGTACGGATACTACGTAGCGGTCGACCTAAAGAACGGAACCTACGTAGCGGTGGACCTGGAGGACGGAAACTACGTAGCGGTCGACCTGGTGGACGAAAACTACGTAGCGGTGGTCCCGGAGGACAGAAACTACGTAGCGGTCGACCTAGAGAACGGAAACTACGTAGCGGTGAACCTGGAGGACGGAGACTACGTAGCGGTCGACCTGGAGGACGAAAACTACGTAGCGGTGGTCCTGGAGGACAGAAACTACGTAGTGGTCGACCTAGAGAACAGAAACTACGGTGCGGTGGACATGGAGGACGGAAACTACGTAGCGGTCGACCTGGAGGACGGAAACTTCGTAGCGGTAGTCCTGGAGGACAGAAACTACGTAACGGTGGTCCTGGAGGACAGAAACTACGTAGCGGTCGACCTGGAGGACGGAAACTACGGTACGGTCGACCTAGTGGACGAAAGCGACGTAGCGGTGGTCCCGGTCACAAATAACGAAAGCGTATGATGTATGAAGACAACTCCCGGCGACGACTCCGTTAACACTCGGAATTTTTAAAAATATTATAAGAGCGCCATCTTGCAACTGATGTCACTGCTGTCTAGTGGTGGCCACTCTTTCCTCATTTTTATCCGCATAGCTTTAGTGAACTGTCAGATCTGGCTGAAGGAGGTGAAACGACGAACAAATTTTCAGACGAAACGGGTACTCGGAAACTTGAAATAATCATACCTCAGCTTTCCGTGCACTGATTCAATCGAAGTTAGACTCAAATGAAAGCTCTTGGTACCCACATTCTAGGATAAATATTCCAATCCCCTGGATATCGCGAGAAGAAAGAAATTAGGAAATACTGTTTCCCCACCACGCCGTTTAGCTGCCGTTCGGGTATATAGACTCGGTCGAGTCTCGCGCTTTTTTTATTATTGCTCTTGGCGCGAGACTCTACCGAGTCTCTTGATTATAATTTTTTGTTGAACATTAAGTTTTTCATAGTTAGCCAATCCTACATCCATAATCTTCTCGTAATTTTTTTCATCTGTTATTTGACTCACATTAATTTTCGGAGGAATTGGCATTGACGGGAAATCAGTTCTGTTTTTTCCTTCTTCTTCTAAAAGATTATAAATTTGTCGGAGAGTCTCGCCTTCTGCAGAAATTAAATCCATGTTACGAGAAAGATCTTCTGACATAGCTGTTTTGAATTCATTCCACAATTCTTCTGGATACAAAGGATTACAATGGAGTGATATGCGTGCGAATAATCTCCTCATTTGTAGAGGCATCATCCAAATTTCAGCTTCATGCATGGTTCTATGCCATTCAGAATCACCTGCTATTAAACCTCTTTTGAGACAAGCTTCAGTAAACGATGCCGCAAGTTCTCCATTCACTGTGCGTAGTTGTTCATAGCTTGTTGCCCCTCTAACAGTTAGTAACAATAACCGTAAATGAAATAGTTCTTTTTGCGACGGATTCACCGAATACATTCTGCCGATAGTTTTGAACGAAGCTTTTCGTTTTCTCCAATTAGATACGTAGATATTATTGATTTTTTCCTTATGAAATACATAATGGTATGGTATTTCGATGTAAAGATAATTGCGTGCATCGCTATCACGTTTATTCAATTCAAAATAGTCAAGTAGCATATTCCGTTGTTCCAAGATATGATTGAGGGTGAATTCTTCGTCACCCGAATGAATCGTGATGTTTTGTTGATTCGGTAGATGTACGGGCATACGGATAACGGGATGACTTTTTTCGTGCAGTTTTTTACCCAATATTCTCCAACATGCTTCGACAGGGCCTACATAGCGAGCTTCGATATGTTCATTTATCTCGTCATGGATAACTTCTTCTATATTCGTTGCTTGTCCCCGCATAGTTATTGTAGCAGCATCATGGCCTTTATAGATGTATTTGAAAAGGTATTTTACTGATTTTATGCTAGAAACCAATTCTGCATTACAATGACAATTGAATTTACGTAGTAGTATAGGTGAATATGGTACAACATGGCGATTATTTACGACATATCCATGTGGTCGATTGTAATATTTTCCGGTATCTTTTCGTCGATAACACGGGTAACCATCTTCATCCATAGTAGTTGTTGATTGGAAGGGTTTTGGAAAATGTTTCGAACATTTTTTGTCTATCAGACACCAATCTCCACATGGGCCGTGTATCATATTATGCATCACAATATCGTGTAATATAGGTTCTTCTTGTGGATCAGGGATTTCAGCACAAATCATAGCATCGACAATTTCCGGATGTGTTACTTTGTAATTTCTACTCAATGTTACTAAGAGATGTATATGTGGTAATCCTCTTTTTTGAAATTCTATCGCATATACCCAAGCTTCTACTTTTCCAAATATTTTGTTTTCTATAATCGTGTTCAACAAAACATCCTTTTTTAAATTGAAAACCCGAGCTACGATATCTGGTCTATCTTGAGGTTGTTGGCTGAGCTTGAGATTTTCACGAATTTCTGTCCAATTCGGATTACACGTCATAGTGATGAATAAATCTGGTTTGCCAAATTTTCTAACTATAGCCATAGCGTCTTGATAATTTTGAGCCATATTTCGAGGAGAACCAATGAAAGTGGATGGAAGTATTATCATGCGCCCAATTTTTGCATTGCGGTCTTCGGCTTGATTTGCCATATAATCAATAACTCCTTGATAACTTTCTGATCTTAATTCTTTTTGATGAGATCGACAGTACGTTATTCGATCTTTTTCGATTTTGACATAATTATCCACCATCCACTGTTGAAATAATCGACCACCATGAAGGAATGGGTTGAATTCATCTCGAATAGCAATGAAATTTTTCAAATATGCTGATCTAGTGATTCTTCTCGTAGAGTTTAAACGCTGCATTTCGTCATGCCAACCATCAGTTCCATGAGGATAGAAAAATGGATAAATCCATGGTTCAACTCTGCGATCCATCCAGCTTACGTATTCTAATTCACTTGTAGATTTATTGTGAATAGTCACATACGAATTCGGAATATCTCCATCGGCAGTCGTTGTGAAAATAGCTGCTATTTCGTTTGACCGCTGTGGATTGTAACGGCGGGCATCAAGTCCTGATCTAGGGATGAATGACATTATCACTTCTGGTATTATTGTTGACTTTCGTTGTAAGCGACGTATTTCATCTTTCATCATTTTATAGGACTTGGCATATCTATTTTTTCTGCGAATTATTTTGTCTAAAATGTCTAGAAGTTCCCTATTCAATCCAGAAAATGTTCCAACTCTGATTTGATTAGCTTCCGATGGATCTAATATGAATAATTGTCCGTAACTTGCATCGCGATTTGGTTCTGGATATAATGCGGTATTAATTTGATAGTAAATGTGACCTTTTACTTTGAAACAATATGGTCCGGCACGTCTTCCATGGAAATTCATGAGATTTGCATTGAACGACGCAAAAGAAAAAGATGTATTATAAGCTCGAATATTATTTAAAAATTCATTCGAATATTCATGAGTTCTAGTAAATAGCGATTGAAGTATTTTTGGAAAATTACTGAATGAACATTCTGGAACACCTCCATGACTGCAGCAATCGTTGAATGACAAATCTTTTTTTCTGGCCAGTATTTCCCCAGAGAAATGTTTGGCATTGCAATGTCGACATCGAACATCCATTTTTCCTAAGTAATTTTCAGTTGATGTTTCGGTATAATATTTTTCTTTTAAGCGTCGTCGATGATTTTCTACTCTTTGGGATATGCTTTTTGCTTTTCTTTTAATTTGTTTATATCTTAAACATCGTCGTCTCTGATTATTCGTATTCCGATTTATTTTATATATTCTATTACTTCTTTCGCTATTCACAGACCTACTTATTTTCCGACGTGCCATATTAATATAATTGAGACGATAAAGATCTTCACATTATTAATTTAAAAAAATCAACGTTTTTTGTTTTATATATTATTATGCAAAGTAGGTATGCATATATCATGGCGCAAAGCATCCATATTTTATAGCGCAAGGCAGCTGTATGTAATTGCGCACAGCAGCAATGTTTTACTATTTGCTTATTTATGTTGAGATTCTTACTTGGTAATAAGTGATAAATTCTCTTGAATTACTATTACTATTACTTATCTTGTCGATGTCGAGCTGATTGAATCAATTTTAGAATGTATTTCTTGTTTACATGGGATAAAATGGAATCCAATCTCTTTTTTCTTATAAATTGATGATCGTTATTCGAGATTCATCTTCGCTGATTAATTGTGAATTTTTTTTTTTTCAAATGGGACAAACTGTGATTGGATTTTCTAGGAGTAAACGAAAATTTACTGAATTAATGGATGTTAAATTAGTTGAAAATGTCAGCAATATCCAAATGAAATACGTACCACTATCAGAACTATTCAATCATAACACATTTGAATTTTTTAATCAGAATTCAAAAAATAAATTCAAGATATCAATTCAATTTGCAGTTTATTTGATTATAACTGTAATTATAATTTATTATAATCAATCACTGTTTAATTTATTATGTTCCTACACATCTGTCAAATTAAATTATAATATGAAGGCAGGAGACGAATGCATAAAATTAAAGAAAAAGAATTGAACAAAAATCGAATCATTGAATTTAAGGCTACCTTCAAATAATCTTCATAGAACAATGTCAAATCTTTCGAACGATATTTTATTATTTTCATTCATTTATTGATTTTTTAATTTATTATGAAATCAATATAAACATTTACTATAATTGTAATGAGATTATTTATAAAGTGATTCAGATTTGGGTTCAGAGTTTCATTCGTCCAGATCTTCGTATTTTACGTATCTTATCCCCTCCGTTTTGTCGTTCAGATTTTTTATTTTATATATTATGATGTAAAGTATCATATATTATGGGCAAAGCATCCATATGTTATAGCGCAAGGCAGCCATATATTATTGCGCGCAGCAGCAATGTTTTATATATCGACGCCTGGGCGGAAGAAGATCGTATCTCAAAAAATCCGTGAAAAAGATTGTAACTCGAAAAATCAGCGAAGAAGATCGTAATTCGAAAAATCCGTGAAGAAGATCGTAACTCGAAAAATCCGCGAAGAAGATCTTTTCCGGAAAATTCGTGAAGAAGATTTACGATCTACGAGAAGAGTTACGATCTTCTTCACGGGTTTTCCGAGTTACGATCTTTTTCATGAGTTTTTCGGGATACGATCTTCTTCGCGGATTTTTTGAGTTACGATCTTCTTCACGGGTTTTTCGAGTTACGATCTTTATCGCGGATTTTTCGAAATATGATCTTCTTCCGCCCAGGCGTCGATATGTGAAAATCGAATCATTTATTTCAAAGCTATTTCAAATAATTTTCATAGAATGATGTCAAACTTTTCGAACAAATTTAGTTTGGCTTATTTAAAAAAGAATGTGGGATGTCAGCTGTAAATTTTCTTGGTCGGATCGATGTAATTAATTTAAAAATTTAGTTTGGCTTATTTAAAAAAGAATGTGGGATGTCAGCTGTAAATTTTCTTGGTCGGATCGATGTAATTAATTTAAAAATGTATTTCTTGTTTCATATATAGATATATATATATATATATATATATATATATATATATAATGTAGTATATAGATATATATATATATATATATATATAGATATATATATATATATATATATATATATATATGAAAAATATATATATATTAGACCGTTTCAAAAAAAATCGATGGTATTTTTTTTTGTTTCAAACAACCTTAAACGATACTTTGACATGAAATAATAACCTGTGTGAAGAATGAGCCCTGTCCTCAAAGATTTAGAGGTGCCGCATCGGACTTTTGTCTTTTTTATTTCATTAGGATAAAATATTTTTTTTTTACAGTCTTTGAGGCTTTCGCGGTGAGATTCTGAATGAGACTTGGCTTCCAGGTTGGAGCCGCGTTGTTTAACGGTTAAGTGCCGACGTTTCGTAAACATTGCAGTTTGCTTCATCAGGGCGAGAAACAACCTGATACTGGTTGCTCCCCAACAGGGTGTCCCTATTTATGCCAGTTGCGAAACCGTCCATGTGTGACGTTTCGTTCGGGTGGAGTTGACCAATCATATGTTTCTAAATGGTTGGCCAAACATTTAAAAAAAATTTGATAATTTTTTTCAAATATTTTTTTTAATTTTTTTTTTTTTTTGTTAGAGGAAGGTCTCAGTCAATCAAGTCGAGTTTTACTTTTCCTTTTTAGTCTTTAGCCAGGCAAAAGACCAGGCAAACTTTTGTCTTTTTTATTTCATAAGGATGAAATAATATTTTTTTTTTTTAATTTTGTATTTTTTTTTTTCCAGAGGCAGGTCTCAGTCAATCAAGTCAAGTTAACTTTTCTTTCTTAGTCTTCAGCCAGGCAAAAGACTAGAAAAGAAAATTTGACTAGACTTGATTCTTCCTTTAAGAAAAAAAAAAAAATCAAGAAAAAAAATAATATTTCATCCTGATGAAATAAAAAAAAAAAAAGTCCGATGCGGCACCTCTAAATCTTTGAGGACAAGGCTCATTCTTCACGGAGGTTATTTTTTCATGTCAAAGTATCGTTTTAGGTTGTTTGAAGCAAAAAAAAAACCATCGATTTTTTTTTGAAACGGTCTAATATATATGTATACCTATATATTTATACCCATATATATATATCTATATATACATTAGGCCGGAGTGAAAAAGGTCGATTTTCGCGGATCGTATTCTAATAGTGCGGGAAAGTTATGTCTTGGCATCACTCAAAACTGTGCCAAAGGAAAAAATTTACAATAGATATCTTCTGTTCTGGCAAACGCCCCAAAGTTTTGAATTTTTTAACACGGGGTTTAAATGGAGAAACAAGGCAAAAAGACAAATTAGCACTGAAAAATTCATAAAAACTCACTGGGTCGGCCGATTTCAGTCTTCCTACGCTTATTCGAAGTGGAAAGGATATAGCTTTCGTTTGACGTTTTGAAATTCAGAATATCTTTCTTAGTTTCAAAGATACACGCGTTTGAAAATCGAGTTTTTCCCGAAAAAACGCTATTTTTCAATTTTGTATCTTCTAAAGTAAGTAAGATATTTCGAATTTCAACACGTCAAACGAAAGCTACATTTTTCCCGCCTCGAATAAGCGTAGGAAGACTGAAATCGGCCGACCCAGAGAGTTTTTACGAATTTTTCAGTGCCAATTTGTCTTTTTGCCTTTTTTCTCCATTTAAACCCCGTGTTAAAAAATTCAAAACTTTGGGGCGTTTGCCAGAACAGAAGATATCTATTGTAAATTTTTTCCTTTGGCACAGTTTTGAGTGATGCCAAGACATAACTTTCCCGCACTATTAGAATACGATCCGCGAAAATTGACCTTTTTCACTCCGGCCTAATATACATATATATATATATAGATAGATATACATATGGGTATATATATATATATATCTATATATACATATATATATATATAGATAGATATACATATGGGTATATATATATATATATATATATATATATATATATAGGTGTATATATTATATATATATATATATAGTATATGTATATATATGTATATATATATATATACATATATATATATATATATATATACATATATATATATATATACTACATATAGCATATATATAAGCCTAGCTATGCGGCCTAAAAACGGTGACAAAAACCCAACCCAAAAACGTTACAACGCTTTTTTTTAAAGAGGACTAGCTCAGAATAGCGCGCTTCGCGCGCTTCTGAAATCAACTTTCAGCTTATGCATTTTTTTTAAGATTTCATTTTTCAAGATTTCATTTTGCGATCAAACACAATAATTTATACCATCGAACATTGGTTCACAATCGCCACTCTATTCTTTCCATCCGTTTTCCCATAATAGTATACCAATGAAAGTGTTTTTATTTTTTTACTTTTTTATTTTTCACCGACTTATTTGGAACATAGGCATATAATTCTGTTAAAATGAATTATTTATAATAATAATTATTATTATTTTGAAAACAATCTTTCTCAACTTTTTTACAATTGAATCAAACTATAATTAGTATGACACTAATCATTCGTTGACTGAGACCGTAAAAAGCGGGTACAGTCAGTTCTTTTCTGTAATAAATATAAATCGAATATCGAGTAGGATTGATCTCTAGCTTCGATCGATTCTATGTATAAAGTACAAACGATTCATAATATTTCAAAGAGATTTACCGATATGTGGATCTGCTTTTGCGAATTGAATGCTCGTCGGCAGAACGTGGCTGAGAAGTAACAGAAGCAAAATTTGCTTCTTGCTTCTGGCTAAGAAGTAACAAAAGCAAAATTTGCTTCTTTGCTTCTGGCTGAGAAGTAACAGAAGCAAAATTTGCTTCTTGCTTCTGGCTAAGAAGTAACAGAAGCAAAATTCTACTTCTTCGCTTCTGGCTCAGAAGTAACAGAAGCAAAATTCTACTTCTTCGCTTCTGGCTCAGAAGTAACAGAAGCAAAATTTTACTTTTTTGCTTCTGGCTCAGAAGTAACAGAAGCAAAATTCAATTCTTTGCTTCTGGCTCAGAAGTAACAGAAGCAAAATTCTACTTCTATGCTTCTGGCTCAGAAGTAACAGAAGCAAAATTCCACTTCTTTGCTTCTGGCTCAGAAGTAACAGAAGCAAAATTCCACTTCTTTGCTTCTGGCTCAGAAGTAACAGAAGCAAAATTCTACTTCTTTGCTTCTGGCTCAGAAGTAACAGAAGCAAAATTCTACTTCTTTGCTTCTGGCTCAGAAGTAACAGAAGCAAAATTCTACTTCTTCGCTTCTGGCTCAGAAGTAACAGAAGCAAAATTCTACTTCTTCGCTTCTGGCTCAGAAGTAACAGAAGCAAAATTCAATTCTTTGCTTCTGGCTCAGAAGTAACAGAAGCCAAATTTTACTTCTTTGCTTCTGGCTGAGAAGTAACAGAAGCAAAATTTGCTTCTTGCTTTTGGCTGAGAAGTAACAGAAGCAAAATTTGCTTCTTTGCTTCTGGCTCAGAAGTAACAGAAGCAAAATTTGCTTCTTGCTTCTGGCTGAGAAGTAACAAAAGCAAAATTTGCTTCTTTGCTTCTGGCTGAGAAGTAACAGAAGCAAAATTTGTTTCTTGCTTCTGGCTGTGAAGTAACAGAAGCAAAATTTGCTTCTTGCTTCTAGCTGAGAAGTAACAAAAGCAAAATTTGCTTCTTTGCTTCTGGCTGAGAAGTAACAGAATCAAAATTTGCTTCTTGCTTCTGGCTGAGAAGTAACAGAAGCATTGCTTCTTGCTTCTAGCTGAGAAGTAATAGACAGGCCCGGATTAACCATAAGGCTAATAAGGCTATAGCCTTAGGCCCTCGAAATTTGCGGCAATTCTCAAAATTCAATGTTTTCAAATAAGGTTCAATTTTTCTTAAATTATACTGTGAACATTCAATTGTAATCTACAAAGAGTTGCCTGAATTTAGTTCATTTTTCCGTCGCCGCTTTTTAAACTTCATCTATTGAATCTACATTCAGCCTTTTTTGCAGAGTAGCCTCAGGTATCGCGACTACTTAATCCAGGCCTGGTTGTATAGGTTTTCTTTGTGACAAATTTACTGTTCAAGATAAAATAATTAAAATACAATATAGATCCGTGCCGTGCCGTGCTGCGCGGATCCGCGCTGTGGGGCAATAGTGTGCAGTGGCCTTAATCATATGGTCAGAATTCTCGTATTATTATTTTAATAATAATTATTATTTTGGAGACAATATTTCTTAACTTTTTTGCAATTGAATCAAACTATAATTAGTATGACACTAATCGTTCGTTGACGGGGACCGTAAAAAGCGGGTACAGTCAGTTCTTTTCTGTAATAAAGATAAATCGAGTATCGGGTACGATTGATCTCTGGCTTCGATCGATTCTATGTATAAAGTACAAACGATTCATAATATTTCAAAGAGATTTACCGATATGTGGATTTGAATTTGCGAATTGAATGCTCGTCGGCAGAACGTGAAAAACAGATTTGCTTCAATGCACGTAATGACTCCTCGCTGTGAAGTCGCATCAAACAAATTTCTTTCGGTGAGAAACAATATACAGCGCGAACAACAACCAATAGACGTCGCGGAAAAGCGATGACGGAAGTGCGAGAGTTTCGATTTATTTGCGTCATTTCCGTTACAATCACTTTTTTAAGAAAGGGAAACAATAAACAATTGAACTCAAGCGATGCGGGACTAAGGCATTTTGCGCACAAGTCGAGCAGAGAAGTTGTTGTTTGCTTTTTTATTATAGTTCTGTTTTTCATTCTAACATATTTTTTGCACAAAATGGAAGATCATAAAATCTCCATAAAGATAAGAAGTGAGGGAAAAGGGTTGAAGTGTAGAACAAGGAAGAGAAAGCAATATTCAATCCAAAAACTGCAGAGCGAGATTGTTCGAATCTAGGAAAAAAAAACTTGGAAAAAAAGACTCGGAAAAAAAAGACCGAAAAAAAAGACTTGGAAAAAAAAACCCGGAAAAAAGACCCAAAGTTTTGTAGTTTTAAATAGGCGACGGATCAATGAAGTCCCAACCTATTCTAGCCTCCAAGGGTGCAATGCTAGAGTCCTAACCCATTCTAACCTTTGGGGGTGCGATAATCATCGACCACGCGTTTCGTACTGTGTATCGTGTTGTGGTTTCGGATAAGCAACGGATCACTGGAGTCCTAATCTATTCTAGCCTTGGTACATTCTTAAAATCCATGGCAATTTAGTAATAATTGTCGAAAATAATAAAAGATCAAATTTATTATTAATTTTTATATTTCGGGTCTTTTTTTCCGAATCTCTTTTTTCCGAGTCTTTTTCTTCCGTGTCTTTTTTTCCAGGTCTTTTTTTTCCGCCAACCAGATTGTTCCGCTGTTGGTGCGTCAGCAAAAAAATAGAAGGAACAAGACGATTCACACGTACCACAACTGATGACTCTGTCAATTACAAAATTTTAAATTTCTTCGCAGTTTTTTCTGTAATCTCAAACTTTGTGAAGTGTGCAAAGTGCGATGGGAAATTGCAGTTTCATGCGGCAGCTATACGCGGTCCCGGATTCAAAATTGCCGTAATGTGTGAAAATTGTGCTACTCAGTATGTACCTTCTTGCCCGTATAGTGGAACTGGTTATGAAATTAATCGGAGATTTGTATTAGCGATGCGTAATTTAGGCATTGGTTTGAAAGGTGCAACAAAGTTTTGTGGATTGATGGACTTACCGCCATTTTTGAAAAAGTCTACATATCAAATTCTACTGCAAAGTATGTATGAAGCGTCTAAGAACGTGGCCGAGTGGCGATGGAACGTGGCACAAACGTGGATTTACATCTTTGCAAGGAGTGGTAGCAGCGATTGGTTATTATACGGGAAAAGTCTTAGATGTTATTGTTCAAAGTTCATATTGTAAAGTCTGTGAATATTGGTAACCTGAAAAAAAGAAATAGCAGAATATGAAGAATTTCGCGAGAAAAACGAGAAGGATTGCACAGCAAATCACGTAGGGTCGTCAGGAAAAATGGAAGTAGATTCTATCGTTGAAGTATTTCTTCGTTCCGTGGAGAGGCTGGGCGTAGGGGAGAGTGTGGTTGTACCGCGCTCAGCAGGTAATACCGCTCACCCCTTTTTTTTTATAATTAAGAATTCTTTCACTCGATTTTTTCCCCCAATTTGCAAGATCCAATGCCAATATCTAATTTTTGTGGAAATTCGATTCTTTTAATCACTTTTAATAGAAAAAATAACATCTCTCTGTTTTGAGGTCCTTAGAGCGTAAAATTGCTGGACCAGTAAATAAGGTTTTTCGTCATTTAAAAATTATTATTTTCACGTCAAACTATGGTCATTCGATTCGTGGTACTTTTTCGCGTAATTTGATCACAAGCAGCGCCGGACTTTGGCCTAGGCCAACCTAGGCCATGGCCTAGGGGCGGCGCACTTCGGTAGGGCGGCAGTTGTGCGGTTTTTTTTTTTTTTTTTTTTTTTCAATTTCTGTACTCGAAATGAAAATTTAAGATGCATCAAATGTATATTATTGTGTGTATTAATAGTTCATTGTGTACCAAGGAGGCAAAGTAGGTCTTTTTTTGACACTGAGCGTGAATTGCAATACAAGTCGTAAAAAAAGCATATCAAATTCTTCGTCTTAATACGTACTTTCATGTGCAAATATCGCCAAAATTTTCCGACCCCTTTGAAAACGATATTTTCAACGTCATAGTGGAAGAATCGAAATTTCGCAAAGTTGGACCATTTTGATTTTTTTTTTTTTTCAAATTCCAAAAAATCTACTCTCGAAGACCAAACTTTTGAGCCCAAGCCCAGCGTGGCTCGAATTTACCTTGATTTTTTACAGATTTTCAAAGTTCATAACAATTTTATTCACGGCAATGCAATGGTTATAACCGATCGTCAATACAAATATTAATTTATCTAAGATCACGAAATTTATTTGGTGCCATATTTGCGTGAATAACATGAATTTGTAAATTGTTCATCAGCAGAACGTCATCAACGAAACAGGGCAGAATTGATATGAACAATCGAATAAAAGCGGCTCGCCCCGCGATTGTGCAATTTTTTAGAATTAATATTTGTGTTGACGATCGGTTATACCATTGATTGCACTGAATAAAATTGCTATGAACTTTGAAATTCCGTAAAAAATTCAGGAAAATTTGAGCTACGCTGGGCATGGACTCAAAAGTTCCGTCTTCGAGAGTACTGTAGATTTTTTGGAATTTTTTGCAAAAAAATCAAATTAGTCCAACTTTGAAAAATTTCGATTTTTCCACTATGGCGTTAAAAATATCGTTTACAAAGGGGTCGGAAAATGTTGGCAATATTTGCACACGAAAGTACGTATCAAGACGAAGAATTTGATGTGCTTTTTTTGTGATACGATGCATGCGTCCAAAGATGCAATCATTTGAAAATTCTTTGAAATGACAAAACAGAAAGTGCTTTAAAATTCATCAGGCAAAAACGAATACATATAAAATTTTGAAATAATTGAGAGGTACTCCAGGGGGTGGGGTCAATATGAGAAAAAAGTCTAAATCGAATAGAAAATGATGAGGGTCAGACGCTGGTCGAGTTTACGTGGAATTCCCCATATGTATACTATAATAAGCAATCACGAAATAAATACAATGAAAAATAAAAAAGAATATCTTCACTGACTGTACTGACCATTACTTGAAAGTATAACAAAACCTGTAGGCTGGCTGCATAGCAGACGGAATATTCGAGAAGTAGGTGATAGCTCATGTAGTAGCTCATTGATTGTTAGGAGAAAACTAGACGTAAAATGTATTATTTGAAATGTACTGATAATGAGCGATTTTTCTGCTGTCGGAGCGGCAGCAGGAGGGTGGCCTAGGGGCGGTAAATTTCCAAGTTCGGCGCTGATCACAAGATGAACTCTTATCTCTCTTTACATCAATAATTATTTATGATTTTGTTGACTCCGCGAGATACCGGTAATACCACTCGGCCGGTGAGGGTAATATCACTCGGCTGGATGCCACCATTCCGGTGGATTACCAAAATCACGTAAGTAAAACATAACTTTTTTTTTTTTGGAAATGTGTGCGACGACAAATGTTGTGACAATCAGAAACCATCTTTTGCATGACGGACGGTTGTGACATAGTATTAAATCGTGAAATTAATGAAAAATCAAAGTGAGGTTATGTGAATAATTCACACTATTCGGAATAATAATAATGACAATGATGATAATAATGATAATAATAATTTACTCTATTATTGTGTTATAATAACGATAAGTCTTTAGTAATAGTATATTGTGTACCAAGGGCGTAAAGTGGGCTTTTTTAGACCGAGTACTGCAACCACGCAAGGTCAAAAAGTCTACTTAGCCCTTGGTGCACACCATATTTTTTGTAACAGCACGATTTTCGCGTTTTTTCTTCATTGTTGATCATTTTTTCGAGAATATTGAAAAATAATTCAGCGGGCGTTTTCAGTTTATTTTTGCCCGCTTATGCTCGAGTAGCGGGCAAAAATAACTTAAAAACGCCCGCTGCTCGATTTAGCGGGCAAAAATAAACTGAAAACGCCCGCTGCTCGACGTAGCGGACGTTTTAATTTTTTTTTTTGTAACACATGCACGATTTTTGCGTTTTTTTTACCTAATAATAGGGCTAAAAGTAGCCGTTTATTGACCGGCGGGCAAAAAAAAGTCGGTAGCGGGCAAAAAAAGTCGGCAGCGGGCAATAATGAACTTTTTTTGCCCGCTACCGACTTTTAGCGCGCAATAATGAACTTTTTTTTGCCCGCTACTGACTTTTTTTGCCCGCTACCGATTTTTTTTGCCCGCTTCCTTAACATCGCTCAAAAACGCGAAAATCGTGCTGTCACAAAAAATATGGTGTGCACTAGGGTGGTCCTTATTTGGGGGTCGGTGGAATTTTGTCCGTGCCGCCCCCTGGATTAGTTCGAAATAAATTCAGAAAAACGTGGCCCAAATGTGAGCTTTCTAGCTCAACGGGAAACCGTGCCGGTAAGCCCGTACTTTTTCCCGTTTGAATAACATAGGATTTTTCATCGAATGAATGTATTTTTTTTTTACAAGCCTATCGTTCATATGAAAAATCTATCATTCCGTCACTATATAGTATTATAGTGTGTAAGTTAGTGCAAATTTTTTAGGTCACCCGAAATCATATTTCACAGAGTAACTGCACACACAAGACGACGATTTCAAAAGGTTACAACTATATTCA
The DNA here is from genome assembly GCA_943736025.1 of Tenthredo mesomela. NCBI lineage: Eukaryota > Metazoa > Arthropoda > Insecta > Hymenoptera > Tenthredinidae > Tenthredo > Tenthredo mesomela. Next base: position 11,223,150 of record OX031014.1, read on the forward strand.
TCCGAAAAGGCTCGTATCATTTTTTGATAATGATTTCACGGACAAAATTTAAATTTAAATTCAAATTCAATTTCAATTTTCAATGATTCTCGGCGACCGTTTGCAAATTTTGAGTCATTTGTAGTTAGTTATTTTTTGGGAACGATAAAAACCAATCCATTTCACATTTATGCTATTTATTTATCAATATAACAAATATTAATATTTTATTTAAATTTTTATTCAAATTTAAATTTTGTCCGTGAAATCATCATCAAAAAATAATACGAGCCTTTTCGGATGAATATAGTTGTAACTTTTTGAAATCGTCGTCTTGTGTGTGCAGTTACTCTGTGGAATATGATTTCGGGTGACCTAAAAAATTTGCACTAACTTACACACTATAATACTATATAGTGACGGAATGATAGATTTTTCCGATGAACGATAGGTTTGTAAAAAAAAAAATGCATTGATTCGATGAAAAATCCTATGTTATTCAAACGGGAAAAAGTACGGGCTTACCGGCACGGTTTCCCGTTGAGCTAGAAAGCTCACATTTGGCCCACGTTTTTTTGAATTTATTTCGAACTAATCCAGGGGGCGGCACGGACAAAATTCCACCGACCCCCAAATAAGGACCACCCTAGTGTGCACCAAGGGCTTATTGTTTATTGTGGGTTTGTGAATAATGTTCTGACTTCTATTATATTAATGAACTTTATTGTTGGGGCTAGTTGAACTTCAACTAGCACCCTTTTATGTATACCTTTCTACATTCAATACTTTATATCTTGTAAAAGAAACGTTTTGCAGTATAATATAGGAATATAAAAGGTGGACTCTAAGCGGGTCCCCTATTGGTCGCTTCAGGCTTTGTCCAAGACTAGGTAGCCAATGAGCGAATGGCTATCTAGTCGTCGGTGACGACATGCCTGGGTAATTCCAACAGGGCTAAGTGTGCTTTTGACCTCGTGTGGTTGCAGTACTCGTCTTCGGCTCGCAGACGCACTCGTCTTCGACTCGTGCTACCTCGCCTCTGACTCGTACTGCAAACTCCACACTCGGTCTAAAAAAGCCCACTTTACGCCCTTGGTACACAATATACTATTTTTTTTTTTTTTGCCCGCTCGTCTGAAAACCGCCACTTCAGGCCCGCTTAAGGGGTTACATGGGTGTGGGAATTTCAAAAAATCGATTTTTTATTTATGGTCTTATTAAATTGTACAATATGTCTAGAATATCCTCCCAAATTTTTAAGTCAATTGGAGTCAAAGTCTAGGAGATAGAGCCTTGGGAAATTCCGCTCCCAAGACCAGCTCGGCCTAGTGCGTCGCAGGTTCATTGAGGCAGCTGCTAAGCTATTGTTTGTTAGTCTTTCTTGATCCCTTCTCTCACCTTCTAAGGGCAACTGCAGCAGGTTCTTTGCTTTATGGACAAGATTTCTCAAAAACTGATGGAACGATCTTGTTCAAATTTTACACACTTCTTCAAGATACGATTGACTAGTGCTTGAACGAAGGATTCTTTTTTTTTTTTTTCTATCACAACCCATTTTATAAGACAATACGTGGTGCAAATTATACCAAAAATTGTACTTTTCTGTAAAAAACTCTGCCAAAAATTCAAATTTCAATTCTTTTTTTTGTCCTTCGTTCAATCTCGAGATTTATGTATCTTTTAACAGAAATAATTTGGTTTTTTAATTTCGGATGGATCTATCATGAGTTCTTCTGTCCACAGGAAAGGAACTTTTTTCTGATGCGTCACCGGAAATGAGGTCGCAATGGCTGAATTTTGAGAATTTTTGAATGAAAATTTCACAAAATATTTATCAAATGTTTATCTTTGATATGGTAAAAAATTTGAATAAAATAATTCATTCATTACATGAAAAAAAAATTCGTGAAAATATGCTTTTTTTTAGTCTTCGAAACCCATGTAATCCCTTAAGGGGGTATCTACACCTTTGGATTTTCAAAAAATCGTTTTTGTTTACATATATATATATATATATTTTTTAATGCTAGTGACCTACTCTACCTGCAGATAAATTGGCGTCAGAAAATCTAGAGGATTTGAAAAGTTACAGCCATGACAGTCCCGAATTGCAAAAAAACGCCGCCACGCGACGCGCGGACGCTCATATTGGTCCCGTAAATATCAAGAGACTCGGTAGAGTCTCGCGCCAAGTACATTAAAAAGAATTTTTAAGCGTGCGGCGTGAGGCTCGACCGAGTCTCTATACCCGCATGAGAGCTCTTCGGCCTATACGGCGATAATATTATCCTTATTTTATTGCGACTCGCGTTATACACGAGATTCAAATATTTATCTTAGAATATGGTTTCAAACAGCTTTCATTTAAGCCCAAATTTTATGCAATCGGTGCACGGAGAGCTGAGATCTAATATTCCGATTTATAGAAATGCTCAGTTTGATCAAGAATTTTCTTGGTCGTCTCCGTCTCCACGATGACGTCACGAGGCAGTTGTATGGGTATATAAATAACATAGAGAGGCGTCCCTTCTTTTCTTGGGCCCACGAAAAGACTTACGCTAGGCGGACGAGAAAATAATAGCGTTTTCCCGTCTAACTGCAAACAATATAGTCTATGGCAGTTAATAAACGATTCATCTGCATGCAGTGTTGCCAATCTGTTGCTTTTGGCACTAGATCTGGTGTTTTCGGGGTTCCGTTTTCAGCCAAAAATTACATTTTCAGCTGCGGCTGAAGTCTGGTGTTTTTAGGTCATTTTAGTGCTTTTCCTTGTTTGTGTTCTTAACTGTACTAGACCCTCAAATTCTGATAGATATACCGCCTCAGGACGAGTAAATTGCATGCAACTGACCGTTTTAAGTTCATTTAAAATATATATCTACACGTATTGTGGTAATGAGTTGAGTGATGTCATAATTTTTGGAGATATTGTTATTTGTTACCTGAAATCTTAGAGGATAAGTCTGAAATATATTGAATAAACATAATAATTATATATAATTCGTGTATTTTCGAATTTATTTATTTATTTGGTATAATAATATCGAGTAGTGCCAAAAGTTTGAAACCGTTTCAACGCGGGAAAAGTATACCAATTGACAAATCCCTACATACATACGAAATTTATTACACCTAGTGCTTTCTGGTGCTTTTGTCGGTCATGATTTCAGACACTACGCTACTCGCTGTTGGCAACACTGTCTGCATGTTCATCAAGCAGACAGCTGCGAATTATTACGATATCTCAAAACTTTATAAAAACAGTAATGTTTGATATTGAAGTGGGCACAGACGAGGAGTAAAATATTGTTTAATTTACCCTCGACGTCTAAGAGACCAACAACAAATATTGCTTGTTCAATTAATCGTTTACCTTATGAGCACGAGCTTTTGAGGTTATGCGAATTCCGTCACATGGACTTATACTTATACATTGTAGAATGTAGATGTAGTTTATTTTTATTTATGAATGCAACTATCGGAGGAAACGGTTTTTTGGGGAATTATTAAATTTTTTATCAAGTTACCGCCTGAGGAAGTCTGACAAGGGAACATCAAGAGAAAATGTTGAAGTTGAAAAATATTAGGATTTAGGATAGCATGATTTGATACAAGGAACGGCAAGGAGCCAAACCAAGAAATCCAAGTTCAAGTGTTGGATTGCAACGAGTTCTACTTCAAGCTCTATGTTAGGCTCATCTCTCAAGGCGCGTCTGCTCAGACCCAAATTGTGAGTTAACGTTATGCGTTAGATTCCGACGAGTTCTATAATCTATCTCAGTATCATCTAGTCAAAACGAGAGTGTAAGTCGACGTTGTGTGTTGGACTCCGATAGGCTTCATTCTACATTCCACGTCAACGTAGTGCTTTGACCTTCGGTGGAGATAATTTCTTAATCCACGTTTTACAAACAGCTCAGATTCTCCGCTTAAAACGATCCCAATCAAATTCAGATTAGTGCTATCACGACAAATGGTTAGAATGGAAATACTTATTCACTACTGAAGAAATGATCGATCGACTCCTTCTTTCTCAGATGATAGAGATTCTTATTTATACTTATTTATTCATTGTAGACTCAGCATATTTTCATTTATGAATGTAATAATTGGAGAAAAACCTCTTTTATAGATTTGGATTGTTCAATTTCGTAGTGGATCGCCGTATGAGAAGAGAGGATGATGAGGGAAACCGCTGAAGTTGCAAAATATCAGGATAGTGTGATTTAATACAAAAAACGGGAAGAGTCAGACGAATAGAGCAGGATGCAAGTGTTCGACTTCAAAAAATTCCAGTTTATGCTCTACGCTAGTCTTGCATCAATAGGCTTAATCCTTTCGATACCTTCTGTTCGGACCCGAATTTGAAGTTGACGTTATGAGTACGGGACGCATACATGTTCTTTTTGCAGAGGACCTAGCTGCATGAAAAAACAATCTACCTGAGAATTGCAATACAGATATCTAATATTTAAATATATTCAATCATGAGCAGCAACTATAACCCTGCATGCAAGTAACTCCGCCATTGCCGTCCCAAGCTCAAATGAGACCGCGGAAGGGCATAGGCGCGGAAGGTTTAGACGTTGCAGGCATATAGAATTTTACCGGATTCTAATGAAACCATTTGTAGAACTTAATAAAAGAGCACATGTTACGTCTGTCCACAGAAATTTAAGGCTCACAGAAAAGTATGAGCATACGTGTATATTATAACATTATTTTCATTCACTTGAAATTATACTACTACATTTAACATTGCTGCTTTTTGAGGGATTCGGATGATACAAAATGCATCCGAACATGTATTGAGATGTTCATAGAAACAATTGGCAGAATGCTGACAACTGAGCGAGCTTTGCGAGCGAGGATATAGAAAAACCCAATCGAGCGAGCGTAGCGAGCGAGCACAATTATTAGGTAGTCAAGCAAAATTTTACAAAAAGTAATGAAATCAACCCCAAAAAGCACCTCTGGTGCAAAAACCTTTCGCCAAGTACATTAATGTGATATATATCCCACAAAAGGCACCTCCCACGTCAAAAAAAAAAAAAAAAAAATCCAAAATTAGTTGCTACCGCCAAGTACCTACATCACATCACATCACCTTTTTCTCAAATTCATAATTCGGCCTACCAATACATGGTTTCCATAGCCAATCTTATCTTTCTACGCAGAACCATAGATATAGCAATAGGCAATTATTACTTCTATTGGTGTAAACAGAAAACATAGAGAAATGAAAATGAAGAGATAAAAAAAAAAAAAAATTTGGAGGTAGTGGTACTTGGCGGGCCTTTTGTAGAAAAGTACGAGGTAACAGCATAAAATAGTGGCCCGCCAAGTACCACTACCTCCAAATTTTTTTTTTTTTTTATCTCTTCATTTTCATTTCTCTATGTTTTCTGTTTACACCAATAGAAGTAATAATTGCCTATTGCTATATCTATGGTTCTGCGTAGAAAGATAAGATTGGCTATGGAAACCATGTATTGGTAGGCCGAATTATGAATTTGAGAAAAAGGTGATGTGATGTGATGTAGGTACTTGGCGGTAGCAACTAATTTTGGATTTTTTTTTTTTTTTTTGACGTGGGAGGTGCCTTTTGTGGGATATATATCACATTAATGTACTTGGCGAAAGGTTTTTGCACCAGAGGTGCTTTTTGGGGTTGTACAGTACGGCCAACACCACTGTCTTGCTTTTTTTGACGTTTTTATGTATTTTGCTTTTGAATTGTATTTTGTGATTTTTCAATTCTTTGTAATTATGATTGTTATATATATCTAATTTTCAATATTCTTTTGAATTGTGATCATTGACAGAACACATGGCTGCGATCTACACTTTTTCGAGGTTAGGTGTCCACTTGTTTGTAAAATGTCGTGCTTTCATTACGAATTCAAACCAATAGTAATTTTCAATATCGAACAAACACAGTGTATATTAGGGTGGTCGTTAATATAGCTATTTCGGAATTAGATTCATTCATACCCTTCATTCGAAAGTAAAAAAAAAAAAAAAAATTTTGACCCCAAATTGAACCCTTTATCTCAATTAGAAAGGGTGCCTGTAAAGGCTTACTTTTTTGTATTGATTTTCCATTACTTTCGGCTACTTTTTTATAAAATAAATATTTCGGGACCTCTTAAACGGCTTAAAAATCCATCGATCATACAGATAGTTCATAAAAACAACAAAAAAAAAATACAAAAAAAAAAAGATACAAAAAAAAAATAAAAAAATACAAAGTTAAATACAAAAATACAAAAAAGTAAGCCTTTACAGGCACCCTTTCTAATTGAGATAAAGGGTTCAATTTGGGGTCAAAATTTTTTTTTTTTTTTTTACTTTCGAATGAAGGGTATGAATGAATCTAATTCAGAAATAGCTATATTAACGACCACCCTAGTGTATATGGGGAGTTCCATATGAAATGTACAATTGGTTGTCCACACTCCTTTCGATTTGTCTTAAACTTAACCAAGTTGAGTAATGGGTTGAAAAAAAAATTTCTCTAAATAATGAAAATTCTACCTTTTACAGGTCGCGAGTAACACCGATTCACAAATTTCGAGTTAATTTTTTCAAATCGCTGTAGCTCCCAAACTACATGTCCGCGCCTGGAAGTCAGTAGGTCAAAAGTTTTGTAATTTGATGTACTTTCCGATGGTGCCGCAAGACAAAGTCGATTTTCAGTGAATGGTGAAAAAAAAAAAAACGCGAAAAACGCGATATTGATCTCGTTCCCCAAACTTTTTTGGGGTCCAACTTTTATTATAAAATGCGGCTATTTTTCCCGCAAATTTTCGTGTAAAGAAAAGTCACGGGACTCAACTGGTTAAAGAGATATGAGGGAATTTCCAGGAAAAACCGACCGGATTTGGACGTTTTCTGAATTTGAATTTTTCAAAACTATCAAAACAGTTTTTTTACGTGAAATAGATGTGAAAAAAGCCGATAGTGTTGACCCTATTTTGAGCCTAAACATGGTAAATCGGGAAATTTCGGACACTTTTAGCGTCAAACTAGGGTCTACTATTGCATTGAAATAGAACCCACTTTACTATCTTTAACCCCTACTTGGGAGCTCCTACGTAGGGTTGAAAGTAGGTGCTAAATTTCGGCTCGGGTACGCTCGCGTCGCATTAATGCATTTTGCCCGCACGACGTGCTTGTCACACGTGTGCGGGCATAATGTCCATCAATGGCGCGCGCATCTACCTGCTTAACTGCATGCAGTCGTGCGGGTTCATCCGAACGCGTGCGTGCATAATGTATCGCATATAATGCACGCATTTTGTTATCTGGGCAAATATCAACGCGAATCAAAGCGAAAGTGGTATCCACGAAACATATATAGCTGTAATTATTTCTCTACCGAGTCTTTTCTGTAACACCGGACACCTGCTTCCTACGGCCAAACCAACACAGGCGCCTCTGAGAGGCTCGGTCGGGACGGGATAGACAATGCTATACTTACAGTCTATCCCCTCCAGCCCGAGCCTCGAGCACGCGGCCAGTGTTGCCAACTTGGCGGTTTTACCGCTAAATTTGGTGGTTTTTTAAATTTTTGACTGGAAGATTTACTGTTCAGCGGTTAGCGGAAAATTTGGTGGTTTTTAAATATTTTTGGACGGAAAATTTACTGTTCAGCGGTTGGCGGGAAATTTGGCGATTTTTGAGGCAATTTGGTTTTTTTATTGGGAAATTTGATGGTTTTGAGCAATTTCACATTTTTCATGGAAAATTTGGTGGTTTGAGTTTTTTTTATAACAGATTGATTTACACCAATTTTTTTTCTTCAAAAATTGACATGGAGAAAATTCAACAAAGACAAACGCAAATATAGTAAACCTACAGTCAAATATGAAACCAAATAAACTAAAACTACAATGAGATTTAAATGCAAATGACGAGTCAAATGATGTTTTTTTTTTTTTTTTGCGGAAAACGTAACAAGTTCGGTGATTTTTAGTGGGAAATAGCGCTGACGAATCTAGTGGTTTTTGGCGAGATTTGAGACTGACCCAAGCGGGATTACGACAATCCGAGTCGGCAACACTGCACGCGGCATGTAGGGGAGAGTGGGGCAAGACCGGCAGTGGGGGCAAAACTGTCACCAAAAAAAAAAAAAAATGACCTAATGGTATTTTCGAATTAAGGCGAGTCATACGAAACGCCATACCGAGTGGTTCCGCTAAAAGCGATAAAAATTTTGGAGGGTGGGGCAAAACCGGCACCAAAAAAAAAAAGCGGCTTCATCGTATTTTCGCGATGAGGCGAGTAAAAAAAAGCTGTATCTAACGTATCTCTGCTGAAAATGATAAAATACCGGGAAATGGGGGAAAACCGGCCACTAAACAAGAAAATTATACGAATATTACAAAAATTCAATGTAACAAAGAATAGAAAAATCAATTTAATGAAAGAAAAAATAGAAAAGTTTTAGAGACTAGATGCGTTTAACAAAAGAGCTATTACTATACCATTTGAAATGAACCAAAAAATATTAATCGAAAGAACAATTATTTATACATGTTTTCTAGAAATTAGAAGATTCGACAAAATTAGAGAGAGCGTCTAGCCGGTTTTTTTTCCCATTTCCCGGTATTTTATCGTTATTTCAGCAGAGATACGTTAAATACAGATTTTTCTTACTCGCCTCATCGCGAAAATACGATTCAGCCGCTTTTTTTTTTGTGCCGGTTTTTCCCCACCCTCCAAAATTTTTATCGCTTTCAGCGGAACCATTCGGTATGGCGTTTCGTATGACTCGCCTTAATTCGAAAATACCATTAGGTCATCTTTTTTTTTGGTGCCGGTTTTGCCCCCACTGCCGGTCTTGCCCCACTCTCCCCTACCTGTGTGGGTTTAGCCGTCAGAAGAGGGTGTCTGGTGTTACAGAAAAGACACGGTATGCGTTGTAAAGCCGGGATCACGATGAACTTAACGTAACGTAACGTAACACAACGGAACACACCTATGGTTCTGAAACATCCATCACAACCCCTGTTTTTTCAAAACGCGGGCGCGCTCGCTAACTTTCAAAACTATAGGTATGTTCCGTTGTGTTACGTTACGTTACGTTAAGTTCATCGTGATCCCGGCTTAACATTGCATTTCGCAACGCGTGTTACGAGCGGCTCCCGAACCCTTAGACTATACCCCGGCACACTCATTAGTCGAAAGAGTCTAAGCTGTTAATCCTATTAACCCGTTCACCGGCACTAATCCTTTTAACGCCATTTCTTGGATTTTGGTAGGTATGAGTGGGGATATGCAGGTAACGCAGTTGTTGCCGTCCCAAATAGACCGCACACCCCTTAGTTCCTTTTATTTCTCCTGAACGCTGCCCCTACCATCGCACTTCCAGGTAAGGACGAGTGACCGTTTTCAGGTAGACCGAGGGGATTTCGGGTCGCACTAATTGTCACTTAGAGCGAGGCCTGCTCCGGAGAGCACAGTGAGGCCGGGGTATGCCTTAGACGACCATAGTTACGTAGCGTGGGTGTATGAGAGAAGCACGAATGCGTTGAGGTTAGCCCCGAGGCTATAAACTCTCCAAGAGGCGACCTTGACCGATCTAAGACTGTCTGATTTAGTTCTTATTCTTTTTTTTTTTTTTTTTTACTTTTCTCTATTATGTCGGAGACATGGCCGATAATTTTCGAGAATGAGGCCGAAATCTGCAGATCCCGAGGCAACAACGAGGCCTTCGACTACAGAACGCCAATTACGCCCCTAAAGGCGAAAAACTGAAATGGATTCTAGAATCGAGAGGGAATGCGGGGAGTACCTAGAGTACTCATCTTGAAAACTTAAGACGGAATGTCAACATTGTACGCAATAAAGATAAAAAACAAAAAAGATAAAAAAAGATAAAAAAAAAGATACTAAAACAAAACGTATTGACTCCCGAGAGTCGGAATTCCTCAACAGAATTGAACAATTCTTACCCGAAAGATTAGACATACATCGAGAAATTATGGCACATCCTGAAGACCACTTTCATCGTAACCAATACATAATTGGTGATAAGGCTTATCCGATATACTGTAACGGATCAGGCGACCTAGGCCTGACCGTTAACAATTCGAACGCCAACCGTTGCGAGCGTCGAACGATCTAGAACATTCGACGAGAGCGACAAGTCGCGTGACGTCATAGCAAGTATATAAATCGAGACACAGCTCTCAGCAGGGGCAATCTTCGGCAAAGCGACCGGGTTGACTCACCGCGCATCTATTCAATAGCAATTCTACGGTATAGCACCGGGTTGACTCGCAACGCTCTTTCTCATCAGTCACAATAGGCACAGAGCCTTGTGAACTAGTAGCTTCAATTTAACAAATTCTACATTAGTATATTCACGAAATAACAGAAAAGCAAATCAATTTAAAAATATCAAAATAGAAATTTACTTAGAAAGAAAGATATTATTTGATCAAATTTCTCATTAGTCAAATGAATTGAAATTATATAAAATCATAACGGAAATTACGAGCCTGTCAAAATTCGTATTACGCGTAGCAAATTGTCATCGACATTAGAGACATTAGTCAAATAAGGAAAACATTGTAAATATAGAATAAGTATAGGTTGCAACCGCACGTTAGGTAAAATATGAATAAACGGAATTCTTGATTATATAAAAGTAAGTAAAATCTATGCAGATCCCTTATCCGCCATTTCCAGGTTTTTCTTCATCGATATAACTAACCAAAGCTAGATACAGCCTTAGTGTGTCTCTGACACACTCAGGTCTGGCACAGCAGGTTCTATTGTTTAGAAAATTGGGAATAAACTAACTTTAACATAATTAAAATCAAAAGGTTAGGTGGGTAAAGTGCAGCCTTAGCGCGTTTACGTGTTCAGGTCTGTGGGGAGGCGGCTTTAGTTGCACGGCGACTCAAGTCCGTAATAGGGAACATTAAATTATTGATATAAAGGTCTAGAACATATAAAATCGAGCAAAGAACTCACAATTACACTCGGTTCGCAATACCGGTGGTATCGCTCAAGAACCGAGACGTAACAATACAGGGTGATTCAGAATGCGGTACTTTCCTTACACCGGTGGATTCCTTGTCAAAATCTAAGACCAAAATTACTCATCCTAAAATGTCGAAAGCTCAGCCGTTTTCAGGTAGGAGTAGTTTAAAGTAAGTGAAAGTAAGCCAATACGAGGGCAGATACGAGAATGGCTCAGCCGCCGCTACGCCGTTATTGTTGGCCCACCACCGCGATCTCGCAAAGAAACGACGATCAGACGTTACATTCATAGTCCGGTAACATTCGCACGCTTCTGTTTCCATTGCATCGCCTGTATAGCTTAGCTACGTACAGCAGACCAGCCACGTCAGGGCAGCGATTCTCGATCTTTTGGCGTTAGTTAACGCCGGTCGTTGACTACACGTTAACGACCTTTTGTTTGTTAAAACATTTGATTTTGTTTGTTGAAAGGTCGTTACTACACGTTAACGACCGGCGTTAACTAACGGCAAAAGATCGAGAATTGCTGCCCTGATCAACAATAACGGCGTAGCGGCGGCTGAGCCATTCTCGTATCTGCCCTCGTATTGGCTTACTTCGGCTTACTTTAAACTACTTCTACCTGAAAACGGCTTAGCTTTCGACATTTTAGGATGAATAATTTTGGTCTTAGTTTTTTACAAGGAATCCACCGGTGTAAGGAAAGTACCGCATTCTGAATCACCCTGTATAATTGGTGCATTTCGCCATACATTGACCGAGGAAACTTAGATCGCCATAAAACTAACTTCAACACGAATCATGCAAAGACAAGGCAAGTCATTGAAAGATCTTTCGCGCTGCTATTTGGAAGGTTCAGCCGATTAAGAGACTTGGATATGAATCGCACAGATCTAATCCCAGCTACAATTATTGCAGCCTGTGTGCTACATAATTTATGTCTGAGACAAGAGGATAATTTGATTGATTTGTATGTACGCGAGGGTCAGAATGAAGTTTTAGGTGACTTTGATGATATTGACATGCTTAACCATGTCGGGAGAATCAATCCGCGAGATGAAGGTGTAGCATTGCGAGAACAACTTGCACGCAACATGTAATTCAAGATTACTCAGCATGGACTTGAGACCTTGTGCAAGAATGGACTTTTTTTTTTTTTACTATAAAATGTGAATCGGGATGGGATAGCGCTAATTGAGCATCATTAACAAGCATCGGACCTTTTCAGGGCCAAAAAATTTCGCAAACTGCAGAATGCGATGAGTCAGCTATTTCGATATTCAACCTACATACCATCTACGTTCACAACATACTACCATCTCTGGCTTCTAAAAAACTATTTTCATTTTTCTTCTTATTGCTTACTAAATATCACTCCGTGTACTATCGTACGAAGTATGTACCAAACTATTATCTTTTATTTTGTTTTATTTTTCCTTATATAAGTTATTTATTTTAGTTCCTTAGTTGAGAGCTCCACCCCTTCTCCAAGGTTTCCTTTTGTTTCTTTTCCCTTATAAGTCATGACGCAGGTATCTGAGTGCCCAGAAGACTTCTTCGTTTGAACCAAGGAACCGCAGTACACAGAATGAAGCGAAAAGCTCCGACGCGTACTGTGACGTTGCAGAATTGCACACGTCACTTGAGCCCTTCTGGCATATATTTTAGGAATATCGCGAGAGGGAGACAAGTAACACACCTAGTACAGTCGGGACTCCCAATAAGAGGGCTCTCAATAAGAGCGCTTCCCCTAATCCGTGGCCGAGCAGTACCCCCACCACCGTGCTTGTTTATTGAGAGACCGGTTTACGTTCCGAGCGAGCGAGCTTTTCAATAGTGAATGAGGGTACCACATTTCTCGAAAATTCCTTCTCATACAGCCCCGTAGCGCTCTTATTGGGAGTCCCGACAGTAGTAAGCAATAGAATTAGACTAATTTGAAGTATTTTTCTGGTAATGTACATGGAGAGAAATTTTGGCATATTTTATATTATATTTTATTTTATTTTATATTTTATGCCGCAGAGTAAGAGCCAAGGTCACACCTTCCCAAAGCTCGCCACCGAAATATCGCCGAGAAGCGCGACGAATACCGCCTAACATCAGGCAACAAGTTGACACCTCGGACAGACCGACTGACGAGTCGGTCGTTCGAAAAGTGTTGCTCGCAGGACCAATAAGCTAATTAGCCGGTCCTGATAGGCTCCCCACCCTTAACCTACGGCACTACAGTCTACAAGTTGCCTGTGATCTTTACCATTTACGTTCAGCTACAATAGAGGATAGATGTGCCAAATATCTCTCTCGCAAAGCATAGTACCTCAATAACATTTTTTGTGTCTTATAATAACATGAAAAACGCAAAATAACCAGTACAAATCGGTTCAATTCTGTGATGTTATGTTAATTTATTCAGAGTATTGTAAAATCACACAAATAGGTAATTAAGTGGACTAATAGTGTTATTTTAAACGTAGTTCAACAGTGACTATAAAATTACCTTATTATTGTAACAAGCTATAATATATCTAACATACCGTGGCATTCTCTGGATACGGGCCAGTAGGGATACCAACCTAAAACTCGTTAGCAGCAATTTAGTAACTCACCAGATGTTACTAGTAAAATCACTAGAAATCACTAAATTTTTAGTAATTTTACTAGCAAAATCTAGTAAGTTTGCTAAACTGCTGCTAATAAGTTTTGGGTTGGTATCTATGCTGGGCCGCATCCACAAAATGTCACCGTATATCTTGTATTTAATGATTTTAGAAACAGGATATCGAATTCCGACATCACGGTTTAAATCAGTTGCTAAAATCTTATCAATAAATCTCCCATCATCGACTATAACTGCTAGTTGGCCTTTACTAACGTTCAACAGTGACTATAACATAACATTTTTGAAAAGAAAAATTTATAGTGTGAACGTTGAAATGAAATATATTAAGAAATGTAAAACGTTGTCATATGGTGACTCTAAAAAAGTTACATTTTTTCAAGAAACTTTGCCATCGTATATTTGAGGGTCTCTATAGCAAGAGCTTTCAACCGCGAGTTTTCAAGATGCCTACGCTCTCTTGCTAATTCCCTGTCATTTGTTTTTTTTTTTTCAAAATCACTAAGTTGTTGCTGCAATTTAGTTTTTTTTTTGCCGGCTATCTGTTGTATGCTTTTCGAGGGTCATCTTGTCCTCATTATTGTCTAACAAATTGCATGGACTATCTACATCGGTTGAACTACTTGTACTTGCAATATGGGTTAGCCTAATTTTACGTTTTCTGCTACTTGATGCCAAAGCAATTGGCTTTACGCTAGGATCATTTCCAAATAATTCATCCATCGCATCAAAATGTTCAAATATAATTGCTTTTGCGCCAGTACTTTTAACACTCATGTTGTCTTTTTTTTCGTTGTACCTTCCTTTTAGATACTTCCATTTAATCATGCATTGATCAGCAGAAAAGCTACCAATATCTTTTGATACAAGTCCCCACACTTTGTCATTCTTCATGGTTGTGGATTCAAATAACTGGAGGTATGTCTGGTACAACCCAATAAGTTTAATGATTTGTTGATGATTCCACGTTGCTCTGTCTGCAGGTTGTCTTGCATTTGTCTGTCTCGGTAGAATGGACACACCAGAGAAAGTAGATTTAATTACGGGTGCAGTTGGTTCAGGTATAGGATCAGTGGATTTGGGAGCAGTAGATTCGTTTATTGGATCGGTTGGATCAATCACAGGATCAGTGGTAACGGGATCAGGCACACGGAGGTTCAAATTAAACATCTTTTTACAAGATTCACAGTCTTTGTAACCTAATGATCCATCTTCATAAACAACAACAAAATTGTACATTACAAATTACATTAAAAAGTCAAGTTATTATATACTTTTCAGGTTGGACGGACCATTTTAGGTACGTGTATTAAAAAAAGCTGGCCCTGTCTTGGTCACTCATCAGCCCTATGATTGGTCAACTAAGATTTTCTGTAGCTGCAAAAATATTAGTCTATCGAAGTTAAGGTGAAGGAAAGCTGGTCTTAGATTTTCAAGAAGAATACACTTACCTGAAATAGTCCGTCTAACCTGAATCACCCTGTATACTAATAAATATTCCTAGACTCAAACCTAGACTAAACTATTTTAACGATTTTAAGATATACATAGTTAATAATCACTATGGTCTGGAAACACGTAGATTTAATAAACATTCACTGTAGAATATACTTAGAGTTGAAAATAATTATTCGCCTGAGGATTAGTCCAAAATATTAGTTGTCAACATCTATAATAGAAATGGTAAAATTAATAAATAAATAAATTACACAATTACCCACCTTTCAAGGATTGAATTAGAATTAGCCCATTTTCATTTGTAATGACAGATGAATTACCTTTGACTATATACCTATGGACTGCTAACCGCTAACTTCACGCGTGTAACCAGATGTGACGCGACCTCGGGGGCTAACGGCTGATTTTGGTACTACGATCAGCTACGTGTTTATGTAGGTGTGACGCATCGGTTGTGTGGGTTACATAGGTGTAAAGAAACACCTACGTGACACACACACCGATGCGTCATACCTACAAAACACACGCAGCTGATCGTAGTACCCAAATCAGCCGTTAGCCCCGGAGGTCGCGTCACATCTTGGTACATGGGCCTCCACAGGCTTGGGATAGGGACTAGCAGTCCATAGGTATATAGTCAAAGTGAATTACTGTCTAAGATTAACTCGTATTGCTCTTCTGTGTTTAATTCCGCGGGATCAGATTCCATTCTTTTCACTTTTAATTAAAAAATTCAACTAGACGCTAACCGCAAATTCAACTAGACGCTAACCTCAAATTAAACTAGACGCTAACAAAAAACCAATTGAGTTTGATTTGACAATTGACGCTCTCGCAAGTCGGGCGAAATTATTTCATCCCGGGGTGCGATTCCATAACTTTTATCACTGCTATCACTGTCGATAGATATAGTCCAAGAGCTGACGACATATTTATGTGCCTCATTTTGTCACACTGCAGACTCGTGAGGAATGTTTATTTATGCTTCGTAGATCATGAAAAAAATAGTCTCGATCCCCAGATCCGGGGATAAAGGGGTGTGATTGCTTGATGAACATGTGAAAAAAATACCTATTTTTACCCATGTGTGCATGAATAAAACCACTTCGGGGGGTTAGTTTATTGAAAAATAGATGGCGAAAGTGCGATGGGCAGACGCCCAGGGTGGAAATTACGGGTGGACAGACGCCGCCGAACATGGATTTATTTATTTTTTTTTCAATTGCTCCATTCGAACATTGGTGAAATTTGAAGGGATGATAGTTTTTGGTCCATAGATGACCAGGAAAATACGTACAGACGCGCAGCATGGGGATAAAGGGGGAACAGACTCCTTCCAAGATGCATTTTTCTTCCGCAGTTGCTAAGAAATTCAAAAAATGCATCTTAGAAGGAGTCTGTTCCCCCTTTATCCCCGCTCTACGCGTCTGTCCGTATTTTCCTGGTCATCTACTGACCAAAAACTATCATCCCTCCAAATTTCACCAATGTCCGAATGGGGCAATAGAAAAAAAAAAAAATAATTGCATGTTCGGCGGCGTCTGTCCACCCGTAATTTCCACCCTGGGCATCTGCCCATCGCACTTTCCCCATCTATTTTTCAATAAACTAACCCCCAGAAGTGGTTTTATTCATGCACACATGGGTAAAAATAGGTATTTTTTTCACATGTTCATCAAGCAATCACACCCCTTTAACCCCGGATCTGGGGATCGAGACTATTTTTTTCATGATCTACGAAGCATAAATAAACATTCCTCACGAGTCTGCAATGTGACAAAATGAGGCACAGAAATATGTCGTCAGCTCTTGGACTAATATCAGATATCATAAAACAGTCTATTTTGTCTATTCTACGTACACGTTTCACTCTTATGACATCTATCGACAGTGTGATAGCAGTGATAAAAGTTATGGAATCGCACCCCAGATATGTATCACCCCGGCGATACGCCCAGCCATTCCGAACGGTTTGGGTAACAAAGGTGTCGTCCAGATGTCGCCCAGGCGTTTATTCGGAACGCACCCCAGTCATTATTGTACACCAGATTGTTGACATTTAACATCCCAGCTATAGAAAATCACTTTATTCTGCCCCTATTGACATATTGCTTCTCATCATTTGTCACTCGTACCACATTCGTTTGGTGAAGTTGAAGACTTCCTCCCACTTGAGAGATGTTGAATGTATGGTCAGTTTCAATACTGACACTGGAAGCTTATAAATCCTATAAATTACCACATATTATTAGTTTCACCACAATACTACAGTTATTATTTCAGAAGAATATACCTATATTAAGGGGTACATACACCTTGAAAATAATTTGTTTTGAATCACTGCTACGCTCTGAGAAAACATTTTAGTGACTCATTTTTTCACAGTTGATCAGTGCTATTTTGATACATAGTTCTAAAACCACTATTGAGCTCAAACACTAAGGTTGAGTAATTACACCTTGAATAAGCTCTTGCATGTTCGGAACCACCAGTAAGATAACCACTGAAAACTAGTAGATTGATTTCACATGAATGAACTACACAGGCCTCACAGTAGTTCCTCTATTACCCTGAAAGAATAGTATATTACTCACCTAGGGAGGGAAAATAGGCTAACCCAAACTGCGTGTGAGATTGACACCCGAGCCGAAGGCGAGGGTGACAAAAACGCAGTTTGGGATGGCCTTTTTCACTCCCGTGTGAGGTATACTATTTTTCACCACCTTCTGCATCGGAAAGAACGACTTCCCGCTCACGCAAGGGAGCGAAAGTCGTACTTTCCGTGCAGGTGTGGTGAAAACACTATATCTTACCGTTCTCCGATATTCATACCAAAGATGACGGTATCCTCTAAACATCTATAATATTAAAGTACGAAATTTTGTCCCGTCTGTCCCCGAAATTTTTCAGGATATAATATGTCTCATCATGTGTGTCCACGACATTGTTGTTGTTGTTGTTATTGTTGTTATCGTTGGTCGTATTTTTATGATTATTGTTATTGTCATTGTTGTTATCATCATTATTATTTGTACGAATGTCACGATTTTTTTGCAGAGCACTATAGCTTGACTGTACATGCTGCGTGTTTTTTACTGTCATGCTACTTGACTTCGGACTTTGATGTTATATATGATTTGATGATGATATTATTATCAAGATCGTTCCAGAGTTGATTCATGAGTTTTTCAGATTAGAAAAAAAAGTATAGTAGGGACAGTAATAATAACACCGGTTCTCACGATACTTTATTTATTTATTTTTTCATTATTGATTTTAAAAAAATTGCAAATGTGTCGGCCACGGCCTCTTTCCGCGACCGCTCCCTGTGCTACCTTCGCCACCACTCTCTGGCGCTGTTGCCGGCCCTCGTCCCTCTGTACGCTGTTAAAAAAATCTAATATTCTAATAAATATTTTACGAAACCTAGCCAGAATTATTGAGAATGACCTTGCGATTACGTATAGATGCGAATTCACACCAAGGGTTTCTTATTTCGCCTGCATCTTTTCGATATTGGGAGGTACCGTGTATCCCCCACCACGAAAAAAAAAGTAGAACAGTTTTCCCAGCAGATGGCACCGGACCAACATTCAATTATATTTTGGCCATCGAAGGAGACGGACGTGAATTCATTTTCGGTGGGAATTTCTACCCGCCTGCACCTCCCGGCTGATAACCAAGTTTTTTGCGATTGAGGAATCAAATATACTCGAATAACAGGGCTATTAGTGGTCAAGCTAATATTCCCTAAAAAATATGATTATAGGACTGATAAAGATTGGAAAATATGACCCAAAAATGAGCTAAATATCCTCATTGTATGACAGAAAATTAATTCAAATATGACGAAGAAGAGCGAACAATGAATGTAACAAAAACTGAGTCAAAACTATCGTGAGACAGGTAAAGAAAAAGGAAAATTGAAGTAAGGATTGGTAGTTAACCCTTTCAGTCACAGTGGGACCGCTACGGTCCTACCCTACAAGTATAAAAACCCAATGCCGGATTCGTAATCAGTGACCCCAAAAACCTTCAGATACCAATTTTTATCAAAATCGGTGCACACCAAAAATGCGTGACTGAAAGGGTTAACATATCGTTTGCTTCAGGGTAAAGGTGGGTAGCCCCGACTAGCGGGTACCTCCGTTCGTCTCAAGTTTTGGACACTTACGCACAAATAAATTTGAAAAATAAAAAGTGAAAATTAGGGCTACGATCTTGGTCATATTTTCGCAATACAACCTGACTGGAAAAATATTACCAATCAGACAAAAAGTGACCGATTAACAGCCCTGAATCAAACATACTCGAATAAATATTGCACACTGAAAAAAAAGTATTTTTCCTCCGAGGATACAAAGTATTTTTGAGCGAGTATTCTTGCAGTAAGTATACGTATTCTTACTGGAGGGATACGGGTATTGTTCCCACAGCAATACCAAATATAATGCTGAGGCGAAAACCACACCGTATGTTACCATAGCAATCGTAATGGTGGCGCCATCATTTCCCTCCTTTTTCGCAGCCTTGGAGGTTAAAAGCAGGTGTTAGTTTGTGAATTGCCTAATCGTATCGTTGGAGAAATATTTTACGTGTTAATTAAAAAATTATATGGATTCTTTCGTACGCGAAAAGTTGCAAGAACGGGACTTATCATCTCTGCAACAAATATTCACTATGCCAATAAAGTGAGGTTAAGTCCGTTGTATTTATAATTTGGTATTTTGCTCAGAGGGATACGAAATTTTGTTACAGTCAGTATACGTATTGCTGTGGGAAATAAACTTTGGTATTCTTACAACAAGAATACGAGTTTCTTTACTGGAGACAAAAGTTTACTAGGTGGAAAAAAACTTTTTTTTCAGTGCACTGTCATAATATTCCGCGTTGATTTGTTTTTTTAGGGTTACTTCGATAATACTTACTACAATTTCCAATTGCTCAATGAATCAATTTTTTTCCAAATTGTCGAATGAATGAACTTGTATTCATTCATTGTATGGATAATAAACCAGTGACTCCAGCAGAAGTTCATGTACGCAACGCGAGCGTGTGTTGGTCGAACTGTAGTGCGGGCATCGTTCGGTTTCGTTGCGATGGCACGGTATAGGTAGCAGGACGTTTTGGCGCCGCTGTTTTGGCGCCGCCGTTTGGGCGCCACCGTTTTGGCACAGGACGTTTTGGCGCCAGACGTTTGGGCGCAGGACGTTTTGGCGCTGGACGTTTTGGCTGTGGCTCCCGAAAGGTTAGAACAGGTTAGAATAGGTTAGGCCACCCCATTAATCCTACACACGCACATACAGATGCGAAATATCCAGAAGGTAGCTGTGGCTCCCTAAAGGTTAGAATAGGTTAGAATAGGTTAGAATCGGTTAGAACAGGTTAGAATCACTGAACTCTATAATATACTGGAACGCGCGCGGGTCTCTGATTCGTGTAGCGACCAGCGGTGAGAAAGAGATAGTTGTGGTCGGAGTGGGATGCACTTGTCTAATGTACAGGAACTATCTCGCATGAAAACATTGACCGTTAGAGAAGAAACTGGTGTGTTCAGTGCACTGAACTCGATGTTTGTGGCTCAGGCAGTAGATATGCGTGCGACACGAGCGAACACACTCCGACCACAACTATCTCTTTCTCACCGGCCCCCACTCCCATCGCGCGCGTTCCAGTATATTATAGAGTTCAGTGGTTAGAATAGGTTAGAACAGGTTAGAATAGGTTAGGCCACCCCACTAATCCTACACACACACACACACACACACACACAGAGGCGAAATACCCGGAAGGTGGCTGTGGCTCCCGAAAGGTTAGAATAGGTTAGGCCAGGGGCCGACGTCACCGGACTCTTCCGAGTCACCCGGCTCTAAGTGGCAATTAGTGCGACCGGTAATCCCCTCGGTCTACCTGAAAACGGTCACTCGTCCTTACCTGGAAGTGCGATGGTAGGGGCAGCGTTCAGGACACTGAAATATAATAATACTGGAATGCGCGCCGACCATTCTGTACGGTATCTTAACACAAGTGTCGAACAGAACGAGGACACGAGCTCTTGTTCTTCGATTAAACCAAAATCTTGCAAATCTAATTAGTGTTACAGTTATTATAAAACGTCAAACGCTAAACGTACAGTGATAGTGAAATAAGGACACGAACAAGGAGCACGGGGGTGGTTCTACCTCACGATTAGGAAACAAATCTTGGAATAACTCTCAACGAATGTAAAGTATCATCTCCGTTCCTCCTATTTAATTCAGAAGAAGAATATTCTTCTTCCTTATATTTAAGTGCCTCAGTAGTGGCACCGGCCTCAAGGGACTATACCGTTCACGGAGAGAAAAATCAGGCTATTGCTCCTTGCGCCCTCATCGCGCAGAAGCTTGAAATTTTAACGTGCGACAGCGTCTTGCGACTCAAGCTGCAATCGCTTGAGTCCCAGGGTCCTTCACTCCTTGGTAAGGTTTTCACGCTTGGCATATGAGCGCTAGTAGCAACAGATGACATGCTACAGTGGCGCCGTAATTTACCAAGTAACGATAGCCTGGGTTGCGATTCTGTAATTTTCCGCTAACTCGCTAACTCGCTAACTCGCTAACTTCGCGGCCCGTAACGATCTCCGATTGGACGCTCCTCAGCCAACCAACGGTCTTAGAGCGAAAAGTTAGCGAGTTAGCGAGTTAGCGGAAAGTTACAGAATGGCAACCCTGATTTTTCTCTCCGTGTGTGAATCGATAGGTTATTCCCTGATCTGGTTTCCTTTATTTTGTTTTATTCTTTAATTTTACTCTTAAAATTAATTGTTACCTCACATTTAATTAATACCACCATCCAATGACCATCGGCCTGCGTACAGCATATATATATATTGTAACGTTTCAGCTTTTACGAACCTACTGGTTATAGTAAAAGTCGGTTGCTACGGGTTCGAAATTTATCTATTTTCTGAAAATTAATTTATTAAGTATTATTATGGACTCCTCGTACTGAGAGGTGAGGAAAAGGATGGGTCTACCATGCAAAAGCCACCTCGTTCAGATTTTATCTCCCTACGCTAGCTACCGGACTCGGGTAGGTTTAATTACCAAAGCCGTATTTATTCTGAATTTAAGATTCAGAAATCTCTCTACAGAGCCGGGTTTTTACGCCAAGCCTGTCTCGCCTGCTATTGAATATTTTACTGATTAACTACAGATCCGGGTTTTTACACCAAGACTGCCTATCAGACTCGGGTTTCCAACGGTTGGCCCTCGAACACAGGTTTTTACGCCAATGTCGTTCGCTTCTTCCGTTGTTCGCCAAAGCTGTAACTACTCGGCTTATTCTGGTATTTAATACTGTCAAACAGGATGATAAGAAAATACCAGGCAAATTTTATCAGTAGTAATTTGATTTCCTGTATTGTTAAATCAAATAAAATATCAACAAAAATCGTACAATGAACTTACCCTATCTTATTCTACGTTAAAGGCTATTTCAACCGTATCTATTGCTTTTACTTTAAATGTTCGTAACAATGCTGCTATAGCTAATGCTCGAGATTATGTTATGTTTCTATACCCGGGTAGGTGATACTAGAAATGAATTTAATTAATGTTCTGAATTGTCTAAGTAATAGTGAATTTAATGATTCTACTTTATTTCCTTTGGAAGGTCCTTAGTTCAATATCAAATGAGTCACCTGGGATGCTATACCACGAGTGCGCTCTCGAGCTCTGTCGACGCGTGTTTATATACTCTTTTGCTTACGCTTGTGACGTCACAAGCGTCGCTCGCTCGTCTATCCGAATTTGTCCAGTTTTTCGGTGTTTACGCCGACCAATCACCGTTGCCTAGCATCGTGACGGTCGGACACGTTACAATATATATATAGCGTTTAATTGGCCTTATGCAGTGTACCTGTTTAACGACAGCCACCGGGTACTAATAAACCAATCTGGTATAGAGATAAATCCCTATATTCGTTCCCGGGTAAATTTCCATTTAAGTCAAGCCTTTCCATACTCATACTGAAATGTACTATTTCAGTGCTTTAGGGGGCGCAACATATATTGACAACATATATATTTACAACACATAACCAATACAGGAATTAGGCGACGCTTATAAATGTTATTTTCCGCCTCTATATACTATCAGCGCCGAACTTGGAAATTTACCGCCCCTAGGCCACCCTCCTGCTGCCGCTCCGACAGCAGAAAAATCGCTCATTATCAGTACATTTCAAATAATACATTTTACGTCTAGTTTTCTCCTAACAATCAATGAGCTACTACATGAGCTATCACCTACTTCTCGAATATTCCGTCTGCTATGCAGCCAGCCTACAGGTTTTGTTATACTTTCAAGTAATGGTCAGTACAGTCAGTGAAGATATTCTTTTTTATTTTTCATTGTATTTATTTCGTGATTGCTTATTATAGTATACATATGGGGAATTCCACGTAAACTCGACCAGCGTCTGACCCTCATCATTTTCTATTCGATTTAGACTTTTTTCTCATATTGACCCCACCCCCTGGAGTACCTCTCAATTATTTCAAAATTTTATATGTATTCGTTTTTGCCTGATGAATTTTAAAGCACTTTCTGTTTTGTCATTTCAAAGAATTTTCAAATGATTGCATCTTTGGACGCATGCATCGTATCACAAAAAAAGCACATCAAATTCTTCGTCTTGATACGTACTTTCGTGTGCAAATATTGCCAACATTTTCCGACCCCTTTGTAAACGATATTTTTAACGCCATAGTGGAAAAATCGAAATTTTTCAAAGTTGGACTAATTTGATTTTTTTGCAGAAAATTCCAAAAAATCTACAGTACTCTCGAAGACGGAACTTTTGAGTCCAGGCCCAGCGTAGCTCAAATTTTCCTGAATTTTTAACGGAATTTCAAAGTTCATAGCAATTTTATTCAGTGCAATCAATGGTATAACCGATCGTCAACACAAATATTAATTCTAAAAAATTGCACAATCGCGGGGCGAGCCGCTTTTATTCGATTGTTCATATCAATTCTGCCCTGTTTCGTTGATGACGTTCTGCTGATGAACAATTTACAAATTCATGTTATTCACGCAAATATGGCACCAAATAAATTTCGTGATCTTATATAAATTAATATTTGTATTGACGATCGGTTATAACCATTGCATTGCCCTGAATAAAATTGTTATGAACTTTGAAAATCTGTAAAAAATCAAGGTAAATTCGAGCCACGCTGGGCTTGGGCTCAAAAGTTTGGTCTTCGAGAGTAGATTTTTTGGAATTTGAAAAAAAAAAAAATCAAAATGGTCCAACTTTGCGAAATTTCGATTCTTCCACTATGACGTTGAAAATATCGTTTTCAAAGGGGTCGGAAAATTTTGGCGATATTTGCACATGAAAGTACGTATCAAGACGAAGAATTTGATATGCTTTTTTTACGACTTGTATTGCAATTCACGCTCAGTGTTAAAAAAAGACCTACTTTGCCTCCTTGGTACACAATGAACTATTAATACACACAATAATATACATTTGATGCATCTTAAATTTTTATTTCGAGTACAGAAATTGAAAAAAAAAAAAAAAAAAAAACCGCACAACTGCCGCCCTACCGAAGTGCGCCGCCCCTAGGCCATGGCCTAGATTGGCCTAGGCCAAAGTCCGGCGCTGTATACTATAATCACCAACTCCTACACGGAGAAACCAAAACAGAGCAGAAGCCCATTTACAAATAGAGAAAGCGAGTGCAGCGCGACACCGGAATATGTGTTGCCCCCTCGAACTGACGAACGATAGTTCACATGATTTTCACAGTGTGACGCATTCATATTCACGTTGTTTATGGGCCAAGACTATCAGCGTGCACTCCATAGTGCGTATGCACCACAGAGAAAAATGACATGCCGGCAAGCACAATCCCGTTGCGTCATAGACAAAGCGAAACACAGTGCAACAGCACTCTTGATGCGCGAGGCACACATCGAACTAAACGCGTAAAGCCTGCCCTCTGGCGGTTCTCTTTATGAACGCACGGTGTCTTGTTCTGTTTTGGTTTATCCGTGTATAAGTGGCACTTGCGAGAATATCAAAACCGGTGGTCGCCGCCTTACGAGAAAATATTGAAGTAATGTACATTACATAGAAACCCGACAGGAACGGATAGAGCCCTGCGTGGGACTCTGACATATTTTCGTGGAAATATTTCAATCACCTTAAAATGTACCGATTCGAAACCTGACAGGGACGTATGGAAACCCGAGTGAGAGAATAAATATTTTCGACTTCGAATATCTGCCGACTCAAACACTGATAGAGACGGATCGAGCACTACTTGGGACTTTGAAATATTTCTTACGCGTTGTAATCTGTGGGATAAAATCCTGATAGGGACGGACGCAATTCGGTATAGGATTTCGGTGACAGATACTTTCGGTATAAGACAAGATAGATTACCGACTCTTTCAATCTTCTAATCCGGACGAATTCAGGATAGGACCTTATAAGGTTCACACAAAATTGACGAGGATCAAATGCGAATAGAAACGAACCAAATCCGATTGAACCCTGCACGGAACGCTATCCGCAGTCATATCCGGTTCTATAACCCTAGTAGCATGGTGAAATCGCAAGCTTCTTGAAAGCCTAGCTGATGCAGGCTACATAATAAAGAAACCGTTCATATTTGCACAATAACACGTTCAAACGGACATCTGTTGAAAATCTGATCCAATTCTTGCGTTTTGAGTCTTGCAAGATCCATCTGCAGAGCGATAATGGTCTGCTTCCGGTTATTTCTGTGGATCTTACACCCGAAAGATTTTCAAGCACCTATACGCGGGAATTGCGAATAGCTTGTTCAATGTCGTCCCTAGTTATTTATGCAAGACTCACGGCAGACTTGCGCAAGCCGTCTTGCGATCCCCCCCCCCCCCCCCCCCCCCCCCCCCCCCCCCCCGCCCCTCTGAATCGTGTATACCTATAGCTATTTCCAATTCCTAGTCTCCCAGCTGTTTCATCAATCCATTTGGTAGGCTCCGTCTCGCAGTAAAAATATACTGTGCCGGTAAGTATAAATTCTTATACGCCATTTTTAGTAGGGTAGAAGCTCCATTGATAAAAGTATCATTGAAAGTCCTACTCCGGTGCCAAGGAGATTAAACGCCGTCTAGACGTCGTCAAGATATATGAGCCATTCCACGTCAGACCGGACAAAATAAGTCAAAAATTGACCTCGATGTTACCGATTTCGCTACAATTTTTTTCACGGGTTCTATGGAACGAATAAATTTATCAAACAATTTTTTATTTATTTGTTTGGACCCTATTTTCCAAGTTACACGGGGGTGAAATTCAGGAAAAAGAGCTAAAAATCGAAAACATACTCCTCTTCAAACGGTCATATCTTTGATTGTATTCATCCTAAAGATTTCATTGAAGAACCATTCTAAAGCTATCGAATGACACTATTATAATACATTTATTTAATTCTGCGGTAACAAACAATTTTATTTGTTATAAACAAATATATTATTCAAACGTGATTTTCAAAGTAAGAACCACGCGGTAAAATTCTCAAAAAAAATATGAGCGTATTCCTTGATCAATTCTCTACAATATCGTCAAGTCAATTTTATGGAGAACCGATGGAAACCATGTAAAAATGATTTATTTATAAGCGACGGCGCGCCCTGCCACCGAAAAACCCGGCTCGGATACGTGTGGCTAGCATAAGAAAGCATCGGTGTGCATGTTACACGGTGATATCTTTGGTTTTTTTGATCCTAGAGACTTCGCTTTCTAGAACCATTTCAAAGCTATTGAATGACACTATCATTATATATTCATTGAATTTCACGATAACGAACAATTCGATTTGTTATAAACAAATATAATATACAAACGTGGTTTTCAAGGCAAGAACCACGCGTAAAAATTATTGAAAAAATATGAGCGTATTCCGTGATCAATTCTCTACAAAGTTGTTAGGTCAACCTGATGGAGAGCGGATGGAGACCATGTTGAAGCGATTCATTTATACACAGTAAAAAAAATTTCGTCATTGTGTAAAATGATAAAATTTTTGTGTTAAATATTCAACACTCTCGTGTGTTAATTCAATAGTACATTATGTCATTAACCCTCTTTCGTGAAAATCACTCTAACTCACTATTTGGCCGCCGGAGTGGGGACGACCATTCGTGCGTCGCTGCTGTCCCCACTGCGCTGTGATCTCACCTCACGGTCGTACAGTAACGTGTCATTACGTTTTCGAGGGGTTCGTTTTGCGCCCTCATATCTCAATAATTATTTTATATTGAATTGAAAAAGGTTCTGTACGTTGACAATTATCTTATTATATCAATGAAGGTCGCTTATAATCTTCTACCAGGCAAAAATATACATACATCAATAAAAATCATCCTAAACCTCATAATCAATTTTTAAGAACTTTTCTAATTTACCGGACCCAGTGGAGACAGCCCTGGCTGGTGGGTTGCGCGACACGCACACTAGCGTCTCTACGCTCCACCTTCTCGGGCGACCGCAGAGTGGGAGAAACGCCTTTCACGAAAGAGGGTTAAGCCGATGAAGTATTTTCCAACGAATTTGAGTTTATAATCCGAGCCAAAGGCGGGGATTATAATGAAATTCGTCAGAAAATACTTTATGGGCCGTATGGCATATCCAAATTTATGTGTCTAGGCCAGAAACCGCGTTTAAACCGAGCGAATTGAGGTTAGAATCGCCGTATTTCGGGCCTAGACACATGAAGAACGAAATAACACGAATTTTGTGTTAAAAGAGTAGTTAACACAAGCTGTTGTGTTATATTTTACAAAATTTTTTTTACTGTGTAAGCGACGGCGCGCGTTACCGCTGAAAAACCCCGTTCGGGTACGGTTTTTCGGTGGCAGGGCGCGCCGCCGCTTATAAATAAATCGTTTTCACATGGTTTCCATCGGTTCTTCATAAAATTAACTTAACGATTTTGTAGAGAATTGATCAAGGAATACGCTCATATTTTTTTTGAGAATTTTGTCGCGTGGTTCTTGATTTTAAAATCACGTTTGGATAATATATTTGTTTAAAACAAATGAAATTGTTTGTTACCGCAGAATTAAATAAATATATTATAATAGTGTCATTCAATAGCTTTAAAATGGTTCTTGAATGAAGTCTCTAGGATGAATACAATCAAAGATATGACCGTCTGAAGGGGAGTATGTTTTCGATTTTTGGCTCTTTTTCCTGAATTTCACCCCCGTGTAACTTGGAAAATAGGTTAAAAAAAAATAAATAAAAAATTACTTGATGAATTTATTTGGTCCATAGAACCCGAGGTCAGAAAGCTGTCCGGTTTGACGTGGAATTACTCATATGCTAATGGCCTCACTGCAGCAAGCGCCGTGGGCCTCGCATAACGGCCATGTTTTGAAAAGGATTCCTTTGGTCCGATCGAGGAGCCCGAATTAACGAAGATTCGAGAGACTCGAATCACCGTAAAACAAACGCGCTTTTATTAAGTTGCGTGACAAATTAAATCTGTTGGGTAGTACAACTACTCTTGAAAAGTTCCCACACAGCACATTGTCCCCACAGTCGTTGTAGTCCAGTCGGAATGTACATAAGGTCTATTCTTGAAAGTGTCCGAGTTGCCAATTTTTTTACAGTCTCATTGGATACCCAGGAACATATCCTGAAAAACTCGGTGTATGATAGGTCCGGGTTTGGGAGATAAACAATCATTAACAATTGAAAGCGCGTGATTTTGACGCGATCTTTTTATTTATCGAGTTTAGAGAAAAAAGTTTCAGACAAAAATTATAGATCTCTTTATCCTCTACCAAATCCGTCTTATAAAAAAATCACGTAGCGTTGATTGTTTGGCTGTAAATTGCAACGGAAGACTAAGGTCCGCGAAAACTCGGTTCTTTTGTTTATTGCATGCAGGTGAGTGGATTATCAACGCTCACTATTGGAACTCATCGCCAGTACAGAACCATCTTTTCTTGAAATTAACGCGCAAAGTTTGCCCGGCTATGTCATACAGTTTAGCAACAATGAATTTTCGCCTGAAATCCGCCCTTTCCCTATAACTTCTAGCTGAATGACCCCACAGAGTGCAACCAAAATTCTAGCGGTAGGTTTTACCACGTTCTTTCGGGATCCGGTGAAAAAAAAATTTTTTTCATGTAAAGAAGGCCGTTAAAAAAGAAATAAAATTTTCGCTCATAAACAAATGGTAATAACTTCGTCAATTTTCAAGTCACCGGAAACATTCTTCGAGGATCTGATAGGTCTTCTCGAGACGCTTTTTTTGGAAAAAAAATCATCCCTTAATCTCTATTAGAACCGGAGATACAGAGAGGTTTACCTATTAATTCATAATTGTTAATCTAATTAACATTTTATAATGATTCAAGTTTGTGCGTAATTTGGAGACATTCGAGTATGATATGCAATTTGTCTCATATTTCCCGAATCATTCATCTCATTGCAACGACTGGTTTAATAGAGCGGCGCGGGTGACATCGCACCGTCCGCCGAGTGAGTCCCGCCGGGCCGCGCGGTGGGGAGCGACTCGACCAATCGCGTTCGACCCCGCGCCGCTTAGTTAACAATTAGATTATCTCCCTTAATAATTGTCGTACAAACTTCATTTTTTTTTCAATCCGGGCTACTTTTTTCTCACCTGTCCGATTATGCTGTCCAAAATGGGCGTCGACCGATACTCGTCGAACTAAATGACGTTTTATTTAGAAATAAAAATGTAGAAATAATTTTTATGTAGAAATAAAAAATACATCGAATGCACACCAAATCTCATTTTTTTTTTTTTTTTGTACCTACGCGGTATTGCAAATGTTAGTTATTCGGTATTGCATTATCACCGACGATAAGATAGTCGATAAATAGAAAAAGGATAAGTTTTGGAAAATGAGTAGAGAGAGAGATGATGAGATGAGAGGCTATATATAGAGACGAATTAAAGAAAGCGCAAAGAGAAATCGAGATGAGAAATGATGATATAGTTTATCATCAAGATGAGATGAGGTACGGAGCACAAATATATAGGAAACGAATGGCATACGGAGTAGAAAGTAAAAAGACAGCAAGTAACATAGGTGTAGCAAGTAAGTGTAGTGTAAGTAGTCTAAGGTCGTTGTGAAGAATTGTAAGAATGTACGTATAAGAAATGTAAAAGAAATGTAAAATGGATCGGAAATTATGTAACCCTAAGGGCAATCATTGAAAATACATACAAATACACTTCACGTTATATATACAACCCAATCAAAATGTCTTTTCATTAACATCATCTTATAACGAAGAAACAACGTCATTTAGTTCGACGAGTATCGGTCGACGCCCATTTTGGACAGCATAATCGGACAGGTGAGAAAAAAGTAGCCCGGATTGAAAAAAAAATGAAGTTTGTACGACAATTATTAAGGGAGATAATCTAATTGTTAACTAAGCGGCGCGGGGTCGAACGCGATTGGTCGAGTCGCTCCCCACCGCGCGGCCCGGCGGGACTCACTCGGCGGACGGTGCGATGTCACCCGCGCCGCTCTATTAAACCAGTCGTTGCAATGAGATGAATGATTCGGGAAATATGAGACAAATTGCATATCATACTCGAATGTCTCCAAATTACGCACAAACTTGAATCATTATAAAATGTTAATTAGATTAACAATTATGAATTAATAGGTAAACCTCTCTGTATCTCCAGTTCTAATAGAGATTAAGGGATGATTTTTTTTCCAAAAAAAGCGTCTCGAGAAGACCTATCAGATCCTCGAAGAATGTTTCCGGTGACTTGAAAATTGACGAAGTTATTACCATTTGTTTATGAGCGAAAATTTTATTTCTTTTTTAACGGCCTTCTTTACATGAAAAAAAATTTTTTTTCACCGGATCCCGAAAGAACGTGGTAAAACCTACCGCTAGAATTTTGGTTGCACTCTGTGGGGTCATTCAGCTAGAAGTTATAGGGAAAGGGCGGATTTCAGGCGAAAATTCATTGTTGCTAAACTGTATGACATAGCCGGGCAAACTTTGCGCGTTAATTTCAAGAAAAGACGGTTCTGTACTGGCGATGAGTTCCAATAGTGAGCGTTGATAATCCACTCACCTGCATGCAATAAACAAAAGAACCGAGTTTTCGCGGACCTTAGTCTTCCGTTGCAATTTACAGCCAAACAATCAACGCTACGTGATTTTTTTATGAGACGGATTTGGTAGAGGATAAAGAGATCTATAATTTTTGTCTGAAACTTTTTTCTCTAAACTCGATAAATAAAAAGATCGCGTCAAAATCACGCGCTTTCAATTGTTAATGATTGTTTATCTCCCAAACCCGGACCTATCATACACCGAGTTTTTCAGGAAATGTTCCTGGGTATCCAATGAGACTGTAAAAAAATTGGCAACTCGGACACTTTCAAGAATAGAACTAGGCGAAATTTCTGTACATTCCGACTGGACTATTGCTCAGATGTCCCTTTGCTGAGCTCGCTGGAACGTCAGCAAACTGACGTCTTAGAGAGTACACATTTGTTTAACCATACAGAATGTCTTGTAGACGTCTCCAGAACGTCAGAATATATTGTTATTACAACTTCAGTCCGTGACCACTACGCGGCGCATCAGCTTAGCTTCTCTCTCGCTAGCACTCAATAGGACTATGCTTCACATATATACTAGCTCTTATTTCCTATCATTGTTCACCACCGGACATCCATGCGTCCAGGGCACGGTCTGTTTGGCACAGTCCTATTGACAAGTCCTGCTGAGCATACCCGGACGAAACTGTAGAGTAAACTCGTTCCAAGTGAGAAGGTTCGATTCCTTCAATTGGTGGGCATGGATCGAAGTTGTAAAGTCACCATACTCGTGATAACTTGTGTTCGTCATAATTTGTGACTTGCGCCTTTGATGTCAGTATTTTTACTACAATCTATCGGCTTTTGAAATAATTTTATTCTTTTATTCTTTCAAAGTCCAGTTGTTGCACTTCGATTCTACAACCAATCCTGTGTATATCAATAATTATATCACAAACCAAAAATTCGAATGTCACCCAGACGTCTCTGGAAGCTCCGTCGTGCGTTCCGCTAGACGTCAATGCGACGTTCGAGCGAGCTTCAAAAACGGGACATAGTAGGTCCTACCCATAGAGGAAAGTACGACGGGCCCAAGCTTGGCCCAGGCTTGGCCCAACTCTGTAGAACTCTGGCCCAAGCTTGTAAACCAGTCTTGGCCCAGCCTTGGTAGAAGTCTGGAATGATAATCTCGGGCCAAGCTTGGATACCAAGACTGGCCCAGACTTCATTGCCAATACTGGGCCATGCTTGGTTGCCAGGATTGGCCCATTCGTGGTTGCCAGAACTGGCCCAAATTTAATTGCCAAGAATGCGCCATTAGTTTAATAATAATTAAATAATGAAGTAAATAATTTTTTGATTATTCGTATAATTATGTGATATTTATATTACATAAAGTTTTTCCAATAATCTTGAAGATCATTTTTTGGTTACATTGAAGTCTGTTTTCCAAAATTGACAACAGACTAAACACAGGCTAGCCTGATACTTAGAAAGATGTAAATTCCTCTCTGAATGATGCCTCGATATTCACGAGTACTATTGACGTTGGGATGTTACTTTACTTGTGAGAAAGATTTTCTGAGCGCTCGGAGGTTTTGGACCGGCGCGAACCTCAGAGATGGCGTTGGCGCGCTTCGGCCTACCTTACGAAAACGTTACACACGACAACACAATTTCGAGAATATTAATAAGTTTATTTTCATACAAAGAAACGCGCTTATGCCTCCGCAAATTGACTTTCATTTCGACCGTCACGCACCGCATAAATCTTCCAAAAATCCTCGTTAAATGCTAGTCTTAAGCTACAGCAACGGCTCATGCTAGGTTACCCATCCTTGGGCCAATCCCGGCTCGCCATTAAATAGCCAAAGCTGGGTCTCCCAGTCTTAGTCCAAGAATGGGCAACTACAGGAACGGCCAATGCTAAGTTACCTATCCTTGGGCCAATCTCGGCTCGCCATTGAATGGCCAAAGCTGGGTCTCCCAGTCTTGGTCCAAGATTGGGTAACCATAGGAATGGCCGAACATGGGTTAGCCAGTTTTGGCCCAAGGTTGGCTAATCATAGGAATGGCCAAGGTTGAGTACCCAGTTATGATCCAAGCATGGGCCAATATAGGGACGCCGAAGCTGGGTTCCCGGTGCTGGGCCAAGCCTGGCCCCTTTGTCCAACTCTGGGGACTCCTGCATGGGTAGGGACGTCCATGCGACTTCTCAGAGAGGATACACGAGACCTCGCAAAAATATTTATAGAGTCATTAGGGGTAACTGTGCGCACTTTGCTCTTTGGAGGGTTGTCAAGCTCAAAAAACAAGGGTTACAAAAAACAACCCATACTCGTTGGATAGAGCATTTATTTGACTATCGAATAAATAAAGTAGTTTTACAAAAAACCGTCACACTTAAGAAAAAAACAAAATTAATTAAGAAAACTCAGAATGCGCACACTTGACCCGTATTGCGGGTAACTGTGCGCACTCCTGTGGGGTAAGTATACGCACCCTGAAAATACGAGTGCATTTTGCACAATTATGAATATGAATGCTCTGAACAATAAAATTTGAGTAAAATAAGCAAGTTATCTGACCAAAACTTGTCAATCTCCATAAATGTCCTTCTACATGAGGGTCACTTATGGAGGCGTTTTCGGGAGCCCAAGTTTGACTGTTGCGAACACTATTCGCCCCAACCCCTACCATTGGCTGGTCGAAATTGTTATTAGAAGATCCATTTCTTGTAGTGAGAACGTTTTGTTCAACTTGAGGCATAATCTGGTCTTCGACCAATGATTAAGCCTGCGCACACTTACCCGCGCACACTTACCCCAGCGAGACAAATTGTATATAGATGCTCAAAACTTCACCAGCACCGAATATAACTTCGAAATTTTTGCCGAGCCTTAAGCTTAAATGAATTCCTGATATGAATACAATAAATTTATTTCAATTTTGATCCGGGTTTAGGCGTCACACTATTTGCCGTGAGAGAAAAAACTATCTTGGGATCGCCTGTTATCGTTTTTTCAACAAAAAAAATAAATGCAGCGCAGCGCATCACTTTTTTTTGTCTAAACTAATTCTTCATCAAGGCCGGTCTGATGTGCTGTAGCATAGCGTTAATCCCGTTCATTCCGTTCGGAGATAAGCCAGGTGCGCACACTTACCCACTGCGCACAGTTACCCCTAATGACTCTAAGCTCTCTACGACGTTCAAGGGACGTTCGATTGCTGTGTGGGTTGGATGTGCATAAGGTACAGGTAAAAAAGCAATAGAGAACTAGTTGACTACGACCGGAATCTAATGGTGGTTATTCACGAAACATGACACAAGAGCACATACGAATTATAATCCAGGAAAAAAGGATCAGATACGATCATATGAGTGTGAGAATACCATATAATATTTCCATTCTGTAACTTACCAGTTTTGTCGAGAATTGAACAAAGCATACAAACAGAAAAATCTAAACCTAAATCACG
The DNA here is from genome assembly GCA_943736025.1 of Tenthredo mesomela. Lineage (NCBI taxonomy): Eukaryota > Metazoa > Arthropoda > Insecta > Hymenoptera > Tenthredinidae > Tenthredo > Tenthredo mesomela. The sequence continues at coordinate 11,257,780 of OX031014.1, forward strand.
ATTGACCAACCGTAATTTACGTTTTCATAAGCGTAAAATACGTTTTCATAAGCGTAATTTGCGTTTTTAGAGACAACGTAAATGAGTAGTTCTCCCGAAACAATCATTTTGCATGTACCTTCCCATTGTTTCTATAATAAATATAATTTCGTTGATTTTTTTGCAGAATATATTACCCTGCTTAAAAAGCCGGATAGAAACCGGATAAAAACCGGATCGCCAGTGTGTCCGGTTCTATACGTAATTTGGGTCCGGTAGACCTCCGGGCTTGTCCGGAATTCATCCGGGATTCCGGTCGTGTCCCTGTCTGGTGCTATGCGGGACCTATCCTGCCATTTTCGCGAACATACAGTTATAGGCTTCGTATCGGGTTCTATCCGGAAAGTAACCCCGCCCTAGGCATTTTTCCTGTATGGTTCTATCCGGATCCATTTTCAAAAAATTGAAGCTTTTTTTTTCCTTTTTTTTTTCTTTTTTTTTTTTCTTCTCAAGTATCAGTGCTTCAGGGGGCGCAACATATATCGACAACAGACACACTGATAACACATAAGCAATACAGGACTTAGGCGACGCTTATAGATGATATTTTCCGCCTCTATATATACTCACCGACTCCTATAAGTGGTACTCGCGAGAATATCGAAAGCGGTGGTCGCCGCCTTACGAGAAAATATTAAAGTAATGTACATTACATGGAAACCGGATAGGTACAGACAGAGCCCCGATTCCAACTTTGAAAATCTTTGTCCGTATCTATCCGGTTTCGGTCACGCAGATCATAACGTGATTATATTTACATCAAATCTTCAATCTTGGAATCGGAGCTCTGTCCGTATCTATCCGGTTTCGGTCCCGCAAATCATAACGTGATTATCAATTGATACGGCACGAAATTGGATAGAGCCCTAATTCCAACTTAGAATATTAGCTGTATTGATAACAGTGTTGGGCAGCATCTAATTACATTTGTAATTAATTACATTTTAATTACAAATTACGTTTGTAATTAATTACATTTTAATTACAAATTACAATTGTAATTTGTAATTGAAAGTCGAATCAATTACAAATTACAATTGTAATTTTTAATTGAAAGTCGAATCAATTACAAATTACAATTGTAATTTGTAATTGAAAGTCAATCAATTGCAAATTACAATTGTAATTGAAATGTTTCTTCGAATCAATTACAAATTACAAATGTAATTGACATCTTTTTTCAAATCAATTACAAAATACAAATGTAATTGAAATGTTTTTTCGAATCAATTACAAATTACAAATGTAATTGACACCTTTTTCCGAATTAATTACAAATTATAAATGTAATTGACACGTTTTTTCGAATCGATTACAAAATACAAATGTAATTGAAATGTTTTTTCGAATCAATTACAAATTACGAATGTAATTGAAACAGTTTTTCGAATCAATTAAAAGTTACAACATTTAAAAGTTGTAATTGATCCGAAAAAAGGTGTCAATTACATTTGTAATTTGTAATTGATTCGGAAAAACGTTTCAATTACATTTGTAATTTGTAATTGATTACGAAAGACATTTTAATTACATTTGTAATTTGTAATTGAATAACGAAAAACATTTCAATTACATTGGTAATTTGTAATTGATTCGAAAAAACATTTCAATTACATTTGTATTTTGTAATTGATTCGAAAAAAGGTGTCAATTACATTTGTAATTTGTAATTGATTCGAAGAAACATTTCAATTACAATTGTAATTTGTAATTGAGTTTACTTTCAATTACAAATTACAACTGTAATTTGTAATTGATTGACTTTCAATTACAAATTACAATTGTAATTTGTAATTGATTCGAGTTTCAATTACAAATTACAATTGTAATTTGTAATTGATTCGACTTTCAATTGAAAATTACAATTGTAATTTGTAATTTGTAATTAATTAATTACAAATCTGCCCAACACTGATTGATAATCACGTTATGATTTGCGGGACCGGATAGGTATACGGATAGAGCCCCGATTCCAACTTGGAAAATTTGATATGAATAATCAGGTTATGAATTGCGGGATCGAAACCGGATAGGTACGGACAGAGACCCGATTCCAACTCAGAATTGACGGATCCAAACCGAATAGAAACGTACACAGTCCCAAAACCGATTCGGTTGACGGATACTTTCCGAATGAAGCCATAGATAGATAACCGAGCCTACGGATGTTCGTTCCGACAGGATCCGGACAGGACTTTCGTGACCGATGAAATACGGATAGAAACGGATGGAACGTCTATCCGGAATCCTATCCGGAAATCTGTCCGGTACTATCGTTTCCTATCGGTCATTTTAAGCAGGGTAGTAAATCACATTTATAAAAAAGTTTAAAAGACAGATTTTTTATAAAAAATCGTATTAACCGTTTTTTTTCTGTGCATGACCCCTAAAAGTCATTCCCCTGGCACGTACCTTTTACATTTTCGCGCATTCTAACAGGCAATAAGGGTACTTAAAATTGTTTAATGATGAAACTATGAATATTTTCTGAAACTATTGAGTAATAATATCACTCTTCTGGAACCTAAAAAAAAAAAAAATATGTCACAGATGCGTCATAATATAACATGAAACTTTGTACTCGGGTTGTTCCGTCACTCCCCTGGCCATATGGAAATCAGTCAATATTTACGAAATCACATGGCGTTAGCTCACTATTCCTGTCAGAACAGCGCGATCTCAATCTATTTCATCAAGCTGATCAATCTTTAATTCGTCGTTTCGATTCCTTCCGTTTCTTTTTCATCGAGGTAAGGTGACATAAGTCATTGTCACAAGCTGGTGCGTCATTCCCCTGGTGGGTGCCAAGTGTACATCTATGATTAAAATAAATCATTATATTTTTTTTCAAGTAAAACTATTGAGTATCAACTCACCGCTGCGTTATGATATTAGAAAGACGTTGCATATCACGTCGCACATTTAAAATCGTCCAAATCGTCATTCCCCTGGGCGTGAACATCCAAGGAAATGACGAATCTCACAGAGTAATGACACCACTTAGTTTATTATGCATGAGTTTACATGAAAATTATTTTTATTTCATTTTTTTTTTTTTTTTTTTAATTTTTCAAGCTACAAAAAAAAAAAAAAAACAGTTGGCCATGGGGTAATGACGGTTCAGCAACTTCATCTGAAGGTCATCTTGAGGTTTCTCAGTAAAATATACAATTTTTGTTTATTTAATTTTTCAGCCCGAAAAATGATTGTTTCGGGAGAACTACTCAAATCATGCTGTGCATTGCCGTAATGCCGGCGACACAGACTTTTCGTGTCCCGTGTTCGGCCTCACCTACAGGCGCCACGATCGCTCACACATAGCTGTGATTGGTCGGCGCTGCGTGTGAGTGACTGTACACTGGTCACGATCTTCGTAGGTGTGCCGACACAGACTTTTCGTGTCCCGTGTTCGCCTCACCTACAGGCGCCACGATCGCTCACACATAGCTGTGATTGGTCCACGCTGCGTGTAAGTGACTGTACACTGGTCACGATCCCCGTAGGTGAGCCGACAAGAAAAGTCTGTGTCGCCGGCATAATGCCGGCGACACAGACTTTTCGTGTCCCGTGTTCGCCTCACCTACAGGCGCCACGATCGCTCACACATAGCTGTGATTGGTCCGCGCTGCGTGTGAGTGATTGTACACTGCTCACGATCCCCGTAGGTGAGCCGACAAGAAAAGTCTGTGTCGCCGGCATAAAAGAGGATCGAATCGTCCTTCACGTACGATTTCGTATTCGTACATACAGGAAAACCTGGACGTACTATAATAGTAAAACGTGATTTACGTTTAGGTTTTCCTTTGTGTACGAATACGAAATCGTACGTGAAGCACATTTGATCCTCTTTTACGGCAACGCAGAGTATAACTTATGGTTGTCTCTAAAAACGTAAATTACGCTTCTGAAAACGTAAATTACGCTCATGAAAACGTAAATTACGATTGGTCAATCGTGATTTGGGCCTAGATTTTTCTGTGTGTACACTAGACTGTGTCAAAAAAAAACAACATCTTCTTTTTGTTCGGGCACTTTCGAAAAAAGTTAGTGCTTAATATAAAGAAAATTGTCCCTAAAGCTCAGCTATGTAGCTTGAACACAGAATTAGCGCATTTGAAAATAAGATTTCCCATGTATTTCAAATGGCAAAATTTGTTTATCCTAGTTTTATTTTTATAACTTTCTTTATTCAACTGATGAGAATAAAGTAGATATACGGTTTTGTAGAGAATTTTATGATCTACAAAAATAGTCCTTTGGCCCAAGTTGCTCGTTGAACCGTTAACGAGTTACAGTGGTTTAAAAGTCATATGTATATTAGGGTGATTTTTTTAAAACGACTATTTTTTTTTTTTTAGTGCTCACGTGGAATTTGGTTGAAAATGTCGAAAAATAATTTCCCTGAAAGTTACAGCTCTTAATATTAATGTTAAGTATACTTTCCCAAAGCGTGCGAAGATTTTCCATTTAAAATACACGTAAATCGAGATTGTTTTTTTAAAATTTCTATAACTCAGCCGCATTTCAAGCTATTACATTGGTCTTGATCTTGATTTACTCAGAATAAAATACTCTACAAAAGTGCCCCAGGCGGCCAAAGTGTAACTTGTACTGGTGAGTTGATACGGGTCGCTGAAGTTGATTTTTACCCAAAATTCTCGGTTACCAGTACAAGTTACACTTTGGCCGCCAGGAGCACTTTTGTAGAGTATTTTATTCTGAGTAAATCAAGATCAAGACCAATGTAATAGCTTGAAATGCGGCTGAGTTATAGAAATTTGAAAAAAAAACAATCTCGATTTACGTGTATTTTAACCCTAGAACGACAAACCCATTTTTTCTACCTTTAAACTACAAACCGGGGTAAATATTTACCCCACGCGTTTCTTGTTTCTAAAACCGTTCTGAAAGCAGTAATGAAATTCGTAAGTACATGAATCTCTTCGTTATTTCATGCAGAAGAGAATGGTGAAAAGCAAATTCAATTTCATTGAAGTTTAGTCGCTGAAAAATCGATTTAAATACCTGAAAGTGCTAAGAAAACGGCCAAAACGTCATTTTTCAGAGTTTTCCTGGGGTAGATATATACCCCGGTTTGTCGTTCTAGGGTTAAATGGAAAATCTTCGCACGCTTTGGGAAAGTACTTAACATTAATATTAAGAGCTGTAACTTTCAGGGAAATTATTTTTCGACATTTTCAACCAAATTCCACGTAAGCACTAAAAAAAAAAAAAAAATAGTCGTTTTAAAAAAATCACCCTAATGTATATTTGATTACTACTTACTTTTCGACAAATTAATTAAAATTTTTTTTTCATGCATTTTCTTCGTAATTTTTTTCCCTTCAAAACCGTACACTGAGAGAATTTTATGATAGCGTGTACGATATTAGAAGGTTATAGTATGGTATGGTATTGTATGGTTCATAATAACATAAGAGCCATTCCACGTCAGACCGGACAAAATAAATCAAAAAATGACCTCGATGTTATCGATTTCGCTATCATTTTTTTCACGGGTTCTATGGAACAAATAAATGCATCAAACAATTTTTTTTTTTTTTTTTTTGGCCCCTATTTTCCAAGTTACACGGGGGTGAAATTCAGGAAAAAGAGCCAAAAATCGAAAACATACTCCTCTTCAAACGGTCATATCTTTGATTGTATTAATCCTAGAGACTTCATCCAAGAACCATTTCAAAGCTATTGAATGACACTATTATAATATATTTATTTCATTTCGCGGTAACAAGCAATTCTATTTGTTATAAACAAATATATTATTCAAACGTGATTTTCATAGAAAATACCAAGCGATAAAATTATCAAAAAAATATGAGCGTATTCCTTGATCAATTCTCTACAAAATCGTTAAGTCAATTTTATGGAGAACCGATGGGAACCAGGTTAAAACGATTTATTTATAAGCGAAGGCGCGCGCTGCCACCCAAAAACCCGACTCAGGTACGTGTGGCTAGCATGAGAAAGCATCGGTGGGCATGTTCACGGTCATATCTTTGGTTGTTTTCATCCTAAAGACTTCTTCTTAGAACCATTTCGAAGCTATTGAATGACACTATTATAATATATTTATTTCATTTTGCGGTAGCGAACAATTCTATTTGTTATAAACAAATATATTATTCAAACGTGATTTTCAAAGGAAGGGCTACGCGATAACATTTTCAAAAAAATATGAGCGTATTCCTTGATCAATTCTCTACAAAATCGTTAAGTCAATCTCATGGAGAAACGATCGAAACCATGTGAAAACGATTTATTTATAAGCGACGGTGCGCGGTGCCGCTGAAAGACCCGGCTCGGGTACGGTTTTTCGGTGGCAGCGCGCGCCGTCGCTTATAAATAAATCGTTTTAACATGGTTCCCATCGGTTCTCCATAAAATTGACTTAACGATTTTGTAGAGAATTGATCAAGGAATACGCTCATATTTTTTTGATAATTTTATCGCTTGGTATTTTCTATGAAAATCACGTTTGAATAATATATTTGTTTATAACAAATAGAATTGCTTGTTACCGCGAAATGAAATAAATATATTATAATAGTGTCATTCAATAGCTTTGAAATGGTTCTTGGATGAAGTCTCTAGGATTAATACAATCAAAGATATGACCGTTTGAAGAGGAGTATGTTTTCGATTTTTGGCTCTTTTTCCTGAATTTCACCCCCGTGTAACTTGGAAAATAGGGGCCAAAAAAAAAAACAAAAAATTGTTTGATCCATTTATTTGTTCCATAGAACCCGTAAAAAAAATAATAGCGAAATCGGTAACATCGAGGTCAGAAAGCTGTCCGGTCTGACGTGGAATTGCTCATGTATAAGTCTGATTATTACAGCCAGGTTACTAAGTGAAATGGCCGCACATGATCATGTATGAGCTCGTAACATCATATATGGCCATGTATGATCATGTATGACGCACGTGATTAGACATGATCATGTCAGGTCAAAATTCATATCCGAACAGATATGATCGAGTATGAGCATGTATGGTCATGTATGATCATATAAACTTTTATACATGATCATACATGACCATACATGGAACTTTTTTTCCCGGGTTGCGGGTTCCGACTGAACTTTCTGCGCCGAATCGTCGTGGACCCTGTCTGGTCGACAGGGCTCTAGTTTTTGTTATCCAGGCGGACCTCTCTCAACTAAGTTTAGGATAGTACCGATCTTTTGAGACTTCGGATGGCGAGATTTATGATAAATGTATCTGCGTGATCAAATAGATTTGTAGACGACCTATTCACCAAGAATTTTCACTTCATATCACCATATACGAGGACGAAAATAAACCAACACTTATCATTTTTATATAATCAATTATTTTGTGCAGGCGAAAAGACAGTTTGATAGCCTCATTTAAATATTTACCATCTACCATTAAGTAATGAATTTCTGAGCCTAAAAATTAATGGTCTATTGTTAACCTGTAGTGGCTATATTAGACTGGGATAATATAATGATATAATAACGATCAACCATTTCGATAAAATATTCAATGGAAAAAAGTCTGGTGCCATCAACGTAGTGTGAAACGAACTCCGTCGTTCAGTTCAACGAAATTTGTGGAACGTAACCAACGCTCCTTACGGATTCTCTGATAGTTGATTACCTGCTATAACTATCGACAGTGAAACTATATGTAACCGTTATTATTGATCTTCATTTGATTAATTGTTTATCCAATCAATATATCAATCCTCGTAGCAATCATGAAAGTCCTTCCGACCCAATCCAACGAACAGTTTCCTAGGATAGTCGCAATTATCGTTCGCGGGCTCAAGATTATTGGACTAGCTCCATTTTCTTTTAAACCAATTGGAAAGTCGTCGCGAAACCCTCGCGACAGATGTTACACCAGTGTGTTGCTGTCCTCGAAAATGGAACTGGGTTTTAATATCTCACTTCTAATCCTAATTTCAGTAACAGGGGGCTTTGCGTTGAACCATATTATACCCTATATGCCGTTCCAGTTTAAATATTCCATGACCCAGAACATGGTTATGATTGAAGCCAGTAGCAGCCTTTTGGTAAGCTGCGTTATCATTGCCGCAGAGGCTCTCGGGCAAAAGAAGGCAATTTCTATAATGAACAGACTTTTTGAAGTTGATTCTCTGCTTTCCGGCATGACAAAACACCCACGTAACCAAAGGACATTGCTAATATTTCTCATCGTGCACGTGATTTTCAACGCTCTTCTATGGGTTACTTTCTGGGCCACGGGATCGAAGTACATCACGTCATTTCTGCATGCGTTGATTTGGAATACCCCGATATTCGTGATTTACTGGTTTACTGTGGAATATTCGATTGTACTTGCATTCATAACCGTGGAACTTGAAAGCCTGAATAAGATTTTATCGGACTTTGAAGAGTTTCCAAACTATACGTTTCATACCTCGGTACTGCATTACTATAATCCACCAGTATTGAGCTCACCAACTTACTGCAGACAGCTAGCTACTCTAAAAGTACTCCGCAATATTCGTATCACGCTCTCTGAAGTTTCTGAAGACGTAGAGGATTTCTTCTCCATTCCGATATTATTCACCGTTGCCTATTCCTCCGTTGCGTTTGTTTCGGAAATGTATTATTTCATGATGCCTATCGTTCTCTCAATTGGTAGGTCGGATATAAATACTTTTATCAATGCCATAGCATTCCTTGGCATCTCCTTTGGTCCACTGGTCTTTCTGGCGTTCAACGTTACGAAGACTTTAAAAGAGGTAAAGAAAAATTTATTTCTATTAAGATGCCTTGTACGATTATTGCTGCGTAATTATTCAACTTTCTTAATAAACCTCAATTATCAATGATTGCGATGCAGACTAAACTAACTGGACGGATAGTTCACAAAGTATTAGCTAGATCGATGAGACCAGAAATCCAAAAACAAGTAAGTTACACCCTTTTATTTGATCAGTTGAATCAAACTTATTTTTTATTTTTTTTAAAAGATATGGCCAAATTTCACTCAGCGATTTGATTCCAGCTTGAACGGTTCTCCCTTCAGCTAACGCATGAAAATCTCAGCTTCACGGCTCACGGATTTTTTTCATTAGACTTTACGCTGATACAATCGGTAAATACAATACATGAATAGTATTCTAAAGCATATCTACCATAGAAATTCATGAGGCATATCTCACTTGAAGATTTTTATTCTTAATGATTCGGTCAATTCCAATATTTCACATTTTACTCGTTCTTGTGTTAGCATCTTTAATGGGTATACATACCCAGAATATTTCTTAAGAGTAAACGATCCCCTTCCCATGGCAGAACCAACACAGGCGCGCACCGCGTGCGTGAGGCTCGTTCGGGACGGAATGAGGTGCCAGTAGACAGTGGCATTACATCCCCTCCTTAACGAGCCCCACGCACGCGGTGCGCGCCTGTTTGATTTTGCCGTAGAAAGGGGATCGTTTACTCTCAAGGAATATTCTCGGTATGTATATATTGTATAACACTATGGTATCGTTTAGAAAATGGCCCGGTATCCTGGGGTTTTGATTTTGTAAAGTGGTACCATCTCAAAGGGTTTCTACGAAGAATATTCCATAAGATCACATCGATCGCTCACGGTGTTCTTCAAGCAAGCAAAAGTGGACCCAAAATGGATCCAAAATCGGCTAACGCAGAAAGTTTCTATATTGTTTGTGGATTAAAAAAATGTTGAACTGAAAATCCTAGCTGATCGGTTTCGCAGCTTATGGTCGTTTTTGTATTTATACCGCGCACGTTCATAAAAAGCAGAGTAAAACACTTTACTACGCACATGTAATCGAACTCTTGATCCCAATATGAGAAAATTAAGTATGTATTAATGATTTTTCATTGAAAGTTTCGTTTTTTTTTTTTTTTTTTGGAAATTAATTGATCTGTTAATTTACCGGCCTCTGAATAATGCAGCTTTTCCACTATTCCCGTTTTTGCAACGTATGAACAGATTTTCTGATGGAAAATTTGAATAATTTTTAGCGTTCATGATATAATTTTTAAAGCAAGATTGTAAAAACTACTTTTAGCTTCACCCAGGATCAACGACGATGACGTAGTGATTAAGGGGGTTAGCTAGTCAAAAATGACTAGTTTTTCATGAATTGATTACGGCATAGTCGCCACATTGAGTATTCATCGAATTATTATATCTGTAAACTGATGATTAGCCTGACATGTCCAGAAACAAAATAATACCCAAATTATGAACAAATGGCTAGATTTCAAGTTTTCATTTTTAATTGCTTTGAAACGATAAAAAAATCTAGTAGATTGGTGCGATTACAATCTACGATGGCTCATATTGTCCAGAAAACTATTACCCACAAATTCACTACAACAGATTATTTTCTCTGTCAATCGGCAATTCAATGTGGTTATTTGGTGATTGAAATCGGTATACGTGCAATCTTGTAAAGTTGAATATTTACCGTCACCAACATGATGAAAAAAAAAAGCCATAGACGAATCATAGAGAATAGTTTCCTGAAGAAAATAAGCCATCGTAGACTGTAATCGAACCAATTTACTAGATTTTTCATCGTTTTGAAGCAATTGAAAATTAAAAAAAAAAAAAAATTAAAAATCGATATCTAGCCATTTGTTCATAATTTTGGTATTATTTTGATTCTGGACATGTCAGAGAAATCATCAGTTTACGAATATAATAATTCGATGAATACTCAATGTGACGACTATGCCGTGATCAATTTATGAAAAACTAGTCCTTTTTGACTAGCCAACCCCCTTAATCACTGCGTCCTCGTCGTTGATCCTGGGTCAAGCTAAAAGTAGTTTCTACAATCTTGCTTTAAAAATTATATGAAGGGTGGCACGGCAAAACGGTGTAAGTGCAAAAAATCGAAAATACGTTTTTTTTTTTATGAAAAATAAAAAAAAAAATCCATACGCACGTCCTTGCAAAACGATATGGCTGACAAAAATTTATTTGCAAAGTTATCAGAAGATGGAACGCCAAAACGGCCTAAGTGCCATTATTATAATTTTACAGGAAAGCAAAAAAATGTCCCAAAATTTGATGAATCAATTTTTTCTCAAACGGAAAAGTACTTCTTACAATTTCTCGAACTCTTTCGAATGGTCCAAACCCCGATTCAATAAAGCAATCCGTCTTCGAGATAATTACCCGCAAAAATTTATTATTTTCCGTGCCAGTGTAAGTCCGCGATTTATGCCAATTTTTTTTTCCTGAGTTTGGATGCTGATTAAACATTATTATAATTTTCTAGAGGTGTGCGGGTACCCGATTTAGTCGGGTACCCGATTTAGTCGGGTACCCGAGTCGGATAGTGGCGTTGAGCGAATATCGGTCGGGTATTGCTGTTCCCGAGATGAAGTCGGGTACCCGAATCAAAGTCGGGTACCCGGTTTAACTCGGGTAAAGTCGGGCTTTTGGGTACCCGAGATAAGACCGGATACCCGGTTTAACTCGGGTCTTCGAGTTAGGGCTGGGTCCCCGGTTTAACTCGGGTAAACTCGGGCTTATTGTTATTATTATTCTTAAAAAGTTTTTGTCTCTACTGTGTAGTTTTTATCATAAGATTTGGTAACTTTAACTACTTTTGATGGTGAATGTAACCATCTAGATTGTAAATCGTACGATCGCTCGATTTTAGGAATTATCATCTTATATTGTATTAACTATAATATTTAAATTATTATATTTATCATCTTAACTTTTACAAATTTAATTACCATCTAAGATAGTAGGATCTACGAGACAAGTCTTGTTAGCGCTAATATAAAATTCTCTCCGTGCAGGAACAGCGATACCGAACCGATATTCGCTCGACGCCACTATGCAAACACTTCGATAAAATATCGGATATACTCAGATATAAGCTCGGGTATCCGAAAACCCGACTTCACCCGAGTTAAACCGGGTACCCGGTTATGACTCGGTTACCCGAAAACCTGACTTTACCCGCGTTAAACCGGGTACCCGGTCTTGAGTCGGGTACCCGAAAACCCGGGTACCTGCCCGGGTTTCGCCCTCGGGTACCCGAACCGACCCGACCCGACAAAATAGACTACCCGCACACCTCTATAATTTTCTATTGTTTTTTCATTGAGATTTCACGATTTTGTTAACAAATTATGTTCATCTTGGCACTTACACCGTTTTCGATCTCTCCCTAGTCCGCCATTTGCCCCGTAATATTTTCAAATTTCTACGAATTTAAAAATCCACGAGATCTTATTCGTTATAGTTTGAGCTTTTGATTCATATCTGTTTTGTAATTTTAATATCGTAATTGTGTTCTTAATCAGCATCCGAAGTAGAAAAAAAAAGTTGGCACGAACCGTGGACATACACTGGCACGGAAAAAATCGATTTTCACGCGTCATTTTCTCGAAGACGGATTGCTATATTCATTCGGGGTGTAGACCATTTGAAAGAGCTTGAAAAACTCTGGAAAGTACTTTGTCATTTTTTTTTTTTTTTTTAATCAATTAATTGAATTTTGAGACAGTTTTTTTGCTCTCCTGTGAAATCATAATGGTGGCACTTACACCGTTTTGCCGTGCCGCCCTTCATATCATGAACGCTAAAATTGATACGTTGCAAAAACGGGAATAGTGGAAAAGCGGCATTATTCAGAGGCGGGTAAATAACGTATTAAATAATTTCCGAAAAAAAAAACAAAAAAAAACGAGACTTTCAATGAAAAATCATTATTGCATACTTAATTTTCTCATATTGGGATCAAGAGTTCGATTGCATGTGCGTAGTAAAGTGTTATACTCATGCTTTTCATGAACGTGCGCGATATAAATACAAAAACGGCCATAACTTGCGAAACCGATCAGCTAGGATTTTCAGTTCAACATTTTTTTAATCTACAAACAATATAGAAACTTTCTGCGTTAGCCGATTTTAGATCTATTCTGGGTCCACTTTTGCTTGCTTGAGGAACACCGTGCGCTTAATGTTTAGAGGCCGCTCATGATCAACAATGTCATTCAATTGGTCATGAATAAATTTCAACAATCATTCGTCATCAAATCGATACTGATACACTTTTTTGAATCATGATTGCTATAGTACATTGTGCACCAAGGTCGTAAAGTGGAACTTTTAAGGCCGAGTGCGATGTTTTCAGTGCTCGTCTACGACTCGTACTGAAAACCGGCCTTAAAAGTTCCACTTTACGACCTTGGTGCACAATGTACTATTGTTCAGCTTGTAATAATATCTCAAGTGAGTATACAATGCACATAACATCCGAATAAATGAAATTCAGTCAATCTTTTGTGAGATATGATGGTTGCGCCCATGCGTCACATTATCGAAAAGTGCTAAAAGCCTTCTCATTCCAAGTGCGGTCTACACGGAAAGAAAAGAATACGAATGGTTACTGTGGTACACACGAATCAACGAAACTTATATGATAAAAGGTCTCAACATACTACTGGCTCAGGTTGTAATGAAAGAGGTTGGGTTTTAAACATGACTGAGTCTTATTCAACATAGGAACCATTGCTGTGTTACATACTACGTCAAAACATATGACTGGTTAGTATGTTCACAGTCACTGTTCGGTCATGAGATAATACAGATTGCTTTCGGCACCAGAGCTGTAACTATATAAAATATTTCCAGATTCTATGTTGAGAAACGGAAGTCTACTGTGGCAGACACTACTCATTCGTACTCAACGTAGTAACCAGTCCTATGTTAAGTAGGAACTGTTACTACCCACACAGCACCCAATATTGTAGCAATATTGCTCATATTGCTACAATATTGCTGTAATATCGCAATATTGCTGCAATGTTGCCCTCAATATTGGGTGCTGTGTGGGATATGGATCACATGTTTCTTTGCTGCTGGAAACAATTAATTTGCTTCTATAGAAATTTTGAATACATCAATATACTATATGATCATTAAACTAAATACAGTCCAACCTCCAAATAAGAAACCAAAAGCCCCCAAGGGGAAGAGTTTTTGTTATATATCGCATACCCCCACCAGGCGCACGCTCCGCGCTCACTGCCTCTGTCCGTCTCTCTCACTCCTTTCCTTGGAATGGAGGAGTGGGGGAAGCACTCGAGTGAGAAGCTGGGGAAAGTTTCTTATTGCCGGGTTTCTTATTTGGATGTCGGACTGTACTACATTTATTTCTTAAATAAGGAATATTTTTTTTCTTTTCATAAAATTACCGCTCAAAAATAATTTTAAAAATAGTTACATTGAATTTACTTCCATTAGTAAAATTGAAGCAAGGTTATAAATAAATGTGGGAGAATAAGTTTTTCATCACATTTCTATTGAATCAATATTATGGATGTTGCATGCCAAATTAAACAAAAGTATTTTCAAGTTTAGAAGTAGTATAGAAGAGAAGTGTTTAACAATAGTGTTTTCATCATTCTAACCTCAAAATCGCAACTTCGTCGCGATTTGTCGGCAATCCTGATGAAAAATAATGATCGTTACTCGTACGTAAAGGCTTTTTGACGAACCTCGTTACAGCACTCGCCTTCGGCTCGTGCCGTAAACCTCTCGTTTCGTCAGAAAAGCCTTTCCCTACTCGTAATAAAATGTACTAATTTTCGATACAAGAGCGCGGAGCAGCAATTCGCGCACGAGTGTGAAGGCCCGGACGAGCCCGAAGGCGAGCCGCAGATAGCGAGGGATTGCTGCTTTGGGCTCGTGTATCAAACTCTATTTTTCTCAACAAATACAACGAAAGATCCTCGTTGTGCGCCGTCTGCAAGCACGAAAGCAGGTTTGAGCGTACCCGTGTGGGGAAAACTTTCGCGCAGCACTGGCGATGTGGGAAATTTTTCGCGCACACGAGTGCGCGAAAGTCTGCTTTCGGTGCCTATAGACGGTGCGCAAAAGAGGACTTTCGGTGCATGTGTTAAGAAATAGTAGATTACGATACACGTACGCGCACGTATATAGTATACTATTTTTTATAACTCAGTGTGCGAATTTCGATTTCGAAATAATTTTTATCAGTAACCGAAAACCAGCTGAGAATGTGAATACTGTAGTTTAAACAATATTCTACAGATACACTATTTACAGTGTGCGCAGTAAATCATTCTCTACACTCAATGCGCGAATGTATAATATACTCCAGATACTTTTGCGCACTGAGTGCGCGAATGTATCTACTCCAGATACATTTGCACACTGAGTGCGCGAATGTATCTACTCGGCACACCGCGAGCCACGGTGTGTGAATCGGGCACTTCCCACACTATCAACAGACATGAGAAATCGAGTTTCGCACACTGAGTTATAAAAAAGTATTTTCAAGTTCAGAAGTATTATAGAAGAGAAGTGTTTAATATTGACGTGAATATTTTCTCTAACATATCGAAAGTTAATAAAATAACAATTTACTTATTGTAACTTATCGGATGATGAGCGTCACCAAAGGTGACGCGAACCGGTTTGCTATTGTGTTTCCTTTACTCAATTTATATTTTTTGTTGAGACTTCTACTATTTAACTTTAGCCGTGCCTATTACGTACTTGAGCTACCGTATAGCTGAAGCCGCCTCCCCACAGACCTGAGTACGTGAACGCACTAAGGCTGCACTCAACCCTCTTAACTTTTGAATATTAATTTGTTAAAGTTATTTATCCCAAAATTCTAGCTGTGCCAGACCTGGGTAGATCAGACATCCACCAAGGCTGTATCTAGCTTTACCGTTAAGTTTTGAATCTAGAACCTGGAAATGGCGGAAAAGGGGTTTGGCATATGATTAACGTACTTTTAGATTTATCAAACATATAATTTATTCAATATTAACTAAATATACGGTTGCAACCCTATTCCTATTTTTACAATGTTGCTTATGAACTACTTACTCTCTTTACAATATGAAATAATGAATTATGCTATTCAGCTTAATACTGACGATTGACTTTTGGTATTCTGATTCTTCTATTCAATACAATGAGTTTTTAATTATTATATTCTTTTTTATTTATGCGGATAATTTTATTTTTCTATGAATTTGACTCGATTTGAAATAGTGATTTTGTAAGTTATATTCGAAATAATAAGTTGATTCTAAAGGTACATCGGAGCTCTATGCTCGAGATGTCCTACTAAGACTGTGAGTCTATCAGGCGTATACCCGTGAATAGCTGGTGAGCTAAGCGGCATCTCGACTTTTATACTAGTCATGACGTCACTCAGCTCGTCGCTGCTGTCGAACGTTCCAGACTGTTCTCGTAGTTCGCAACGGCTGATGTTTGAATGCTAACGGTCAGGCCTAGGTTGCCTGATACGTTACATTATACTTGTTTAATATAAAAATCAACAAAACCAGAAATTATTTCACACCAGTAGTGGAAACTGCACTAAGTGACACCATGGAGGTACATAATGTATATGGAGGTTAGAATTTGCGAGCCCTAGCGTCGTGAATAGCAGTCAGACATATGTGATCCTGTGTGATCCATAGTAACAGTTCCTACTTAACATAGGACTGGTTACTATGTTGAGTACGAATGAGTAGTGTCTGCCACAGTAGACTTCCGTTTCTCAACATAGTATCTAGACATATTTTATATAGTAACAGCTCTGGTGCGGAAAACAATCTGTATTATCTCATGAGCGACCAGTGACTTTGAACATACCCAATAAACCATAACGTCGAAAAAATAGGGCTAATGTCCGGCCATAACACGTATATTTCACGTAATAACGTTTAATATACGTTTCTCGGCCGGACATTAGTCCTATCTTTTCTACGTTATGGTTTATTGGGTACTAACCAGTCATATGTTTCGACGTAGTACGTAACACAGCAGCAGTTACTATGTTGAATAAGACTCAGTCATGTTTAAAAACCAACCTCTCTCATTACAACCTCAGCCAGTAGTATGTTGAGACCTTGCTCTCTTAATTCTTTCGAGTGAAAACAGCGCCACTCCGAGAAAATAGAGTGAAATTTCAGTCTAAACGGAGTGAATTTCACTCCAAGCAGAGTGAATTTTCACTTCCTCGGAGTGAAAACAGCGCAACTCCAAGACAAAGAGTGAATTTTTCACTCCAAGAAATTTAGAGAGTGTATCATATAAGTTTCGTTGATTCGTGTGTACCACAGTAGCAATTCGTATTCTTTTCTTTCCGTGTAGATGTCTCTTTAATAATATCAAAAAAAATTATGTTTCATGAGCAATTATTATGTTACAGATCCTTGGAATGACAGCAACCTATGTGGTTATCATCTTCCAGTTCACGCAATCTACAGCTGAAATTCCAGGGAATACTGAATCTCCCAATTCCGGAACGAATATTTAGATGTTTAATTGTTTGACTATCAATTCATGTGAGCGCAAGGTGCTGCTCAATTATGAAATATTAAATTAAATGAATATTCTCAATATTCAAGCCCTGGCGCCAAGAAGAGCTGAATATCAAAATGTTAAATTGATTTTCACCACACCTGCACGGAAAGTACGACTTTCGGCCCCTCGTGTGAACGGGGAGTCGTACTTTCCGATGGTGAGGCTGAATCTAGAGGCCGGAGCTAGCGGCCGCTAGCCCGTTAGCGAGCGATTGCCAATATTCAATAATTTTCCAAAGATCGTACCCCGGGACTTGAATTTCACCCAGAAAAAAAGTGTCATGATTCATACCGGGAATACCGACTTGATATGAAACGGCATGAATCAAGTCGGGAGTCGACACAATTCAAGCCGCTGGAGACAGCTTGAATCATGCCTGCTTCGAAAATGTCAAGTCTATTTCTTGAATTGAGATTGTTTCCCACTTATAACGAGTCTGAATTCGGAATGATATGAGAAATAATATACTACTTGAATCAAGTAGTTATTCATACTTGAATCAATCCGCAAAACTGACTTGATTCAAGACACTTTTTTTCTGGGTGTTCTTTCTCAGTTCGAATCAATTGTGAGTATGTATACGAGATTTCAACTCGATATTCGCTTGCAATAACTTCGCGCACACCGAGCGGCCGCTAGCTCCGGCCGCTAGATTCAGCCTCATTTTCCGATGCCAGATCGTAGTGAAAAATAGTTTTCCACACGGCGTGCGCAAAGTTCGATTTTGCGCACGCTTCGCGTGCATAAAATTCAACTTAGCGCGCGCTGTGTTGAAAAATGAAGTTCGATACACGTGCGAAAGATGATTCTCGACTCGTGTGATTGTCACCCTCGCTTCGCTCGGGCGAAAAACTTCACACTCGTCCGAGAATCAACACTTTCGCACTAGTATCGAAAAGTACTATTTCATAACACGGGCATGAAATGGGCCTTTTTTCATGCTTGTCGAGAGGGAGGAAAATCACGTGTTTCGACCGTGAGTACCGAATACACTGATAGAAAACATACATCACATTTTACCACATATCGCCGACAAATTACTACTTTCGATGGCAAGTTGACGTGGAGTCGAAAAACCAGGAAAAGTAGTTATTTTTCGTTCAATAGTTTGTAGCAAGACTGGGATATGTTACATGCTGCTCGGAACTAAAATTACAACTCGGCATTGTAATTATCGTTACTTGTAAAAATTACACAACAACATATTTTCAGCGTGTTATTTTTACTATCTGCGATTGTAACGCAGTAGTTTCGCATCGCTTTGTGATACACTGTCAAAGGCGAACACATACTTTGTCGTATGCGAAATGGTAATTTTTACAACTTGAGATAGTAAAAATACGTATCGCGAATAGGAATATGGCGGACACCCTAGTTCTGCGGTATACCACAATGTATGTATACATTAAAACATTAAACTCCCCATTAATGTAGTTTAATATTTATTTCAAAGTTATCGTGATTTAGAAATAAACGAAACAAATTATCTTGAATGGGTTGAAATCAACAGGAAATACCAAAAAGTAAATTAAAATTATTAATCATCGACTGAATTGAAAATCTGAATTAAATGAGTGAATTTGAAATAAAAAAAAAATTGAGTTGAATTAAATAAATAAATTTGAATTATTTTACCAAAGAATTATTGTGTCAGTCGAATCCTGAGCTTTTTCCCCCTCGTTGGAAATAGACATCAAAGGCTGATTTAAGGATCAAATTTTGGTTTTCAGGCAGGAATTCCCAGTAATTATATAAGTTTGTGGGCATCAAAATAGACAGAGACCGATTTATGAGGTCAATATTAGTGTTCCGAAAAAAAATCCCAAAAAATGATCTAATTTTCAGGGCCTCGAACTACACGGCGACGGCCCTGAGTTTCTCGCAAGTGGTATCTTTCGCCCAACGTAGTATATAAGCACGGAAATTTTCTCCCCGATATCTCCGATTCCGAGGCGTCCGCTAGAGCGTTAGGGTATATGCGTTCTTACCGACTGCGATAATTATACGAAACTAGTTGTAAGTGCGTTACACTTAAGTCAAATACATGTAATCTACGTTACCATCCACCCTTCCAGAATTCTCACCCCACTTCACCTATTCAAAACGCCTAGCTCAACCGAAAGGTGAAAATAATAACATGCGAGTCCGCTTTCTGCGATTGGCCGCCGAGGGCGCTGTAGACCAACTTTTTTTTTGCCAGACTTCATTTTACTATCTGAGAAAGTAAAAATTCAGACCCCGCATGGGAATCACTACTACGCGGGATGGTAGCATCAGCACAGGCAAACTTGTACATCATACAATCGAATATAGTAAAATTTATCCTTCAGGTTGTAAGCCATACCCTTCTTAAAATGTAATCTTTACCATCAGTAGAATTTACAAGGTGGATTTGTAATTCTTTCTTCTGTGTGACCACAGGTCATTTCACCACTGGAAAATAGCAATTTGTCGGCGATATGTGGTAAAATGTGATGTATGTTTACTATCAGTGTAAGTGTGTGGTACACGACTCAACATGCGCCGTTCTTCGACGCGCATCAAAGAAGGCCCATACCGTGCCCTTATTATAAAAAGTACAGTGTGCAACTAGGGGGGGATGGCCATTTCTATCTTGGGTGGAACGTTTTTAGCACTCGCCTTTGTCTCGGGCGCCTTCGGTGCCCTCTTCTACGACTCGCGCTAAAAACGTCTCACCCTCGCTCGAAATGGCCATTTTCCCCCCCTAGATACACAATATACTAATACGTCACACGGGAGTGGAAAAGGCCATCCCAAACTGCGTTTTTGCAACCCTCGCCTTCGGCACGGGTGTCAATCTCACACGCTGTTTGGCATAGCCTACTTTCCCTCCCTTGATACGTAATATATATACTAGGGCTGTACGATTTAACCAGCTTAACCGGCCAAAACGGTTAACCTGGTTAATTAGCCGATGGCTTAACCGGTTAACCGGCCAAGTTGGCCAGACGTTTAACCGGTTAACTGGCCAAAACGGTTAACCGGCCAATGGCTTAACCGGTTAACCGGCTAACCGCCCAAGACGGTTAACCATTTAACTGCGGTTAACGGATAAATCGGCCAAAAACTTTTTCAAAATTTAAAAATTTTCAATTTGTTTAGAATTTTATAAATTTACAAATTTTTGAAAATTTTTCCAAATTCAAAATATTCAAAAATGTTCAAAATGTTTAAAATGTCGAAAATTTTCAACAATTTTCAAATTCAATATAGGGGAACCCGGGGCAAATTGAACCATGAAAAGTTTAAAGTGATGAAACAATTTATTTTCACAATCAATTCTTTCGTAAATAATTTTGAGATGGGCTTTGATCTTTAATAAACAGCAATCGATTATAAGAATTAGTCATTTTAAATAAATATTATTATTAAAAACAATTATAATGAATGAGTCAAAAAGGTTCAATTGCCCCAGGACTGGGGTAAATTGAACTTTAGTCGGGGCAAATCGAATTTATGCAGAAAAATATTAGAAAATAGTCACTTACCAAATTTAAATTGTTTTGTTTGAAATAGTACAATATTCTATTGTAGTTATATATTAAAATCTGTTCCAAATGTAGAAGAAATTTCATCTAATTAATTAATGACAACTTATAACACTTCTTGTGTCAGACAGGCAGGAATTTGAACGATGCGCATCTTTTACGCGCAACCTCCTTCAAAACCATTGTCTCACGGACAATCATTTTACCCCGACCAATTTGCCCCAAAGCTATATTTTCAAAATAATATTTATTTCAACCAATAGATATATATTTATATATATCTATTTATTATAAATAGATATCTATTTATATAAATAGATATATATTTATTATAATAGAGCACCAAAATATTCATTCAGCTCTTTTTTCTCAGGAATACGAAAATTTTAAAACCCATCGATTTCTTTATTATCGCGATGATATTAGACTTCTTCATTTTTATTTTCACGTGTTTACATTTACCCATATCAGAATAATTACAGAAATTCAATTTACCCCAGAGTTCAATTTACCCTGGTCTCCCCTACATATATTTCTTCGATTTTTATTGTAACCACAATATTTTATTGTTCGAAAAAAATTATTAACATCCCGTTTTGTTTACAAAAAAGTTTGAAACCGTAATACATTTGTATGGCCTCAATGACCTTGCATTGAGCACTTAGCCAATCAGGTGAGGCCTCAATCAATGGTTCTCAGCGCCCAGCTCTGCTTGTAGCAGACAGCCTGGGTACGATCTCTATACGATGTCTGAGCAGACTGCCATGACACTTGGTACTGCGGCACTAGCTAATCAGCGTACAGCACTAGCTATTTCTGCAGGAAACAAAAATTCGTTGTTTTCAACTCGGAAAAAAAAATTAGTTAGAACACTTGGGTTATTACTCTCTAACTTTACTTTATTGGTCATCAATGAATAATGAATATCTATAAGCTCTTCATCTCATGGTGCTTGAACTTTCTCCACGGGCCTACTCATTCTTTAAAAATGGCAGTTGGATAATTAAATTCAAATGATTACGGTATAAACAGAGACAATGTTTCTATTAATGCACGGAATATAAAATATGAGATAATCAGGTTTACGGTTCGATTATTTTTTACTTACTCAAGACTATATGTTAATAATCTTTATGTGTCATAGGCCGTAAAACCGCGATTTTAACCTCGCTTCGCTCGGTTTAAACGCGGTTTTTGGCCTGGACACATAAAATTCTGTATGCCATACGGCCGAAAAAGTATTTTCTGACGAATTTCATCATAATCCTCGCCTTCGGCTCGGATTATAAACTCAAATTCGTCGGAAAATACTTAATCGGCCTAGTGACATAATGTACTAATATGTGTTGGTATTATACATTTATTGATATGAACTTTGCGATAAAATTATAAAGTATGTATGTGCCTACATTGGGGCCGGTTCGAAGTTCCGAATTTTCAAAAATCCGAACGGCCAAATTTCCGAATTTTAGTGCAACGAACTCACAGGGTTCAGAAAGGGTATTTCACCGAAAGTCTATGTAGCCGATTTACAAAATTCCGAAAGCTAAAGAACCGAAACGTCAAGACTCCGAATAAGCTCAATGATCCGAAAGGCCAAAAATCCGAAACTTGAACATCAAATCGTCGCACGTCGTTTAGTCGACACGTTAAGAACACGTTCGATCTTTCGGAATTTTTGAGTTTCGGAACATCGGACTGTCGGAGCCTTGAGCTATCTACATTTCGACCGTTCGGAATTTCAATTTTCTAAACTTTAGTCTTTCTGAAAATTCGAAATCGTTTAAAATGGATTCGGAAATTTGACCGTTCCGAGCTTTGAAATTTCGGAATTCTGAACCGGCCCCCCTACATTGATAGGTCTTTTATGGAGTTTTTGATGGATGTGGATGAGGGTGCGAATAAATACAGACACATATGATTTGAATATAACGCAATATATTGTTACAAGTACTTCGGTACGTTTACTTAAGGCGAGGTATAATACGAGACTGACTAGACTCTGACCTTTGGGTCTCTATGTCCCTCTATCCTGTAAACAGGTGTCACTGGCATAGCCAGCTGTATGGCGCTAATATATGAATAGGAGCTTCTATATATTCTAACAGTTTTTTTAATTTGAATCTCGACTCGAGTATGTTGGAAGTTATCAAATGCATGAAACTAATCGAATAAAATTTTCTTTAAATTTCAATGAAGTTTACTTATCCCAAAATGAATCTACCGATAATTAATTCAACGGCTGTGCTTGTAAGAAGCAAAGGATCGGACAGGCAAGGAGACCGAAACAACCCCGCTAGCTTCTCACTTAGATATCCCCAGTGAAACTTACTCTGATAAACAGCGATATTTGATGCTACCTCATTAATTTTGGGTCTTACTTTGTTGGCAAGAAAGATTTCAGCTGAGGCGGCCGGCGAGCCACACCAAGAACGCAAGTGACTAGTGTTTATTATTTATTAAGGTTTAACGTGTGACTGGTAGATGGCGCGCGCGCTTCCCAATAAATACCATATGATTAAAAGTAACACAGACGCGCGTACATCTATACAACTTACACGATGTCTTCGTTTGTGTGGAACCATTTCGAAATTCTCGATACGAATGAAGCGCGCTGTAAACATTGCTCTGCTCGATATAATACAAAAAATACGACGTCGTCGTTAAGATATCACCTTAAATTGAAGCACCCAGAGTGTGTGGAATCCTCGTCAAATAATCCAACAGATCAGAGGGAGTATAACTCAAGGTACGTCTTTCGGAGTAACTAGTGATATGATCTTTGACGTGTATATTGCTGTGATTTTGATTTATCAAGGAGAAAATAAATTATTAAAGTGAATAATGATTCGATTTTTTGCTAAATAGAATAGAATTGAATTGAATTAATCAATAATTTATCAAATTCTTTTGCTGTTTCTTTATTTTTTCTCTTTCAATCAATTCGATTCCTCATTCTTTTCCCGTAATCTGTATATATTTAGTAAGGCCACGCAATGTGTTCGAAAATGCTGTCGATTTTTGAAAAAGCCACGTAGATCGCCTCTTGCAATCGTAATCATTCTCTTTTTCGGATCTGACCATATAGTTTGACATATTTTCACTGTCAATTTTCTCGAGTGCATGAATTGTGTATTTCACAGTGACAGTGTTGATGAAGACAGCATAGTTGTAACAGCAGAAACAGTGACTGATAACGTAACGGAGCTACAGCCACCTACTAAACGGGCGAGGACAAGGGCTAACAACTATCGTACTCGTCTCGTTAGTTCAAACTTCCGATCTTTCTCTTGATAATTGATATACAAGGTGGTTCAGAATTGCTGCCGAATATTTTATCGGGTCAATCTCTAGCAAAACTGCGATTTCAGGTTTCCCCGTGTAGAAAATTGTTAGGGCGTCCCAATTAGAAAAGAGGCCCTTTCTGGGCGTCAACAGGGCATCCACTATAAAGGCATCCTCACTGTTGCCTCACTGGGGCATAAGTAGGGTTTATTTTGGCATCCAAGTTAATTTTGTTTAGGCTCGCCCAATCTGTGCCAACGTTGGCCCAAGTCGGGGTATAGCTAGGCATTCAGACTCATTTTGTCCAGGCTTGCCCAACTTGTGCCAAACTTGGGCCAAGTCGGGGGTTAATTAGGCATTCGGACTCATTTTGTCAACGCTTGCCTAACTTGTCCCAAACTTGGGCCAAGTCGAGGTGTAGCCAGGAAATCAGACTCATTTTCGCCAGGTTTGCCTAACCTTTGCCGAACTTGGGCCGAGTCGGGGTTCAGCCAGGAATTCAGACTTATTTTGTCAAGGCTTGCCCAACTTGTACCAAACTTGGGCCAAGTCGGGGGTTAATTAGGCATTCGGACTCATTTTGTCAACGCTTTCCTAACTTGTCCCAAACTTGGGCCAAGTCGAGGTGTAGCCAGGAAATCAGACTCATTTTTTCCAGGTTTGCCCAATCTGTGCCAACGTTGGGCCAAGTCAGGGTTTAGCCTGGCATTCGGACTCATTTTGTCCAGGCTTGCCCAATCTGTGCCAACGTTGGGCCAAGTCGGACTTTAGCCAGGCATTCGGACTCATATTGTCCAGGCTTGCCTAACCTGTTCCAAACTTGGGTCAAGTCGGGGTTTAGCCAAACATTCAGACTCATCATGTCCAGGCTTGCCCAATCTGTGCCAAACTCGGGCCAAGTCGGGGGTTAATTAGGCATTCGGTCAACCATATCAGACGCCATCTACCACGGCGCGGTCAACTTACAGTAAACGCCATTTTGTCTAAAAATCTTTCTCGCTAACAAAGTAACTACGGAAATTAACTAGTCGGGCAATAGAATAGCATTTAATCTGAGAAAAAATTATCTCTCTGGATATAGCAGGGTCGGGGTGTAGCCAGGCATTCAGACTCATTTTGTCCAGGCTTATCTAATTTTTGCCAAAATTGGTTAACTGGGCATTTGGACTCATTTTGTCTGGGCTTGCCTAACCTCTGCCAAAGTTGGCCCGAGTCAGGGTTTATCCAGGCTCGCAGGATAATTTTAAAACCAATATTGGCCCAAATTCGGTATCCCATAATGGCCCACCTTTTATACCCAATGTTGCTCCGAGTTTGGACAGCCCATATATATTATATATATCCCGTGTAGAAATTTTTGTTGGGCGCAAACAGGGGCCAAGTTAATTTGGCTCGATATTATTCAGGCCCAAGTAAGGTCGCCTGTATTGGGCCAATGTTGGATTGTCCCACGTATTTGATTCGGCCCCCTATGCGTGGTCAAACTGGGGCCAATTTGGACAGCCAGTAGGGCCCAAAGTGGACACCGTATATGGGGCCACAACAAAAAAGCGGGACAAATCGATATAGGCCCAATATTGGTGACCAAACTTGGGCCTATACATTATTGTGGAAAATTAACTTGGCCCTCATTAGCGCCCGGGGAAAATTTCTACACGGGTCTTAGCCATTTTTATTTTTTCAAACGTTCTCTCCCAAGTCTTTTATGGGGGTATCGATTCCCAAATGCTTTGTTAATTTTTGATCATTTTCTCCTTATTACTGTAGAATAATGAGATTTTCTCGGACTTCTTGTCTGGAATAATTGTTTCCTTCGATTATTTTCGTTTTCAATATCCAATTTCCCTCCTTCACATAAAAATCCGCTTTTAAGACGATTGAATTAGTAAGATCAATATATATTTTTTGCAATATCGGCTAAATAGAAAATTTTTACCAAGTAATTCATCTAATAATGAAAAATACAAAAACACTGAGTATCATCACGTGAGATTCGATAGTAGAAGTACAGAGAAGAAATGGCTAATGAACTTTTGGTGGCAATTACGACGAGGATTAAAACTGTGAAATATTCGTCACTGATTCGGAGTCCCTCTGTAATAATAGTATTTATTGATAAACAATTGTACATAGCAGTACATAAACAATATTATGTTTATCAACCAACACCTACAATCAATCTTCTCTTAAAGTATTCAAGTTTCTTCAAATATTCTACATCTATCTGATTGTAATATAACTTTTTCAGAATACTAAATCGGAAATAATAACACAATCATTCGTAAAAATGATTGCATTAGACATGTTACCGTTATCGTTTGGTGAAGGACCAGGTGTTAAACAGTTCATCAAAACAATAATACCAGACTACACAATCCCTGGTCGATCAGTCATCACCAAACGTATTAGCAATATTTATGATGGAATAAAACACCAGATCATGAAATCTGTAACTGATTTCCCATCAGTGGTATTAACGACGGACGCATGGTCATCACGTACATCGATCTCATTTGCTACTGTCACGCTTCATGCGATTGATAAAAATTGGAACCTCCGATCATACACACTGGATACATTAGAACTATCTGAAAGACATACGGGTGAAAATTTGAGAGAACACCTGTTAAAAGTTATGGCAGATTGGGAAATCAATGACAAAGTAGTTGCTATTGTTCACGATAATGCAACAAATATTGTTTCAGCTATGCGATCGAGCTCAAAATTAGGAGAAAGTGTTCGTTGTTTCTCACACACACTGCAGTGTATCTTAAACAGAACGCTTGAAGAGAAAACGATTAAAAATTTAATTGAGAAACTGAGCTCTATCGTGAGCCATTTCAAGCATTCAAATTTAGCTACCAAAGCTTGTGCCCAACGCAAACTCAAACTCCCTGAACACCGTCTCATTAATCGTTGCAACACTCGTTGGAACTCCACATTTGCGATGAGGGAACGACTCGTCGAGCAACGTCAGGCCATCATTGCCGTTTTGAATGATTCGGAGTCGACATCGCGAGCCACTAAAGTCAAACTGTCGATGACGGATGATGAATGGGAGTTTCTTCATGATATGGTCAACGTTCTACGGCCTTTTAATGTTGCTACAAACGTGATGTCCACCGAGACTAAATCCACCGTAGCAATGATACGACCACTCGTATTCAGTCTAATCAAAAAATTTTTGGCTGACAAAGCTACTGATAGTGATCTCATCAGTTTTATGAAAAAATCTATCGCACGCGAGCTGCGCGCACGGTTTTTGAAAGAGGATACAGTGGATATCGTTGCTTTGGCATGCATTCTAGACCCGAGGTAAAGAAATTTTCCTTTCTCTCTCTCTCTATATCCATCTATTTCTCTCTCAAATACGAGTGCAAAATCATCACCCGAACTAGAAATGACACCCCCCCCCCCCTGTGCACACTTTATTTTTCTCAATAAGTGTGTAAAAGCCCCAAATTGATCACAGATAAATAATAACAAATTAAAATACAAATCAAAGAAATATGCATCAATTTTCAAAAATTTCGAAAATTTTCAAAATTTGTTGATGGCTATTCCCTCACTAAGGAGGAAGTGAGATCCATTTCTACACAAGTTAGAACCTCGCCCGGAATGTGCAAGTTTCCGTCTATTTGACATGCGGAAAAAAGGGCCTATACTGGGTGAGTCTTTTCAAAGGTCTGAAATGGGTGGGACTTACTGATGGCGTAGGCACGCATTCAGCCAATCAGGTAAACGATTATCTGGGTAGGAATAGAGTATAGCAGTGCTTAATCACGAATCACGGGGTGGGTTGGTCGCAAGTAAGTTCCACCCATTTTGGACTTTCGAAAAAACTCACCCAGTATATCATGCACGTGTTGAAAAAAATGTATTGTTTCAAATTTGAATTTTCTATTAACAGACAATCCAAATTCTTCGATAGATGTATTTTTTCGCTCTCTTGCGTGCTCTTACTATCACTAATCCCCTAATATATTCTTTTAAGACACAAAACTTTGGTAAATGAATCTCATGAATACCAAAAAGATATTCAGAGTCGTTTAACTGATATGATGGCTCGGGAAATCGATATTAATGATGGACGTGCAAGTACAACCGCGAAGGATCATGAAGCAAAGGCTCTGGATTATTTATTTGATGAGGAGGCTCTTTCGCGAAGCCTTGAACGATCTGCTAGTCTTTTGGAGCAACAACACATTGCAGAGCTTGAAACTTATCTTCAACAACCAACGCTACCCCGGAATGAAGATCCGTTATTGTGGTGGAGTTCGCATCGACGCAAATTCCCGATCCTTTCCCGAATTGCAAGAAAGTACTTAGGCATACCGGCATGCAGCACGCCATCAGAACGCGTCTTTTCCACCGCAGGCAACATCGTTTCCGCAAAAAGAAGTTCGCTAATGCCGGAAAATGCAAATATTTTGATATTTTTGTACCAAAACCGAAACCTTATTAATTGACCTGTAACACTGTGTCCTTAAAAAATCGCTAATTACTATTGTGAATATATCAATAAAAAGATAACGTCAAAAAAGTGACTAGATTTTGATTTCGATCAAATGAGTTTTTGGCCGATTTAACCGTTAACCGCAGTTAAATGGTTAACCGTTTTGGCCGGTTAACCGGTTAACCGGTTAAGCCATTGGCCGGTTAACCGTTTTGGCCAGTTAACCGGTTAAACGTTTGGCCAACTTGGCCGGTTAACCGGCTAAGCCATCGGCTAATTAACCAGGTTAACCGTCTTGGCCGGTTAAGCTGGTTAAATCGTACAGCCCTAATATATACTATTTGTTCCACGATGTGTGTGAAGACAAGCATTACAAGCTTTTGATTAGTGAATGTGGTTTTCTCCTAATCTAGTGTGTATAAGAGTGTTTTACCCTAGATTTAATAGTATATTGTGTACCAAGCGCGTAAAGTGCCCTGCTAAAAATTCCCAGGTAGGACCTTAAAGGTCTTTCATGGAATATGTAGGTCCTGTGTGGGTACCTGTAGTAACCTATGATGGTATCATAGGGCGTTCGAAAGACCTGCAAGGTATGGTATACGTCCTACAAATGTACTTATGTACCACAAAAATCCGCGTGGGTGCTTTACCGGACCTGACAGGACTTATATAGGCATCCTACGTTGGCATACAGGAACCGTAAGGTCCGATATGTGTTCGCAAAAACCTATGTAGGTGTTTTTCAGGACCCAATAGGAACCACATAGGTATTCGTAGTTGGCGTACAGGACCCATGAGGCCCGATATGCTGCCGCAATAACCCATCTAGGTAATTTTCAGGACCCAATAGGACCCACATAGGTGTTCGTAGTTGGCATACAGGGCAGCGATTCTCGATCTTTTGGCGTTAGTTAACGCCGGTCGTTAACTTGTAGTAACAACCTTATAACAAACAAAATCAAAATGTTTTAACAAACAAAAGGTCGTTAACTACACGTTAACGACCGGCGTTAACTAACGCCAAAAGATCAAGAATCGCTGCCCAGGACTCATAAAATCCGATCTGTATTCGCAATAACCTTGGTAGGTGCTTAGCAGGCCCCTATAAAACCCACATAGATATCCTACGTCGGTATGCAGGACCCCTCAGGTCCGATATATGGTTGCAATAACCCATTTAGGTACTTTGTAGGTCTCAATAAGGCCCGTAAATTCGCCGTACATACCCTGGTAAAATGTCGGATAGGGTATTATATACATATTGTGTAACTTAATCGTGGATACAGCATTTTTCCTTGCATACTTTAATACATGGGGAGTTCCATATGAAATGTACAATTGGTTGTCCACACCCCTTTCGATTTGTCTCAAACTTAGTCAAGTTGAGTAATGGTTTGAAAAAAAAAATCCTCTAAATAATGAAAATTCTACCTTTTACAGGTCGCGATTAACACCGAATCACAAATTTTGAATTATTTTTTTCAAATCGCTGTAGCTCCCTAGCTACATGTCCGCACGGGGAAACATTTGGCACAGCAGCAGTTCTCCGTAGAACGTCAGCAGCGCAAAATGACGAGCTCTCTCGATTCCACGTTGTGGAGCGCCAGGCGCTCGACGCTGAGTCGCTGCAGTTCTACTGAGGTAGAGCTGCGCGCTAAAATGAGACTGTAGTAGTACCACCTCATGACGAATGTCTGTTATACCATAGTTTGTACATTGTTGTTAGAGAGGAGCGCCTGCCGCTCCACTCAAGTTGGACAGCTGTGAGTCAAAACTCGTACCGCTGCCGTTCAGCAGCATGTGGAAGCGCTGCCGTCGCCTTACGTGACGGCTGCCGTGCCAAATGTTTCCCCGTGCGCGCCTGAAAATCAAGTAGGTCAAAAGTTTTGTAATTTGATGTACTTTTCGATGTTGCCGCAAGACAAAGTCGATTTTCAGTTAATGGTGAAAAAAACGCGAAAAACGCGATATTGATCTCGTTCCCCAAACTTTTTTGGGGTCCATTTTTCATCATAAAATGCGGCTATTTTTCCCGCAAATTTTCGTGTAAAGAAAAGTCACGGGACGCAACTGGTTAAAGAGATATGAGGGAAATTCCAGGGAAAACCGACCGGATCTGGACGTTTTCTGACTTTGAATTTTTAAAAACTATTGAAACTTTTTTTTACGTGAAATAGATGTGAAAAAAGCCAATAGTGTTGGCTCTCTTTGGACCCATATCTATATAGGCGTGCCTACATACATGTCCTATATACAGGGTGTAAATCTTAACTCTGTACATACTTATAGGGTATGTAGGGGCTGCCAATACAAGCATTTTGGGGTATGACACTCAACGTCGGAAACTCATCCCAACGGCTGTGGAGGGCTTTGAAGGTTCTGGTACCGCGCGCTTTTCGTAGTGTAATCCCTGCTAAAAATTCCCAAGTGGTCCCATGTGGGTTCCACACTGGTTCCGGTAGGGTCCATACTAGACCAGACAGGAACCAGTACGGTTCCACAGAGGACCATGCTGGAACACATCGGTAGTATCGTAGAACGGGGATGGTCCTATATCGGACAAGCAGGATCCTATGAAGGAATGACCAGGACCTACGTAGGAACACTTGGGAAGTATGTTGGGTCCCCGGACTCCCACGCAGGACCACCATGGTCCCACCCAAGACTGGATGGGACACATGTAGGACCACATAGTAATACTTGAGAAGTATGTTGAGATCCACTTTTCCTACGTAGGACCACCATGGTCCCACCCAGATCTCAATGGGACACATGTAGGACCACATAGGAATACCTAGGAAGTATGTTAAGATTAATTTTTCCGACGTAGGACCACCATGGTCGCACCTTGTACTAAATGGGGTCCGTGTAGGACCATATGGGAACACATAGGAAGTATGTCGGGTCTCGTGCTTCCTATGCCTTGAAATAATATACTCATAGAGGACACATATTATAGAGAACACTAAATTCTCTGTAAAATGAGTCTTAGATCAGAACAGTGCATTGAAATGCGGCTGCGATGTGCGCGGCGAAAGAAAAAGTCGTAATGTTTATATGCTTTTAGTATGGGAAAACTTGAAAAGAAGAGCGCGAGTACTTGGAATTAAAATTAGGAGCTAAAAATTTGACAGGATTCCTTTTTCAACGTCTACGACAAGATTTTCAAGAAGGAGTTAAAAAATAAAAATAGTCCTTTCGGAAAAAAGACCCTAACGTATATATTATTCCATAAGATTTCCTAATATTGACACGATCCTTACGCCTACGTAGACCTCACTGCTCCCATGCGAACCTTATAGGTCCAGATGGGTCCAGTCCCCACGTCGTAATTTGGAACATGGACCCGTCAGGTCCACGTGGGTCTAGTGAGGTCCAGATAGGTCAGATCCCCACCTTGTGGCGTGATATTCGCCCCACCTAGACCCTATGGGACCCACGTGAGACCATTCAGGCTCATGTCCCACGTCACAATGTGGGGATTACACCCATGTGGACCCCACCGGACCCATGTAGGACCCATATAGGACCATTAATGTCCCACCTCACTGCGTGTAAATCAGACCCATGTGGACCTTATGGGGACCAGTCAGGACCTTTGTTCCAAATTACGATGTGGGGAATGAACCCATATGGTCCCACAAGGGACCACTCAGGAATTTTTAGCAGGGATGAATCAGATGTGATCATTTTCGACCCAACATTTTATTCAGCGGTAAACAACAGTACAAATCGATACCTGCGCGGAATAACCGGCTATCTCAGAGTCCGCTTGAAAAAGCGGCTATCTCAGAGTCCGCTTGAAAAAGCGGCTATCTCAGAGTCCGCTTGAAAAAGCGGCTATCTCAGAGTCCGCTTGAAAAAGCGGCTATCTCAGAGTCCGCTTGAAAAAGCGGCTATCTCAGAGTCCGCTTGAAAAAGCGGCTATCTCAGAATCCATTCGAAAAACCGACTGTAGCCTATATTATTAATATAGGCACAGGCCGCTTTTCCGAATGGATTCTGAGATAGCCGCTTTTTCAAGCGGACTCTGAGATAGCCGCTTTTTCAAGCGGACTCTGAGATAGCCGGTTATTCCGCGCAGGTATCGAAATGTTCTTGCGTGAAATCAACAAAACGATAAACTTGGCAATGAAAAAATTACAAAACAATTTCCGGTGCTTATAAACAGAATTTGAAAAAGTTACGGACAACCAAAAGCCCAAGTGTGCAAAACCCCGATTCGTTTTCCATAACTTTTTCAACTTCTGTTCATAAGCACCGGAAATTGTTTTGTTATTTTTTTAATGCAAAGTTTATCGTTTTGTTGTTTGTTTGTTTTGTTCACGCAAGAACAATTATGTACTGTTCTCTACGGCTGAATAAAATGTTGGGTCGAAAGTGATCACATCTGATTCATTACACTACGATTAAGCGTGCGGTACCATATCCTTCAAAACCCTCCATAGTGATTAGGATGAGTTTCCGACCATGGGTGTCATACCTCAAAATACTTGTATTGGCAGCCCCTACACACCCTATAGTAGGGGAGCCCAGCGTGCTAAATGGGGATTTACTCGAGCATCGTAAAAACCTATTGGATTTGGAAGATTAGATGGTAGAAAGAAAAAAAGGTCATATAATGTACACCCTTTCAGCGGTGGGGGAAGCGTCTACAGGTTCTCAAAAATGTAAAAAAAAAACAGTGACATGGAAATACTCGAGCGCGTCAGATATTGATAGTGTATACGCGCCACGTGTCGCTGATATTGGAAGTATGTTAATCTGCCGGTTTGCATGGTGGGGGTGGCCGTACGGAAGGGTTGAAAATGGAAAAAAAAATTTACTCGAGCGCGTCAGATTTTCAGAGGGGATCTTAAGTGAATCCGACAGAAGCTCCCATTCAAAAGACTGACGATTCGGACATGACGCAGGCTCATGGCGGCTTCTTGATAATGCAAAAAAAAAAAAAAATCGCCATTTTGAAATACTCGAGCGCGTCAGATTTTTATACAGGTGATTCAGCTTGATGTCCTAGTCATGTTGACCCATAATCTGACGATTATCTGGAGGGATTTTCTTAGTCTGACGAATTTAGAAAAAAAAAATTTAATTTTTTTTTTAATTACTAATGCCCGGTTTCACCAACGTCGAATAACTTCTTATTCATAGAATAACGCTATTCATCGAATAAAAGTGGCAAATACAATGTAAAATAGTCTTTTGTTTTCAATGAATAAGAGTTTAATCGATGAATAAAGTTATTCGACGTTGGTGAAACCGGGCATAAATGTGACAAATTTAAATGTAAAAATTTGATTTTTATTTTTTCAATTACTAAATGTGATAAATCAAAAGCATGGAAAATAGCATGCAAATAAGAATAGTACATTACAAATTACAATACGAGTGCGGTAAAACTTTTTCTGACGAGTGTGAGGTTGCACCACGAGCCGAAGGCGAGTTTTGCAATCACACGAGATCGGAAGAAGTTTCTCCGTCGACTATTGTACAAAATTTTACTTTAGGTGGTGTGAAAATGGGGGTTTTAGCTACGCGAAGCGTGGGTAAAACGTCCAAAATCACACTGAGTGAAGTAAAATCTATTTCTTTCAATTGTGATACAGAAAAAAAATGGTGAAATATTAATATTGATTAATAATATTAATATTAATATTAATATTAATATGATTAATAATATCATTATTTATTAATATTAATATTAATATTATTAATAACATTATTATTTATTAATAATAATATTAATGACACGGAGTAGTGTAGCAGCTGGGATGTCGTCATGGCGACGGAAAGTAGTGTGGGGACGGTGCGAGAGAGTACGAGATCGAGAAAAAGTGAAAGGCAAATAGAGGCGCGGAGTGAGGAATACATGCCTCGCTGCAGCTGCACGCACTATACTTTTCGGGCGATTTGTGATACTTCGGCTTGTGGAAATCGGCAGATTATATGTTTTCCGTTATTTTTGAATTATTCCCTTCAAAATAAAAAAAAATTTGACCGCGATCGAGAATGTCAAGGTAACGTTTTTTTTTTTTACAAGTTTGTGACCTTCCCACTCCCTGAGGTCACGCTCAAATCGTCAGATTATTGAACTGCACACTTTTCAGCATGTAATTAACCCACCTTGCCTTAATCTGACGCGCTCGAGTATTTCGAACAATCGATTTTTTTTTACTATTCTGATCGGCTGCCCTAGCCGCGGGTTCCTATATCAAGGGCTAATATTTGGTGGAGGTACTCAGCAGGGTCCAAGGTATCCCCCTATATGTTAATCTGCCGCGCTCGAGTAAATCCCGAAATCCCCTATTGGGCTCCCCTATTACTATAAGTATGTACAGAGTTAAGATTTACACCCTGTATAGGTTTTCCTCCTATACCAGTGGTTCCTAACCTTTTAGTGATGAGGGACCACTTGACTAAATCTTTTGCTTGCCATTGTTGAGAATTGTTACTCAACATTCCATTACATTTCGTAATTAGGCTATCCTAAATAATTAAGCAAAGCATGACCTGGAATGCGACAAAGCGCATCGCATTGCAGGTTACGCCAATAATCGAGTAAGCATTATGTAACTATAAATTAGGCTAAAGACTGAGCCGCGCTTCAGTCTTGAGCAGATACCTTGAAGAAAGCGGAGGCTATCTCCGAATACTCATTGACTCGAACCGGAGCAAGTGCTCCAAACGCAATTCTATTGTACTTGGTTAAATATTAAATATTAAATAAAACTACTTTGTCACTATCAAGCACTTAGAGTGATTGTCAAAAATCACCTCTGGGAACAACCCTTCAATTCCCTATTCCTTGAATAACGGGAGTTAAACAAATTACAACACCATGGACCACCAACTGTTTGGCGGTAATTTAATTTATTATAATGTTGTTCCATAGAACGGTGATTTTATAGAACAGTGAAATTATAGAACATATAGGATGACTTCGCGGACCACTTCGGGTGCTTTCAGGGACCACCAGTGGTCCGCGGACCACCGGTTAGGAACCACTGTCCTATACATACACACTATAGGGTGTGTCGAAAATGAACTTCTTTTTTTTCTGCTCCTACCACCCAAAACCTTAGGTTTTGACATTAAAAAGGTCCTCGTTCAAGGAGGGCGCTGTAGCTTGAAATTTAGAGGTCGCTCAACGAGGATTTAGGATTCCCATCTAATTAACAGGTAAAAAATATTGTTTTTCGCTCAAAACGATGTCAGGCAACCAAAAAATCAGCGATGTCTGTCTTTCTCGGCTTATTTGAAAGCATGACTCATCACCTAAACGATGGTGGGTCGTTTTTCAAATTGCCTTGTTCCAATTTTTGCCTTGGAGACTTTGTGAACTGGAAAAAAGTTATTATTGTGGCCAAAAAACGAAAAAAAATAATCAAAATTGAAACAAAAACTACCCATCATTATATGAGGGATTAGCCTACCCAGATAACAAAAAGCGTGCAATATGCGACGCATTATGCACGTACGCGTGCCGATTGATCCGCACGACGTTGCCAGCATACGAGCAGACATATGTGCGCGCATATGATGGACATATCGCTCGCACGCGTGCGACAAGCACGTCGTGCGGGCAAAATGCATTTCAACCCTACGTAGGAGCTCCTACGTAGGGGTTAAATATAGTAAAGTAGGTTCTATTTCAATGCAATAGTAGACCCTATTTTAACGTTAAAAGTGTCCGAAATTTCCCGATTTACCAAGTTTAGGTTCAAAGTAGGGTCTGTTTAGAACCTCCTTCAACGCTCCCCTTAGTAGAAATATAATCGGGCTAGCCCTCATATTCTTTTCATAAAATTAAAAAGTAATATATTTAAAATAACAATACGAAATGCGACATATTTTATTGTCAGTTGACCCAGCTTACGCATCCTATCGATGAAATTGCATTATACACCTACTGAAAAAGACCGCCACATTTTTCATCCCCGTCAGGACTTGAACCCACGTCCGCTCAGTTACCAGTCGCACGCCCTAACCAGTACGCTAAACTACCTTATGTCATATGACCCAACAATCTGCGACTTGTTCACGGCCCATCGAAGTGTTAAGTTATTACTCGAAATATTTCAATGTTATCAACATTTCGCGTTTGCTGGACTAGATTGAAGCCCTTGCACATATTATTACGATTAATTACTAAATATTATGTCGCGCATTTTTCATTTACGCGATCATATGTTTATCCGAATGAAATATGACATTTGGTTACAAAAAAAAAAAAATAATGTTTTTTCTCGACATTTCACAATTACTACACGTAATTATTAATTAAAATTATTAATTATTATTATTTATAATAATAAAACAAAATTTCAAGATTTTGTTTTATATTTGTTGTGAAATTCTGAAAGATTCTGTATTTTTTAATAACAAATAGGTTTTTGAGAAAAAATGAGATCACTAAAGATTTTACGGAAGAAAAAAAATGTCGCAAAAAAATGAAATTTTTGAAATTCTGTGACATGAAAAGATTTTTAGGAAAAAACGGAAGGAGGTACTCGCTTTGCTCAGGTTTGCCCGCATGTTATTCAATATCATTTTGTAAAGTCGAAATACAGATATAATAAATGTTGATATCATGCAGTTTTACAGACGGCTCTTTAATTTTTAATGTAATTTGCATATTATTTGATATGTAATTACCCAGATAACAATCGTGCGACGCACGGAACCATCACAACGTGCGGCTCACGTCGTGCGGGCGAGAACGCGCCATTCTTGCTAGCACGAAGTGTAGCCAACACATGTGCGAGCGTAATGAGTCGCATCTAGACATCACGCGTGCGAAGACATACAATCACGTGTGTCGCCGTTGTGCGCGGCACCACGTGCGGGCACAATGATGTGAGTGTGCAATCATTCGATATTTCGATATGAAATGATCAATGTCATTTCCATCATAAAATAGTTCGTAAGATTTAGGGGAGCTAGGGGCTAGTTGTAACAATTTTTGGTAAAATGCTCATATTTTGAGATATTCTCAACATTTCTTGATTATGACTGATTTTATGGAAAGCGTACCTATTCATTCATCATATGCAAGAATATATCAATCGAAAGTTGGTTGACTTCAGCACAATAGACATATTTCCAAAACAAGTCACCTGTTACAATTTGCCTCGTACTTGGGGCAAGTTGTAACTGGCGTGGGGCAGGTAGTAACACTAAAAAAAAAACACTTCATTTGGAAGTATTCTGAGTTTTCTTCTTTTATTATTATTTTTCTTTTCTTTTTTCATTATTTTTTCTTTTACAATTTTTTTTTTATTAATTTTTTTTTTATTTTTTATACTTATTTTTATTTTTTTTTATTATTTTTCATTTTTTTTATTATTTTTTATTTTTTTAGATTTGAAATTTTTTTTCTTTTCTTTCATTCTATAGATTCCGTAAAGTAATCAACGCATTAACATTTGAGGCAGAAAGTCTAGCCGCTCGAAGAAAATCGCAAGTTGCAGGTTGTAACACGCGTTACAACATGCCCCGCGATTTCGTTACAACTTGCCCCATCGCATGATTTAGGATATTTTCATTAATTAAACAAAAACCAAAGTAATTATCAAAAAAAATTAAGATATCACGTGAAAGCTGAATACATTGACTAAATGAAAAATCAAACATATATGAAAAAAAAAATCAATTAATACATCAAAAATCAAAGTTTACAAGACACATTTTTTTTCGCTACCTTGCCAAAATGACACGCCCACTCACGACCGCTCGCTGCAACGTCCCGCATGGCACTTACTGTACTTACGTAATAGCCCCCCTCATATGTATTGCGTATGATGTGTAACCCCATGAAAATATTTGCAATCTACCGAGTAATTGAGCTGTTACTACTTACCCCTGTTACAACTAGCCCTTAACTCCCCTACTCGATGTTACAGAATTCGTGATAAATATTTTCCAAGATCAAACCTAATTGTCAAGATTGGGAGCAAAATTTGTTGAACCTTTCGTGCGAAATTATGTTTTTTATTTACTTTTTCTGGTAATTTTGGTTTTTTTTTCATTTGTCACTCCCACAAAATGCTGAGTGATGCTACTTCATTTTTTTTTTTTTTTTTTTAATACTCGAAACATTCGAAAAAAGTCAATTTGGGAAATAACTGACACCCTAATATGCAAGAACTTCAATCTTGTCCTGCAAATGCAAAATTTTGATGATTCGGAAATATTTCGAGTAATAACTTGACACTTTGATGGGCTCTGAACAAGTAGGAGAGTGTTGGATTTTATTTCATATGGTAGTTTCGCGTAGTGGTTAGGGCGTGCGACTGGTAACCGAGCGGACGTGTGTTCAAATCCCAGGGAGGACGAAAAATGCCGCGGTTTTTTCAGTGGATGTAAAATGAATTTTCGTCGATACGATGCGTAGGTAGGGTCAACTGACGATAAAATATGTCAGATTCCGTGTTTTTTTTTTTTTTTTTCTACTATTATTATATGATATGATAATTGACAAAAAAAAATCCAACCCGTAATGCTACTACACAATATACACTCGCATTATGCTCGCACGCGTGCGGCCTCACGACGTGCGAGCGATATGTACATCAATTGAGGACACATATGTCTGATTCCCTGAGGGCACGCCGTGCGGATGAACTCGCACGCGTGCGCGCACTATGCGCGCACCCTGCGGGCATTTTGATATCTGGGTATTAGGGCTGGCAATAATCGATTTTCGAAAGGCCGAAAATTTAATCGATTTTCGAATAGCTGTTAAAAAGTCGAAAACCGAAATCGGTTTTACCGAAAAATCGAATATTTCGGTTTTCGAATTTTCGGATTTTCGAGTTTTCGAGTTTTTGGTTTTTCGAAATTTCGGTTTTCGGAATATCGGTTTTTGGTAGTGATTACTCGATTTCTGATGTTTTTTAATTGTGCCTATCCGTTCAGAGATTCGCTTATAGTCAGAAAGTTAAATTACTAAATTCACCCAGTCTCCAGACCAAGCTACCTACGATTTGACCCGTGAATTTTTATGTTGGTATCCTAACCCTAAAACATTTTGGACTTACCCTTTTGAGTTACGATTTTTCATCAATAAAAAACTATTAGGACCATTTCATAAGTTCTGAAAAATCACAAAAATTCATAACGTAACAGCCCGTTGCTTTTAAAAATGCTGAAAGTATGTCTCTTCTCGTGAAAAAGAAATTGACACTTTTTTATTTTCTATTCCTGTATTGGAAATTTTCGTTGCAAATACATCCTTACTATCATCGTTTCATACACGGGACGATATTATTTGAAAAATGAAAATTCGTCCCAACAAAAAGAATTTAATAATGTTTTTTTTTTTTTTTTAATGAAAAATTTCAATATCTCTCAGTGAAAAAAAAAGCATCTTCAAGTTCTTTCGCTTCTTTTTGTTCCTAATCGTCGCATTTACGGAATGATGAAAGTATAGCGTATTTCCAAATAACATTTTCAATAAGATGTTGGAAATAAAGAGGTGAAACAAAAATAAAACAGAAGAAATAGAAAAATAGATACAGGAGAATTTTATTTAACAGGGGAGGTATCGATCAAGTCGAGTCAAAAAGTCTCAGGTTTTATGTTTTCGACATATCAGTGTGTTCATTCACGTCACACATGAGCAATTCCACGTCAGACCGGACAGCTTTCTGACCTCGATGTTACCGATTTCGCTATTATTTTTTTTACGGGTTCTATGGAACAAATAAATGAATCAAACAATTTTTTGTTTTTTTTTTTGGCCCCTATTTTCCAAGTTACACGGGGGTGAAATTCAGGAAAAAGAGCCAAAAATCGAAAACATACTCCTCTTCAAACGGTCATATCTTTGATTGTATTAATCCTAGAGACTTCATCCAAGAACCATTTCAAAGCTATTGAATGACACTATTATAATATATTTATTTCATTTCGCGGTAACAAGCAATTCTATTTGTTATAAACAAATATATTATTCAAACGTGATTTTCATAGAAAATACCAAGCGATAAAATTATCAAAAAAATATGAGCGTATTCCTTGATCAATTCTCTACAAAATCGTTAAGTCAATTTTATGGAGAACCGATGGGAACCATGTTAAAACGATTTATTTATAAGCGACGGCGCGCGCTGCCACCGAAAAACCGTACCCGAGCCGGGTCTTTCAGCGGCACCGCGCACCGTCGCTTATAAATAAATCGTTTTCACATGGTTTCGATCGTTTCTCCATGAGATTGACTTAACGATTTTGTAGAGAATTGATCAAGGAATACGCTCATATTTTTTTGAAAATGTTATCGCG
Organism: Tenthredo mesomela; assembly: GCA_943736025.1. Classification (NCBI taxonomy): domain Eukaryota; kingdom Metazoa; phylum Arthropoda; class Insecta; order Hymenoptera; family Tenthredinidae; genus Tenthredo; species Tenthredo mesomela. The sequence continues at coordinate 11,298,727 of OX031014.1, forward strand.
TAGCCCTTCCTTTGAAAATCACGTTTGAATAATATATTTGTTTATAACAAATAGAATTGTTCGCTACCGCAAAATGAAATAAATATATTATAATAGTGTCATCCAATAGCTTCGAAATGGTTCTAGGAAGAAGTCTTTAGGATGAAAACAACCAAAGATATGACCGTGAACATGCCCACCGATGCTTTCTCATGCTAGCCACACGTACCTGAGCCGGGTTTTTGGGTGGCAGCGCGCGCCTTCGCTTATAAATAAATCGTTTTAACCTGGTTCCCATCGGTTCTCCATAAAATTGACTCAACGATTTTGTAGAGAATTGATCAAGGAATACGCTCATATTTTTTTGATAATTTTATCGCTTGGTATTTTCTATGAAAATCACGTTTGAATAATATATTTGTTTATAACAAATAGAATTGCTTGTTACCGCGAAATGAAATAAATATATTATAATAGTGTCATTCAATAGCTTTGAAATGGTTCTTGGATGAAGTCTCTAGGATTAATACAATCAAAGATATGACCGTTTGAAGAGGAGTATGTTTTCGATTTTTGGCTCTTTTTCCTGAATTTCACCCCCGTGTAACTTGGAAAATAGGGGCCAAAAAAAAAAAAAAAAAAAATTGTTTGATGCATTTATTTGTTCCATAGAACCCGTGAAAAAAATGATAGCGAAATCGATAACATCGAGGTCATTTTTTGATTTATTTTGTCCGGTCTGACGTGGAATGGCTCACATAAAAATGATTAACGAGAACCGAAATTTCGAAAACCGTAGTTGCGAAAAGTCGAAAAATCGAAAATTCGAAAATCCGAAAATCGAACTATTCGACTTTTCGGTAAAACCGATTTCGACTCGGCGGTTTTCGACTTTTAAACCGAAAATCGAAAATCGATTTCAATCGACTTGTCGGTTTTTGAAAAAAGTCGACTTTGATTGCCAGCCCTACTGGGTATTCATTCGATCATTTATCACATCATTATATTACTCTACTCAAAATCATCCCATACATAAAATGTTTCATATATGGGACACTCCACGTGAACTCAGCCACCCGGTTTTTTTGTTTTTTTTTTTCAAAATTTTTTAGCATGGGCATTTCGAAGGACAATATATCCATGAAATTTTACCAAAATTTCATCCTCCCACTATTGTTGGTTTTCGAGATAATGATTAATAAATTCCTAATTTTGTAAAAATCATAACTTTGTAACGGGTGCTCGGGTTTGTATGATGAAGGGAAATTTTTTTTTTTTTTTTATTCCCTCTTTGAAAAAAAATATCCCGTCATCAGAGAAAAGTCCCTTAGACGGTTTTCGGGTAATTTCTCGATTTTTTATTTTTTTTTTCACTAAAGGGCCACTCGGAATTCCACTCACTATTTTTTGTCCTAATAGAGGGAGGCAATACGCAACTCCACATAATTTTCTTAGAATGGCAGACGGCATCAATCGAGAGGGAAAATTGTTTTTTTTGTGCATTACCCGTTTTTTTCCATGTTTTTCAATGGTCGTGTCATTTTTAATTCGAAATTTATCTGCAATCGAAATTTTTTCATCCAGCGGGTACAGGGGGACGGTTTAAAATCGCGCTACTTCGCGTTACTAATGCCATAAGGTCGTAAGCGCCAAGAAAACCAACTCATTTTTGTGGTGGCAAAATCCTTTTCATACTACATAACATCGTTTGGGCATATCCACAAACAAAAAAAAAAAAAAAATTTGCCGCTTACGACCTTATGGCATTAGTAACGTGATATTTTAAACCGTCCCCCTGTACCCGCTGGATGAAAAAATTTCGATTGCAGATAAATTTCGAATTCAAAATGACACGACCATTGAAAAACATGGAAAAAAACGGGTAATGCACAAAAAAACAATTTTCCCTCTCGATTGATGCCGTCTGCCATTCTAAGAAAATTATGTGGAGTTGCGTATTGCCTCCCTCTATCAGGACAAAAAATAATGAGTGGAATTCCGAGTGGCCCTTTAGTGAAAAAAAAATAAAAAATCGAGAAATTACCCGAAAACCGTCTAAGGGACTTTTCTCTGATGACGGGATATTTTTTTTCAAAGAGGGAATAAAAAAAAAAAAAAAAATTTCCCTTCATCATACAAATCCGAGCACCCGTTACAAAGTTATGATTTTTACAAAATTAGGAATTTATTAATCATTATCTCGAAAACCAACAATAGTGGGAGGATGAAATTTTGGTAAAATTTCATGGATATATTGTCCTTCGAAATGCCCATGCTAAAAAATTTTGAAAAAAAAAACAAAAAAACCGGGTGGCTGAGTTCACGTGGAGTGTCCCCTATATAATTATGGTATGTTCGGTATGATTTCAACAGCGGAATGTCTATTTTATTTCATTTTGATTAAAAAGCGCAGGCGCAAATGATTATTGCAAAAACTAAGTCACATAATCATCATGGCAGCACTCTGTGAGTCGCATAGTCTTGACATTGTGTGATTAAACTCGTGACTGCCTAGTGCGACACATTGCGCACGCACCAAGTGCCTATCACATTGTGCTGGTGGAAAAGATGCATTTTTGCATGCACGACGTGCCTCGCACGCCGTGCGTGTAACGTGCGTGGCACGATTGTTATCTGGGTACGCTTTCAAATGAGCCGAGAAAGACAGACATCGCCGATTTTTTGGTTGCCTGACATCGTTTTGAGCGAAAAACAATATTTTTTACGTGTTAATTACAGTAGAACCTCGTTTATCCGGCCTTCGATCAACCGAGACTCCGCGTTATCCGAGGCAACGGACTGATCCGAGCACTCCGCATTAATCGAGGTGTATGCTCGGATAATACGGAAAAACTCGAATAAAACGGATAGAGCTGCTATGCCTATGCTGTACGCGTGAAGTATTTTGCGATCGCTACTATGGTGCTTATACATTGTAACGTAGTTTTTTAATAGGCGAGGAAAACCTAAATTTTACTCCGCTGCAATTCGGCACTCTTCCGTGTTAATAATTAAACTTACTGAATGTTGAGCGCCAGACGCTCCTGCGTCACTTCGATACGATACCATAAGACAAATTAAATAAAGCCAAAAATTTACGGAAATGCGACGAGCGATAACTCGACTTGCTCAGATAACAAAGCCTTAGATAGAGGGGCAGGGTACACCATAAAAACAATATTATTTCATTGAGAATATTTGAGAGCACATCAATCAATTATTTATTAATTAAATTAGATAATTTAAAGAGATCAGTACAGAATTATAAGTTTTATACGACAGTTTGTTACGATAAACTACTTATTCACGATAGAATTTACTTAATTACAATACGATTGACCCGAGGATGTGTCAGAGTTGACTCGATATAAAATTAATTATTTAGACTCCAGACTTGGTATCACAGAGCGATACATCGTACCCAAATGCAAAGTTATTCATAACCCATCCTTAAATCAACGTATTAAGCTTGAGATATTAAGTTATGAAAATCAGTAACAAACTCTACAGATTCCCTATTACTTAATTAGCTACGCTTAGCTATTCGATTTACGATAATTCGAGATCTACTGCTAAATAGAGACCACACGGTCATTCGAAATACGCGAATCACAAGTTCAACGATAACAGATTAATTGTGTAGTGACTCTATCGTTCGAAACCTATTAATTCATACCATATGTGAATTTATCGGACCAGTCGAACCAAATTTTTAAGTCTTCTAACTGAAACTCACCTCTATATAGAGCGTGCAATCTCCAGATAGACCGAAAAAAACGGAAGTGCATCATAATTATTTTTTCAAGTAAAAATTCCTTCAGCCCGGGTTTGAACCGGGACCTCCGCATTTGTACTGCGACGCCTTGTCCAATTAGACCACTGAAGGACTGAAGGAATCTTTACTAGAATTTCATGTTATTGTCATTGACCTCTTAGTCCACAGGTCTGTGTTTATTTCATTGTGTAGTGACTCTATCGTTCGAAACCTATTAATTCATATCATATGTGAATTTATCGGACCAGTCGAACCAAATTTTTAAGTCTTCTAACTGAAGCTCACCTCTATATAGAGCGTGCAATCTCCAGATAGACCTAGAGCGTGCAATCTCCAGATAGGTCTAATTGGACAAGGCGTCGCAGTACAAATGCGGAGGTCCCGGTTCAAACCCGGGCTGAAGGAATTTTTACTTTAAAAAATAATTATGATGCACTCTCGTTTTTTTCGGTCTATCTGGAGATTGCACGCTCTATATAGAGGTGAGCTTCAGTTAGAAGACTTAAAAATTTGGTTCGACTGGTCCGATAAATTCACATATGGTATGAATTAATAGGTTTCGAACGATAGAGTCACTACACAATGAAATAAACACAGACCTGTGGACTAAGAGGTCCATGACAATAACATGAAATTCAAGTAAAGATTCCTTCAGTCCTTCAGTGGTCTAATTGGACAAGGCGTCGCAGTACAAATGCGGAGGTCCCGGTTCAAACCCGGGCTGAAGGAATTTTTACTTGAAAAAATAATTATGATGCACTTCCGTTTTTTTCGGTCTATCTGGAGATTGCACGCTCTATATAGAGGTGAGCTTCAGTTAGAAGACTTAAAAATTTGGTTCGACTGGTCCGATAAATTCACATATGGTATGAGATAACAGATTAATTCGGAATATTATTGGATCTTTAACTAAATTCTGACGATACTAGATCGATAGTTACGATACTAAATTATCCAAAAGATATTAACTTCACTAAACCGTACTTGATTTTACAGACGGTAATAAATTATATGACAGAACTGTATTTTAATTAATGATTGACTCAATATTAACAGACTTAATTGTAACAAAATAAACTATAACAAACTATACAATAACGCGAGGCTAAGCCTACGCGGCTATCTTAGCTCAGGGCACTCCAGGAAAGGTAATTTTCTACAGTATTTCATGTACAATATTATAACGTACTAAATCAGCAACATAAGCCATACGAGAAGCGATAAGCAATTATCAATCAATAATAAGCAATAAATTATAGCCAAAAAGCTCTAAAAGATCTACGTAACTCAGCCAGATTCGAGGTTGTTCGATAAATTAATAGACCAAAGACAAAAGACGAGCCTCTTAGCTCAATAGACAAAAACGAGCTTCATAGCCCAATAACCAAATTAATTAACCATACTTTTATCAGAACGACCTCGTGCCTTCACAGAAAGAATCAAGACCTTACTTTAAGTTGCTCACCCGAGTCGAAATTTAACGCCTACATCTGACCCTACCAAGGTTTATTTAAACCTACTTTGGAGGAAACTGAACCTAGAGATCCTACATTGACCCTCGAACTCCTAAAAATCCTACATTGAACCTCGAACTCCTACAAATGTTAATTTCAACCCTACATTGAACCTCCAACACCTACAAATTTAGATTGAACTTATTTTCACGCTATACAACCTATGTATAACTCCTCCCCCATAGATATTATTACGGCGCCATTCAAGTGTTCACAATAAATCGTACGATTCCTAACCTATGAATTTATAACTGCACTAACTATTTTCAACGGAAACGTGAATTTTCACACCTGTTTATCAAATTCGGATTGTCTGGCACGCGTATGTTTTCAAAAGTGACATGGGTCGTCGGCGTAAGTAAGCGAAGACCGAATTTGGGCGGTTGCGAATGAAAAAATCTCGAGCTATTCGAAATGCGATGAGGAAACCCGTGTAGAAATTTGTTCGGTAAGGCCTTGACAACACAAAGGCCCATATCAGGACCAGTTGTGGATTCCACAATAATAGATCTCAATATCTCAATCGGTTTACCGGATTTGTAAAATATATAGGTATACACTGTTAGAGAAAAAAAATGTTCCATGGGATCCACTAAAATTTTCACGGTCATTTTAACACTGTTCTTAGTTCATACTATAGAAGAATTCGCCACTTTGAGTAAATTTATGTTGTAATATCTGAAAAAAGTGTCGAAATAAACATGAAACTTTTAGTAGACCTCTTGGAACATTTTTTTTCTAACAAAATATCATATTTCATTCGGATAAACATACACTGTTAAAAATTTCTGTCGGAAATTTACAACAAATGTATAGGAAGCATTATTCGGGTTCGGGATTGTGAATTTACTACACATTTGTGAAGGTATTTTAAATACTTGGGTCTTAAATTTACTGTACTTTTGCAGTAAAGTTACTGAGCAATAGTGTAGTAATTTTAGCAAACCTGAGTATTATAAATCAACTCATGATTTGCAAATTTAAAATGTATTTGTCTATCAATTTTGATGTGCATGTATTTTTTTTTTTTATTTTTTTTATTTTTTTATTTTTTTTTTTTTTTTTTATTTATTTTATTTTTATTTTTATTGTTTTTTTCTGTTTTTTATTTTTATTTCAAATTGTGGTAGAAAATCATGATATCTCAAATTCTGGCTGAAAAACATGATATCTCCAATTCTCGTTGAAGATATGTGCTGCAGTCATCAAGTCGGTCAAAAGAAACACATTCGGTAAAGAATGTGGTATGATTCGGGAGCTGAGAGTATCAGGGTGAATTGACGATGCATACTTCTAGTCAACGGGGCATAGATTTACTTGCGAGAGACAGGCAGGCTTTGAAGCATCTATCGGTATAAGGCAGTACTAATCACTGGGGCACTGAAGTAAAATTCATGAAAGTTTTGGTGATTCTACTGTCCAGTTTTGTAAAATCGAAAACTTGGTTATGAAATTGAAAGAAATGCTTACCGAATTTACTTTACTGGCCACATTTGTAATTTCAATATACTTGAGCTCAATTTTCTTCAACGTATCTGTAGTGAATTCAGCAAACTGCTCAGTAAATTTCTAGTAATGTGTAGTGAATTTACAAAACAAATGAGATTACTATACACGTTTAGTGTATTTAAGATGATGTTACTTATTTCTCGTACTGAGTATAGTAAAATTAATTTTTTTTGTTGTAAATGTAATAAATATGCATAGTAATTGACTTTCCTACGCGAAATTAGTGATTTCGCAAGATTTTTGTACAGTAAATGTATTGTAAATTCATGATCATTTTTAACAGTGTATGACAGCTTAAACGAAAAATGCATGATATAATATTTAGTAATTAATCGTAATAATATATGCAAGGACTTCAATCTAGTCCAGCAAATGCAAAATTTTGATGATATTGAAATAGTTCAAGTAATAACCTGACACTTCGATAGGCCCTGAACAAGTAGCAGAGTGTTGGGTCATATGTTATAAGGTAGCTTAGCGTAGTGGTTAGGGCGTGCGACTAGTAACCGAGCGGACGTGGGTTCAAGTCCCGGCGGGGACGAAAAATGCGGCGGTTTTTTCAGTAGGTGTATAATGCAATTTCATCGATAGGACGCGTAGGCTGGATCAACCGACGACAAAATATGTCACATTTGGTATTGTTTTTTTCTTTTACTATTATTACCTTTCAATTTCATGGAAATGAATCAGGGACTCCGATATGAGGGCGGCCCGATTATGAGTTTAGCTAACCTGGCGCTCGAAGCGCCTGGTTGAAATATTTCTACTCAGGGAAGTTAAAGGAGGTTTTAAACAGACCCTACTTTGAGCCTAAACTTGGAAAATCGGGAAATTTCGGACACTTTTAACGTCAAAGTAGGGTCTACTATTGCATTGAAATAGAACCTACTTTACTATCTTTAACCCCTACGTAGGAGCTCCTACGTAGGTTGAAAGTAGGCGCTAAATTTCGACTCGGGCAACCAGATAACACAACACTATTTTATATAGACTTTACGATAATTTACAAGATAGTATAATAATACTCGAGAAAGATACGATAGTCGATTACGATAGTTGATTACGATAGTCGATTACGATAGTTGATAACGATAGTTGTTCTGGGTTCGATAGTCGAGACAGTACGATAGATGAGTGACGTAGAACGGAGCGAAGAATAGGCAGATTTGCGGTTGTACCCGCTTTATATAGGCCATATTTTCTACCGTCAGCTCATCCCTCAGATTAGTGAGATCACGTGTCATATCGATATTCTAATTGGTCCGTGTAACGACAAGTTTGACGAACGTAGCGTTGGAGAAATCTATCCTACCCCTGCCGCAGCTAATACCCCTCCTATTACCGCCGTCCTTTTGAATCCCGGGTGCTGGACTTACTTGGAGTCTCGCTCACCTGACTACCCGGTATTTCTTCTAGGTCCTGACACTATTCGTCGATCCACAAGAAGGTTGGTGGTAGCTTCGTGTTTAGCAAACTGCAGCATGCCTAACTCACAAAGGAATTCGTTAGGTCGGAACGTCGATCCGGGGGTTTTCATGACCAACCACGGTCGCGATACCAGCTTTGGAGATAGTTGTCGATAATAACTGCGCTGACTGATGGTCACCAGGTGGGAGGCTGTGAAGATGCACCTGCACATGACCCTGTACGCCACCCTTGCATCGACAGTGCACTTTCTTGTAGGCGGTAGCTTCTCCGGATGACGGGAGGATTTCGTCGTGCTTCTCGCACATCCCTGTACGCCGTTCATCCGATAGTTTGAGGTGGAAGATTCTCCACTTGAGAGGAGGCACTGACCCTGGGGTTTTTCTGGACCATCCATGGTTTGCACGCCGACAGACTCGTCCTTGACGATAGTGGAAGCTTCTGTACGTTCGTTTGTCATCGTTCCATCGGTAGTTCCCACGAAGACAGTCGTCTCGTGGCGTATCGAGCTCGAGATTACATATTTTACAAAAATAAAAGAGTGTTAGTTAATCCTAATTAATTTTTCCTAATTTTTCCTTTTCCTGGAGACCCTGTCTACGTCACGCATCATCGCAATCTCGATAGAATCGCCTTGTGGTGAGGGATTATAAAATACCACGTCACAACATATGTAAATACTTTAGTGATTAAATTTCATTCTACCGGTTCAAATACACGAAAAATGATTGAAATTTTCGAATTATTCCCTCCTTTTGTGTTATCCGAGTTTTCGCTCATCCGAGGTACCTCCTCCCCACATTACCTCGGATAAACGAGGTTCTACTGTAGATGGGAATTCTAAATCCTCGTTGAGCGACCTCTAAACTTCAAGCCACAACGCTCTCCTTGAACGAGGACCTTTTCAATGTCAAAACCTAAGGTTTTGGGTGGTATATAGGAGCAGAAAAAAAAGGAAGAAGTTCATTTTCGACACACCCTAATACACACCCATATAGGTCTCAATCCTATATATATTGTAACTTACTGCACCAATATCTCAGCTGAAGGCTGGAGATACGGTGCTAGTCCGCGTGAGTGTCTTTGTCACGTGTGTGATTTGGAGCTCCTCTGCACGGAAAGAAATCGTATGAAGCTCTCAACTATATGATTCTGATTGGCAATTTAGTGGTAATGCAAGCCGATTTTATTTATGGCATAACAAAGTCATTTGCTGCGTGAACAAAATGACATTATAACCTTGACTATACAAATATTGCTAAGCCAATATCGTTACTTTAATCATACGATATGAGGTATAAGCTAACGTATGCGTCGTTACATTAGCGTAAGTAGCTCTGATTTGATCAAGTTTTGTTTCGCTGATTTTGAAATCTGAACGTTACTGAAGCCATCAACATTTTCTCTTAATACGAATATAGAATATAACAGCGTTAGCCATACGTTTGGTTGTCGAAGCTATATCAGTTGCAATCTTACGGTATGCTCAATCTGGCTATACGATATGACTGGTATAGTCCGCGCAAAAATCTCTGCGAACAAATAAGTTGTGGCGCTGCAGGCGTTTAGCAACCCGCGCTCCGTGGCAGGCTGCCGGCCGGACTTACGCGTGACGCCACAGCGCGGCGCCAAGTCAATCTCGGCTCTCGCGATAACATTGCTACCAGCGCTGAATATAGACCCCGGCATCCGGCCACTAGACACCGCATTTCGTCCATCGATCTCGATCGGTCGAACTCCATCTTCGTCACCACCCGACAAGGCACAATACAAATGTACGGTTCTACCTGAATAAACAGCTCTGTTTAACGACCAGCCGTTGATCTTTCTACTGGCAGTACCTATACGCCTGGGTACATGCCACTCCCTACTCCCAACTCCCCTCCCCGCAGAGCAGCAGACGCCAGAACGAGACATAAAACAAAAAAAAAAAAAAAACATCAGTATTGTTGAGATCCATCGAGAATGGTGGCAAACGGCAGCTCATACAGTATGGTTGTATCAACCATACTGCATTTTCTTCGTACACATCAGGATCAATCAGACTTGACTAAACATGTGACTTGAACGTACTAAGGAAAATGCTTACGATAGGCATTCTCAACCAACCAGATTCGTATAGTTGGAGTAATAATACGGTATGCTAGTTGCTATTTCAACCATGAAATATAGTTACATCCAGCATAATTATGCCTGAATCCCCTGAACATTTTTTTCCGTGTGGTGGAAAAAGTGAAAAACCACAAAATACCCTATTACAGTCTCAAATCAGATATCAACCGATTTGAGCTATTTATCTACTGAGCGAGGATCTGCTTCGCTAACCGAGCCTGTGCACAAACGCGGGTTGTGTTAGCTGTGTGTGAGAATCACAGACACGGGTATTCCCAGTGTTGTAACCCAGCAAAAACTCAACCGTAGCTGCGATAATACAGAGCTGGGTGTCGCTAGGCGTACCAAGCTGTACAACTAGACTCGGGATTGGGTTTTACACCCGCACCGTAGCTGTCGTTTGTTAATTGAATCCAAAGAAAGAAACCTGAAATATTTAGAGATTGTTAATTTAAAGGAAATAGGAAATTGAAAGAAACAGATGTAGTTTTAACAATAGATTATGTTTAATGAAATCAAATCGTCAATAGATCTGTCGTAGAAAACGATACAAAAGAAATAAACAGAAAAACAGTATATCGTGCATAGAATTAGAATATTAATGAATCATAAAGAATAAACAAGAATAGAATAGAATATAAAAATATTATATTAGAGAGTCCATAACGTAGGTTAAGATTAGATTTAATTAGAGTTCATAATTTTCAATCAATGTTTCCATTTAGTTGATTTAGAGTTTTTGTTTCAGCCGATAGTTTGTTTGATTTAATGATCGTGGATGTCCAATCCACGGTTTATATTATATTGTGAACTCTGCGGTGCGCGCACCGAAAGAAATTTATTCTTATTTCTAGTATGGTAACATACTAATCGTATATACTAATGAAATCCTCTAAATGTTTAGTCTATTTTTATGTAGAATGCTAGAGTATTAGAATATCCTCTTAAAGTTAGTATGCCATCTATTAAGGTGTGACCACGTGATCAAAACTTGTCGCATTTTGCATATGGCCGCGTCCAGGTCCTGCATCGTGTCGTGCGTCGCGTTGTCTTTGAGTGTGAGTGATCAAGTTATATTTTTCATTCGAAAAAATCGACGAAGTCGTGAAGTGGCTCATCAAAAACGATCCAGGCGAACTGGTCGAAACATTTGAACGTAAGTAAACCTAAAATTCTGAGTATAATAGTACATTTCATTACGAGTAACGAAAGGCTTTTTTGACGAAACGAGAGCTTTACGGCACGAGCCGAAGGCGAGACTGATCGTAGCGAGTACGAGTACGAGTACCTCGAGCGAGTACGAGACTCGACTTCGGCTCGTGCCGTAAACCTCTCGTCAAAAAGCCTTTACGTACAAGTAATGATCATTATTTTTCATCAGGATTGCCGAGGAATCGCAACGAAGTCGCGATATTGAGGCTAGAATGATGAAAAATAATTTTTTCCAAATTACTGCTACGCTCTGAGAAAACGTTCTAGTGACTCAGTTTTTCTACAGTTGATTAGTGATATTTTTATACAAAGTTCATGATTTTTCCAGATTTTATGTCCTCCGCTGAACATAAATTCAGTCCATCGAAGAAAAAGCAGTTGTCGAAGGGTACAGGCTGCTGCGTTGGATGAAATTTCTTCAACTTTAAACCAATAATATTTGATGAATTGTTTGAGACACAGAAATTTTTGATTGTAAGAATTTTTTTCCCACTTTCTGGAAAAAATGTGTTGAAACCAACACTTTTGTGCTATATAAATACTATATAAATATAAATATATTCCCTAAAATTGTTGAACATTTTTTTGTCTTTAATTTAATTAATTATCTCATAGTCTTGTATGATTGAAAAGTTTATAATATAAATAATAAATATACACAGTATATATTATAAAAATATAAAAAAATATAAAAAAATATATGAATACCCAGATAGCAAGCTTGTCCGAACGACGTCCGCGAGCCGTCTTTTCTAAGACGTCCGAGTCGTAACGTCCATAAGACGTCTTCAAACAGTCGTCAATATCACGACGTCTAGAAGACGTCTGTGGAAAGATATTCGTTCCCTACTGAAAAAGTTCTTGTAATTGGTGTAATATATAATGTGGAAAAGTACACGATAAATCACATGGTAAATTGTCCGAAGTTATGGAAGATATCAGTGCACAATTTACCATGTGAATTATTGTGTACCTACTTTATTTTGTGATTAGTTACATGATTTATTTTATAGTTCGAATCCACATGATTTATTTTGTAATTTACCATATGATTCCTCATATGGTCAGGGTTTACCGAAGAAAAAAAAAAAAAAAATTGTGGACTTCGTGCGGGATCTAACCCACGTCTGTTAGATCCTGAAGCAGTCTCGCTACCACCTCGGTCAGGCTATACTTATTACATCCAAGTCATAATTAGATCAAAATAAAGCTCAACTCTGTGGAAGAAAATGAAATAAATTCTGGGTTGCGATTCTGTAACTTTCCGCTAACTCGCTAACTCGCTAACTCGCTAACTTCGTCCAATCGGAGATCGTTGCGGCCCGTAACGATCTCCGATTGGACGCTCCTCAGCCAACCAACGGTCTTAGAGCGAAAAGTTAGCGAGTTAGCGAGTTAGCGAGTTAGCGGAAAGTTACAGAATCGCAACCCTGGTCATATGTGGACTTCATAATCGTCAAACTGTTTACATCTATTAACAAGCCGCGCAGCCCAGGCGGTAGCGCGACTGCTTCTGAATCTGACGGACGTGGGTTCGATCCCGTACGCGGTCCTCAATTTTTTTTTTTTTATAGTTGTTTATTTGTTGTCAGAAATGCGACGTCTTTATGACGTCACAAATCGCGGACATAAGACGTCCCTAAGACGTCTATAAGACGTCTTTTAGACGTTAATACGACATACTTGAAAAATGTCATATTGGAAATAAGACGTCAGAATAACGTCTTATAGACGTCTCGTTGCTATCTGGGTATAATATAGTATACATATCGATGCTTCTTACGAAGACTAGCACGTTTCAGATTTCTTACGAAAACTAGCACGTTTCAATTTTCACCACGAAGACTAGCACGTTTCGATATTCACCACGAAGACTAGCACGTTTCGGTTTTCACCGCGAAAAACGCACTCCTGCATTCGCGAATTGACTTTAAATTTAATTACCGGACACCGCATAATAAACTTCAGAAAATCCTTGTTGCATCGATCTAAAAATAATCATTTTCGCAAGGATAACCGAAGCATGCTAGCTTCCGCAGCAATAACTGAAACGTGCTAGTCTTCGCGGCGAAATCCGAAACGTGCTAGTTTTCGCGGCGAAAGCCGAAACATGCTAGTCTTCGCGAGAAGCCGAAACGTGCTAGTTTTCGTAAGAAATCTGAAACGTGCTAGTCTTCGTAAGAAGCGTCGATATATACATAAATATATTATACCAGGAATGTAAAATATGAATATAAAATGAAAATAAAGAGATTATTTTATAATTTCACTGATTCCTTTCCGATTTTCTGAATTTTCCGAAAAAAAACTCCGATTTCCAAAAATCGATGGTTAACATGGTGGAATTAACATTTTAAGTTTTATTTTTCGAATTTCGCGCTCAAAATGAGAAGTGAGAAGAAAATGATCATCATTTTCGAAAATTTCAGAAAATTTCCGATCGACTACAGTGTTTTTAATTTCGTTTTCCGGCATTTTTTGAAGCGTTCAATTATATTGGAAAATTTCGCAGCAAAATCTAGCAATTACGGAAACCCCCATTAACTGAAGTCAGCGATCTTTTATACTCGGTGAATCTCTTTGTTGACACCTAAATAATACGGAGAAATCATAAAAAAAAATCAAAAATTTGGAAGGCGGATGGGTGGGGGTCAAAATTACGAATGATCAAAATGTAGACTGGGTGAAATAGCGAATAGCAATATGAACGAATGTTTAAAACAGAGAAAGGCGATATCACGAGAACCACGAAAGTAGTGACGGGGAAATGAAGAGCATGGAAATATAGAAACAAATTTTTATCGAAGACAAAACTTAGAACGAACAACATGGCGAGGGTCGAAATTCCGAATCGGCGATAATATCGAACACCTGAAAAAGCGAGCTAGTACAAATGTCAAATTGTGAATACTAAGAAAGTTTATTAATCCGAACCTATTATAGCAAAAGACCAAAATCTCGAAAGGTCAAAATCTCGAATGGCATTAACATCGAAGGCCCAAAATCTCGAAAGCATAGGAACACTTATTTCGGGAGTTTCTCGTTCCTCACACCACCAGACCGCGCTTATAGATGGAGCTGGCTACATGATGCTAATGGACTACATCGAAATAATATGGCCAAAAGCAACCCGATCGTATAACATTACAGAGGCCGTATAATAGAAGAACTCTGAATGAGAATATAAGGATATAAGCCATTAAAGGATTTGATTTGATTTGAGAATGGGATAGCTGCCACGCGTTATACATGTAATAAAATTTCATGGAAACTTTTCTACCCCAAAAATACTAATTTCATCGAAATTTGCTAAAAAAATTTCCTTCTGATTGGTTCAACCGATTAACGAGCCAAAAATATGTTCTGAAAACGATTTAAGAGTGATTTATTAAAAAAATTCTACTCCCAAAAGCTACAGTATCGCAAGTAAAAAAAAATATGTTTCTTCGTCAATTTTTTTCAAATTGATAACCTTTTGGCACAAGTACCAATTTTTTTTATATCATCTTCAGATGTCCTTCTACAACATTTTTGTTTCTAAATTGGCCAAAGTGGTGCGTCGAAGTTGAAAAAAAATATTGCGTTTTCATTGTATTTTCTAAAATTCCAGCGTTGTTTGAATCATTTAATTTCTTCGGACTCATTGCCCTTCAATGTACCCCGATAAGATGTATGATTGTTACCATTAATGAAAATATTCATCGTTCATGAAAAATTATTCAAATTAATTTTGGTAAAGGGTATTTTTTTTCATATTCATTTCTTTGTAGAAATATTATTAATTTACGAATAATATATTAACAGTTATTCCATTATTACTAAAAAACAGAATTCTCAATTATTGAATAATCTAATAGTAGTGTGACGAAGCTAAAACTATTCATAACATCAGTCTTATTGATAAATATCAATTTATTCACCTATAAGTGACTTATATTGAATGAGATGAATCAATTTTCGCTACTGTCATTTTCGACTACTACATTTCTTTCATCATTTTTGAATAAGTGACTATAAGGATTTGGGCTGGTCTTGGAATTTCCGACGGGTATGTCCCAAATGACAAGTATTATATAATTGCTGCAATGTGTGAGCAGCAGCCAACCCTAATTCTTCTTCCGTTAGCATATTCGCCATAGCATATATCGTCTGAATCCTGAGTAACTATATAGTATACTAGGGTGTGAAAAAAAAAAAAAAAAAAATCAGAAAAGTGGAAAACAAGACGGGGTTTTCCGCAGTACTTTTCATGACCGGAGCCATTACTTTTCTTATATTACCATAGATGCTGAAAATTGAAAAATTCAAACGTGCATCAACATTCCGGTACAGCATCTCAAATAGAATATCTCAGCCAAGTATGAGCTCTTAATATGTGTTGATATTTAGAACTGCCCATTCTAGTTTTTCCATTTTCTATTTGAATAACACGTAAAAAGAATCGGAAATTTTTTTTTTTTTTTTTTTCCGTCAACGGCTTGAAATTTATAAACTATCTAAATACAGATTCTTATAGAAAATTTCACGCTCTATAAAAAGTACTGGGATGGAATGTTCCCAACTCTCACTGATTAAGAGATATTCGCATATATAATCATCAATGATAAAAATTTTTTAATAAAAAAATAAACTTTTTCATACCTGATATTTTTTTGAGAAAGTTGACAGATTATCAGATAAGATCAGTATTTACATAAAAGAAAAAGTCAAATTAACGATTAAATCTGTTGTAAATACACAAAAATTACAAATTTCAACATGACCCAATGTTTATAGGCGAATATCTCCTAATAAGTGAGAGTTAGGAAAATTCTATCTCACTATCTGTACTTTTTTTATAGAATGTGAAATTTCCTATAAGAATCTGTATTTACATAGTTTATAAATCAAACGGCTTACGAAGAAAAAAAATCCAACAATTTTTCGATTTTTTTTTTTACGTGTTATTCAAATAGAAAATGGAAAAACTAAGATAGGCAGTTCTAAATATCAATATTAAGAGCTCATATCATTTGACTGAGATATTGCATTTGAGATGCTCTACCGGGATGTTTATGCGCGTTTGAATTTCTTTTTTGGCACACCCTATAGTATACTTATTATAATTCTTTTGATGAGAAAAATTAACGGACGATCCGGGAATCGAACCCAGGATCTACGGACGCCTATCCGGGGACTTACACCCGAGACCACCTAGCTCGCCCACGGATCACCGCAACTTTTCTCATCTTTTAAATTCTTGCGCTCAGTATATCTAATGTTATGATTCTTGGGTATGTAGCACTGAGTAGTACGCAAGGCAAAGTCACATACACTATAGCACCTGTATGACGGATGTGTCACGAGCAGGCTGTGTGAGTTTATTGTATATAGCGGCCTTTTAATGTGCGTATTATTATTTATTAAGTAATTAATTAAATATTTTTCAATTAATTACTTAACTTATCTATCCCTGATTATTTAATTTGTAAATAATTCTTTTGATGAGAAAAATTAACGGACGATCCGGGAATCGAACCCAGGATCTACGGACGCCTATCCGGGGACTTACACCCGAGACCACCTAGCTCGCCCACGGATCACCGCAACTTTTCTCATCTTTTAAATTCTTGCGCTCAGTATATCTAATGTTATGATTCTTGGGTATGTAGCACTGAGTAGTACGCAAGGCAAAGTCACATACACTATAGCGTGATCCGTGGGCGAGCTAGGTGGTCTCGGGTGTAAGTCCCCGGATAGGCGTCCGTAGATCCTGGGTTCGATTCCCGGATCGTCCGTTAATTTTTCTCATCAAAAGAATTATTTACAAATTAAATAATCAGGGATAGATAAGTTAAGTAATTAATTGAAAAATATTTAATTAATTACTTAATAAATAATAATACGCACATTAAAAGGCCGCTATATACAATAAACTCACACAGCCTGCTCGTGACACATCCGTCATACAGGTGCTATAGTGTATGTGACTTTGCCTTGCGTACTACTCAGTGCTACATACCCAAGAATCATAACATTAGATATACTGAGCGCAAGAATTTAAAAGATGAGAAAAGTTGCGGTGATCCGTGGGCGAGCTAGGTGGTCTCGGGTGTAAGTCCCCGGATAGGCGTCCGTAGATCCTGGGTTCGATTCCCGGATCGTCCGTTAATTTTTCTCATCAAAAGAATTATTTACAAATTAAATAATCAGGGATAGATAAGTTAAGTAATTAATTGAAAAATATTTAATTAATTACTTAATAAATAATAATACGCACATTAAAAGGCCGCTATATACAATAAACTCACACAGCCTGCTCGTGACACATCCGTCATACAGGTGCTATAGTGTATGTGACTTTGCCTTGCGTACTACTCAGTGCTACATACCCAAGAATCATAACATTATACTTATTATAGTCTATAAAACATTAGGGACGTGAAGAACAGCCAAAATTCTGAGTCAATTATTAGAAAATGATGAAATATATGTAGTAATAGATGACAATGACATTATGACATTTACAGTTAAAAAAATTCATAGTATAAATAAGAGTCGACTTTCTAAATAGAATTTTCCAACTTTGTTATACCAGCTTTATATTATTTATTAATTGAAAATACCGTTTTCTTAAAGATCATCAATACTACTGGTATAAAAAAATTAATATTGAACAATAAATTTCTTTTTCCCCAAATTCATGCTAATATTTTTTGGATTATTTATGTACGTATTTTGATTGATGATCATAATAAAATATACTATTTTTGTCGTGAGAACTATATAAATAGTGTCGACAGTTGAAATGTTCAGAAAATTTGTATTGTTCAAGTACAGATAGGTATATCCCGGAAACTGCGCTAGAAAAAACGCAAGACAGCTATCTTATGCTCACCCTGCTACAGCTTTTTATGTGGTTTTTATCATATCACATTTCAGTATTGAAGCTGATAATTCACAAATTTGTGAGTTCCATCGAGTATCGACAGTCATTTACACAAACGAATTGACTCAGTCCATGCGGGGGGCAGATATATCCTTCTTAGTTCTCACTTGGCTATATGGCCCAAGAAGGCCTCTGTATTGAGATAATCGTATCCGCATCTTTAACCCGCTGAGGGTCATCGTTTTCTGGCGTCCTAATCTGGGCCAGCCTGGGTCTTTAGTATAACCTATGAATTCGTTTACTCATAAAACACATTTTAATTCTGATTTTTCAACTTTACGGTAGTGAAATAGAATCGTCAGAGTCTCAGGAATACTAATATGCAGGTTTTGTATCAATACGTTCATTTTATGAAACATGGTGACAGATAATGCAAGAAGAAAGTCAGAAATTTCAGCGAAAATGACCCTTACGCATAAGGTGGTACTGGGTGGCTGCACACCCAGTTGGACTTCAGCGGGTTAAAACTACCATGTATACCATATTTCAGCAAAGATGACAAAAAAACGAAGTGAAAACTGTTGTGAAGTGGTTGTGATGATCTAGAATTGTGCATTAAAACGCCATGTGAAAAGATGCAAAGGAAGCTGCTTGCATGAGGATCTTATTATTCTTAAATTTTATTTGTTACAGGTAAGTAAGCGTTACAAATTCTAAAACTATGCAATCCCCTCTCCCTCCCCCTGCGATGAACGTGAGATGTGCATATACATATACTCATTGATATATTTCATAAAACGCAATATTTGCGTAACCTATATCTATTATCTACGTAATTCTGAAAAATTTTATGATGTGTAGATTCAATTTGCGTCTCAATACCCTGATTAACCCTTTCAGTCACGCAATTCGATTTTATTTGGCATTGAAGTGTAGATATACGTTTTCGAAGTATTTTTCGACGCTGAATCCGAACCCGAAGTTTTTTTTTGGTAGTCTTTACCCCATTTCAGGGGTTGTTCTTTAGTTTTTTATATTTTCAATACCGTGTTCGGATTCAGCGTCGAAAAATACTTCTAAAACGTATATTTACACTTCAATGCCAAATAAAATTGAATTGTGAGACTGAAAATAAAATGACGCCACTATAGTGGCATTTGTGACTGAAAGGGTTGAGAAAGCTCATGGATAAAATATCTGATCTAGGGTGCGAAATCGTAGTGTTAGCTATGACGTGTTTTTTTGTTTATTCACACTGTGTATATCGCAATGAGTGAAGTAAATGATTGTACTAACTGACCTGGTCTTAGTTCCGGCATATTCGCTACTCAACGCATTTCTCGTCTACAACCACCGCTTGACGGCGTCGACCGAGAGTATACCTAAAATCGGCGCGTTGCAACAGTGTCACTGTCAAGTGTCAAAACATCATTCATCGTTTATTCGTTGCGTTGAGCAGTCTTAGATTGGCGAGTGAGCTTACTAGATAGCTATTTTCTTACGTACTTTTCACTATTGTATTCTGTCTTAGTATTTTTAAATTTTCATTTTCGTACAACCCAAAGACAATCGGTGCGTAAAGGGTATTTTCTGATATATTGATTTGTTATTGTATTCTTGTATTTCTCGTGTTAAGAGACAATTGTTGTGTGAAAAGTGTTATTCTGATAATTTTTGAATATAATAATTTTTAAATTTTCATCATCGTACAACCCAAAGACAATCAGTGCGCGAATGGTATTTTCTGATAAGTTTTCATATTAATCGTAGTCTTTCTTAGTATTTTTGAATTTTCACTATCGTACAACCCAAAGACAATCGGTGCGTAAACGGTCTTTTCTGATAAGTTTTTATAATAATTTGTTTTCATTCTTGTATTCATCGTGTTAAAAGACAATCGATACGTGAAGCGGAGTTTGTTCTTATTTTTTAATACCATTAGTCTCAAGTCATACTTGTTTTTTTTTTTTCCATTTTTGCTATCACTGATTGAAACATCTATCATCGTAAAAGTATTTTATTTTTGTATCCGGTTCTATTGAGTTGAGTGTTAGAGGATGCCTCGAAGACCGCAGAGACGGTTACCTCTATCTGCGAGAATGAAAGACGGGAAAATCTATCAACAGAGTCGAACACCTCATACGGGAATTATGTAAGATGAAAGAAATATTTCAAATTCTACGCAAGTCAATTCACATTCCAATTATGTTGATACGTCATTTTCAATCTAAATTTTGTGCATTCGAAAAATTAATCAATTGCATGTGAATGTCGGAATGTTTGGTGGGTTAGTCTCAGTTGGCATGCTTTAAGGTAGCTCCGTCACGTAGGGACGTATCGCGTGGGTGTCTCGATAAGGCTCTCTTCATTTTTAGTAATATGTATGCGTTTCAATCTACAGTTAATAAAAAATGAATTGTTGCTAATATTTTGTAGGAATTAGGGCTGGTATATTGAAATTAAGAACACTGTAAAATGTGAACAATTTTACGTTACGGTACTGCATAGAGAAGTACGGCAACGTTGCAACTCGCCTATCTTACTGATCTTACTCTCTTTCTTCAAAGCACCCATCACCACGCAGCCGGCTGTCACCGTGATTTGATATTTATTTTTCACCGGAATTTTAGATACGTTTTCTATGACATTACTCAGGAATAATACCTCACAATGTACGAGGATCTAAAAGTGAGGTTAGCTTACAAGATGTTTTCATTACTGCGCATGCGCGACTCACTATACGCTTGTATGGTGTATGCATGCCTGTATGTGAGAGCCAGCTGATGGCTGCGGCGTTGCTAAATCTCTATACGGTTACAATTTCTCTCGGAAATGCATCTTTTCCATCACTTTATTACAGAATATCTATTCACATAAGTCGGTGACTCGATACTTTTCAATGATATTTAGAATTCTCATGGCCCAGTGAACGAGATTCTTGTTTTTTTGTTAACATCTGTTTTCTAAATGCATAGATATAACGTGTTTTATGCCTCTAGAGAGTAGTCCTTCCATAAGCCTCTGTGCTAAAAATTCATATTTCAACTCTTTTTTTCTTTGTTATTTGGTCGGTAACTTAGTCTGGAATTTCGCATACATGAAGATCTATACTTTAGGTACATTATATTAAAAAATAGTTTTCTTCTGGTTTGATCGAGTTCGTGACGGAGCCACCTTAAGAGCATGTCCTAGTCATATAGTTACCTGTTGAGAAAAAAACAAAAAAGTCGCAAAAACTCGGAAACGATGATCAAAAATGATGTATAATAGATTTATTATATTAGATCGCGTAAATCGCGTAAATCGCGTAAATAACGCAACAGTGACGATGATTTACGCGTAGAGCCATCTGTCGGGCGTTTCGTTAGCCTCGACCGTCTCATGTCTTAGCTGTCAGAAATCAACAATTTTACACTATTTACATCTTTATACCGTTCTTCTTTCGTTATCTCGGCCCTATTGTTGCGTGAAACAACAAAATTTTTAGACACAAATGTTCGTCATTGCTGTGAGACTTGAGGTAAAAAGCCGGTTCTTGCGTTTTAGACGCACAGGCGTTGATATGAACCAAAATAAGTGACACGGCCACACTTGAGGAACCAAAAAAATTCATTTTTCTCGATTTCGACGAATCTCGCGTGCTAGATCGAACCTATTCGTCCCTAATCATCGAATAAATCTATTATACATCATTTTTGATCATCGTTTCCGAGTTTTTGCGACTTTTTTGTTTTTTTCTCAACAGGTAACTATATGACTAGGACATGCTCTTAAGGGGATATACGCAGTCAGGAGGCAGAAAAAAACCGACTTTCCAATCATTTTTCCTGAATAGACATTTTAATTTATTAATATACCGTGAAGTTAAAGGGAAACCGAACGTTGGCCGCACATAGTACTTCTACTTCTTCTGCCAGTGACTGTCAACTCGATTCTCCCGGCGCCTGTGGCCGAGGCCACGCTCATCCATAGTGTGAGCCGGTCGCCGGGCAAATCGAGATGGCAGTCACTTGCAGCGAGTAGAAGCTCACGTACGCAACGTGAGCGTGTGTTGGTCGAACTATAGTGCGGCCGTCGTTCGGTTTTCCTTTAACTTCACGGTATACATATTATGGTAACTTGGAACTTTGTTTTGATATTTTTTATTTGTAAAAATAATGATTTTTGAAGCTGCTAAAGTCGATCTCTAACGCCGATGATTCTAAAAATAGGCGTCTTGCGGTGAGCACGATATCTCTGGACTGAATCATCCGAAATGAAAAAACCAAAGGAAAATTCGTTATTATAAGGTATCATCTGGTATTTAATCGAAGGAATAAGCAAAATATTAATTTTTAACAAAATAGCGGGTTCTCAAAAAAAAAAAAATCTATTTTTGATAAAATTTTGGCCTTAAATTGTTTATAAAATGGAAATTATTTATCGGCGAGAAAAAACCTTCGATCAATCTCTAGAAAATATATTTATCAAGCTTGTGTCCAAATTTGAGACTCATCGGTTCAGCCGTTTCCGAGAAATCTTGCTCACCGACTTTAAACCACAGTTTTGAGAAAAACGCGTTCGAAGTTTCAGAACTTCAGCACTCTAGGTCTAGGACATAATGGAAATTCTTCTAAAATGTGCGTCCGACTTCGAGAATATTATTGTCGGATTGAAATGAAATTTTCCGTGTTATACTTGAATATATGTACAGTTGGGCAATAAAGTTCTTGCAGGGTCGAAACTTAGGCTTATGCATTTTAGCGTCTATGCCTTCGAGCAGGCCCCCTCACACCGCAGACCCCGCTCGCAGAGCCCGTCGATGCGTGACGCCTGATATTTCGAAAGTATTTCTTACTTTACTTTGAGTAGGTAATCTGGCCGATTTGCCTTCTCGCCTACCGACTCGTCAAGCGTCATCGACAAATACGTATAGAATATATCGTCACCTGATTTCAAACTTCATTATTTTAGTGAGAAAGAGTTAAATCGAACTCGATTTTGATATCATACAGAAGTAACTTATGCAATAATCAGAAATACAATTGATTTTACAACCGAAAATTTTATTGATCGTACATTTTTTAATTTTTTTAATTTTTCATCGTTTTCATTGTTTTCACTTATAGATATACTGAGGTTTCCGTGAAACATAGCGCAAGAGCTGTAAGCAGTGCCGACTTAAGTGCATGTTAGGCCCCTAGGCAAACGTAAATTCATGGGCCCCCTCCCCCTCCCCCCCAGCCCCTGTCAAAATATATTACAAGGAGAACTGAAAAAATGGTTGAAAAAAATGTATCATATTTCATCTGGAACTTGAGTCAAGTCAAGGAACCGGGAGCGGAAATAAGTAAAGTATTTTCAGTATAATACGGAAATGTAATTATTAGACTGTGTAAAAAAAAAAACGACATCCTCTTTTTGTTTGGGCCCTTTCGAAAATAGTTAGTGCTTATTATAAGGAAATTTGTCCCCAAAGCTCAGCTATGTAGCTTGAACACAGAATTAGCGCATTTGAAAATAAGATTTCCCATGTATTTCAAATGGCAAAATTTCTTTATCCTAGTTTTATTTTTAAAACTCTCTTTATTCAACTGATAGGAATAAAGTAGATATACGGTTTTGTAGAGAATTTTATGATCTACAAAAATAGTCCTTTGGCCCAAGTTGCTCGATTGAACCGTTAACGAGTTACAGTGGTTTAAAAGTCATATGTATATTTGATTAATACTTACTTTTCGACAAATTAATTAAAATTTTTTTTTTCAACCATTTTCTCAGAAATTTTTTTCCCTTCAAAACCGTATATTTACTTTATTCTTATCAGTTGAATAAAGAGAATTATAGGAATAAAACTAAGATAAATAAATTTTGCCATTTGAAATACATGGGAAATCTTATTTTCAAATGCGCTAATTCTGTGTTCAAGCTACATAGCTCAGCGTTGGGGACAATTTTCTTCATATTAAGCACCAACTATTTTCGAAAGGGCCCGAACAAAAAGAAGATGTCGTTTTTTTTTTGACACAGTCTAGTCCCGAGTAGAAATTTGATCCGGCTCTGATCAGGTCCCGATCATGCTTGCCTTAACATCAGATGTGGTACTGATCAGGCAACATTATCGGGCCCTTATCAGGAATGTAACGCTACGTAAGGGCAGGCCCTGAAGAGGCTAGACGCATTAGGGCCTGCACGGGAAAGTACGTCAGGTCCTGAAGGGAATAGACGCATCAGGGCCTGCGCAGGAGAGTACATCTGGTCCTGAATGGGCGAGACGCATCAGGGCCTGCGCGGGAGAGTACGTCAGGTCCTGAAGGGGGTAGACGTGACTGGGCCAGCACGGATTTGTCAACGGAAATTTGATCCGGCTCTGATCAGGCAACATTAGAGGGCCCCTGTCAGAAATATAACGCTACGTAAGAGCAGGTCCTGAAGGGGCTAGACACGTCAGGGCCTGCGCGGGAAAGTACGTCAGGTCCTGAATGCGCTTGAAGCGTCAGGGTCTGCATGAATCAGTAAATTCGGCCCTGAAATGGTTGGGGGCGGCAAGAGTTATCATGGGCGAGTATGTCAGGCCCTGAAGGGGTGTACCGCGTCACGGCCCGGACAGTTTGCTATAAGATGTCATGAAGGGCCACGACGCGTCGAAACCTGGGGGAGTTAAGGTATAATTACAGATCTTGAACAAGCCAGTACTTTAAGCCCGCTGGAGCCGTGGAGGCCAATACGTCAAGCTTAGAACAACCTGATGCCTCAAGACTCTGAACAACAGTCCTGTCCACAAATGATTTCTTTATAAAAGAAAAAAAAAAAAAAGCAAAAAAAAAAAAGCAAAAAAGCAAATTCAATTTCATCGAAGTTTAGTTGGTGAAAAATGGTGAGAAGTCGCGCATCGCGGATTTTTATTTTCTTTTTAAATAGCATAGAAATTCATTTTTTTTTTTTTTTTTACTTAGAATTTTGTAGCCCACTAGTTAAGGCTTGTACGATGTAAAAATTCCAGTAGCCGCTAGTAAATTGAATTTTGAACAAGCTAGAGTATCCGATCCTGATAGAGCTTACAGTAAAACACAGGCCCTGGAACAATCTCACTATTCCCGTCCTATCTAGACAACGTATCGCCCGTCTTATGATTAATGTGATAGCAATAGGTAGTTGCGCTAATGAAATAAAAATAGTTACATGAGTGTTTTATCATTTTTTATTTTGAATATTGAACTGATAATTCTGTAATATTGTTCTGATAATTCTGTTTTTTTTTTTAACGAACTGATAATACAACCTTGGATACGAAGTAGAGTGAATGCTTAATATTTTAATACTTTTGGTAATAGATTAATACTTATGTTGTACTCATGAACAAAATATAGTGAAGTACCTCGACGATCGATATACTCATATGAAAATCACAGATGTGTATATTGCACACGTGCGCATCACATACCATGAATTCGCGACGGAAAGTGCACGATTATACTGAACTATGCCTGTAACATAAGTTTTTTTCTCATACATCGAACTGATAGTTTTTTACTTGTTTTTAAACGAAATGATAAATCTTAGTATGAGGAAGATAAGGATGAGGATGAGCTGTAGTTCAGTCATCGTAAATTCACGGTATATGTTAAATAGAGTACGTCAATAAGTCAACATTACAGGTATCAAGTAGGCTGATTCTCGACTGCTTTTCGCTTTCTATGTACCCTCTGACCCTCCCAATCGTTTGCGTTATTGAGGACAGTTCCCAAGGCATCATTGAACTGTTTGTCATTGACGGGCGAGTTTTTAGGATTTTTTCCGTATTCGTTGACAATGACTTCTGAAATTCAGGATAGATAAAAAAATGTTAATAAATTGAACGAATAGCTATATTTATAGTTTAAGCTGTTATCTCATTCAAATTCAAAGTTGATTACCATACCTTTAATGCATCTACAGAAAACTGTTGATATCAATATTTGTTTTTTGGGAGATTTCTTGACTGCAGTGAAATTAATTGCGACAGCTCTTGCCATGTACTTTTTGATTATGTTAGTGATGCTACGAGACACATGAGATTTCGGTTCAACTAAGTACCACATATCACGTTTCTGAAATAAGCATATAATTATTGTACTAATTTGAAATGAAATGTGCGATTATTAACGTTTGCTGGGCATACAACTCTATGCACGAATGATTGAGTTCTCAAAAATTCTGTGCATACGATTGTCAAAAAATTTCAAGCCTACGAAGAGATATTATAAACCATTAACTTACGAGTTGTGTGCAAATATTCGCATCCGCTGCGATTTTTTTTTCAAATTTGTCAAATTCGTCCAGGTTTAGAAATGGAAGGTTAAAACCATATGTTTCTGCAAAAGTTTTGTCAATAGTGAACAATCGTTGACTTGTGATCTGTCCTGGGTCGTTTATTGCTGTGACCAGTCTGTCTACAGTACTTTTTAGCGCTATCAACGACGTCTGGATTTGACTGAGGTGTGTTTGATGACTACGGTAAGCTTTTAGTACATCGTCGACTGTCCCTGATAAATATATAACATCGATATAAGTCTAGCAGCTATTTATGAATAATACATCCTTCAATCACCAATTCCATAAAAAAAAGTTATTTTTTTAATCGTTCAATAGTCACCGTTTGTTTTAAGATCATCATTATTGTTAGTTGCAGATTTTGATGATTCTGACGAATTTATCAAAACTCTAGTAGGTTCTGCAGTAGGATGAATAAAAATATAACATCAATAAATATATAACATCGATATAGGTCTAGCAGCTATTTATGATTAATATATCCTTTAATCTTCAATTCCATTTAAAAAAAAAGTAATTTTTTCAATCGTTCAATAGTCACCGTTTGTTTTAAGATCATCATTATTGTTAGTTGTAGATTTGGATGATTCTGACGAATTTATCAAAACTCTAGTAGGTTCTGCAGTAGGATGAATAAAAATATAACATCGATAAATATATAACATCGATATAAGTCTAGCAGCTATTTATGATTAATATATCCTTCAATCATCAGTTCCATTAAAAAAAAAAAGTTATTTTTTCAATCGTTCAATAGTCACCGTTTGTTTTAAGATCATCATTATTGTGAGTTGTAGATTTTGATGATTCTGACGAATCTATCAAAACTCTAGTAGGTTCTGCAGTAGGATAAATAAAAATATAACATCGATAAATATTTAACATCGATATGAGTCGAGCAGCTATTTATGATTAATACATCCTTCAATCATCAATTCCACAAAAAAAAAGTTATTTTTTTAATCGTTCAATAGTCACCGTTTGTTTTAAGATCATCATTATTACTAGTTGAAGATTTTGATGATTCTGACGAATTTATCAAAACTCTGGTAGGTTCTGGAGTAGGATTGAGCGTCCGAACTGCTAATTTATCATTATTGTTCTTCTTAAATGTACTAATATTCTGACCATTCAGTGCTACAGAAAAATAGATTTGAAATAAAATAAACAACTAATCCACAAATAAATGAAGAATGCTTGACTTTTAATTGAAATTGAATTAACTCTTTTTTTGATTTGTATGTGTTCAACGCATACTGAACAAAAATTTTACACAACGATCATCAGAAAACGTCAACAAAGAATAAAAAGAGTAATAAATAGCTCAGGATAAAGTATTTTGAACTCATCTAAATCAATACTTATTTTTTTCTTTGTTTTCAAAGAAAATTGTACCAGGCAACAAGTTAGAAAGCTTTTTAGTTTTTAATTCTTTTATCAGTAGGTGAAATACATACAACATATCCCACTAAATCCATTCTCTTAAAAAAGTGATTAAAACTTACAATGTGATTGAGTATCTGAGTCATCATCCTCCTCGCTAAGTGAAGGAACTTGTGAAAGTCTTAGAACATCTTCAGTATTATTAGTAGTTTTCTTCAAGCGATATGTCTTTTTAACTAAATTCGATTTCTTAATAGCATGCCCTTCCGATTCAGTTGAAAAAGCATATCTTTCTTTTTCTAAGATTTTTAGTTTGTTTACGGCATCCTCGTACGATCCTGAAGTAATTACATGAACAATTCAAATAATTATATATTGCATATTTGACACGAATATATTATTTAAAATTCAAAAGGTCAACAAGATTCGAATACTCACTAGCTTCACCAATTATGTCCACATCAAATTTTGGCCAACTTTCAGGAGGTGGTGCTAGAGCTTTCACAAGATCATGTAGTACAGAGAAATCCTCCTCCGTATATGGGGGTGGCATGAATTTAGTGACTAGGGTCTCATTTTCAAGATCATATGATATCCAGTTCGAAGGCACAAAATCTATACTTTTTTTTTTGCAAAGAGTTTCTCCGATGAACTCCACCATCTTGTAAATTTTGACCGCCATCTATATACTCACTGGAAAGTAAAGTTTGATATTTAACACAGGATTTTTCTGAACTTTTTCATATTTTATGATTATGGCTAACGAAGTATGCATACGCTAAAGCTATAAGCCATAACCAAAAAAAAAAAATTCATATTATTTTAAACTTTGACGGAATCACTTTCCTTTTTCCATTCATTTAACGTGCGACTTTTTTGTATTTTGGAATTTTTTTTTTGTCATTTCATCAGCTATCCAACGAATTATTGTTGATTTTTCTTTTTCAAAAGGTTTCTCGCGATAGTTTTAAAATAAAATGAAAAGAAAGAAATAAAATAAATTTTTACGGCAAACATAAAATTTGTTGCGTCACACTGAAATGGACGTCGCGCTCGGGACGCTTGGGAGGTTATGCTAGATGATATTTAGAACAGAAGCAACAATATTTCGTTAAATTGCAGTTAGCAGAATTTGTTACTCTGTGAGAGACGAATAATGGATTCAAAATGCGTACCTTGTTTACGAAGTATCAAGAACTTGAGAGGTTTTGTGAAAATCTGTCCTACAACCCTGGCAACGTGAAGATTATAAACAACGAACTATAACGTGAACAAACGCATCTCTAGAAAAGTCACAGCCAACTTGGCACACGCCAGGTCTTTTGTCTGTTTATTGCAGAAAAAAAAAAAAAAAATGAAAAAAACAGCCGAAATCAGATGCCACTGCCAAGCACCTAGATCATCACATTAGATCATCATCATCATCCTCCGGAGCCGCGGAGGTGCTTTACACGTGAAGAAGAGGCATCGTATACAGTTTCTGGCCCCTCGCATCATCGCTCATGATGCTAAGGGTGACCATTTTTGTCACAATTGACTTTAGAGGATATGTTACTCGGTTTTCTTGTCCGTCAATTACCTCCCACATTTTTAGAGACGCAGAATCACATGGATACGTGAAAATGGGTTTCCTTATTCGCAAAATCGTTCCGGTTACCTCCAAATTATCTAACTGTTCACCTGGCCGCATCGACAAATCATCAATTCGCAATATCTTGTTATCCTTTAGTAAGACCGTATTATCAGGTGAATTCGTCGAAAGTAGTGATTCTTTATACTTAATTCTTTTAACGTGAATAATTCCGGTAGGATCCGCACGTTGCTGTTTCAAAACAACAATAGTAGGTGGCAATGTTGCTTTTTCAGTACTAGCAAAACATGTCTCGTGAAGACGTCGACAGAGTTGCGCCAATGGCCGATTACCACTGCGGAGCATTTTTTTCATTTTTCCCAACGTATTTTCAAAAGGAAATGCCGTTACTTCGCTTAGTGAACAATCCATATTTTTGGCGTCATCGGCAAGATGAATCAGGTTGTGGAAGTTTATTACTTGACTCTCTTTTCCATAATAGTGAAGCGCTAGTCCAACGAATCTGTTCAGGTACACTTTGGCGTGACGGTTGTACTTCGAAGCTAAATCTCGTGAACTTAATATTCTGCAAGCCACGTGGAAAAGTAAAAAATGTTCGTACAGATTTTTTGGTCAAACCATTTTGAGAACAATCGGACCACAGTACAATAGAAAAAACCTAAATTCAGTCGCTTTCCACTTTGCAACATCAGAGATTGATCTAGTAGTACGTTGGAAATCGTTGGGTATTTGAGACTGGAAACCAATAAGGAGTTGAGACATGAGAGATTTGCTACGCTGGCTTAATTTTGTGGATCGATTACCCTGTAGCCAAAAATCAACTAGCAGCTTTTTCATCACGCCCAGGCAGCAGAGATGCATAAAATCCAATACAAATTGAAAGACCATGTCAAGCCCAGATTTGATCGTAGTTAGAGGCGATACAGCATTGTGGTGTTCAGGATTTTCTTGGTTTCGGAACGATTGATCACTTCTCTCCTTACAGGTTGAAGAATCATATATGGTTCTTCTTTCGAATCGTTCTCCGCGCACGGTACACCGTTCGCATGCGTAGTATCCCCCGTGGCCTTTTATACACTTAACAAATGAGCGTGCAGGTGTATCGCAAATGAAACAATGTATACGCACTTTTAGTGATATTCCATCAATTTGAATTCCAGTGACTAATAATACGTTGATTTCTTCAATGAATTCATTCAGGTAATGATTCAAATTGTCAGGTTTTCCATTACCTGCATATACAGCTACAGGAAATGGTGCGTATATGTCTGGCTGACAATGTACTTTACATAGAATCGGCCAGAATTGTTTATTACTTGATTTAAACAGAGGCAAGCCGTCCATGTTTATTTGTAAATTAATACACTTATCTTGATGTAAATTCGCATTTATACAGCTTCGAAGACTCTTCGCTAAACCGAAATAGACGAATTCGCCTATATCACTACCGTCATTATTTTTGAATTTCTGTACGTCATAATTAGCACATGATGTTTTGAGAAATGTTTTAGAAGAAACTGGTAAGTCCGGGAGTAATCTTTGTCTTAGAATACCAAGTAGTTCATCTAAGTGGGTCTGTGGTATATTCGACTTCATGGCCCATTGTCGAAGCTGCGTTATTTCATCACGAGCATTTAGAGTTTCATCTTCTTTTTCTACACATGCTTCCTCATCAGATGTACTATTTTCCAATTCACTGCTACTTTCTGAAAAACTGTTTTCATCATCTTGAGCTTCTCCCGCTATTGCAGGCAATCGTTCGGACTCCACTTCGTCACAAAATACGTCTATGTGAGTAGTAACTGCGACATGCACATTTTCCATTTCACTTGATCGTTCCCTATCTTCATTTTCAAACTCGGCCATGAACTGATCGTTTTCAAAGTCTGGTGATTCTAAGGGATGGTTAACGCTTTCTCGATCATTTGTAGAAGTTGAAGGTACCACTTATAAAAAAAATCACGAGATATTATACACATTATACATCCGTCTTTTATCAATAAAATTAACGTATTTAAAAAGTGACTTTGGAAAGTTGCACTCACCTGGAGGTTCCCTTGTTTCATTGCTGATAGTGTTGATCTTGCGACGAACTGCACGAAATCTTTGGACTCGTAACCGTGTCGCTTCCCTTTTTATATTGATTTCCTTATTCATTTCAGTGTACCTGAGTAAACTTATAATCAGCGGAAACACGCGTATCGTTGAAATATGAGGTTATCAACAGCCGTGCAGTTGTTAATTGTCCCGGTTATACGAAATTTCTGCGTACGGCGCCGGCGGGACGCGATTTGGCTGACTTCGGACCCAGTCTGGCTTGCCATAAGTGGGCCGTGTCGAGACCCAGTCTGAAAGACGCAGTGGGGCTTGCCGTAAATTGGTTTATTTGGGACCCAGTCCGGAAATACTCCGTCAGGCTTGCCGTAAGTTGCCCTTGTCGGGACCCAGTCTAGAAATCCGCAGTAGGGCTTGCCGTAAGTTGGCCTTGTCGGGACATACACGGAGAAAAATTTATAGTAAATTTTCTCATACTCATGTAGTAGTTGTGTCATACTTCCAATATGACGATCGTTCCGATACATTATACTCAATGTTCCATGAATGTGAGAAAGACATTCCTATATATTCATGGTGACATTAGGTATAAAGTATAGGAACAATCGTCATATTGAAAGTTATGACACAAGTCGCGTCCCTAATGCCATAAAGGCATACAGCGTATGCTTTTAGCATAGGTTATATGCCTTTATGGCATTAGGGACGCGAAGTACTATATGAGTATGCGAAAATTTACCATGAATTTCTCTCCGTGTTAGTCCAAAACTTCGCAGTGGGGCTTGCCGTAAATTGGTTTATTTGGGACGCAGTCGGGAAATACCCAGTGAGGCTCGCCGTAAATTGGCCTACTTGGGACCCAGTCGGGAAATACTCCGACAGGCTTGCCGTAAGTGGGCCTTATCGGGACCCAGTCTGGAAATCTGCAGAAGTATTTGCCGTAAGTTGGCGTTGTCGGGACATAAAGTCTGAAGGCCTGCCGTGGATTGGCCTGCTTGGGACAGAGTATGGAAATACCCAGTGAGGCTCGCCGTAAGTTGGCCTTGTCTGGACCGAGTATGGAAATACCCCGTCAGGCTTACCGTAAGTTGGCCTTGTTGGGACTCGCAGTGTGAAAATACCTCGTCAGGCTTGCCGTAAGTTGACCTTATCGGGACCCAGTCTGGAAATCTGCAGAAGTACTTGCCGTAAGTTGGCGTTGTCGGGATATAAAGTCGGAAAATACGCAGGGGGCCTGCCGTGGATTGGCCTGCTTGGGACCGAGTATGGAAATACCCAGTGAGGCTCGCCGTAAGTTGGCCTTGTTGGGACCGGGTATGGAAATACCCCGTCAGGCTTGCCGTAAGTTGGCCTTGTTGGGACGCAGTGTGAAAATACCCCGCCAGGCTTGCCGTAAGTTGGCCTTATCAGGACCCAGTCTGGAAATTTGCAGAAGTACTCGCCGTAAGTTGGCGTTGTCGGGACATAAAGTCTGAAAATACGCAGGGGGCCTGCCGTGGATTGGCCTGCTTGGGATCGAGTATGGAAATACCCAGTGAGGCTCGCCGTAAGTTGGCCTTGTTGGGACCCAGTCTGGAAATACCCCGTCGGGCTTGCCGTAAGTTGGCCTTGTCGGAACCCAGTATGGAAATACCCAGTAAGGCTCGCCGTAAGTCGGCCTGATCTGAGCCAGGTCAGAAATCTCTTTGAATGGTTCCCCAGATTTGGGACAGATTTGGTCCATATCTGGGGTTCCACAGTACGGCATTCCGGGATCCCGCCGGGTCCGGGCCTCATATCACACCAGGCATTCCGGATCAAATTTCTACTCGGGGTAATCTATACACTCAGCAACAAAATTAACGGGGCGCACCCGGCACTCGGCGAAATAATACCGATTTCCGAAATGCTGTAACTCAATGAAAAATTGTCGAAAAAAATCATTCGGGGAATCATTTTGAAGGTTGAATCTTCCAGATGGTTTCTGGAAATTCTTCCTCCGGCCATTTTGGACCGCATGGCGTAGGTTTGAGTGCCGGGCTGCGAAAAACCAGAAGAATCGAGTTTTTCGAAGTTCCTGGACTGTACCTGTGCATCCTGGATAACGCCAAATCAGTCTACGCCTACTCGTCGATCCTGCCCTTATTGACATTGCTTCACCAAAAGTTGAATAACTCTGTGGAAAAAAATCGTGCGACAAATTTTGAACCATTTTGAAGAGGAGATTTCAGGCTACAAAATGGCTATCTCGAAAGTTCTCTCCGATTTTTTTAACGTCCCGTAGAGAACTTTGAAAAAAAAAAAAAAATTCTGGCGTTTCGCAACCCGGCACTCAAACCTACGTCATGAGGTCAACAATGGCCGGAGGAAGAACTTTCACAAACCATCTGGGAGATGAAGTTTCAACCTTTAGAAAATGTTATTTCTCTCATAAACGATCTTAGCTTCCTTACGGAAAAAAACCCTCAAATTTAAGGGGTAAATTCGCACCCCCAAAGTTTTGGGTGTTTACCATCAAAACTCAGGGCTTACCCTGTATTTGGGGGTGAAATTTGAGGGTAAACCCTGAGTTTTCATGGTAAACCCCCAAAACTTTGGCGGTGCGAATTTACCCCTTGAATGTGAGGGTTTTTTTCCGTAAGGGCGCTTTCTCAAATCGTCACGATAAACAACAAAACAAGCGATATCCCGTTTCCAATAGCAACAGCAGTTGCGTTGTGAAATCGCGACAGTCACTTGTTACATTTGTGCGAGCGCGGCATTGTCGCCGAAGACGGGCGGCATGCATTTGAAATGATGGTGTGTTAGGATTCGGCACCTAAGAGCAATTCGTTACATATTTTTTTTTTATTGATAACTATGAAAAGAAAAGTTTGTGAATGGGCCCCCTGAAGTTTCGGGCCCCCAGAATTTGCCTACGTTGCCTAGGGGAAGAAACGGCCCTGGCTGTAAGCTACATAGTCTCTGCAAGATGAAGTGCAGGCAGAAGCTGCGCGACTGCAGGCTCAGTTAGCGGAGGCACAGGTCGAATTGCGGCATCAAGCTGAAGCCCAAGCCGAACAGGAGAGAAGACGGCCATTGGAAGAAGATGATGGTAATAGCAGGGGTACACTTTTTATCATGTGCAAAATAACTTTGAGTTTCAAAAAAGTAATAATTCGTTCGTATACAACACGTTTTTGTTGAGTCCATTGAAGTTGGTTTTAATCGAAATCATTACTATACTTACGTGTAACGTAGTGTAACAATTGAAAAGTCCAGGTCAATCCATCATGATACTGAACAAATTTGTGTCTGAATGTGACTTATAATTGAAAATTCGAGACCACCCAGAAAACCATTTCGGAGGTAATGTAACAAGGATGTAACGGCCATACTGAAATGTCCGCACATTCAGAGATCAGCGATTGGTACCTTGACATCGCAGGGACGTCACTGAGACATCAAAGTACCAGATATGTAGCTGATCTCTCAATGTGCGGACATTTCAGCAAGGTCGTTACATCCTTGTTACATTACCTCCGAAATGGTTTGCTGAGCAGTTTCAAAAATAGATTCTCCGTTTGTAGTAATGCAAAAATAGTCGTATAGACGCCGAAACGATAGAGAGAGATTCAGATTAGTTATTATACGCTCCAGGGAACAAGTCCTCTCGGTACGCGCTAGATAAAAACTACCGATAAAAGTGTCCACATTATAAAACTCGTCATCACTATGGTTTCTGAAATTTATAAAGAATTGTGAATATTGATGAATATTAATTGGTAAATCTATGCGGTGGAAATTAAAATTAAAATATAAATAGAGAAATGAGAGAAAGACACATTTCTTGGATTTCTTAGTTTTCGGTTTTGTAAGCGAAGTTCATTCTATCAAATTGAATAATAGTTCTGTGGAACATGAGCGTCTGTACTGTACCCTGCCGTCAGGCACCAGATGTCGTAGGTCCGCTTCTCTCTCGAGTTAACGTGGACCGCGGTGTCGCCGGCGTTCATTTCGAGCGCTGGGGGGAAGTTTGGCGTTCGTGCTTTTTCGGAGCTCTCGGTCAAGATTTTCGCCGCGAATCATGCATTTATCAAGAATATAAGACGACAGTTCTGTAGAACATAAGCGTCCATACTGTACCCTGCCGTCAGGCACCAGATGCCGTAGGTCCGCTTCTCTCTCGAGTTAACGTGGACCGCAGTGTCGCCGGCGTTCATTTCGAGCGCTGGGGGGAAATTTTCTGCTTGTGCTTCTTCGGAGCTGACGATATTATGTTCTTTTCACGATTCGAGTCAACGCGTCCAATTCTTCAAAGCGATCAGACCTCTTATCACTTATTCCAGAAACACTATACATTCGTTACGTCGTGAGCCGTTGACGCATGGCTCCGTGGAAAATTGTTGACGTGACACTTGAAAGTGCAGTATTATAAGTATTGTATTGACCTGAGCTTATCTTTCACTAAAAAAAAAAAAATTAAGGTTTCTTTCCCGAATAATCTCATTCTTAATATTCAAATGCACAGTTTTGAATTGTCTTCTGAAACGTTGATGTTATTCTATTTTATTCCGTCATAAATGTCATCATTCTTAAGTCATGTGTACTCCTTGCTATTTTTTATTTTTTAGCATCGTGCCGCGTATGTTTATTGGAACGAGCCACACATACATTCTTACCAAGCGGTCATCGCTATATCTGCGCTACGTGCGCAGTTCGTATCGGGGATGTGCCGCCAGAGCAACGTCGCTGTCCCTTCTGTAGGACACTTGGTACACAGCCACCACACAGAATATGGATGCACTCCGAAAATTAATATATACCTATACAATTATTGTTTAAAAAATGTGAAAAATAAAAAAAATGCAATACAGTATCCAAAGAACGCCTTTCTTTAATCGCCAGTAGAGTTGAAGGAGTATCTCCGGATTTTTCGCAACTAATATTATGTTATGCAAATGAAAATTGTAGCTTACTCTTATCTTAGTTGAACTTTTTCATATGTAATTGTTCAAATTTCCTATTTTCTATGGTTAATTTCCCTTTCAACAATTCATAACAATCATGTCAGTATTGGTATTAATTTTTTTTAAATGATGCAATGTTCATTTGTTTTTTCATGTATTTATGGATATTTAGTGTGATATTTTATGTATCCGAATAGTTATTTCTCGAAAAAACGTATTCTATGCATTAAAATGTTTGTTGTACTTTTTTTTTCCCTCTGAATATTACACGGGCAGTTATTTCACGTAATTTGATATGACCAGATCAAAATTTGAGTGAAAATTTCGGCTGGTTCTCAAAGCCAAAACTAAGCTGGGAGGGGAATATCTTGACAAAAAGTGATAGCAAGTTGAGCCATGCCATAGATCAGCCTCGAGTTCTAGAAGCAATGATTAGTCGAAGGTAGAATAGTGAAAATCATTGACAAAGACGATTACAGTGTCATTTTTCGATATTTTGGTTGTTCGACATTTTACGTGTAGGTATTTTAATCTTTCGAAGTTTACATTTTCGACATATCTACGGTTGGATTATTAGCTACCCGGAATAATACCTACTTTACATTGTGAATTTCTAAAATTTAGACATTCTACATAATGATGAACTATACTTTGCCCGTTCGAAGTTTAAACTATCGTGAAACAAATTTTAATATAATTGAGCCTTCGATGTATAACCATCTAGTGGAATAGTTATTCGACTAAGGGATCTATCGGAAATAAAAATTTCGAATTAACTTACCTGTCGTTATTTTAGTTTTCGCAATTCTGAATTCGCTATTTCAGCCTATCTACATTTTGATCATTCGTAATTCGACACCAGTGAGGTGTCAATTGTAACGCAGGTCATTGCGATATAACCGCAGGAAAAATATTTATTTAATTTTGTATAAAGTATTTTATATTGTTGATAAAATAGGAAAATTTATAAAAAATTAACATTAACGTAAAGGGGGTACACTTTTTTCATATGATTTAATAAAACACGAAAATTCAATAACAAATTAAACAAATAATCTTCTGAACATTCAGCGCATATATGAAGAATGCACTACGATCAGTGCAACCAATACGCGCCCATTTCTTGCACTTAGTGCATTGACGCCATTTGTCGTTGCTTCTTTAATTGACGTGTTACAATTGACACCAGCGACGATTTTATGTAGAAAAATGGAAATTCTACAATAAAACTCGTGACTTCCAAATCCTAATACACAACAATTGAAGTCAAAGCATCGTAGTTTAATATACACTAAGTCAATTATAAAAACCATCCATGGTTTACTACGTTAAGCGAAAGCATAGTGAAACGAAAAGATTTACTTACGGGTGAAAAAAACCGATAAATGGACACAAATGGACACAGCACAGAAAATATGTCCGAAAATTTCGCAACATGTTGTTCAACAAAAGCCCGCCGAATGTTGCTATACATACATCTAAAAAGATTAGAGATTATCCGCAAGATGGCGGCGTAATGTCCACTGTTACAATTGACACCCTGTTACCCCTACTGAAAAATTCCAGGTGGAAAACCATCTGGAAAAGTATGGATGCGAAGGGGATTCCATGAAATTCTATAATAATCCACCAGAAATTCAGAAACATGGAATATCCATATTGCTGATCTATGGTTCTCCTGTAGTTGATGCAGTAGTATTCACATGAATATTCCATGGTTTTTCAATTTCATGCAATAGTAGAAATCCATGTGGATGGGTATACCGGGAGTTTTCGTGGAAACGCTTCATATGACGCCTGCATACATGCAACTCTAATATCGAGTGATTATGTTTTGCCCGTATGCAGGCGTTTTTACTTTTCTATGAAGCGTTTCCACGAATATTCCCAGTATAGATTTCCATTCATATATATTATGGCTTTTCATGGTAAAACCCTACAGAATATGTAGATTTTCATAGAAAGATAACGGTAATGTCCTGACCCAATCCATGGGAAATACCATAAATAATCTACCGGCTGTTAACTGAAATTTCTGAAACTTCAACATCTGAATCCATGTGTAATGGTATACACTTCTATGGACAGTCCGTAGGAAAATATTTTTATTTCCATGTGAATATGGCTATGATACAGTCTCGTTGTTGACGTGAAACGTTGTGTCAAATCCATCAAATCCTGTATGGAATCAAGAGAAAATAAATAAACTTATCTGCATTTAAGGGGTTATATACGTTTATGCTCGGGAAAATTGAGAGTTTTGATTGATTTTTTTTTTGGTACGTAATGATAATTTCATTCAAACCAACTTCATAGTATCGAATAACACGTGTTTAGCTGCATTTGTAGAAATTATTTCATTGGAAAATTTGAAAAATTGTAAAAAACACGGCCCTCGTCCCGAAACGCCTTTTTTTCTTCCATCGTTTGCGGTGACTACGATTTCTCGAAAACCAATTGATCGATTAATCTGAAATTTGGAGGTGATGTTCTTAATTATGATAGCTAGTTCGTGAACGAAGGGTTTTACAAAAAAAAAATTGTTACAAAAATGGCGATGATTTTCCCAAAAAAATCGGATTTCCATGTTCCAAAAATAGAGTTTTCCGGCCGAAAAAAATAGAAACTTTTGTCCAAATAAAAATCCCTTCGTTCACGAACTAGCTATCATAATTAAGAACATCACCTCCAAATTTCAGATTAATCGATGAATTGGTTTTCGAGAAATCGTAGTCACCGCAAACGATGGAAAAAAAAAAAGGCGTTTCGGGACGAGGGCCGTGTTTTTTACAATTTTTCAAATTTTCCAATGAAATAATTTCTACAAATGCATCGAAACACATGTTATTCGATACTATGGAGTTGGTTTGAATAAAATTATCATTACGTACCAAAAAAAAAATCAATCAAAACTCTCAATTTTCCCGAGTGTAAACGTATATAACCCCTTAATCGCACAGATTGTTGTCGGAAGTCCCCAGGAAACCATACGATCTCATGGAAATTCCACTGTGACATCATTTCGTCATCCATGAAAAAAAAAAAAAAATACAAAATCCAGCGGAGTATGGCTGAAATTCGGCAAAGGAAGAACATCTGAATTCGGTAATGACCAGACGAGTCATTGCGGAAAGGATTCATGGGGTACCGTAGATATCAGTGAATATTCCAGTATACTAAGCGGGGTTCATGGAGATTTCTGTAGTAACTACTACGGTCAATCCATAGAATTTAATATAATATTACACATAGGATTCCATATATCATTACACATGGGATCACATGTTTCTGCACATGACTACAACCGCATGGAATTCCATGGATTTCCAGTTCCAAATCCCGGCAGAAAATCCACGGATTCACATGGATTCTCTATATAGATTTCCGGGTGGAAGTCCAGGTGGAATCGTCCATGGATTTCCACCTGGAAATTTGTGTAGGGACAACCCTGGTAAAAATTCCCACATAGGAACCTACACAGGACCTACATAGGTACCATACGTATCGTAATTTGGGACAGCTTCCTATAGGAGTACAACTCATAGGAGTACTATAGGACCTACGTCGGTATAGCGCAGTGGTAAAACCCAATAAACCATAACGTAGATAAAATAGGGCTGATGTCCGGCTAAAACACGTGTATTAGACGTGATTACGTTTAATACACGTGATTTAGCCGGACATCAGCCCTATTTTATCTACGTTATGGTTTATTGGGAAATTCCCACATAGGAACCTACACAGGACCTACATAGGTACCATACGTATCGTAATTTGGGACAGGTTCCTATAGGAGTACAACTTATAGGAGTACATAGGACATACGTCGGTATAGCACTAGGACCCATCCCAGTATACCGCGAGTATTCGGTGAGTCTGAACGACCCCCTCTCTACGCAAAACCAACACAGGCGCGCACTGCGTCGGTAGAAGCGCCACTGGCTGCCCAGCCCCGCTCGCCGAGCCTCACGCACGCAGTGCGCGCCTGTGTTGGTCCTGCCCCAGGAAGGGGGTCGTTCAGACTCACCGAATACTCGCGGTATGTATATGGGGAGTTCCATATGAAATGTACAATTAGTTGTCCACACCCCTTTCGATTTGTCTCAAACTTAGTCAAGTTGAGTAATGGGTTAAAAAAAAAAAATTACTCTAAATAATGAAAATTCTACCTTCTACAGGTCGCGAGTAACAGCGATTCACAAATTTTTAATAATTTTTTTCAAATCGCTGTAGCTCCCAAACTACATGTCCGCGCCTAAAAATCAAGTAGGTCAAAAGTTTTGTAATTTGATGTACTTTTCGATGTTGCCGCGAGACAAAGTCGATTTTCAGTTAATGGTAAAAAAAACGCGAAAAACGCGATATTGATCTCGTTCCCCAAACTTTTTTGGGATCCATTTTTCATCATAAAATGCGGTTATTTTTCCCGCAAATTTTCGTGTAAAGAAAAGTCACGGGACTCAACTGGTTGAAGAGATGTGAGGGAATTTCTAGGAAAAACCGACCGGATTTAGACGTTTTCTGAATTTGAATTTTTCAAAACTATCAAAACTTTTTTTTTAGTGAAATAGACGTAAAAAGAGCCAACATCCCGTGTAGAAAATTGTTAGGGCGTCCCAATTAGAAAAGAGGCCCTTTCTGGGCGTCAACAGGGCATCCACTATAAAGGCATCCTCACTGTTGCCTCACTGGGGCATAAGTAGGGTTTATTTTGGCATCCAAGTTAATTTTGTTTAGGCTCGCCCAATCTGTGCCAACGTTGGCCCAAGTCGGGGTATAGCTAGGCATTCAGACTCATTTTGTCCAGGCTTGCCCAACTTGTGCCAAACTTGGGCCAAGTCGGGGGTTAATTAGGCATTCGGACTCATTTTGTCAACGCTTGCCTAACTTGTCCCAAACTTGGGCCAAGTCGAGGTGTAGCCAGGAAATCAGACTCATTTTCGCCAGGTTTGCCTAACCTTTGCCGAACTTGGGCCGAGTCGGGGTTCAGCCAGGAATTCAGACTTATTTTGTCAAGGCTTGCCCAACTTGTACCAAACTTGGGCCAAGTCGGGGGTTAATTAGGCATTCGGACTCATTTTGTCAACGCTTTCCTAACTTGTCCCAAACTTGGGCCAAGTCGAGGTGTAGCCAGGAAATCAGACTCATTTTTTCCAGGTTTGCCCAATCTGTGCCAACGTTGGGCCAAGTCAGGGTTTAGCCTGGCATTCGGACTCATTTTGTCCAGGCTTGTCCAATCTGTGCCAACGTTGGGCCAAGTCGGACTTTAGCCAGGTATTCGGACTCATATTGTCCAGGCTTGCCTAACCTGTCCCAAACTTGGGATAAGTCGGGGTTTAGCCAAACATTCAGACTCATCATGTCCAGGCTTGCCCAACCTGTCCCAAACTTTGGCCAAGTCAGGGTTTAGCCTGGCATTCGGACTCATTTTGTCCAGGCTTGCCCAATCTGTGCCAACGTTGGGCCAAGTCGGACTTTAGCCAGGCATTCGGACTCATATTGTCCAGGCTTGCCTAACCTGTTCCAAACTTGGGTCAAGTCGGGGTTTAGCCAAACATTCAGACTCATCATGTCCAGGCTTGCCCAATCTGTGCCAAACTCGGGCCAAGTCGGGGGTTAATTAGGCATTCGGTCAACCATATCAGACGCCATCCACCACGGCGCGGTCAACTTACAGTAAACGCCATTTTGTCTAAAAATCTTTCTCGCTAACAAAGTAACTACGGAAATTAACTAGTCGGGCAATAGAATAGCATTTAATCTGAGAAAAAATTATCTCTCTGGATATAGCAGGGTCGGGGTGTAGCCAGGCATTCAGACTCATTTTGTCCAGGCTTATCTAATTTTTGCCAAAATTGGTTAACTGGGCATTTGGACTCATTTTGTCTGGGCTTGCCTAACCTCTGCCAAAGTTGGCCCGAGTCAGGGTTTATCCAGGCTCGCAGGATAATTTTAAAACCAATATTGGCCCAAATTCGGTATCCCATAATGGCCCACCTTTTATACCCAATGTTGCTCCGAGTTTGGACAGCCCATATATATTATATATATCCCGTGTAGAAATTTTTGTTGGGCGCAAACAGGGGCCAAGTTAATTTGGCTCGATATTATTCAGGCCCAAGTAAGATCGCCTGTATTGGGCCAATGTTGGATTGTCCCACGTATTTGATTCGGCCCCCTATGCGTGGTCAAACTGGGGCCAATTTGGACAGCCAGTAGGGCCCAAAGTGGACACCGTATATGGGGCCACAACAAAAAAGCGGGACAAATCGATATAGGCCCAATATTGGTGACCAAACTTGGGCCTATACATTATTGTGGAAAATTAACTTGGCCCTCATTAGCGCCCGGGGAAAATTTCTACACGGGGCACTATCGGCTTTTTTCACATCTATTTCACGTAAAAAAAAGTTTCAATTGTTTTGAAAAATTTAAAGTCAGAAAATGTCCAAATCCGGTCGGTTTTTCCTGGAATTTCCCTCATATCTCTTTAACCAGTTGAGTCCCGTAACTTTTCTTTACACGAAAATTTGCGGGAAAAATAGCCACATTTTATGATGAAAAATGGACCCCAAAAAAGTTTGGGGAACGAGATCAATATCGCGTTTTTCGCGTTTTTTTCACCATAAACTAAAAATCGACTTTGTCTCGCTACAAAATCGAAAAGTACATCAAATTACAAAACTTTTGACCTACTTGATTTTTAGGCGCGGACATGTAGTTTGGGAGCTACAGCGATTTGAAAAAAATTATTAAAAATTTGTGAATCGTTGTTACTCGCGACCTGTAAAAGGTAGAATTTTCATTATTTAGAGGAATTTTTTTTTCAACCCATTACTCAACTTGACTAAGTTTGAGACAAATCGAAAGGGGTGTGGACAACCAATTGTACATTTCATATGGAACTCCCCATAAATGTATATAGGATTGAGACCTATATGGGTGTGTATGTATAAGAGGAAAACCTATATAGGACATGTAATGTAGGTACGCCTATATTGATATGGGTTCCATACCTATACGGGTATGGATCCTACATAGGTCCTTCACCTGTACGGTATATTCCCATACGGATCTGTCCCAAATTACGATAGCTATATCGCTATTAGGACCTATGTGGGTACAGATACCTGGGTATATGTAATAAAGTATGCAAGGAAAAATGCCGTATCCACGATTGAGTTACACAATATGTATATAATACCCCATCCGACATTTTTACCAGGGTATGTACGACAAATTTACGGACCTTATTGAGACCTACAAGGCACCTAAATGGGTTATTGCAA
Organism: Tenthredo mesomela; assembly: GCA_943736025.1. Taxonomy (NCBI): domain Eukaryota; kingdom Metazoa; phylum Arthropoda; class Insecta; order Hymenoptera; family Tenthredinidae; genus Tenthredo; species Tenthredo mesomela. The sequence continues at coordinate 11,342,659 of OX031014.1, forward strand.
CCATATATCGGACCAGAGGGGTCCTGCATACCGACGTAAGATATCTATGTGGGTTTTATAGGGGCCTGCAAAGCACCTACCAAGGTTATTGCGAATACAGATCGAATTTTATGAGTCCTGTATGCCAACTACGAACACCTATGTGGGTCCTATTGGGTCCTGAAAAACACCTAGATGGGTTATTGCGGCAGCATATTGGACCTCACGGGTCCTGTATGCCAACGTAGGATGCCTATATAGGTCCTGTCAGGTCCGGTAAAGCACCTACGCGGATTTTTGTGGTACATTTGTAGGACCTATACCATACCTTGCAGGTCCTTCGAACGCCCTATGACACCATCATAGGTTACTACAGGTACCCACACAGGACCTACATATTCCATGAAAGACCTTTAAGGTCCTACCTGGGAATTTTTAGCAGGGAACCGACACCGGTCTCCTCTACCATACGTATCGTAATTTAGGACAGGTTCCTATAGGAGTACAACTCATAGGAGTACATAGGACCTACGTCGGTATAGCACAGTGGTAAAAATTCCCACATAGGAACCTTAGATCAATGCAACAAGGATTTTCTGAAGATTATTATGCGGTGTCCGGTAATTAACCCTAGAACGACAAACCCATTTTTTCTACCTTTAAACTACAAACCGGGGTAAATATTTACCCCACGCGTTTCTTGTTTGTAAAACTGTTCTGAAAGCAGTAATAAAACTCGTAAGTACATGAATCTCTTCGTTATTTCATGCAGAAGAGAATGGCGCAAAGCAAATTCAATTTCATTGGAGTTTAGTCGGTGAAAAATCGATGTACAGTGGGGCAACAAAGTTCTTGTAGGGTCGAAATTCAGGCTCATGCGGTTTAGCGTCTACGCTGTTGAGCAGCCCCTTCACACCGCACACCCCGCTCCCTGAGCTCATCGATGCGTTACGGCCGATCGGTTAGCTAGCCTGGCCCGTCCCGGCCTGTAAATATATTTCGGAAGTATTTCTTACTTTACTTCGAGTAGGTAATCTGGCCGATTTGCTTTTTTGCCTGCCGACTCGTCAAACGTCGTCGACAAATGCATATAGAATATATGGTCAGCTGATTTCAAACTTATTTATTCTAGTGAGAAAGAGTTAAATTCGAACTCGATTTTGATATTATACAGGAGTAACTCATGTAATGAGTTGAAAAAATGTTATTTAAAAATATTATACCCAACTGATCGAGATTCGCAATTCAGATTCAGCAGTGATCTACTGAATTTTCGATTATACAGCAAATTCTTAATTTCTTGCAGGTATTATTCTATGTAAGTTTTCCGCGTTGAATGAAAAATTGAGTCACAGGGAAAAAAATTAAGGTAAAATACTCAGTTGGCCGTTTATAAATTTGCAGAACATTGTATATTTTTTATCGAATAAAAAAACGAAAACCCGAATTAGAACTCAATGGTAAAAAATAACAACACAATGTCAATGAAATATAAATCAATTATGATAGAGATGATTTGTAACAAACATAAACATAATAATATGAAAACTCACAGATTTATAAAAGTATAATTATTCACTAAATATAATTCGACAGCCATAAATACAACATTAAGATATTATTGAAAAGTAATTATTTGTTTCTTGAAATATGAATATGATGTTATGTGATCCACCTGCCTCTAGTATTTATGGCTTTCGAATTATATTTAGTAGATAATTATACTTTTATATAAATCTGTAAGTTTCCATATTATTATATTTATGTATATGCTACAAATCATCTCTATCATAATTTATTTATATTTCATTGATATTGTGTTGTTAATTTCTACTATTGAGTTCTAACTTTGGATTTTCGTTTTTTGGTTCGATAAAAATATACAATGTCATCCAAAATTTGTAAACGGCCAACTGAGTATCTGACTCAATTTCTCATTCAACGTAGAGAATGATACCTGCAAGAAATTAAGAATTTTCTGCAATCGTCAATTCAGTAGATCACTGCTGAATATGAATTGCGAATTTCGATCAGTTGGGTATAATATTTTTAAATAACATTCTTTTCAACTCATTACATAAGTTACACCTGTATAATATCAAAATCGAGTTCGAATTAAACCCTTTCTCACTAGAATAAATAAGTTTGAAATCAGCTGACGATATATTCTATACGCATTTGTCGAAGATGTTTGACCAGTCGGCAGGCAAGAAGGCAAATCGGCCAGATTACCTACTCAAAGTAAAGTAAGAAATACTTCCGAAATATATCTACAGGCCGGGACGGGCCAGGCTAGCTGAGCTCAGGGAGCGTGGTGTGCGGTGTGAAGGGGCTGCTCAACAGCGTAGACGCTAAACCGCATGAGCTTGAATTTCGACCCTTCAAGAACTTTGTTGCCCGACTGTACATACCTGAAAGTGCTAAGAAAACGGCAAAAACGTCATTTTTCAGAGTTTGCCTGGGGTAGATATATACCCCGGTTTGTCGTTGTAGGGTTAAATTGAAAGTTAATTTGCAAATGCAGGAGTGCGTTTTTCGCGGTGAAAACCGAAACGTGCCAGTCTTCGTGGTGAATATCGAAACGTGCTAGTCTTCGTGGTTAAAATTGAAACGTGCTAGTCTTCGTGGTTTATATCCAAACGTGCTACACAGCAAAAAAATTTCGTCATTGTGTAAAATGTTAAAATTTGTGTGTTAAATATTCAACACTCTCGTGTGTTAATTCAATAGTACATACATTATGCCATTAAGCCGATGAAGTATTTTCCGACGAATTTGAGTTTATAATCCGAGCCAAAGGCGAGGATTATAATGAAATTTGTCAGAAAATACTTTATGGGCCGTATGGCATATCCAATTTTATGTGTCTAGGCCAGAAACCGCGTTTAAACCGAGCGAATTGAGGTTAGAATCGCCGTATTTCGGGCCTAGACACATAAAGAACGAAATAACACAAATTTTGTGTGAAAAAAGTAGTTAACACAAGCTGTTGTGTTAAATTTTACAAAATTTTTTTTACTGTGTAGTTTTCGTAAGGAATCTGAAACGTGATAGTCTTCGTAAGAGGCGTCGATATACAGTCGTTGTGTGAATATTTCAGATCTCCTTGCCGATTTCCATCCAACCGAGAAGCGATCACGTTAGGAAGACAGATCGATTGGATTATGATTCATTACCCGGGCTTAGGACGGAAACTAAGTAATTGCCTGCGCATAATAATTCATTCACTACTTTTTACACACAATGGAATGATTGGTGAAAATATTTCTCTGAGGAAGCCTGCAAACTTATCTGAAAAAGTCTGAAAAATTCCGAATGATTTATCTGAAAAACTCCGACTTAATAGACACTTGCAGAATTTATCAGTTAAACATTTTAATTGACTTTCTCTGAAAAATCTGCAATTTGCTGAATTCTTCCGAAAACTCTCTGAATGTCTATATGACTTTTCATTTGTTGCTGGCCTGCTTAAAATCCTACATAGAGTATTGGAAAGGCAGGGTTAGGTGATGTGACGTGGTATTTAACCGGTTCACTGGTGGACCCGAAATCAACGTTTTGTGCCAAAACTGGTGAAAGGAAATAATTTCGTATTCAACATGAAGCCCAAAAAACTTGGGAAACATCAAGTTTGATGCAAATCCGTTCAAAACTGACAGAGATATCCACGTTGCACATATATGTGCCATTACCAGTTGTGGCACTTTTTCTTTTTGCACATATATGTGCCCTTACCAGTGAACCGGTTAATAATTCCCCGCCACAAGGCGATTCTATCGAGAGTACGATGATGCGTGACGTAGACAGGGTCTCCAGGAAAAGGAAAAATTAGGGAAAAATAATAAGGATTATCTAACACTCTTTTATTTTTCTAAAATATGTATAATCTCGAGCATGGAAACCACGAGACGTCTGTCGTCGTGGAAACTACCGATGGGAAAATGACTCTACCGAACGTAAAGAAGCTTCCACTATCGTCAGCGCCTCCTCTCAAGTGGAAAATCTACTACCTCAAACTATCGGATTGACGGCGTACAGGGATGTGCGAGAAGCACGACGAAATCTTCCCGTCATCCGGAGAAGCTACCGCCTACAAGAAAGTGCACTGTTGATGCGAGGGTGGCGTACAGGGCCATGTGCAGGTGCATCCTCACAGCCTCGCACCTGATGAACCATCAGTCAGCGGAGTTACTATCGACAACTGTCTCCGAAGCTGGTATCGCGACCGCGGTTGGTCATGAAAACCCCCGGATCGGCGTTCCGACCTAACGAATTGTTTGGCGAGTTAAGCCCTCAGTATGCTGAACACGAAGCTACAACCAACCTTCTTGTGGATCGACGAATGAGGTCAGGACCTAGGAGAAATATCGGGTAGTCGGGCGAGCGAGGCTCCAAGTAAGTCCAGCGCCCGGGATTCAAAAGGATGGCGGTAATAGGAGGGGTATTAGCAGTGGCAGGGGTAAGATAGATTTCTCCAATGCTACGTTCGTCACAACCTGTCGTTACACGGACCAATTAGAGTATCGATATGACACGTGATTTCACTAATCTGAAGGATGAGCTGACGGTAGAAAATAAGGACGATATAAAGCGGGTACACCAGCAAATCAGCCTATTTTTCGCTCTGTTCTACGTCACTCGTCTATCGAACCAAGATCGTCTATCGAATATTCTCATCTATCGCATCTCGAGTATTATTATATTATTGTGGAATATTGTCAAGTTTCTACACAGCGAATTAGTATATTATGTGGCATGCCCGTAAACCAAGTGTTTTTCGGCGAGAATAATGATTTCAGGACGAGCTAAAGGCGAGCCGGAAGCGAGTTCTGAAATCATTATTCGAGTCAAAAACGGTTTACGGGTGCGCCCCATACTGTATTTTTTTCGAAATAGGCATGAAAAGTCACTTTGACGCCTGTTGAGATTCACTAGACGAAGAGTGAGGTTATGGTGCGATCTGTCGCGCACTTCGAACCGCGCATCGAAACTGCTGTATAATAGTATATTGTGTACCAAGGGCGTAAAGTGGGCTTTTTTAGACCGAGTGTGGAGTTTGCAGTACTAGTCGGAGGCGAGGGAGTACGAGTCGAAGACGAGTGCATCCGCGAGCCGAAGACGAGTACTGCAACCACACGAGGTCAAAAAGCCCACTTAGCCCTTGGTACACACCATATTTTTTGTAACGCATGTATTGATTTCTGCGTTTTTTGTGCTTATAAGCGGCATATATATATATATATGTATATATATATATATATATATATATATATATATATATGTATTGTAACTTTACGGATAGTGAGCGACACTGAAGGTGACGCGAACCGGTTGGTTATTGTGTTTTCTTTACTCAATTTATATTTTTGTTTGAGACTTCTACTATTAATTGTTAGCCGTGCCTATTACGGACTTGAACTACCGTGTAGCTGAAGCCGCCTCCCCACAGACCTGAGTACGATAAACGCACTAAGGCTGCACTCTACCCTCTTAACCGTTAAATGTTAATTTAATGAAGTTAATTTATTCCAAATAATAGCTGTGCCAGACCTGGGTAGATCGGAGATCCACCAAGGCTGTATCTAGCTTTCTGTTAGATTTAAACTATAACCTGGAATTGGCGGAGGAAGGGGTTTGACATCTGATTAAATTGCTTTTTTGTAATGTTCAAGAATCTGTTTATTCAATTAACTAAAACTACGGTTGCAACCCTAACCTATTTTTACACGTTGCTTATTATCTACTTACTTGTCTTTACAAGGTTTTTATTTGAATTTGATATCTCTTTTTCAGTGTAAGTTTTCTAGCAATAATGCGTCGATCGTATTTTAATATTTATTCTTTAATAATTTTCTCTAAACTCAATGGTAAGAATATATGATTTGATATTTGGTAGTTTGATTCGGAATAAGTGAATTTATATTTGATATTTGAAGTAATAGCTGATTCTAACGGTTCATCAGAGCTCTATGCTCGTGATGACCAACAAGTGACTGTGAGTCTATCTGGTGTCTACCCTAGAATAGCTGATGAGTTGAGCGGCGCCTCGACTTTTATATTAGTCGTGACGTCACTCAGCTCGTCGCTGCTGTCGATCGTTCTAGACTGTTCTCGATGTTCGCAACGGCTGATGTTTGAATGCTAACGGTCAGGCATGGGTTGCCTGATTCGTTACAGTATATATATATATATATATATATATATAATATATATACATATATATTTATATATATATATATATATATATATATACAGTATATATATATATATATATATATAAATATATATGTATATAAATATATATATATATATATATATATATATACATATATATATATATATATATATATATATATATATATATATATATATATATATATATATATGCCGCTTATAGGCACAGAAACGCAGAAATCAATACATGCGTTACAAAAAATATGGTGTGTACCAAGGGCTAAGTGGGCTTTTTGATCTCGTGTGGTTGCAGTACTCGTCTTCGGCTCGCGGATGCACTCGTCTTCGACTCGTGCTCCCTCGCCTCCGACTAGTACTGCAAACTCCACACTCGGTCTAAAAAATCCCACTTTACGCCCTTGCTACACAATATACTATATACGGCAGCTTTGGAATGCGCACTTCGAACTGCACATCCAGACTGCCGTATAAAGACTTTATAGGGCAGTTCTGAAATCAACCGTATAAAGTGACACTTTGTGGATCGAAAACAGGCGTCAGAAAGTGACTTTTCAATGCCTATGCCGAAAAAAAGAGTTTCTTTATAGTTAAAGAACGTATATTTGTATATATAAGCAAATAAATATTTATTCCTGGAGTACCTTGAGCGAAGATAGCCGCGAAGGTTGAGACCTCACGTTATAGTTTGGTTCGTTATAGTTTATTTTGTTATAATTAAGTCTGTTAATATTGATTCCTTATCATTGAGTAAAGTACGGTCACTTTGATATAATTTATTATCGTCTGTAAATCAAGTATGGTTCAGTAAAGTTTAACATCATTTTGGATAATTTAGTATCGTAACTATCGATATAGTATCGTCAAAATTTAGTTAACCCTTTGTGCCATGGTGGCACTCTGAGAGTGCCACCTGTTATAACCATTTTCTGAGCAATTTCGATCGAATTTCAAACTTTTTTGGTGTTTCAAAAAAAAAAAAAAAAAAAAAAATGTATGACACAAAGGGTTAAAGATCAATTAATATTCCGTATTAATCCGTTATCGTTGAACTTGTGATTCGCGTATTTCGAATGACCGTATGGTCTCTATTTATCAGTAGATCTCGAATTATCGTAAATCGTATGGCTAAGCTTAGCTAATTAATTAATAGGGAATTTTTCTCGGAATTTTTATAGTTTGTTACTGATTTTGATAGTTTAATATCTCAAGCCTAATACGTTGATCTACACTGAGAGAAGGATATACGAAAATCTACTATACCCAGATAACAAAATGTCCGCACAGTGCCCGCATAGTGTAGGCACGCGTGCGAGTTGAACCGCACGGCATGCGCTCAGTGGGCCATACAGATGTGTCCACATATGATGTACTTATGCGTCGCACGTCGTGCGGGTCGCACAAACCAAAAAAACTTACTCAAATGTGAATATTCAGATCTACACTTTATAACTCCATCCGCATATATTTGTAGATCAACAAACATCACTAGTTCGCTAAGAAACATGTCATCCGATTCTTTCGACCTCACCGGGATTCGAACCCAAGTCCGCTCGCATTCATATCACTAGTCGGACGCTCTACCGACTACGCCAAACTACCTTGTTGTAATGGGCTTCATATTTTCCTATTTGTCGAAACCTATGATCAAGCTGTCGAATTCAGAGCTAATACACATTTAAGTGGATCAATTTTTTGTTCAAGCATAATATAATAATTGACTCTGTACAATAATGATTTATTATAATCATTTTTATAAATTAATGAGGATAATAAAACTCCACGAAAAAAATTCAAAATTCTACTCGCGACTCTTCACCAAAAATTAATCCTTATTACCTACATAAGATCAAACATTCTTGACTTTTTGCGAATCGAAATTCTCAACTAATTAAAAAGTCTTCCAAGGCCGTGGATAATTTTATACAATTTTATACAATTTTATACATAATTCTTCATAAATTCTATATTAAATTATGTATAAATTCTATATAATTCTATATAATCTTTTTTATTCGGGAATTTGATTCTTTATACATCTTGATGAGTTTAAAATGAAGAGAAGAAAATGCATCTTGTACAAGCGTCACTCAGCATTTTGCAGAAGTGACAAGTGAGAAAAAAAAATACGAGAAAAAGTGAATAAGAAACATTATTTCGCCACCAAGGTTCAACAAATTTTGCTCCCAATCTTGACAATCAGGTTTGATCTTAGAAAATATTTGTCACGAATTCTGAAACATCGAGTAAATCCTACTAACTGTTTTATGATGAAAATAATATTGATCATCTCATATCGAATGATTGCACACTGACATCATGGTGCCCGCACGCGGTGCTTCGCACAACAGCGACACACGTGATTGTATGTCTTCGCACGCGTGATGGCTAGATGTAACTCATTACGCTCGCACATGTGCGGCGTCACTTCGTGCTAGCAAGAATGGCGCGTTCTCGCCCGCACGACGTGAGCCGCACGTTGTGATGGTTCCGTGCGTCGCATACTTGTTATCTGGGTATTTTGTATCGTACTAGTGGGATTTCCCGTCAGTATAAGGGTCAGAACGATGTGCTTACTAAATTTTGTCACAAGTGTAACAGGTAATGGTTGACCGAGTAAAAGGAATATTGCTATAATGTCTCTTAAAATCCTTATATGATTTTTAGAATACGTATCGACATTTATACGACATCGCTATGTAAAATTTTCAATGTGTATATTAAATTTTGTTCAAAGTATAGCAGACCCTGCTCAAAATATATTCCAATATTAATATTATCGTTGTATAGCATTAAATGAGAACACCCGTAGAGTAATATGTGCAACATAATATTAAGATTATTTGCAGCAACGAAAATTTAATTTTACCATCTTGGGTATTATACAAAATAATTCGAAGAATCTTCTACTAATTCCAAGACTGTCTGTGACTTATTCTTATACTGTATGAACGTAAAGACGATATTCACGCCAATTTCTACAATCGGATACGACTAAAAATTTACCCGACGGATATTTTATTTTAACCCAGTCTGACTATGAATATTATTTTCCTAGTATAAGAATTGTCGTTATACTCTCTCGAAGAAATTTCCAGACCCTTTTTCGCAGGTAGCTTCTCTACCTACACCCGCCTTCCCGCCCCTCCAAGCACTGCACATCAGTTGTTCTTCTGCTGGCGAAGCGAACGCATTCAATAGATAGTTTTGTGAAAGTATTAGAAAGAAATAAATACAGAATCGAAGGTGCCTCTGGAGGATAATTTGCCAAAGTAAATGTTATATTTTACAATTTATCATCTTCCATTTCCGAAGATCAGTTCAGATGATTAATTGCCATGTAGATGTGTTACTTTACTGCTTGCTTGTCCTTCTTTTTTTCTAGAATTATTTAATGAAGATTTCAAGGAATACAAAGACGCATGCGGCTCTATCTGGAATAGTTCAACGGCTGCAATGGTAATTGAATTTGTAGAAGTGAAGATTATGAATATAATCATCAATTGGTTATAGTTACTACAATCATTGGACAGAAATTTCTACAATGAAGCGATTGTACGATTTTTTTTTTTTTTTTTTTTTTTTTTTTTTTTTTTTTTTTTTTTTCGACTACATGCCAACTTCATGGCGATAAGTCACAAACGGATAAAAAAAAAAAAAAAAAATTGTACGATTTTTTATCTGGATGGTAACGTTTACCATCGGGGTTAGTCAAAGTTTTCAGAAATACAAAAAACACTACGCAATAAACATAAAAAAAGAAATAGATCGCACTTTTAGGTTATGGATGGTTGAACACCTTACTAAAAGAAAACTAAGATTAGCTATAATAGTAATGATTGCCATCATTGATCATGGGATTTATAAATAAAGTTTTTAAAGGTTATTATTTTGATAATAAATTTCATGAAAATTAACTGAAATAATAACATTCTAATAAATAAAACCAAGTTTGGATAGTTGAATACATGATAACAGATTATATTCATAATTATAATTCGTTAAAATAAGAATTACAATCTCATATTAACATAAGAGATGATAAAGATTATCATAAGAATGGTGAAGTCTTTTATACATATTGTACATTCAATCATGTGAATAGTTTCGGCTATCATTGAAATTGGTCAGTGTGTTTTTACGATAATTCGATGGTAGTATTTACTATAAAATTCTCTCCGTGTACAAGCTATTCATGTGAACACTGTTTTTTTCTCAGGCAGGGGATTTCCGTTTTTTTCGCATGTATAGTATAATATAAACACTAATCGTAATGATATGTCGATATGCTATTCTTTAATCGCTGCAAAAAATGACAAGACTTTTGCTATTTGAATTCTAAACGTATCATTGGTTTTACTTCTGTATGAATTAACCCTTCTCAATCAATTTATATAATTTAGTGTACACGAAAAAAAATTCATAATAACTTTTACTTAAAAAAAATGGACTAAAATTACTGAATTTAGATTGTAATCTTGAAACGCCATTGGAATATTCCAACAATTCATATTGAAATAAGTAGATCTTACAATGCGTAGTAAGTAGTTATGAAATCCACAATAATAACATACTGCGTTCAATAAAAACTTTGATGTAGATAGTAAATTTTGAAAATTCGTTGTAATAATTGCTATCCATATTGTAAACTTTGATTCACGAGTATTAAAATTTACAAAGTGCTGAATAATTTTTTAAATCTTAACAATACTAAAATTATTATATTGCATTGTAAAATATACTTTCGAACAGATTGTATTTATTTAAAAGAACTGTAATAGAATTTACGATTTAGGTAACAAAAAATCTAATTGTATTAGTGATACATGCATTACTTGTGAGAATTTTTTAAAATCAGCGTATAGTAATAATAATCGCCTACTAGTAAATTTTACTTAACGTTTTGTAATAAGCAAAATAAAAAATATATTTATTCATTTTAGTTACTAAATTTTACTGATACATTTCAATTATTGATAAATTTTCAAGACTAGTTTTTTCCGTGTACCTTTTCACCTTCATTTTTGATGAACATTTTATTATTTTTTTTTCAAATTGCATACTTGAATGACATAGTATAAATCCTCATATATACTTTTTGAATTCTTTATTTGAAAAAGTTTTGATCACCGTAAAAAATATTAAACAAATTTTGCATTGCACTATGTACATTACTGCAGGGATAATTCAGATAGTTATATAGACCACTGATATGATAGGGGTTATTAACTTTTCCCATAACTTATAATAGTATTTTTATATAAGTATAAGAAATGGATTTGAAAGTGGTTCATTTTTCTTCATAAGTAAAAACAAACTATATACCTATAGTAATTAAGCTTATGATTGATGATATCTTTATATCCATAAATAAATTATTACGACTATTAAGCGTGTTGTGTTTGAGCAATTTTCTCGTGCAGATTTTACAATGGAGAATGATTGAATTATAAACCGAATACGATTCGTATCACATTTTACAGAAGTCTTATTTGCAAAACTAATTCTGTGATACATGCAGATTATAATTCATATCATTATACTACATTGTAAAAGTCACATTCCGAAATTCCTATTCCGTGTATTCCTTCATTTACAATATTTATAGCATCAAGAATATTGCAATGCAGCATTGAAATATCTACTCTATGGTATACAGATATCTGTCATACTGTACGGGTGCCACTCGTGAACAGTATACTGATATTTAGTATACCTACGCGTAACGATTCCTTCGAGTCGAGTATAAGAATATCCCGTATACTCAGGATAGTCAAAAACTGTACCCCAGTATATATTTTTCTTCCATCCTGTATAATATAATCTACTATACAGGGATGTAGTACGAATAAACATATATTCTGTGCTTCTTTATATTATACTAGGCACAGATTTAATGATATAACCTGTATACTACCCTGATGGGCCAATGGGACCATAGTTGGACCAAAGTTGGACATAATGGGTGGACGTCCAGATGTTGCATTTTTAGACTTCACGGAAGGTCCACGCAACGTCCACATGATTTTTTTTCAACGCAATTAAACGGACGATATAAGGTCCAATAGACGTTCATTGTGACTCCGTATGGACTGATTTTTTTTTTTTTTTTTTTTTTTTTTTTTACAATTTTTCCGAGATCTCAAATAATATAGGTGGCCCACATGGTAAAGCATAGTTCATAGACTTTTTTTTCTACTGAAAATAAACTGGAACTTGTGCATAAATTGGAAAGGCGCATGTAACGTTATCTAGTCCAATTCTAGTCCAGTTCTGGAGACGTCCATAACCACGTCCAAAATGTGTCCAGATGGCGTCTCATCTAGTTTTCTTATTTATATACAAGTCGTGTCCATTTATAGTTCTGAAAACGTCCATGATTAAGTCCGATTCATGTCCAAGGCCTGTCCATTTTGAGTTTCGTAAACGTCCAGAATTACGTCCAGAATTGGTCCAGACAACGTCGCATGCGTCTTTCCCATTGACTACGTTTCCACCGGGGCAGAGTTCAAACGGGGTAAGCCAATCAGGATTCGAGAAGAAAATAGGGAATTTCTCTTCAAATATTATTCCCGATGGCTAACCCCATTTGACTCTGCCCCGGTGGAAACGTAGTCAATGGGAAAGACGCCTGCGACGTTGTCTGGACCAATTCTGGACGTAATTCTGGACGTTTACGAAACTCAAAATGGACAGGCCTTGGACACGAACCGGACCTAATCATGGACGTTTTCAGAACTATAAATGGACAGGACTTGGATATAAATAAGAAAACTAGATGAGACGCCATCTGGACCCATTTTGGACGTAGTTATGGACGTCTCCAGAACTACAAATGGACCGGGGCTTTAAGCATTAATTGAAGGAACAGATGGGTCGTTATTTGGACCCCTTATGGACCTAGTAATGGACGTTCGGCAGACGATGAATAGACATCGACTTAAAGGAAAATCATTAAGTTGGCGTAAACATCCGTAGGACTAATTATGAACGCCGTATAAGACGTTTACTGAACGATTTTTGGACGCTGTAACGTCGGTTGGACGCAATCCGGGACGTTCGGACGTCCGTTAAACCAATATTGAACGTTGGGACGTCCAAAAGACGCAATTATAGACAATATAAACGTCCAACAGGCCCATCAGGGTATAAAACCCGTCCGGATTCTTCCTATACTGTATTTTGATATTTCTCATATTTCAGGAAAATCCCACCGCGGCTATACTGTATGAAGTAAATCACCATATTTTTTTGTGGATATTTAGTATATAATTCTCTCAGTGTAAGGATGGGTTATGAAATACATTTTTGCAATTGGGTACGATGTATCGCTCTATCATACCAAGTCTGGAGTCTAATTAATTCGTTTTATATCGAGTCAACTCGGAGTCAATCGTATCGTAACTGAGTAAATTCTGTCGTGAATAAATAAGTAATCTCTCGTAACGGACTGTAAAATCACTAATTCTGTACTGATCTCGCTATACCCGAGAAAAAATTTTTTCACGAAATTTTATGAAATTTCATAAGTTTTCATAAAATTTCATAAAATCTCGTAAAATTTCATAAAATTTCAGTATTCAAATTTTGTGAAATTTTATAAGTTCTTTTAAGTTTTTATACATTTTCAAGAAATTTTATCAAATTTCATAAAATTACATAAAATTAGAATCGCTTACAAAAAGTATTGCTTTTATGAAATTTTATAAAATCTCATATAATTTGAGGAAATTTTTTGAAATTTTACAAAAACTTTAGAAATTTCATATAATGTTATGAATAAGAATCGAGTGCAGACAGTATTGCTTTCATGAAATTTCATAAGTTTTCATGAAATTTTTCAAGTTCTCATTAGTTTTTATTAGGGCTGGCAATTAGAGTCGACTTTTTTCAAAAACCGACAAGTCGATTGAAATCGATTTTCGATTTTCGGTTTAAAAGTCGAAAACCGCCGAGTCGAAATCGGTTTTACCGAAAAGTCGAACAGTTCGATTTTCGGATTTTCGAATTTTCGATTTTTCGATTTTTCGCAACTACGGTTTTCGAAATTTCGGTTCTCGTTAATCATTTTTATGTGTGACGTGAATGAACACACTGATATGTGGAAAACATAAAACCTGAGACTTTTTGACTCGACTTGATCGATACCTCCCCTGTTAAATAAAATTCTTCTGTATCTATTTTTCTATTTCTTCTGTTCTATTTTTGTTTCACCTCTTTATTTCCAACATCTTATTGAAAATGTTATTTGGAAATACGCTATACTTTCATCATTCCGTAAATGCGACGATTAGGAACAAAAAGAAGCGAAAGAACTTGAAGATGCTTTTTTTTTTCACTGAGAGATATTGAAATTTTTTATTAAAAAAAAAAAACATTATTAAATTCTTTTTGTTGGGACGAATTTTCATTTTTCAAATAATATCGTCCCGTGTATGAAACGATGATAGTAAGGATGTATTTGCAACGAAAATTTCCAATACAGGAATAGAAAATAAAAAAGTGTCAATTTCTTTTTCACGAGAAGAGACATACTTTCAGCATTTTTAAAAGCAACGGGCTGTTACGTTATGAATTTTTGTGATTCTTCAGAACTTATGAAATGGTCCTAATAGTTTTATATTGATGAAAAATCGTAACTCAAAAGGGTAAGTCCAAAATGTTTTAGGGTTAGGATACCAACATAAAAATTCACGGGTCAAATCGTAGGTAGCTTGGTCTGGAGACTGGGTGAATTTAGTAATTTAACTTTCTGACTATAAGCGAATCTCTGAACGGATAGGCACAATTAAAAAACATCAGAAATCGAGTAATCACTACCAAAAACCGATATTCCGAAAACCGAAATTTCGAAAAACCGAAAACCCGAAAACTCGAAAATCCGAAAATTCGAAAACCGAAATATTCGATTTTTCGGTAAAACCGATTTCGGTTTTCGACTTTTTAACAGCTATTCGAAAATCGATTAAATTTTCGGCCTTTCGCAAATCGATTATTGCCAGCCCTAGTTTTTATACATTTTTGAGAAATTTTATCAAATCTCATAAAATAACATAAAATTAGAATCGCGTACAAAAAGTATTGCTTTTATGAAATTTTATAAAATCTCATATAATTTTACAAAATTTTGTGAATTTTTATAAAAACTTAAGAAATTACATATAATTTTATAAATTAGAATCGAGTGCAGACAGTATTGCTTTCATGAAATTTTATAAGTTTTCATGAAATTTTATAAGTTCTTATGTGTTTTTATACATTTTCAAGAAATTTTATCAAATTTTGCGAACAAATTTTTTCCGGGGCAGTACGAATATACAATAATATTTTGTAAAATTTGATCGAATTTAATTTCTATGAAATATATTTTCGGAATAATGAAATGAAATTCTGTGAAATTTGTATATTTCTATGGAGATATGATACAATTCGTATATTTTTATATACGAATTTCACAGAATTTAATTTCATTATTCCGAAAACATATTTCATAGAAATGAAATTCGATCAAATTTTACAAAATCCTATTGTCTGCCCCGGATTTCTTTATACGAATTTCACAGAATTCAATTTCATTATTCCGAAAATATGGATACATTTTCATAAAATTTCGTATAATTTGATAAAATCATTTTACCGAAAGAGAGTTCATTTCTACATAACTACCGTTTTGAAAAATAATCAACTTCATATATTGTATGTTTCATGATTTTCATTCAGTAAATCCATTATTCAAATGTACAACTGGAGATATGATACAATTTAATACAATTTAATGACAGTTCACCAGGCCATTTTCGATATGAATTTTTATTCATAAAATGACCTGGTCAAATTTCATGAGATTTTATAAAATTTTATCAGGCCATTTTCAGTATAAAAATTTGAAATGTTATGAAATTTTATATCGAAAATAATTTGTTGGAATTTTATGAAATTTCATAAAGTTTCATAAAAGTTCACAAAATTTTATGAAATTTCATCAGGCCATTTTCAGCACGAAATTTTATGAAATTTTAATAAATCCTATACCCGGGAAAAAATTTGTTGGAATTTTATGAAATTTCATGAAGTTTCATAAAAGTTCACAAAATTTTATGAAATTTCATCAGGCCATTTTCAGCATAAAATTTTATGAAACTTTATGAAAATTTTTTTTCCCGGGTATTATCTGATTTAATTAATAAATGATTGATTATGCTGTGATCTCAAATGTTCTCAAAGAAATAATATTGTTTTATATGGTGTACCCTGCCCCTCTATCTAAGGCTTTGTTATCTGAGCAAGTCGAGTTATCGCTCGTCGCATTTCCGTAGATTTTTGGCTTTATGTAATTTGTTTATGGTATCGTATCGAAGCGACGCAGTAGCGTCTGGCGCCCAACTTTAGTAAATTCAGTAAGTAACACGGAAGAGTGCCGAATTGTAGCGGAGTAGCATAGGTTTTCCTCTCCTAATAAAAAACTACGTTGCAGTGGATACGGACTTATTTTGTTATACCGCGAGGACCAGGTGAAAGAGAATAGTCCATCCGCCCAGGCAGATAATATTTCGTATTTTTAGGGGGATAGCCACTCGTTGCGCTGAAAAAATACCTAGGGTGATTTTGGCGCGCGGTCGATGCAACTCGGCAGCCATTGTTGATACAAGCCGGCTGACTGTCAATACATCGCGGAAGGTAGACAAGTGTGGTTATGTTCGTTTATTTGAAGCAAATGATAAATAAAGTGAATATAACCTACGTGAATAAGCTAGGAATATTTATCAAAAATCGATCAATCAGTTTTAAATGATATCTTAATGCAATCAACGAATTAACCTAAGCTATAACTGGAAATTTATCAGAATCAAAGAGTTCATCGAGAACAACCAATTCGAACAAAATTATTGATTGTATCCTAGGGTTGAGGCTTCAATAAATTGAATAGCTCCACAGCTCCAACTCCACGACCTGGCGGTTTGAACTGCGCTACTTGCTGTAACGAAGACTAATTCATTACAACATGACACTTATCCTTGTTATGCATTGAATAAACTTTCAGAAAGCTTCAATAAAGTTTGTCTCACTTACCCAGTTCAATTTATTGAAACCTCAACCCTAGGATACAATTAATAATTTCGTTCAAATTAGTGTTCTTGATGAACTCTTCGATTCTCATTAATTTCCAGTTATAGCTTAAGTTAAGTCGTTGATTGCATTACGACATCATTTAAAACTAATTGATCGATTTTTGATAAATATTCCTAGCTTATTCACGTAGGTTTCATTCACTTTATTTATCATTTCCTTCAAATAAACGAACATAACCACACTTGTCTACCTTCCGCGATGTATTGACAGTCAGCCGGCTTGTATCAACAATGGCTGCCGAGTTGCATCGACCGCGCGCCAAAATCACCCTAGGGATTTTCAGTGCAACGAGTGGCTATCCCCCTAAAAATACGAAATATTGGCTGCCTGGGCGGATGGACCATTCTCTTTCACCTGGTCCTCGCGGTATATTATATTACTAATTACTATGATGTAAGGACGGATAATCAGTGGCAATCAGTCCATTACCAGTTTTCTTTGATTCTACATGGTTATTGGCTAGGGTAGGGAGTAGGGCTACATACATAGCAGTTTGTACTCTGTACTTATTTATGAGTAATTCAATTATTAGTATTAGTAAAGTAGTAAGTAATTAGTAGTAGTTGTATATTTTTATAACAATCATGAATCACATACATTCATATCATCCATCACACTGGAAGTAGGATCTCAAAAAACAAATATTATTTATGGTGTTGTCTCCCAACTTACTTCTTAATGCACTGCATATATATCCAGCTGCAGAAAAGGCCCTTTCTGCCTTCACGCTGGTCGGTTTTAGGGTCATCAAATGATCATAAAAGAATGTTAGGTTTTCACCTCTGACTCCCTCGCTTTCATAAACAGTCATTTCTTTTTCAATATCTTATCATAATCCTTCTCAGTTCTCGTTTCCTTCCGTTTCATGAAGTTTTCTTTCTCGCGCTTCAATTGGATCTCCAGTTCTTGTTCCAATGTCAAATTCAGGGAATCCGGTTTATCCGGGTCATCGGATTCTACTTCCATCATATCCTCTTCCACTGCTGCTGGTTCCACTACATATGTATTTACACGATTCAGCATATTTTTCATCTCCTGGCGCATGACATATTTTTTCGGCATTGTGAAAGTATAATCGGGCGTTCTAACTTCTTGTTCATACTTCTTCGGATTCTGTAGGTAAATCAGCATCCCTGTGACCTCGGTAAGACGACGTTCTCCGATTCTTTTGCGGAGTGTCTCAGAAAGCTCGGCACTCAAGCTTGTGTCCTGGCTTTTTAGTTTGTCCAAGACGAATTTTAGGGTTGTGTCAACAGTTATCAAACTCGACTCTCTTCTACAGAGAGCTTCTACGGCCAGTTTAACCGGTTGGAGACTGGCGATCAACTCCTTGATCAGTAGCCACTCGTCAGCGGAGAATTTAGTGTCTGAGCCAATGTCTATGAGGGCTTCATCGATGCAAACTTTTACACTGTAGTGTTATAATCAAATCATTGCTATTCAACGATAAATTCAAATTCATAAATTTATAGACAAGATCGGGATGTCTCGCCTTCTATACCGAAGACAAAACATCGCGATACCGATAATTCTCCATTTCGTTATTCTTATTAATCTCCAGTTTCTGCGAACTACAGTGGAGAGTAGTTCAAGATTAGACACCTTGCCTTTTGCGCTCATGCCTTTGAGACACTTTAACGGCGTCCTATACGCCTATGCTAAAATACCTTGGGTCAGCATCTCGCTGACCGATGGGTAGCAACGTAAGTTGTCACATTCGGATTTTCACTCTTATTCTAAACGCCAAACAGCTTGTATCAATAATAAAGCTCATTCAAATTTGTCTTCAAAACCAATTAATTTGTTATAAACCCGTCCCCACACAACAGTGGTGTCAGAAGCGAGATATTGGATTGAAGACAATAATTAGAAAACAGAGGCCGTTGTAATAAATCAACGTTAACAAAAATCACTGTGCGTGGATTAACACATAATTCACCGTTGTACGAAATCAACGTTAACAAAACCCTATTCGTTGTTATACATCAACGTTAACAAAATCACTGTGCGTGGATTGACACATAATTCACCGTTGTACGAAATCAACGTTAACAAAACCCTATTCGTTGTTATACACCAACGTTAACAAAAATCACTGTACGTGGATTGACACATAATTCACCGTTGTACGAAATCAACGTCAACAAAACCCTATTCGTTGTTATACATCACCGTGAACAAAATCACTGTCCGTGGATTGACATATAATTTACCGTTACACGAAATCAACGTTAACAAACCCTGTGAAGTGACTGACAAACCAAAATATACCGAAGTTACATTACGTGCCCTATATGAAGAGGCGCTCAAGAAACCTCAAGATCCGTCAAGACATAAACGCAAGAGGATTCCAGTAAACCAACACTAAAGCAGCCAACTACGGATCCGACGGTACAGCGAACTCGAGCTTTCAACACTGATAACGTTATGCATTGGCTCACCCTACTGTTACTGTAAGTCTTACGAACTAGCAATAGTAATATTCGAAATTTGTAATTGAAATCCTAGAAAATGCCAGTATCAGCTGAAAAATTAGCCAAACTCCTTCCCGTATTTACCGGAAAGGATATTAGCGTCAGAGAATTTATCGACAAATGCGATCGCGCGATCAAACAATGCATTACTACAGAATCAGACGAACTTTACGAATATATGGGCAAATCTCTGAAACCTCGAATTTTTTTAAGGAATTTTTTTTTCATTTTCAATTCTTGAGCACATGCCTGAAATTTTGAGTATACGTCCCGTCAGCTGTTAGAATACAGAATCTAACGTGGTGCAACGTTTTGAAGCAACGCACCAATCATTATCAACGTTTTTTCATATTTTTGTGATTTTCGAATCATTTTTAGAAAATAAGGTGATAAAAAATACAAATAAGGTGATAATTAAGTTTTTTGTATGAAAGCGCATACTTTTTGCGAACAAAATGATTCCAGGATCAGTCTGCTCCGATTGATACTTTCGGAGATATGAATTTTCAAACATAGCGGTGCAACAGCGATTTATGAAAATTAACATAGCTCCAAATCCGCCATTTAAATTTTTTTTTCGAAATCCTTGAAGTTGTATTTTTTTTTTTCTATAGTACTACAGATATTTTAAATGGCGCAAAGTTCTGTGATTTGACGGTTTTTTTTTTTTTTTGAGTGAGGTGACGTGGATCCGCTCACCTAACGCGTGTAATTGTATGATCTTGGATTTTTCGCATTTACTTTTCACTCCGTAACTTCTTGAATAATTCATACCATATGTGAATTTATCGGACCAGTCGAACCAAATTTTTAAGTCTTCTAACTGAAGCTCACCTCTATATAGAGCGTGCAATCTCCAGATAGACCGAAAAAAACGGAAGTGCATCATAATTATTTTTTCAAGTAAAAATTCCTTCAGCCCGGGTTTGAACCGGGACCTCCGCATTTGTACTGCGACGCCTTGTCCAATTAGACCACTGAAGGACTGAAGGAATCTTTACTTGAATTTTATGTTATTGTCATTGACCTCTTAGTCCACAGGTCTGTGTTTATTTCATTGTGTAGTGACTCTATCGTTCGAAACCTATTAATTCATACCATATGTGAATTTATCGGACCAGTCGAACCAAATTTTTTAAGTCTTCTAACTGAAGCTCAACTCTATATAGAGCGTGCAATCTCCAGATAGACCGAAAAAAACGGAAGTGCATCATAATTATTTTTTCAAGTAAAAATTCCTTCAGCCCGGGTTTGAACCGGGACCTCCGCATTTGTACTGCGACGCCTTGTCCAATTAGACCACTGAAGGACTGAAGGAATCTTTACTTGAATTTCATGTTATTGTCATTGACCTCTTAGTCCACAGGTCTGTGTTTATTTCATTGTGTAGTGACTCTATCGTTCGAAACCTATTAATTCATACCATATGTGAATTTATCGAACCAGTCGAACCAAATTTTTAAGTCTTCTAACTGAAGCTCACCTCTATATAGAGCGTGCAATCTCCAGATAGACCGAAAAAAACGGAAGTGCATCATAATTATTTTTTCAAGTAAAAATTCCTTCAGCCCGGGTTTGAACCGGGACCTCCGCATTTGTACTGCGACGCCTTGTCCAATTAGACCACTGAAGGACTGAAGGAATCTTTACTTGAATTTCATGTTATTGTCATTGACCTCTTAGTCCACAGGTCTGTGTTTATTTCATTGTGTAGTGACTCTATCGTTCGAAACCTATTAATTCATACCATATGTGAATTTATCGGACCAGTCGAACCAAATTTTTAAGTCTTCTAACTGAAGCTCACCTCTATATAGAGCGTGCAATCTCCAGATAGACCGAAAAAAACGGAAGTGCATCATAATTATTTTTTCAAGTAAAAATTCCTTCAGCCCGGGTTTGAACCGGGACCTCCGCATTTGTACTGCGACGCCTTGTCCAATTAGACCACTGAAGGACTGAAGGAATCTTTACTTGAATTTCATGTTATTGTCATTGACCTCTTAGTCCACAGGTCTGTGTTTATTTCATTGTGTAGTGACTCTATCGTTCGAAACCTATTAATTCATACCATATGTGAATTTATCGGACCAGTCGAACCAAATTTTTAAGTCTTCTAACTGAAGCTCACCTCTATATAGAGCGTGCAATCTCCAGATAGACCGAAAAAAACGGAAGTGCATCATAATTATTTTTTCAAGTAAAATCTTCTTGAATAATTGTTAAGGAGATGGTGCGGGTGAATTTTGATTCAATAGTGTACTAAACAGCAGTGCACAAATGTATTCAGCTAGATTTTTCATCAGCAGACGATGTACCAATAAGAAGTATGCGTTTTTACTTCGGTGCACGTATTGTCTACTTTTCAATAAGATGTATTTTAACTACCCCCTCATGCGAGCACATAATCCTGTCACGTCTAGATTTACTTATTTTGTGCCCTAGAACACGATCGATGTTGTCTGATAACGATTTCAGGTACGCACCAACCACGGTGCGCTATAAAAGTCATAAATATTACAAGTTTAAAAAAGTAGTCACACCACTTTGACTCTTCATAACTTTTCTCCTATTGTGAGCACATACTTCTAACATGTTGCATTCTATTCTGCTCTCTTAATGCTTTCAATTCATCACCAATTCAAACATTACCAACTAATGCACCAAATTTTACAGCATAAAAATAAAATAAAAATGAGGGAGTGACATCTTCGAATGTGCCAATTTCGCTATTTTAAATGTGTATCATATGCATTTTTGACTTGAAAATTTGTGCGCTAGTATTTTTTTTTTGTATTCACATGATCTACACAACATATACAACCTTATTTTTCACTGATAAATGGGTAAAAATGACGTATTAGTATAAAGAATGTAGAGTGATACAAAAATGCGAGGTTTCAGAGATTTGCCCATATACGTATCAAAATCACTGGTAAGGCATATGAAAGGATTCAAAATAGGGAAATTCAAGACTACGATACTCTGAAAAAAGAGTTACTACTGTTTTATGGAGCCAAGGGAACAAATAGACAATGGGAATTGGAACTAAGTATCTGTAGGCAACGCCCCGGGGAATCCGTCGATTCCTTCTATCAAAGAATAGAAAACCTGTGCATAAGAGTAGTAGAATCTGGTCCGGTAAGAACTAAGGCAGAGACTGTATTTTATGAGAAAAACATTACGACAAAAGCACGAGACTGTTTTGTTTACGGACTTAACGAAAAACTACGTGACATCCTAAGATTAAAAGACCCTAAAGACTTAGTTCAAGCTTACAATTGGGCCACAGAAGAAGAAAAATTGAGGGCAACCGAAAATCAAATAACCTATCTTGCAAAAACCACTGCTACTAGTAGAACTGACCTCGTTTGCCAAAATTGCAATAAGATCGGGCACACAGCAAAAACCTGTTTTAAGAAACAGAGATCCGAACCAATAAATACCATTGAAGCAGGTTATAGTTCAGAATCCGATCAGTACGCAGACTTAAACCACCAATCAGAAAACAGCTGCTCACAAAACTGTTCCGAAATAATAAATGGCTATGATTCTATAACAGAAGAGATTACATGCGACGAATGCCAGCGAATCTATCCCATCGATAGTTCCAGAATTAGGTGCTTCTTTTGTAAAAAGCCCGGCCATATAGAAAACAATCGTTTCAAAAAGAAAGCTATGTTAGCCGCGAAAACTAATCAAAACCAGGTAGGAACCTCGAATTTTGGGGAACGGACTGCGTCGACGAGCGGAACGAAGTCCGTAATAGAGAACCGCTCAACACAAACGGCGGAAAAATAGAAATACCAGAACATAAGATAAATTTAATCGGCTCACCAAATAACGTAATTTTCTCAATACCCGAGTTGAACCAACCTAAAAGCTTGTTGATGTTAGACACTGGAGCCTACCCATGTTTGATCAAGAAGAAATTTATCATAAATTTATCACAAATAAACCCACAAGAGCGCATTAAATTAAAAGGTCTAGCTAGCGACTCACAAGCATATACATTAGGAACCATTGAACTTACACTCGATGGCGGAGACGAAGTTAGGCCGATAAAATTTCACGTAGTAGACGATTCCTTAGACATAACGCAAGATGGTTTAATAGGCAACCACCTCTTAACCCAATTCAATAATGTGCTGATCAGTTATAGATGCAGAGGCATGGATAAGCCCGAGTTGCTATTAGGTAGCCTCAAATACAAATTGCAAAATCAAAAGCAATTCACTATTCCCGCCAGGACAGAAATTTTAGCAGACATCCCAACCATCGCCGAAGATTCCTTAAAAGAAGGCTCAATATATAGGGTCGAGTTACAACCGGGAGTCGTAATAAGCGAAAGCTACGTGACAATTAGACCCGATAACACAGCTATCACAAGCATCATCAATCTAACAGACACGGATCATACTATCCATATCGAACCACAAAGAGTTTACAGAATTCTAGAAACTGACTCTGAAACTGACGAGATACATTCAGTTAATTGTATAAACGAAAATACTTCAGCTGACAGAATCAAAAAATTAAAAGACGCATTAAGATTAGACCATTTAAATTTAGAAGAAAAGGAAAGTATAGTAGAAGCTTGTACCAAGTTTAACGAACTCTTCTATTTAGATGGGGACACATTGCCAGGTACGCAAGCCTGTACCCACAAAATTAAAACTACCGATGACACACCGGTCCATGTTAGACAATACCGGTACCCTGAAATCCACAAAACAGAAATCCCGCGAAAAAATGGTCGTATATGAACATAAATAATCATATATGATCATGAACGAAATTTGTCTCTATATGACCATATATGGCTATATTAGGGTGGCCCTTATTTGGTGAAAAAAAAATATTTGGTTTGCCGCCCCCTCAATCGGTTCCAAATTGAACAAAAAAAAATTCGGACCAAATTTTAGGTGATTCGGCCAATGGGAACACGTGCCCCAAAGACGTTAATTTTTTTAATTCTTTTTTCTTGTTTTTCTTTCTTCACAGGACATAGTATGACAGAAAAGGAAGAGAAAAGGTTGTAGCAAATTTTTCTTCCATTAAGAGGAATTCATACCATTTTGATTGTAATTTTACACGTATTAATCGATTTTTGCTAACGGAATTCCAAAATATTACTTTTCCTACCAAACCGGAAGTTGAAAAAAAATTTGTTACAACATTTTCTCTTCCTTTTCTGTCATACTATGTCCTGTGAAGGAAGAAAAAGAAAAAAAAGAATTAAAAAAATTAACGTCCTTGGGGCACGTGTTCCCATTGGCCGAATCACCTAAAATTTGGTCCGAATTTTTTTTTGTTCAATTTGGAACCGATTGAGGGGGCGGCAAACTAAATATTTTTTTTTCACCAAATAAGGGCCACCCTAGGCTATATATATATAATTGTATATAACCATATATAATTGCATATATGGCTATATACAATTATATATATATAGCCATATATGGTCATATAGAGACGAATTTCTCCATATATAATTGCATATATGGCTATATACAATTATATATATATAGCCATATATGGTCATATAGAGACAAATTTTGTTTATGATCATATATGATTATTTATATTCATAAACGACCATTTTTTCCCGGGATAGATAAACAAATGGAAGATCTCCTAAATAAAGGAACAATTCGAAATTCAAATTCACCATGGAACTCACCCATCTGGGTGGTACCAAAGAAACTAGACTCATCAGGGATTAAGAAGTGGAGAATAGTCGTAGACTACCGAAAATTGAATGATAAAACAATAGGGGATGCTTACCCGCTACCGAATATAGTAGATATCCTAGACCAGTTAGGAAGCTCTAAATACTTCACCGTACTCGACATGGCCAGCGGGTTTCACCAAATTCCAATGAATCCCGACGATATGCATAAAACCGCGTTTTCCACCCATAAAGGACATTTCGAATTCGCATTCATGCCATTTGGGCTTAAGAGCATGTCCTAGTCATATAGTTACCTGTTGAGAAAAAAACAAAAAAGTCGCAAAAACTCGGAAACGATGATCAAAAATGATGTATAATAGATTTATTCGATGATTAGGGACGAAGGGACGATTAGGACGAATAGGTTCGATCTAGCACGCGAGATTCGTCGAAATCGAGAAAAATGAATTTTTTTGGTTCCTCAAGTGTGGCCGTGTCCGAGGGGGAAATAACTCAAGATTTTAGTGACACATTAATTCCTTGGGTTGAATTAATTTGAATTAATGCCTTCAATTCAAATTAATTTTTTCAATTCACATTAATTTTTTTTAATTCAATCCAATTTTTTTAAATTCATTTAATTCAAATTACTTCTCAAAGTAATTCATTGTAATTCAAGTTCATATTCGATTATTTCAATACAATTTTCATATTTCCTGTTATTTCGAATTAATTCATCCAATTCACATTATTTTTTTTTAATTCAACTCAATTTTTTCAATTCACATCAATTTTTTTAATTCAATTCAATTTTTTTTAATTCATTTAATTCAAATTACTTTTCACCGTAATTCATTGTAATTCAAGTTCATATTCGATTATTTCAATACAATTTTCATATTTCCTGTTATTTCGAATTAATTCATCCAATTCACATTATTTTTCTTAATTCAACTCAATTTTATCAATTCAAAATAATTTCTTTCAATCCAATTCAATTTTTTTAATTTATTCCATTCGAATAATTTTTTACCGTAATTCACGCTAATTCAAGTGATTATTTGATAATTTCAATTTATTTCTCATATTTCCTGTTATTTGAAATTAATTCATGCGATACAAAGTGTTTTTTTTTTTCATTCACCTCAATTTTCTTTAATTCACTTAATTCACCTCTCTCACAGCAATAGTTGATCATTAAGGATGAATCCCACCTTTGCGTTGCGTTGCGTTGCGTTGCGTTGCGTTGCGAAGCGAAACGAACTTTTCATCAATATGTTTTCTTAGGAGTGTGCGTGCATACTTCCATAAGAAACATAAGAAAAGCATGTTAATGAAACTTTGTTTCGCAACGCACCGCAACGCAACGCAACGCAACGCAACGCAAAGGTGGGATTCATCCATTATTGTCCCACGTACACTGAGAGAAGTTTTTATTTGATAGTAATAAGAGTGTATTAAATATTAATAAAAATTTTATTGCTATTTGATAAAATTCAATCATCAAATATTGAATTAGGTTATGATGTAAATTTCATTAAAAATCACAATTATCAGCTACTGAAATATAATTTCATAATAAAGTTGTTGTTTATTTGTTATAAATACTATAAATTTACTCAAAGTTTATTATGAAAATAAGAAAAGTCATATTAAGAGAAAGTTACAAATATCGATTTATATTTCATTATTTCAATTAAGGTGCTTTCCTAGGCAATTCCACCAGTCCTGAAAACATCGTGAAAAAATGTGATATTAAACGGAATATCTCTGCCTGGGCACCGAAATCAATGAAACAAAATACGTCGCGCAATTCTATGTGCGACTCCGAACATGTACAGCCTAAAAAATGTTTGTTTTGCGCGAAAATAGAGAAGATATCCATGAAAAACGTTTCTAAAACCGTTTTTCATGGATATCTTCTCTATTTTCGCGCAAAACGAACATTTTTTGGGCTGTACATGTTCGGAGTCGCACATGGAATTGCGCGACGTATTTCGTTTCATTGATTTCGGTGACCAGGCAGAGATATTCCGTTTAATAGCAACTTCTGCACGCGTTTATTACAATGTTGTGGATTGGGTAGGAAAGGCCCTTAAATTTTATTGTAACTATCACGTTGAAAAATAGGCCACAGCTTTTCTAAATTCCAATTTTTTAATATTTCTTCCATCGTTCACTAAAATAACACTATATTTTTTTGAAATCCACTTTACTTTTACTGCAGTCACAGTTAACATTTAAAATGGCTGACACTACAGCGACACTTGCGACGATTCTAATAAACACATATTAGTATTTGCTAAATTTTATTAAATATTAGTAAAATTTTATTAGTATTTAATAAAATTCATTAGTATTTAATAAAATTTATTCGTATTTAATAAAATTTTATTAAATCCAAATACTTTTTAATAGATTGGAATTGATCCCTCGACATTGTATAGTTAGAGATGAAGAAATCGATCAAATCGAGTCAAAGGAGTTAAAAAAATATTCCTTTATATTTTTAACGTTTCGGCGAACAGTTCGTCGCCCTCTTCAGAATTGCGTGGAATAGATGACAAGGTCTAATGTCATAAGTCCTACATCTAAGGAGGAAGGTTCGTTGACAAGATGAAGAGGGCGACGAACTGTTCGCCGAAACGTTAAAAATATAAAGGAATATTTTTTTAACTCCTTTGACTCGATTTGATCGATTTCTTCATCTCTAACCAAATACTTTTTTTTATTACTGGTAAACAAAAACTTCTCTCAGTGTACAAATCAAGCCTCGAATCGACCTTTGATCATTTCAATTTATTCTTCATAGTTCCTGTGAATTGAATGTCTTCGCGATAATTTATGTGAGCTCGAATTAATTTAGTCAGGAATTTGGCGAGTCTGTGAAAATATTGTCTGATATTTGCCTCGATATTTGCATACGAAACAGAGTCAAGTCGGAGTCAAGCCGGAATCAAGCTCGGAGCGGCTCGAAGTAAAGATAAAGATTAGGGAGAAAATAGAAATAAAAGTAAAAAGCGGTAAAAAGGGACTTATTTGGAAACGTGAAAAATAGTTCGAAAAATGGATTAATATGAGGCCAATTAATAACTGATGCTCAAATATCATCTCGAAAAAATTCTCACTATTTCAGTTATGCCTCAGTTAATCCTCATTAATTCAGTTAATTCTCATTAATTCAGTTATTTCTCAGTTAATTCTCAATAATTCAGGTAATTCAGTTATTTCTCATCGATTCAGGTAATTCAGTTATTTCTCAGTTAAGGTGCTTTCCTAGGCAATTCCACCAGTCCTGAAAACATCGTGAAAAAATGTGATATTAAACGGAATATCTCTGCCTGGGCACCGAAATCAATGAAACAAAATACGTCGCGCAATTCTATGTGCGACTCCGAACATGTACAGCCCAAAAAATGTTCGTTTTGCGCGAAAATAGAGAAGATATCCATGAAAAACGTTTCTAAAACCGTTTATTTTCCGTCTATTTTCTTTATTATTAACCGTCTATTTTCGCGCAAAACGAACATTTTTTGGGCTGTACATGTTCGGAGTCGCACATAGAATTGCGCGACGTATTTTGTTTCATTGATTTCGGTGACCGGGCAGAGATATTCCGTTTAATAGCACCTTCTGCACGCGTTTATTACAATGTTGTGGATTGGGTAGGAAAGGCCCTTAATTCTCATCAATTCAGTTATTTCGCAGTTAATTCTCATTAATTCAGTTATTTCTCAGTCAATTCTCATTATTTCAATTATTTCTCAGTTAATTCACATTATTTCAGTTAATTCTCATTAATCCAGTTAATTCCCAATAATTCAGTTATTTCCTAATAATTCAAGTTAATTAAAATTAATTCACGGGCTATTGACACGTCAATTCAACGAGTTATTTCCCCCTCGGCCGTGTCACTTATTTTGGTTCATATTAACACCTGTGCGTCTAAAACGCAAAAACCGGCTTTGTACCTCAAGTCTCACAGCAATGACGAACATTTTTGTCTAAAAATTTTGTTGTTTCACGCAACAATAGGGCCGAGATAACGAAAGAAGAGCGTATAAAGATGTAAATAGTGTAAAATTGTTGATTTCTGACAGCTGAGACATGAGACGGTCGAGGCTAACGAAACGCCCGACAGATGGCTCTACGCGTAAATCATCGCGTAAATCGCGTAAATCGCGTAAATAACGCAACAGTGACGATGATTTACGCGTAGAGCCATCTGTCGGGCGTTTCGTTAGCCTCGACCGTCTCATGTCTCAGCTGTCAGAAATCAACAATTTTACACTATTTACATCTTTATACCGCTCTTCTTTCGTTATCTCGGCCCTATTGTTGCGTGAAACAACAAAATTTTTAGACACAAATGTTCGTCATTGCTGTGAGACTTGAGGTACAAAGCCGGTTTTTGCGTTTTAGACGCACAGGTGTTAATATGAACCAAAATAAGTGACACGGCCACACTTGAGGAACCAAAAAAATTCATTTTTCTCGATTTCGACGAATCTCGCGTGCTAGATCGAACCTATTCGTCCCTAATCATCGAATAAATCTATTATACATCATTTTTGATTATCGTTTCCGAGTTTTTGCGACTTCTTTGTTTTTTTTCTCAACAGGTAACTATATGACTAGGACATGCTCTTAAAAACGCCCCAGCTACATTCCAGAGAATAGCGAATACCGTTCTATCGGGGTTACAAGGATTGAAATGTTTAGTGTACTTAGACGACCTGATAATTCACGCCGACTCACTTCAAACCCATACAGAAAAACTTTGGGGGTTATTACTGAAATTGAAAGAATATAACTTACGATTACAATCAAATAAATGTGAGTTCTTGAGAAAAGAGGTTGCTTACTTAGGACACATAATATCAAAAGACGGAGTTAAACCTGACCCAGACAAAGCCAGAGCAGTCAAGGAATTTCCTACACCCAACACACCTACGAAAATAAAATCATTTCTCGGGCTTGTAGGTTACTATAGACGTTTCATAAATAATTTCTCGATGATAGCTAAGCCATTGACAGAACTTTTACGGAAAAACGTACCATTCGAATGGACGTCATTACAGCAAAATTCTTTCGAAGAACTAAAGAATGCCCTAATATCCGACTCAGTCTTAATATACCCTGACTATACACAGACATTTAATCTAACGACAGATGCCAGTAACACTGCTCTAGGGGCCGTCTTATCTCAAGGTGTCCCAGGTGACGATAGGCCTGTTGCATATGCCTCGCGAACTCTAAACAAAGCAGAAAGTAACTACTCCACAATCGAACGCGAGCTGCTAGCAATAGTATGGGCGACCCAACATTTCAGACCATACCTGTTCGGGAGGAAATTCAAGATATTTACCGATCATAAGCCCCTGACTTGGCTGTTTAACATCAAAGATCCAAATAGTAAATTAGTCAGATGGCAATTAAAAATCTCGGAATTCGACTACGAGATTTGTTTCAAACCCGGAATAAAAAATCAGAACGCAGATGCGCTTAGTAGAAATCCTATTGATCCACCAACTAATCATGTGTTCAAAATATGTCCTATCAGAGTGACGAGCTCTCTCCCAT
Source organism: Tenthredo mesomela (assembly GCA_943736025.1). Taxonomy (NCBI): domain Eukaryota; kingdom Metazoa; phylum Arthropoda; class Insecta; order Hymenoptera; family Tenthredinidae; genus Tenthredo; species Tenthredo mesomela. The sequence goes on from OX031014.1 coordinate 11,373,691, forward strand.
CGTACCCTGAATACCTTGAACTCATAAAAACAACGATAGTGCAAAACTCAAACATCGTAGAAATCCACGATGACCTTTTCAATCGAATCGATAACTACGCACACACTGTTCCCACCGATCTGGAAATGAGTCAAGGAATAGCATTAGAATTCAAAACTAGATACGGCAATGTTGAGAACTTGAAGGAATCAGCTGAACTATACACGACTGGTAAACTCACCTTACGAGACCGTAACGTTTATTACATAATGACGAAGCAAAACTACTGGGATAAGCCTACATATGAGGATTTATACATAAGTTTGATAAAATTCAAAGAAAAATTAGAAATAGACTCGATCAAAACAGTTTCCATACCCAGGATCGGTTGCGGGATCGATAATTTAAAATGGCATAAGGTTCGGACGATGTTACGATTCATATTTAAAGGATCAGGAATTAAAATAACTGTCTGTACGAACATAAAAACCGATCTCAATCAAAACCATATTCAAGACGTTATCAAAGAATATCACGACAGCCCTTCAGGTGGACACCAAGGCGTGAGTCGTACTATGACGCGACTTAAAGAAAGATACCACTGGGATTCAATGAAAAACGATGTAAAAACATATATTCGTAATTGCACGACTTGCCAAAAGAATAAAACCGATCGACAAAAGACCAAAATGCCAATGAAGATTACGACCAGCAGTAGCAAACCATTTGAAAAGGTTTTCTTAAACATAGTTGGGCCCTTACCGACTACAAAGTCAGGTCATAGTTACATACTGACGCTACAAGACGACCTAACAAAATATTCCCAAGCCTATCCACTCCGAGCTGCCACCGCTGAACATACCGCAGAAGCTTTCATACGAAATTTCATATCTAACTACGGAGTACCACTATCAATCCTTACAGACCAAGGCACAAATTTTATGAGTGACCTGTTCACCCAAGTCACAAAAATACTAAAAATAAAAAAGTTAAATAGTACTGCATACCACCCGCAAACCAACGGGGCACTCGAACTCAGTCACGGCACGTTAAAAGATTACCTTAGGTGTATGTCTACTACAGACGACTGGAACGAAACACTCCCAATTTATATCCTCGCGTACAACACAACACCTCATACTACCACTAAAATATCACCTTACGAACTTATATTCGGACAAGTGGCCAGAGTACCTTGTAGTGTGCCCACGATCCTAAGGAAGAAACATATAAAGAATATGCTCAGAAACTCTCTGAAAAATTGATGAACAGCCAAGCCCTCGCGAAACAGAACATAGATAAATCCAAAGAAAAATCCAAGGCCTATTATGACCAAATTACTCGACCACAAAATTTCGAAATTGGGGACTTAGTACTGATGAGTAACGAAACTGCCGGACCATTAGACCCAAAATTTCTGGGGCCATGACCCATCACTGATCAAATTAATGAAGTGAATTATGAGGTAAAAATCAAAGGGAAGAATAAAATAGTGCATGCAAACAGATTAAAACCATACCACAAGTCAACTGATCCAATAAAACCGATTCAAATAGAATATGGATAGGGATCATAGAGAATAAACATACGTTACACACTCAAAGAAATTTACATGGAACTCAACAAAATATTGGTGTGCAACCATGGGAATTTCTTTCAGTGCACTCTATTTGTTCTTATGAGGAACAATTATGTGGCTATATAACAGCTGAGGAAAGCTTTGTAATCCTCACTTGGAATATTGATTTTTAATATTAAGAATAACTATATGTAATCAAATAAATGGCTGAGAAAAGCTTCTATAAATTCTCATCCGCACAGAATAATATTGTATGCGTTCTTATTAGGAATAATTAATATTAAGAATAACTATATGTAATCAAATAAACGGCTGAGAAGAGCTTTTATAAATTCTCATCCGCACAGAATAATATTGTAACCGTTCTTATTAAGAATAATTATATGGCTATATAACAGCTGAGGAAAGGTTTGTAATCCTCACCTAAAATATTTATTTTAACCGATGAATATTTTGCTTCGCTTCACATTCATTCTTAAGGGGGAAGGTGTTATAATCAAATCATTGCTATTCAACGATAAATTCAAATTCATAAATTTATAGACAAGATCCCCGAGTCGAAATCTGAGTCCTCATTTAAGCCTCCAGATCCTCCATTTCTTTGATGTTCAGATTTACCGACACGAATTTAGACCTCATTTATGTCTCTTAGGTCCTCACAGACCAGTTGGACTCGATAGAGCCTCCAAGTTCTCTCATTTTTTGGATTGTAATTGAACCTCAAGAGCCTCGAATTCAGTAGGTCCTCGAAGTTCTCCAAATTTTAAATCTCATTTAAGCCTCCAGATTCTCCTTTTCGTTGTTGTTCAGATTTGCCGACACGAATTAAGACCTCACTTACGTCTCTTAGGTCCTCACAGACCAGTTGGACTCGATAGAGCCTCCAAGTTCTCTAATTTTTTGGATTGTAATTGAACCTCAAGAGCCTCGAATTCAGTAGGGCCTCGAAGTTCTCCAAATTTTTAGCTCGACATTGCACCTCGAGATACTCACAGTACTTACTCTCGGCGCCACAACGCGGCGCCGAGCTTCGACTCACCCGCAGAATAGCCGCAATTTTGTTCTCGCGAGTAAAGTACTACACCCAGACACATAGAGAGACCCCGGCGTCCTACCACGCGGGCTCGAGGACTAACTGAGGTCTCGAAGAGAACCTCGAGGACTTACTGAGGTCTGGAGGAGAACCTCGAGGACTTACTGAGGTCTCGACGAGAACCTCGAAGACTAACTGAAGTCTCGAAGAGAACCTCGAGGACTTACTGAAGTCTGGAAGAGAACCTCGAGGACTTACTGAGGTCTTGAAGAGAATCTCGAGGACTTACTGAGGTCTCGAAGAGAACCTCGAGGACTTACTGAGGTCTCGAAGAGAACCTCGAGGACTTACTGAGGTCTCGAAGAGAACCTCGAGGACTAACTGAGGTCCAAGCTAGGAATTGAAATTGAGGTTCTGGAGGACCTAATGAGTCCTAATATTGGTTATCATTAAGACCTCGACAGTCGGAATCGGCCCGTAAGCGCACTCTTGAGGTCCTAATGATACCCAATTTACGCAGGCTTTCCCTATACCTGAAAGAAATCTTAAGCCTCATTTGAGTCTCAAAGACCTCGCGAGAATCTCGAGGTTTAAATGAGGACTCAGATTTCGACTCGGGTCGGGATGTCTCGCCTTCTATACCGAAGACAAAACATCGCGATACCGATAATTCTCCATTTCGTTATTCTTATTAATCTCCAGTTTCTGCGAACTACAGTGGAGAGTAGTTCAAGATTAGACACCTTGCCTTTTGCGCTCATGCCTTTGAGACACTTTAACGGCGTCCTATACGCCTATGCTAAAATACCTTGGGTCAGCATCTCGCTGACCGATGGGTAGCAACGTAAGTTGCCACATTCGGATTTTCACTCTTATTCTAAACGCCAAACAGCTTGTATCAATAATAAAGCTCATTCAAATTTGTCTTCAAAACCAATTAATTTATTATAAACCCGTCCCCACACAACAGTAGAAACGTTCCAGCATGTTGAGCAAACTGTTCCACGTAGTGCAGCAGTCAAGAATCAAACTCAATTCTTTGCCCACCGCTTCCATTACATATTTTTGCAAAAACATATCATCTTTGGTAGGTGATTTTTTAAAAGTCTTAACAACTTTTCGCACTTTTTTAATAAGTTCGCTGTATCGAGGAATTACTTCAGGTTCAGCCGGTGCTGGTTCAATCACTACTCCTAAGCCTTCAGTGGTCTCCGTGTCTTCCTCATCATATTCGTCACTTTTGTCTATCTCTGTCTGTTCTACTTCTTTGGGAGCTTTTTTTTTATACAGAACGTCTACCACAGCTAACTGGATTCCATGTGCAAAGCACAGTTGCTGATAGCAAGACAAGAGCCTGCCAACTTTCACCATAACGCTTGCGCCATCAGTAGTGATACCAATGATATCGGTTTCAAAGTTTAAGCCAAATTTCTTCAACCGTTCTGACACTAATTTAATGCAATGTTCGGCAGTGCGGGATCCGTAAATTCTGATCAGGCCAAGATTAAAATGAGTCTCCTTATGGTGCACGTTAAGATTTATGTATCTGTGATTTTTTTGAGATGTCCACTCATCAAAGCTTAAAGAAAATCTTTGTCCCTTTTTTCTCAAATCTTTGAATTTTTGTATGAAATCAGCTTCGATATTATTCGCATAATTGGTAATTATCGACCTTATGGTGTTGGGAGAAGTCGGCAATTGGAATCCACTTTTTGCGAACAAACGTCTCAAATCGGAAGATGTACAAAATGAACTCAGTGTAAAACCATCTTTGCACACCATCCTAGTAACCATGGCTTCCATCGAATTTTCTTTTACAAAATAGGCATCATTACTCTTTTTAGCCTTTTTGTTCAGTATAATAACTACTTCCTGATCATCGTCATTTTTTGATGTGGTTGCTATTGCTGTGGGAACCACTGTATCTGTATGACGGAGTGGTAATCCGCTGTTTGCAGAAGTGGGATTAACGTAGTGTATCTTTTGGAGATGGCCTTTTAAGCCTGTCGTTGAACGGTTACTGATCAGCAAAGTTTTTGAGCATAATAAACATTTTGCACTTCGACCATCATCCAATTTTTTAAAATAGTGCCATAAGTTGCTTTTATCGTAATTCTTACCACTTTTTTCTTGCTGACTTGGCTTTGAACAAGACATTATTTTGTACTAATACAAATACAAATTACTCACAATTCTCACAACAAACAACACGGCGAAGCGAAGAAGACATTTATTTAGCTCAAAGACACTTTATCTAGCGAGAGCCGAAGCTTAACTATGGCAATCAGCGGCAGAGGTCAAAGGGCGGGCGGTGCGGTGTAGAAAGAAGGTGTAGTACGCGTGACGTGCCGCAAGTGCAACAGAACGCAACGTTGCGACTTGCGCTAGTAGTAACTGACTATAAACCTCCGCTAGGCAGCCGCAGCGCGTCTCTAGCCGCCGCAAACCCGTTTTCCTTCAAAAATTTGACTTTTACGCCATTATTTGGGAAGTTGATTACTTGCGGATCCGCAGCGCTGGATCCAGCACCCGGTGCTGGATCCAGCAGGCAAAAAATGCCGCTGGATCCAGCTGGATTGCTGGGTGAGGGATTCAGCAATTGCAATCTCTACATATGAATAATTTCTATAAAAGCATTGGAAAAATACGTATGTGTAACATAGGTATAATATCTATGTTGACATAATAATAATTCCTATAATAAATAGGAATTATTTACATGAAAAAAAATGTTTTTTAAAATTAAATTTGCATTTTCATTAAATTTTAATTATTTTCCCTAATTCTCGTGATTTATCTTAACCTATAAAATATGACATCGACAAGTAGTAAATCATGTCAATGCAGAAATTATTTTATTTATTCGTTAAGATCCAGTTATTTAAATAATTAAAGTAAATTAGGTAATGAATGGATAAAAAAGTAAATGCTATTTAGCAAAGTTGGATCAGCATTAACTAGCATTAATTTCTGGATTCATTCATATCTTTATTCACTCTAACAATTTCAATAAATAAACAAAAAGTCCATAATAAATATTATTTTTTATTATTTTAAACCCGCCTCGATTGTACGTATTCTATTTCATTGCCTTATAAGTACAGAAATAAATTATTACCCATTAAATTTGTCTGATAAATAAAAACTAGATTCAAAAATCTATGTGATCATTTTATAATTATAAAACTAGCGTTGACAGATTTTTAAGAACATAGTTTCTAATTCTATATCATAATAGTGATTATTCTTATAATAACATAGCGATTGTACCTATGTTTTACATAGGGATCATTCCTACGTGTTATAGTGATCAATGCTATTTTAACATTGGAATCGTACCTATGTTGAACTTAGGTACAATCACTATGTTGATGTGGGAATAGTACCCATAAAAACATAGCTATTCTTCTTACGTTACATTGGTATTTTCATTAAATTGCAAAGGAGAAATCGCTATGTTAACATTGAAATAATTACTGTGTTGCATCGAAATTTTGACTATGTTACATGGAAATAAATAAAATGTCTTAGGGGAATTATTCCTATGTTGGCTTAGTAAATTTTCCTAGGCTAACATTGAAAATATACCTGTGTGAAAATAGGAAAAATACCTATTTTTTTCTCTCCGTGTAGACAGCTCTCACGCACACTAGTAGCGTGTCTGTATGTTATCCAAGAGGCCTATTCACATCTTTACTACTGCTCTAATTTCGGTATCTCGGCCCCATTGTTGCGTGAAAAAACAAAATTTTTAGACACAAATGTTCGTCATTGCACGCAGACTAGGGGTACGTTGCTGCGGTTTTTGCGTTTCTGACGCGTAGGCTTTGATATGAACCAAAATAAGTGACACGGCTACACTTGAAGAACCTTAAAAATTACTTTTCTCGATTTTGACAAATCTCGCATGCTGGATCGAACCTATTCGTCCCTAATCATCGAATAAATCCATTACATATCATTTTTGATCATCGTTTCCGAGTTTTTGCGACTATTTTTTTTTTTTCTTTTTGAGCCGGTAACGACAGGACTAGGACATGCTCTGAATGAACACTTTGAGGTTATTGGGAATATGACAATTGACAGCCGCGAGGTGAAGCAGGTTGTGGTTACTCGGCTACTTCCGATCGGCTGCTCCACTGGTCATGGGCAAATAAAATATTTGTAGAAGGGGAATTCCATCTGAAATAAGGCTACGAAAAATAGTGAGCCACTAGGACACCATCGATGAACATTACTGTATGTGTAACATGCTCACCGATGCCTTCTTACGCTACCTACACGTACCCAAAAAAGAACAAAAAAATACAAGGTCGCTAAGCAACTTGAACGTTTATTATAAACAATCAACAATTGAACTCAAGCAATGCGGGACTAAAGCATTTTGCGTAGAAGTCAAGCAGAGAAGTTGTTGTTGGCTTTTTTGTTAGTTCTGTTTTCCATTCTAAAATATTTTGTGCACAAAATGGAAGATAATAAAATCTCCAGGAAGATAAGAAATGAGGGAAAAGGGTTTAAGGGCCGGTTTCACCAACGATAAATAACTTTATTCATAGATTAAACTCTTATTTATTGAAAAAAAAAAACTATTTTACATTGTATTTGTATTTGTAATTGTATTTGTATTTGTATTCGACGAATTAGTACATTTTATTACGACTAGGGAAAGGCTTTTTTGACGAAACGAGAGGTTTACGGCACGAGCCGAAGGCGAGTGCTGTAACGAGGTTCGTCAAAAAGCCTTTACGTACGAGTAACGATCATTATTTTTCATCAGGATTGCCAAGAAATCGCGACGAAGTTGCGATTTTGAGGTTAGAATGATGAAAAAGAAGTTATTCGACGTTGGTGAAACCGGCCATAAGTGTAGAACAAGAAAGAGAAAGCAATATTTCAATCCAAAAACTGCAGAGCGAGATTGTTCGAATCTAGGAAAAAAAAGACGTGGAAAAAAAAGACCCGGAAAAAAAAGGCCCGGAAATACGAGGACCCGGAAAAAAGACCCAAAGTTTTGTAGTTTTGGATAGGCGACGGGTCAATGGAGTCCTAACTTATTCTAGCCTCGAAGGGTGCAATACTATATATAAGCATTTGCTCAAGAGGTCTCAGACTCTGATTAGTTGAAGACCGTTTTATTCACGGTCTATATCATTTCTCAAATATTAAGACCTCCTGATTCGACTGTGAATGTATGAATGTTCGAGACTTTGCTCATTTCGAATAGGATAGGATTATGAAACCTCGCAAGACGCGTCCTGGATAAGATCGTCCTCTTCAGGACTGCTGTTTTTAATCGGTGAACTAATGACCGCGCTTCCTCTGCTCGACCTGCTGGACGTACCGTCAAATTGCTTGACTAGATATCAACACTTAACTTAATTAAAGCAGCATTTCTTTTGACGATAGAGCCGCGAGTATCTATGCCAGATACAGCAACGATCAAAGTGCGACCAATCGGAACCCGGTCCCGTATTAAAATCGCTCACGGCGTGTTAAAACGGGCTGTTAGCAAGGTGTGCATTTTACCTTTGAAAATAGACCTAAAAGTATCTAGCTAGGCATGTCGCGATCGTCGCCAAGTATCCTTTGCAGGGACGCCAAGGATGTGATTTCTGGTGAGCTATGAGATATAAGCACACCATGTACTTCTGATAGTTCGATTACTTTGGCTACTCCCATTTCGGGTATAAGTATGTGGAAGAGAAGAAGATGATGCGGTTATACAACGTCATCGGTTTGGATTATCACCAACGCCATAAGTCTGATATTTAAACGCAGATGACGTCACCTGGTACTTATGTAATTAGATTCGATAGAAATTGTGTCAAATTGAAGCACTAAAATACAATTTATTTCTACATAATTATTTATTGAATTAAAGAGTTCACAGCGATAACAGCATATAATATCATTGCGTGTATAAATTATAAGGAATTGAATTTTCCGATAGAAAATATCGTCTTGTGTCCGAATCCAAATGTAAACCCAGATAACAAAAGTGCCCGCACAGTGCGTGCAGAATGGCGCGCACGCGGTGCGGATCAGTCCGCACCGCGTGAGTTCAAACCACCACGCAGATGTGTCCTCCATGGAGACGCATATGGGTCGCTCACCGTGCGTCGCACGCGTGCGTGCACCATGCGATCACGCGGTGCGAGTTCATTGATGGTTTCAAAACGCGGCACGTGAAGAAGTAGGGTTAGGTTTTGCTTTTAGAAAATGACCGTTGTATATCAACGTGGATCTACTTACCAGAAGTTTATCAGAATGCAACTGCCTAATAAACTGCTCTTTCCATGAAAACTAGTTGAACCAGTAGATGAATTCGATGAAACGAAAGCACTACAGATATCATTTATCAAACAAGCTCTGAGCAACACGTGTGTCTCGGCACGAAGATGACGGACGAAGTCAAACATATTCGAATAAAACCTGCAACTATCATATCGACGGCTGCGTGGAATAACCGGCTATCTCAGAGTCCGGTTGAAAAAGCGGCTATCTCAGATTTCGGTTGAAAAAACGGCTATCTCAGAATCCATTCGAAAAATCGACCTGTGCCTATATGAATACTATGGGCAACAGGCGCTTTTTCGAATGGATTCTGAGATAGCCGCTTTTTCAACCGGATTCTGAGATAGCCGCTTTTTCAACCGGACTCTGAGATAGCCGGTTATTCCACGCAGCCGTCGATATGTTCATTCGAACGCACATGTTGGTGCGGGGGATTTTGGATACAATGATTGTTATAGCAATAAATTATTTTTTGATCAATAATTGTACTGAAATAAATTGGTATTGAAGATTAATAGAAATATGCAGTATCAAATTCGTTTATACAGAATTTCAATTTTTTAGATTAATAATTTCGTTTTTATCAATAATTTTTATATTTTTCACTATTTGATCAGTTCAAAAATGTCCTTCTATTATTTTACCATATTATATGTATAAGTACAGTGCGGATTTTCAAAAATTTCTATATTTTGACACAGCTCATATAATATTCAAAAACCGCATTAGGGCTATTGGTGATTGCACTGCGCCTGCATATTGTCCGCATTGCGGGGTCGCACTATACCAGCATCCTGTGAACGCACGTGTGATAGCATATCGCGACTCAAATCACTCGCACTTAGCCAGTGCCGGATTTACCAGTAGGCTGAGTAGGCTTGAGCCTAGGGCGGCAAATTTTAGGGGCGGCAAATTTGGGGACCGATTTCTTTTTTTTTTTTTTTTTAGCCGTCTTACAGAAATCAAAAATATTTCTGATTTCTTGCAAAAATCAAAAAGATTTCCGATTTCTTACAGAAATCTTTTAAAAGATTTGTGTAAGACGGTTTCCTGATGTCTTGCAGAAAGAAGTTACAAGACATCTTTCCGATTACTTTTTGCTCTTCCCTTTTGTTGTACATTCAACGGTACCGCAAACTTCTATATTCCATGGTGAAACACCCAGTTCGCGGCCCCTAACCAGTAATCGGCCTCTGCCCACACTTTTTATGAATGAGAAGAGATGAGCGAAATTGCGGAAAATATACAGGGCGAGTCACCCCTGGTATCGAATGAGGGAGGGGCTTATCATCGCAGACGTTCCGCCCCTTTCTATTCATACTTGTTATCGTCGTATCGAGAAACCCCACTTTTTGTATCAATCAAGGAGGCGAACAGTTTGAACATTTACTGTAGATAATAATTCACCGTCAATAAACTGAAATTGAAGACGGTTCCTGATCAAATCATTGTTTTCGTTTTGATGTCAACAATATCTCACATACGTAGGTATTGGCAACTTGAGGTAGGATAGTTTTGACGGCACGTGAAAACAAAAGTGAGGTTTTTGTCGATACGACGATAACAAGTATGAATAGAAAGGGGCGAAGCGTCTGCGATGATAAGCCCCTCCCTCATTCGATACCAGGGGTGACTCGCCCTGTATTTCACACTCTTCCCACTACCCACGTATACAAGTCCGACTACTGGTTGGGGGCTGCGAACTAGGTGGTTTGTGTACCTATTACCTATAGGTATTTGGTATTGATTGGGTATATCTGGATGCAAAATTGTTGCAAAGAAAAAATGTTTTGTTTCAAATATTCTTCGTTTTGAATGGATCAAAAGATTTAAAAACAATAATCGAATAATTTTATCGATTTTAATGTTATGTATTGACTATTGTTTGTTGAACATGTACTAACTTTAGGAAATTTTGTTTGAATCATTTGAATGCTGAGAAAAAACTTCAGATTGAAAGCTAGATATAATCGACGACGTTGAATATTCCTACGTGCCAGTTCATCTGGAATCTATGAGTTGTTATGTTTTCAATTTATTATGATATGTTGATATGGAAATTAGAAATAGCATAATTATTAATATTGAGTATATTTATGATGGTGCGTGATAGCGCGATAGTCCTCAGCCGAAAAAATGTTTTTCCCCCGAACGCGGTGTTTTTTTTCAACATCTACAAGCTACAATGTTGTCAATGTTGCACGTGCACGTTGCGGGCCCCATCTCCCATTGCAATAACCGTTTGGGTTGCTCCGGTTCCTCGAATCGTTTTTCCGAACGGATGGAGAATCGAAGGTATGTTGACAAATCAAGGCGAAAAACGAAAACGAAAACTAAACAAAAGAAAATAAGGCACGAAACAACTTAGATAAAAGCAAGGAAGAGGAGATACGGTATGTTCTTACATCGGGTCTTTAAAAACTGCGCTAGAAATATACAAAAAAAAAAAAAAACTAGCTCAGAAATATACCCAAAAATTATTTCTTGTGCAATTTCAACCAAATTGTTGGATTGTATAAATAATCTAGGAACTGACAATTGTAGAGGTAAGGGCGGCAAAAATTTAACAGCCTATACTTGGGAAATGTGTAAATCCGCCACTGCACTTAGCCCTCCATCACATTGCCGTTAGCGAGTGCCTGGGGCCGTGATGCGTCTTCGCACGCACTCCGTGACGCGCACAGCGCGCGGGCAACGTGCAATCGCACGTTTGTTATCTGGGAACATACCTGTTGCCAATTAATACCGTAATTTTTACAGTTCATTCTTTTAATAATGTTCTCATATGTGACCAAAAGAAATAGAGCATTTGCTATAGTAGTGAAACTTCCATCATATAGTTTACATGAGTGTATACAGCCTTGCCTTGTGTATAATTTTTGCTCTGTTAAAAGAAATATATACTTTTTCTCATGTTAGTCGTTTACTACGAGAATGTACTGATTTTACAGTCAAAATCCTATAGTTATTCAATCACTGTCTGTACTAATGTTGATATCAAGTGTAATTACATAGCTGTATATAACATAAGTGAAATATGTGTACATCTTGATAACTCTGATTACAATATTCAACACGATAACGAGATTCGCTGCCTTCAAGTTTTTTCGCAAAACCACCATCAGGCTTGAACACTAAGGTTTTCAAAACCACTATCCAGTTTGAACACTAAGGCTTTCGTAAAACTACTATCAAGCCTAAACACCAAGGTATTCGCAAAACCACTATCCCTAGTAGCACGCTTTATCATATCTGATCCAATTCTTGCGTTTTGGGTCTTGCAATAAGATCCATCCGCAGAGCGATAATGGTCTGCTTCCGATTATTTCTGTGGATCTTGCACCCGAAAGATTGTCAAAGCACCTATACGCGGGAATTGCGAATAGCTTGTTCAATGTCGTAAAGTATTTGTGCAAGACTCACGGCAGATTGCGCAAGCTGTCTTGCGATTGTCTTGCGATTTCACCGTGCTACTAGGGATTGAGCTCAAACACTAAGGTTGAGTAATTACACCTTGAATAAATTGCATGTTCGGAACCACCAGTAGGATAACCACTGAAAACTAGTAGATTGATTTCACATGAATGAACTACACAGGCCTCACAGTAGTTCCTCTATTACCCCGAAAGAAACACAATACGTTCTCCTATATTCATACCAAAGATGACGGTATCCTCTAAACATGATACACTAAAATACAATCATTTCCCTTTAACTTTTGAGAACCACTTATTTTCAGCAGTTCAATAATTGAAACCGTCAAATTTAGCTCAAATCTCCGATTGTTCAACGTTGAACGCCTATGCACAGCAGCGTTCGGCTGGTAACTCTGGCTGCTAGCTTCAGCCTCGTAACTTTGGGAGATTGTAGAGGGGGTGAAAATATTCGAAAATATACTTAGCGGGGTTCCCTTGTGAGTGCACAGGTTGATCCCCCTGCTCAAGTGATCCGTAATGGGAACAAGAAATTAGTTGTTTGCAGTCTTCCGTACGGGTTTAGGCATTGAGTTTGAAATTCCGTTTGTGTGCAACAAGAGTACAGTTTCTCAAATAAATTTACTATGTACAGGGTGATTCCTCGCTTACACCGCAGTAACTTCAGTAGTAGACTGTCAGGTATAGTCGGCATGAGAAATTATCCGTGATCGTAGCCGCTAGTTCTATATCGCTGATCGATGACAGTCTTTAGTTTTGACGGGTACAAGTGAAGTGGTGTCATATTATTACGGAGAAGAATTATTACACCCACAAAATGTTATTTGTGCACCGAATGATCGTTATCCAGGGGATTGCGACTGATTAGCGTGTCGATGGATGAGTAAGTAAAACTATTTTTTATAATCTGCGACGTGGATTTTTCCTGGTCCTCAGACCAGACCGGAAAGCTAGTCTGAGAACCGTCCACTCGACAATTGGCCAACTGAAAATTAATAATAAAACAAAGATGTTGGGCGCCAGGCTTATAATCGCCAATTTCTGAAAATCTTACTAATAAAAAGAACTAACTACAGATACTTGAGCGCCGGCTAGCGTCAGTACCGCGGAGAGGGGTCGGGATTAATTGAAGGAGTAGCAGGGCGTATTAACGACGCGATTAATTGAATTTAACAAAGAAAATAGAATTTATTCAAGAAAAATGGTAAAACAAAATAGAAATAATAATACTAGTACCCGGGGGTACTCCCCAGCGGGTATAAATTGACTACAGGTCGTGTATAAGTGACCTGGCCACGTTTGGCGAGTTTTACAATAAAAATTAAACTACTAGCTTCCACGTAGGAGAGCGATAACAAATAAAAAGAATTCATGCAACAAAAAGAATATATAACTCGTCAAATCAAGTCCTCGCTGGACAATACTAACTAAATGACCAATTTATTAAATCTAGGCTACTAGCCGAATTGATGACGAATTACTAATGATAAAATAATAACTAATTAGGAGTTACTCAGTCTTAGATCGTACTACGACGACTAGCTCGTCTTCGAGAGACGAAGTCTCTCGTTATCGTATTGCTCCGAAGAGCTTATTATTTACCAACTATTTACAGATTTTCCTACAACTAATTTAAACTAACTCTGCGGATAATTTACTGAATTTATTAACTACGCAAATTAAATAAAGAACCCGTAATTCTAACGCGAAGAACCCTTTACGTCTCTCCCCGCAGGAGGAAGAGGGAGCGACAGTGACCGACTCGTTCTGTCTCTGTCGTACTCGTGTACTACAGGTACGCACTTGACTAAATTATTAATTACGCGAATAATTACTCCAAAATATAAAGACTCGAACTACAAAATCTAAGGCAAAGGGACACTGGTGACGGCCTACCCTTCGGAGATCGGCTTAATTCGATCCCAAGAATATTAATTAGCCTCGTGGCTTGATCTATGGCAATATGGCGGATAGCCGTTGCCGGATGCGAATTATCCAAAGTAAGAATGGCTAACGCTTACCGTCTTCCAGCCATGCGATGAAGCTACCCCTTTCTCGGGAAAGATCCATCCCTCGGTTTTGGGGTCTTCACTCTCCACCCACACACACAATAGGCGAACTCGATTTGTTCTTTAGAAATGCCTACGAGGCTTGTACTGAGAGAAATTCGCAAAAGAGCAACAAAAAGAAATAGGACTATCTAACGTTATTTCGAATCACACGTGAGTCTCGTATGCTAGCCTAACGCAGAGTGAGTAGACCGCATGGCGCCGGTACTTAGCGCACATATCAGGCGATCGACTATTGATTTCCCATCGACCGAAAGATCCCTATTTTCGCTACGCGCGAATATTCAAAATCCACCGCGGTGGTTGTAGCTCATTCCTTCAAAGGAACACGGGTTGCAGGCTCTTCTAGGCGGCGGGAATCTCTTCCGCCACCGATATCCCTCGTTGCGGAATGCCTTCGGCATTCCCCCCGTGTCCTCTATTCCGGCGGTGGAGGTAGCCTGGCCAGTACTACCTCCTCGAGCTTCGGTGGTGTTCTTTAGCAGGGATCCTTCTGGTCGATTTTGGGCGTCGTAGGTGTGTCTTTCCGTGGTTTCGAAGTAACTGGTCGCCTTCGTCTAGGCCTCGTCTCCCACATGCCAGAGAAAATGCGTAAAGAAAAACAAAAGAATAAGTAAGGAGTTCTACAGATTTTAGTCGGTCACGGTCGTCTCTCGGAATTATTGCCAGGCCTCAGGGCCACCCTAATCATTCATACTATCCTCAGACACTCCGCTAAGGTCGTCTAAGGGGTAAGGAGCCTGTGGTAACATGTAATGTTACAACTCCCCCCCCCTTAGACGGACCACTGGGGCGGAAGCGCTAGCAAAACTGACCCATGGACCGAACTCCGAGTGGCGACCGCACACCGTGTCTTACGTCTACTGACTTCGGTGAGTCTAGCTATTTAAACGTAATACTGTATTTTAGACTAAACTTTCCCCCGAAAGGAAATAAGAAGGTAATTTATGAAAACCCCCGGTTTAATTATTAAGTCGTCACCCGCTACTCTCCTCCTGCAGAAGGCAGAAAGACAAAAATTTAGGGGAGGGTTCGGCTCCCCTCAAGAAAAGATAAACCAGAGATCAGAGAAAAACAAAATCAAAATAAGAGACTACTCTAAATCAAAAACTCGAAATTCGAAGCGCACAAAAAAAACAAAATCGAAATAAAAGACTACTCGAACTTAAAACTCGAAATAGAAAGAACCACACACAAAAAAAAACAAGAAAAAAAACTATATTATTTTTACCAGTGATAATCATGAAACACAAAAAAAAAACAAAATAAGAGACGACGAACCAACAAAACAAAACGAAACTAAATACTGAGCGCTCTGGCTCGTACTGACCACGATGGTCGAAACACAAATAAAAAAACCAAAAAGAAAATACAGAAACGATACTATAAGTTGTTTTGTGCGTTACCACTTGGGGTGTAGAACGGGGGATCCCATCCGGATCTCCCCGCGAACAAAAAAATTAACACAAAACAAAACAACAACAAAAAAAAAAGGAACCGATACGAAAAATTAAGTTATGCTTTACCCCTTCGGGGTGTTAAACGGGGGATCCAATCCGGATCTCCCCGCCAAAAGAAAAAAAAACAAACAAATAAAAATAAAAAAAAAATAAAAGAAAGAACAAGAAAAGAACTAAACTTACTCCCGGCTTACTGTATAGCCACGCGGATACCAAAAACAAACGAAATAACAGGGCCCCCTGGTCCCGAAAGACAGCGAAAAATACAAGAATAAACCCCATGGATTAACGAAAAAACAGAAGACTACCCGAAACAAAAAACAAAGCCAATTTCCGTGACGGAGAGAAGAGAAAAGACAGAAAAAAAAATTGATAGTCGGGATAGTAACGCGGACTGTGGCTCTATCTTTATCTTCGCCAGTCCCCGCGTCGAGGTGCTTGCGTAGTTGGTGTATCAGAGGCCCTCCGTGCCTTCGCTTGTTCCCTCTGTCTGACCAGGGTTAGATGCCATGGTTGATCAAGGTTCGGGCAGGTATCTGTCGTCGGTCCGGGCATCGAACAGACAGTGCAGAACTGGCGCTTCGGCTCTGGACAATAGCGGGACACATGGCCGGCCTGGCTACAATTCCAGCAGCTCACCTGGCTCCGCTTGTACGCCCATAATGCCGCCTCTCGCTCCTCGCGTTCCCGAAGCTTTCGCTCGTCCTCCCCTTGGTTAGCTCTGGCTCTATTCTCAGCCTCCAAGGATTGTCGGATGCGGGTGGCTTCCGAGCGGGCCTTGTCAGCTTCCCTGATGGCTTCGCCTCGCGTAGCTCCTTCTCGGGATCGTTTACGCCGTTCTTCACCGGCCTCGGTGGGGCTCTAGCCACCGGTACATAGCGTGGATCTCTCGGCACGGCCCCGGTAGAAGCCAGGGGTCTGGCGGTTACCTCTGGGGGGGGGGGGCTCGCGGCTGACGCGGACCCGCGGTTGGCGGTAAGCTGTAAATAGCCCCCGGCACGGGGTGTAGGCCACACATAGCCCTCATCTCGGGACTCAGGATCGGTCGTCTTCCTGGGATTTCCCACGGAGGAATATGGTTTCTCTCGGCCACCTCGACCTCGTTTTGTTGGAGCGTCACTAAGTCGTGGCAAGCTTCTCTAAGTTCTTCGTTGAAGACTGCTCCGTCGTAGACTGAGGAAAACACCCCTTCATAAGCTCTTGGTTTTTGGGGCGCAAGGGCTCACTACGAAATTGTTGGCGCAGTCGACTCAAAAGAAAATAACAAAAAAAAACTAATTCGTCGGACTGACCAAATTTTTCTTTATCCTAAACCCTAATTCCCTAACTCTAATTACTAAATTCATCGCAAACTAAACCCGAATCAAACGAACGCGAACTTTCTTTTCTCAAGCCTCGTCGGAGGACAGATCCTCTTCCTCGGATTCGCTGAGATTAACATCTACTTCCGGGGCGACGTAAGGCTTAAAATCTTTAATATGGTGTCGACCGAGTTTTCTGCCCGTCGCGTCCTCTAGCTCGTAGACGACCGGAGAGACGACTCTCGTTACGATGTACGGTCCCTCGAACTTGGGAGCTAGCTTCGCAGCTACGAAGTTCGCGGCAGAGGATAGGATTCGCTTACGCTTCCAGACTCGATCTCCCACCTTGTAATGACCGTCTCGGTGACGCCGGTTATAATATTGCGCTTGTCTCGTGCGCGCCGATTGCAAGTGTCTCGTCGCGAGATCTCTTAATTCTTGCAGCCGCGTCATTCTCTCCGCCCACTTGGCCGGACGCGGTTCCGGGATCGTGGCAGGACCCTCTTCAGTACGTCGGAGCTGTACTCGAGGTCTGGGTTCCCGGCCGAGATTCAAGAAGGCTGGGCTCACTTTTAGGGAACTATGCACCGCGGAATTGTACGCGAACCGAAATTCGTGTAGGTGTACGTCCCACTCGCGATGATCTTTCTCGATATACGCTGTGATCATAGTCTTCAAGACGCGATTTACCCTTTCGACCGGATTCGCCTGAGCGTGGTACGGGGGTACGTGAGCGTGCACGATGTTGTACTCGGCGCACATGTCATTGATGGCTTTATTTGCGAACTCAGTCCCATTATCGGTGAGAAATACTTCAGGGGTACCCCACCGGGACAAAATTAAATCTTCAAACGCGACGATAATATTTTTGCCATTGGCTTTCCGTAAAGGCATGCATTCTACCCATTTGGTAAACAGGTCCTCGAAGACCAACAGATATTCGAAGCCTGAGCGGCTGCGAGGAAACGGACCCATAATGTCAGCCGCGACGACTGCCCACGGTTAATCGACTACGCGTTCTCCCATTAGTCCAGCATGCGGCGCCTGTTCGACTTTACATTGTTGGCAACGTTGGCACCGACGAACTGCCACGACGATATCTCTAAACATCCCAGGCCAGTAATATTCCTCGCGGACTCTAGCGTACGTTTTCTCTACGCCGAGATGTCCCGCCTGTGGGTCTTCGTGTGCTTCAGTAAACACTCGAGCTCGATGCTCGGCTGGCAATACTAATTTCCACGGATTAAGTTCTTCGACTACCGATTCTGTCACCGGATTTGGTCGCAAATAATACAGCCGGCCCTCGTGGACCGACCACTCTCTGTATTTCTTAGGTGTGGCTAACACCTCTTGTACTCGGCGGATGTACCACGGGTCTTGAGCCTCGTTAATCGCAGCTACATGCTCAGCTGCGAGATTTTCGACCTCGTTTTCATACATCCGCGATAATGCATCGGGCACGTGGTGCATGGCTCCCTTCCGGTGTATGACCTCGAAGTCGTACTCCAGGAGCTCCAATGCCCACCTTGCCAAGCGTCCGGTCGGATTATGCAAGTTATGTAACCATCGAAGGCTACTATGGTCTGTTATTACCGTAAAATGATACCCCTCGAGGTAAGCGCGAAATTTCTTTATTGCCCAGATTACCGCTAAACATTCTTTTTCAGTCACCGAGTATTTTCTTTCGGCTTCGGAAAGAGTACGGCTCGCGTAGGCTATTACGCGTTCGACCTCGTCGATGGTCTGAGTTAGGACAGTGCCTACTCCAAAATCGCTGGCATCGGTCTGCACTACGAAAGGTACGCGAAAATCGGGACACGACAATACTGGGGCGGTAGTTAACGCGGATTTTAATTCTGCAAAAGCGTGATCTTGTGCTTCACCCCATTCCCACCGTTTATCTTTACGTAAAAGCCGCGTTAATGGCTCCGAAGAGCCCGCGAACGCTGGAATAAACCGGCGGTACCACGAGGCCATCCCTAAAAACCGTCGCAATTGTTTCAAGTTCCGTGGTGGCGGATAACTAACAATCGGTTCGATCTTGTCGGGGTCTATTTGCAAACCCTCGTTGTTAACTCGAAATCCCAAGTATCTTACTTCGTCCCTACAAAACTCACATTTTTCCGGGTTTAATGTTAGACCAGCCCTCGCAATTTCATCAAATACGCGCTTGAGCCAGTCCATATGTTTTACAAAATTGTCCGTCACTACTATAATATCGTCTAAATACGCGAAAACATGCGGTTCCATATCCGGTGTAATTAATTTGTCAATCAGTCTCTGAAACGTCGCGGGGGCTCCCGTGAGTCCGTACGGCATTCTCGTAAATTGAAATAAACCTTTTCCCGGTGCAGTGAACGCAGTGACTTCGCGACTGGCTGGGTGCAAGGGAATTTGATGATACGCTTGACTCAAATCAATTGTCGAAATATACCTCGCGGCACGTAATTTATCCAAAATCCCGTTAATATAAGGTATCGGGTAGGCATCTTTCTTGGTGACGCTATTTACTTTACGAAAGTCTAAACAAAAACGATAACTTCCATTCGGCTTCTTGACCATTACTATGGGGCTTGACCACGCGCTTTGTGAGGGCTCTATTACGCCTTCGGCTAACATACGGTCGACTTCAGCGTGGATCGCGGCTTGTACCACCGGAGATACTAAATAATATCGTTGTTTTATGGGATTATTTCCCTGCGTATCTAGGGTATGCTCAGCTAGACTCGTCAGTCCAAGTGGTCCCGTGACCGCGGGTAATTCTCGCTCTAAAAACTCCTCCAGTATCGTTTTCTCCGCTCGTGTTAGCTCTGCGATTCCATAACACGTGTTATCTGACCTTTTGTTCGTCGCGGCTGATATTGCCTCGCAAAACGGACTCGTATCATCTGGTCCCCCCTTTAAGCGCCAAGTATCGTCTCCGCCATACATTTCCAACCCGAATAATCTAATAAAATCCATCCCGAGGATGCAGTCCCACGCTAAGGACGGAAGGATTCTAATCGCGAGCTCGTGAGTGGTTCCCGACAGCTCTATTGGCACGCTAAATTCTCCCAAGACGGCTTCAGTGTCGCCGTTTGCCAGAATTACGCGTCCAAAGGCTGGTTGGTTTAATGCTCGACCGTTTTCTTCGGCAATCCGCTTGCCTGAAGCTCCTAGGAAGCTTCTTGAAGACCCGGTGTCTACTAGCGCGCGAACTTTTGAGTCTCCGATTTTTACCGTTAAAAACCAGCGTGGTTGTAGCTCGAGAGTCTGCATCGGAAAGCAATCGGCGTATGCCTCGGTTGGATTATTGGGACTCGGATTTATTGTCTGAGGGGACCCGTAGTCCCCGTTCGAGACTCCCCTTGTTCGTTTCCCGGATGGCAACGCGAACACGTCGTCGCAATTTCTCCTTTTCTACCACAGTGGTAGCAGAAACGAATCTTTGGTGCCGGGCACTCTCTCCAGATATGACCTCTCCGATCGCAATTGAAGCACATAACCGTCGGTCCTCCGTCCATCGCTTGCATGGAGTTAGACGCTGGCGGTGCTTGTTGGTGAGCCGTTATCGTGGCTACCTTCGGATTAGTCGTTCGCTCCGGAGCGCTTTGCCTTTCTTTCTGAGGCTGAATTTTCTTAATTTCGGTCGCTATCTTCTTCTCTAGACTCAGTTGCATCGCCGCCAACTGTTCTTTAATGGCCTTATCCACGGCCATTCTCCCCCCCCCTAGACCTTTACCCCCCCCCTTACTCGAGGCTTGGGCAGTCGAAGCCCTCGGAGCTTCTTTCGCCGCGGGTATATCATCTACTGCGGCTAGCGTTTGCGTTCGCTTCTGGGGCTTGGCTTTAGCCTTGCACGCCAGTTCCGCCATAAACGAATCCTCGGGGGATGGGGGTGGTCTATACGAACGCGAAAGATCCAAATTCCTTTCCCTCGCGGTCGCGGCTCGAGCTAACTCTAGAAAGTTGTTAATTCGATTCCGGTCTAGAGTCTCCCGAATGTTTGGACGTAAGTTTTCAAATGCCAGATCTAGCTGGTCTTCTAACGCGTAAGGGCGAGTCATGCGATGTAGCAACCCTCGAATGCAGGTGAGGTATTTCGTCACCGACTCGTGTTCGCCTTGAGTACGCCCCATGCAGGAGTCCCCAGAGTTGGACAAAGGGGCCAGGCTTGGCCCAGCACCGGGAACCCAGCTTCGGCGTCCCTATATTGGCCCATGCTTGGATCATAACTGGGTACTCAACCTTGGCCATTCCTATGATTAGCCAACCTTGGGCCAAAACTGGCTAACCCATGTTCGGCCATTCCTATGGTTACCCAATCTTGGACCAAGACTGGGAGACCCAGCTTTGGCCATTCAATGGCGAGCCGAGATTGGCCCAAGGATAGGTAACTTAGCATTGGCCGTTCCTGTAGTTGCCCATTCTTGGACTAAGACTGGGAGACCCAGCTTTGGCTATTTAATGGCGAGCCGGGATTGGCCCAAGGATGGGTAACCTAGCATGAGCCGTTGCTGTAGCTTAAGACTAGCATTTAACGAGGATTTTTGGAAGATTTATGCGGTGCGTGACGGTCGAAATGAAAGTCAATTTGCGGAGGCATAAGCGCGTTTCTTTGTATGAAAATAAACTTATTAATATTCTCGAAATTGTGTTGTCGTGTGTAACGTTTTCGTAAGGTAGGCCGAAGCGCGCCAACGCCATCTCTGAGGTTCGCGCCGGTCCAAAACCTCCGAGCGCTCAGAAAATCTTTCTCACAAGTAAAGTAACATCCCAACGTCAATAGTACTCGTGAATATCGAGGCATCATTCAGAGAGGAATTTACATCTTTCTAAGTATCAGGCTAGCCTGTGTTTAGTCTGTTGTCAATTTTGGAAAACAGACTTCAATGTAACCAAAAAATGATCTTCAAGATTATTGGAAAAACTTTATGTAATATAAATATCACATAATTATACGAATAATCAAAAAATTATTTACTTCATTATTTAATTATTATTAAACTAATGGCGCATTCTTGGCAATTAAATTTGGGCCAGTTCTGGCAACCACGAATGGGCCAATCCTGGCAACCAAGCATGGCCCAGTATTGGCAATGAAGTCTGGGCCAGTCTTGGTATCCAAGCTTGGCCCGAGATTATCATTCCAGACTTCTACCAAGGCTGGGCCAAGACTGGTTTACAAGCTTGGGCCAGAGTTCTACAGAGTTGGGCCAAGCCTGGGCCAAGCTTGGGCCCGTCGTACTTTCCTCTATGGGGCGTCGCAGCTTGCTGCCGGAAACGTTTATTAACCGTTTCGTCCCCGAACCAACTTCTGAACGCCTGCTGGAAGTCCTCGTAGCTTGACCAGTTGTCGCGCTCGATACGCAGCCATTCTGAGGCAGTTCCCGTAAATATTATTGGCAAAGACTGAATGACTTCTTTACCGGTCAAAGGAGTGAGTCTCTTGCAGTCATCTAAGCGACTCAAGAAGTCCTCAGCGCTTTGCTCGTCTCCGTCCGCGAATTTAACATTCCAGCGCCGTAAGGCCTCGATTACCTCTTTAGCCCGATCTCTGCAGTGTAAACGCGACGGAATTACTGCATCTTCCCAGCTGGGTTGCGGCGCGTCCCACCTACCGGAGGTAGGTGCACCGGGTCGGGAGGGTGGGTGGGTAACGATTGGTGACAGACTGCGGTCTCGTCCGAAGTCTGTCTCTCGGCGTATTTGGTCGGTTGTCGGCCACGTTTCCGCGCGCGTGGGTCGTCTTAAGTCTTCCTGACTTCGCAGGATCCTTCTCGGACGCGATTCCGGCGGTAGTCGCTCGCTAGCATCGCTTAATTCTATTAGCTCGGGTGTTAGTGCTGCCCGTCTGGCGGCTAGTATACCCTGTCGGAGGTATTCCTCCTCGATTTCCCGCTGTTCCGGTCTCGTTTCTCGCCCGATTTCCGCTTGAGTCGCTCGTTGGTACTCGCGACCGTATTCAGCTAGGACTCCCGGGTGAGCCGTCGATCGGCGAGGCATCGCTTCAGGTGCCTCCTCTTGTAGAATTTCGAGGAGTGCCGCGTAATCGCTATAAAAATTTCGATACGCGTCGTGTGCATCGGGAACGCCGCGTATTTGTGCCCGTCTGGTTGGTGTCCTCGGAGGACTAGACGCGGGTCTCGGCTCGACTATTGTCGACATAATCGGTTGAGCTACCGAGTATGTAATGCTCGTGGTCGTCGAGGTTACCGGGTGCGACTCAAAATTCGTTGCAAACGATACTCTAGGATGTTGGGGAGTCGATAGCCGTTCTTGGCTACCCCCTGTTCGCGCTGCGTTGTCTGAGCTGACACTCCGCTCGGTTCGAACCGGAGTTAGGACTCGGTCGTGGCTAGTACTCGGTAGTACCCCTCCACCTGAGGTGAAGATACCTTCGTCTTCCGGTTCCCACGGAATCGTACGCTCGCCTTGACGTCGTCGCCAATGTCGCACGTATCTATCCCTTAGCTCAATAATGGAGCCACTGGTACTCACATGTAGCGAGTCCAGCAATTGGGATAACTCCGCGTGAGTTAGGTTCCATAACGCTTCGCCGTATGGGGTATCTTTGGTCGCCATGACTCGATGCGGAATCTAAAACTCGGTCGACCTCACGCAAACGGACCTCCGTGACTCGAACTCAAAAAAAAACTTACCCGAAACGCGAAAGAGGGAAAGAAAAAAAAATTTAGATACTCCAACCCCAAAAAAAAATATTTCCCGAACCGTGAAGAGAAAAGAAAATTTTGTCAAACGCCAAAAAGAAACTTCGAAATTTGCACTAACGAGAAAAAAAAAGAAAGAGAGTGAGAGAAAAAAAAATTTTCGAAACGCAAAAAAAAATCGTAGTCAACCTCTTAATCTTCACTCGAAATCCCGAACGCGAAAAGATATCTTCCCGACATACGAAGAAGAACAAAAAAAAAAAATTTTCGAACGCGAAAAAGATAGGATGAGAGAAGAAAAAAAAAATTTTCCGAAACTCAACCAAAAAAAAAATTTGAAAAGACGAAAAAAAAAAATTTTGAAACTCCACAAAAAAAAGAGAAGAAGAAAAAAAAATTTTCCTCGAAATTATAAGTGAAGAATAACGACGAAATACGAAGTTTTCCCCAAAAAAAAAAAAAAAAAAAAGAGAAGAAGTAAAAGACTTTTCCCGAAATATTAGATGAAGAAAAAAAAAAATGCTCTTTTCTTATTAACTTACTGCACTTTCCGGTGCATAACAAAAATTTAATACCGCTCAATGCAACTTGTAAGCACACGCTAACTCGAACTCGAACTCGAACGCGAACCCGAAAGAAAATATTTAACTCAGAACATAATTATTGGGTCGTACTGTACAGTCCCGACGAGTCTATTCGCCGAGGTTGACCTATATCCCGAACAGCTGTTGTGCTATAGTAGGTATCAGAACCCACACCTGAGCACCACCGCTACGTACGAAATTCAAAATTCGAATATACGCGACACCTATGAGCGTCGAGTCGATTTGAGTTGACAACCCGTAGATAGTCCCCTCGGTGCGGGGGTAGGTTACGAGTCCGCTGTACTTTGGACTTTGTCCTCCCGCTGCCTATAGGATGTTGTCTCGAAACACGAACTATAGAATTATTTGACCGTTGGACATAGAACAATAATCTCGCTAGCTAGCTATACCGGGTGTTTGATTTGTAAAATTTAATGTTTTCCTCCCGGCGTTTCTAGGGTGGGACTCCGCTAGTACCCTGTACCGTTTTTAATGCGGTCCGCCGCTATTTTTCCACCTATAGGACAGTATATCCACCACCACAAGTCAGGCACAAGATTATTACACACAAAAAAAAACAAAAAAAACCAATGAAATAGCAAGCAGATGTAATATAATTGCGATTAGGTCTTATTATTAAGTTTAGGGTCCGTTTCCAGTGTCCCGGTGCATATCACGTGCTTTAGCACGGTTATTTTCCAGTTTTCCCCTCTAACGGGGAAAACGCGACTAAATGACGAAAAATACCCTACTCCAAAACGTATGAACTCTCGAGAGTTAGTATTCCTCCAAAGGAAATGAATAATTTTTACCTAAAAACTCGCTACGAAGACTATGAAAATAAGATATAAAATTCAAACGCGAAATCAACAAAAGATTCTACGCCGTACGGCTACGACGCAGAGTCGCTTCGAGCGTACACGCTGCTAATCCTTCTCCGGTTAATAGAGAACAACAAACCGTCGACCTCTCTCTCCTTAGCAACAGCGAAGCCGTTACTGAAACTACTAATAATTATTTAACTAACTAAAATTTATGACGCCTCTTTTGAAAAACCTAATTAGAAAGGCCCCACGTTGGGCGCCAATTTGCGACGTGGATTTTTCCTGGTCCTCAGACCAGACCGGAAAGCTAGTCTGAGAACCGTCCACTCGACAATTGGCCAACTGAAAATTAATAATAAAACAAAGATGTTGGGCGCCAGGCTTATAATCGCCAATTTCTGAAAATCTTACTAATAAAAAGAACTAACTACAGATACTTGAGCGCCGGCTAGCGTCAGTACCGCGGAGAGGGGTCGGGATTAATTGAAGGAGTAGCAGGGCGTATTAACGACGCGATTAATTGAATTTAACAAAGAAAATAGAATTTATTCAAGAAAAATGGTAAAACAAAATAGAAATAATAATACTAGTACCCGGGGGTACTCCCCAGCGGGTATAAATTGACTACAGGTCGTGTATAAGTGACCTGGCCACGTTTGGCGAGTTTTACAATAAAAATTAAACTACTAGCTTCCACGTAGGAGAGCGATAACAAATAAAAAGAATTCATGCAACAAAAAGAATATATAACTCGTCAAATCAAGTCCTCGCTGGACAATACTAACTAAATGACCAATTTATTAAATCTAGGCTACTAGCCGAATTGATGACGAATTACTAATGATAAAATAATAACTAATTAGGAGTTACTCAGTCTTAGATCGTACTACGACGACTAGCTCGTCTTCGAGAGACGAAGTCTCTCGTTATCGTATTGCTCCGAAGAGCTTATTATTTACCAACTATTTACAGATTTTCCTACAACTAATTTAAACTAACTCTGCGGATAATTTACTGAATTTATTAACTACGCAAATTAAATAAAGAACCCGTAATTCTAACGCGAAGAACCCTTTACGTCTCTCCCCGCAGGAGGAAGAGGGAGCGACAGTGACCGACTCGTTCTGTCTCTGTCGTACTCGTGTACTACAGGTACGCACTTGACTAAATTATTAATTACGCGAATAATTACTCCAAAATATAAAGACTCGAACTACAAAATCTAAGGCAAAGGGACACTGGTGACGGCCTACCCTTCGGAGATCGGCTTAATTCGATCCCAAGAATATTAATTAGCCTCGTGGCTTGATCTATGGCAATATGGCGGATAGCCGTTGCCGGATGCGAATTATCCAAAGTAAGAATGGCTAACGCTTACCGTCTTCCAGCCATGCGATGAAGCTACCCCTTTCTCGGGAAAGATCCATCCCTCGGTTTTGGGGTCTTCACTCTCCACCCACACACACAATAGGCGAACTCGATTTGTTCTTTAGAAATGCCTACGAGGCTTGTACTGAGAGAAATTCGCAAAAGAGCAACAAAAAGAAATAGGACTATCTAACGTTATTTCGAATCACACGTGAGTCTCGTATGCTAGCCTAACGCAGAGTGAGTAGACCGCATGGCGCCGGTACTTAGCGCACATATCAGGCGATCGACTATTGATTTCCCATCGACCGAAAGATCCCTATTTTCGCTACGCGCGAATATTCAAAATCCACCGCGGTGGTTGTAGCTCATTCCTTCAAAGGAACACGGGTTGCAGGCTCTTCTAGGCGGCGGGAATCTCTTCCGCCACCGATATCCCTCGTTGCGGAATGCCTTCGGCATTCCCCCCGTGTCCTCTATTCCGGCGGTGGAGGTAGCCTGGCCAGTACTACCTCCTCGAGCTTCGGTGGTGTTCTTTAGCAGGGATCCTTCTGGTCGATTTTGGGCGTCGTAGGTGTGTCTTTCCGTGGTTTCGAAGTAACTGGTCGCCTTCGTCTAGGCCTCGTCTCCCACATGCCAGAGAAAATGCGTAAAGAAAAACAAAAGAATAAGTAAGGAGTTCTACAGATTTTAGTCGGTCACGGTCGTCTCTCGGAATTATTGCCAGGCCTCAGGGCCACCCTAATCATTCATACTATCCTCAGACACTCCGCTAAGGTCGTCTAAGGGGTAAGGAGCCTGTGGTAACATGTAATGTTACAAATCACGAGTGCATCTGTAAGAGCGTAACCTCAAAACGGCAAGTAACCTCAAGGACAAGTGACCGTTTTCAGGTAGGTCAAGGGGCTTTACGGTCATTATTAGTAATTAATCATTAATAATTATTAATAATTATTAATTATACTAATAATTATTAATAATTATTAATTATACTAATAATTATTAATAATTATTAATTATACTAATAATTATTAATAATATTAATAATATTAATATTATATTAATTATTATTAATATTATTATTTATAATACTAATAATTTATTATTATTAGTTATTATTATTATAATTATTAGTAATAATTAGTAATTATTATTTCAGAGAACATGCAGCAGCCTAGGATTTTCTTTGACCTGTCACCTTCATAGCTAGACTCGTGCTAACACAGGGTGTGAAGGTGTTTAATGCTGCCAAATCATTCTACGGAGCGTTGTGCAAAAACAGCTGGAATACTATGTTTAACGAGAAGGACATCAAACTGGGATGGCGGTTGCACAATGCTGAAGAGTAGAGGCATTTTCCAACGCATACCAATTGACACGAGTAACATGCTAAGCTAGCATGTTCATAATCGAAAGACAAGGCGAATCATTTATAAAGAGAAACATTAACAGGCGGTACCCACCTTGAAGATAATATTTTCAAATCACTGCTACGCTCTGATTAAAAATTTTAGTGACTCAGTTTTTTTATAGTTGATTAGTGCTGTTTTGATACAGAGTTTATGATTTTTTTCAGATTTTGTGTCCTACGCTGAACATGAATAACGATTTTAATATTGAACCGGTCACAGTTCTCAATGCTCACGACGGTTTGGATTGGGATTGGAGTTGAAACATGATGACACCGGTAAAACATGATAATTTTCATTTAAAGTTTAGATTTCACTAATCAGAATAGAAGAGTTGAAGATTAAATTTTGATAACCAGAGTAGAAGACTTGATTAGATATTTTATTTAGGGTTTTCTGTATAAACATCTACATCAATCGTATTAGGATGTATGATGCCATACATGTCAGTAAAGTAATCTGGTTTGGTAGGTAGCAGGCAGCGGAGACCAAGACGTTCAATCAAACCCTGGCACCATCCCCTCTGCTACTGATCCATGATCCAACCTTCAACCACTCAAGAAAAAAAAAAAATGGAAAAAGAAAGCAAGAAGGTTACAGAGGTCGAAAATAATACCAAAAATAAAAAAAATAAACGTAATCAAATTTGAAAAAATTATAACAAAAAGTTGAAAAAAAAAGTTATGTTCAATAAAAAAAATTTATTCACCTACACAAGATACAGATGGCTCCTAAACTTCAATTCTGATCAGCGGTGAAACTATAAGCTGTGATTCAGGCCACCCATAGTGGTCGATGGACTTGATCGTATCTTAGGGTTTCATCGTTGATCAAAATCAAAGCTTAGGAGCCATCGATAGACTAAATCACAGGTTAGGATCCAATATATTTTTATTTATCTTACTATAGATATATTTTTTTTAATTATTTTAATAAAAGAAAAGATAATTTTACTAATTTTTTAAACTTTATTTACTTCAACTCGTAGATTTATTACAGATGTGGCTTAGCCATTTCATTTAGGAGGCGCACTAACTTTTTGTTTTTATTGTTTAATTTTTAAAAAAATAGGTCCCTGGCCTAACGTCTGCGCCTTTCTTGTACCCATCTCCCTGCAAGAGTTCCTCGGTACGGTGTTTCTATAAACTAACATTGGACGGATTATTGATGGAATAGCAAAATAAGACGAAATTTCTGATGCAAAGTAATAGGTGCACTATTAAGCTGTTAAGGGTTTCAAATTATCCAGTGCGAATGTACTAAGGATCGAATTAATAATTAATTAAATAATCTTTGATCTCTGATTAGTGAAATCTAAACTTAAATAAAAATTATCATGTTTTACCGGTGTCACGTAGATGGTGATCAAAGTATTCTGATGGATCACAGGGAATCACTGAGTCTCGCATCTTCGAGGGTAGAACGTTGTGCAAGAGCCGTCGTCGTAGAGACAAAATACCTATTCTCTCAGGGTGAACGAGGTCTCAGTGATGTTCGGTAAAGTAGTTTGAGAGCGGAGTGGTTGGATCGTGGATCAGTAGCAGAGGAGATTAGGAACGTTTGAAAGAAGTCAAAGAGGTCTCGGTGATGTTTGGTGAAACAGTTTGAGACCGGAGTTGTTGGATCGTGGATCAGTAACAGAGGAGGTGGTGCCAGGGTGCCAGGGTTCGATTCGACGTCTTGGTCTCGGTTGTCTGCTATCTACCAAACCAGATTATTATACTGACATAGAAATGGAAATGTCATTTTTAAACGAAAATTATTGTGTTTCGAAATCTAATCTTGGAATCATTTTATCGGTGTGTTTAGACCGCTTGATTACTCACTGTAAAGCCTAGTCAGGGCAAGGGTTGTGAATAGGATACCGATGCAGGGTAAACCGGCATTAAGGAACAGGATCACAGAGGTGTTAGCCGAGATCAGCCCTGAAACGATCACGTTGATGAACTACACGTTTCATGACAGAGTATTGCAGCGCTACAGCATACAGCATACAGGATTATAGTGTATTGTATTGTATTGTCACTACGTGACCTGATTAGATAAATCATTTCGATGAATAAAATAGATAAATATATACAATCATCATCTGATATTAATTACGCAAGGTAAGATACTATTCAGTGTCTGTAGGCTTGCTCCGCAGCCATTTCAAATTGAAGAATTTCCATACTGCAGGGCTGCGAAGCAATCCTAGTTTCATCAACGTCTCTTGGTTCGCTCCACTGACATTCCAGATACAGGATTGTCATTTCTCACAAACACTCAGATATATATTGTCCCATCGGACCGAGGATAATTTACTACGAACTACGAACTCCAATCCCAATCCAAACCGTCGTGAGCATTGAGAACTGTGACCGGTTCAATATTAAAATCGTTATTCATGTTCAGCGTAGGACACAAAATCTGAAAAAAATCATAAACTCTGTATCAAAACAGCACTAATCAACTATAAAATAACTGAGTCACTAAAATTTTTAATCAGAGCGTAGCAGTGATTTGAAAATATTATCTTCAAGGTGGGTACCGCCTGTTAATGTTTCTCTTTATAAATGATTCGCCTTGTCTTTCGATTATGAACATGCTAGCTTAGCACGTTACTCGTGTCAATTGGTATGCGTTGGAAAATGCCTCTACTCTTCAGCATTGTGCAACCGACATCCCAGTTTGATGTCCTTCTCGTTAAACATAGTATTCCAGCTGTTTTTGCACAACGCTCCGTAGAATGATTTGGCAGCATTAAACACCTTCACACCCTGTGTTAGCACGAGTCTAGCTATGAAGGTGACAGGTCAAAGAAAATCCTAGGATACTGCATGTTCTCTGAAATAATAATTACTAATTATTACTAATAATTATAATAATAATAACTAATAATAATAAATTATTAGTATTATAAATAATAATATTAATAATATTAATAATAATTAATATAATATTAATATTATTAATATTATTAATAATTATTAGTATAATTAATAATTATTAATAATTATTAATGATTAATTACTAATAATGACCGTAAAGCCCCTTGACCTACCTGAAAACGGTCACTTGTCCTTGAGGTTACTTGCCGTTTTGAGGTTACGCTCTTACAGATGCACTCGTGATTATAAAAAATAGTTTTACTTATAGCGTTTTTCCGTGGTAAAACTGGTGCGCACTGAGCTATCTCCATCTCCTTTTGAAGTGAGGGTTAGAATAAGATGAGAATACACTCAGTGCTGCTGAGTGCGTACCAGTGCAGGTCACGGAAAAACGCCATTACTCATCCATCGACACGCTAAGGGGGCGTCCATTAATCACGTGAGGCTTCAGGCAGGGAGGGGGGGGTCACTAGAAAAATCACGGCCCCTCATACGGGGGGAGGGGGGGGTCATTCGGACGCATCACGTATATTTTTTTTCCGACGATCTGGAAGAATCTCCTATTATTTACGACTTTCAAATATCCCGCGATTGACAATTGTCTCTATGCGCTTTAAATCGAGCATGAATTCACTGCGCAGCCGCGAAGGGCGCGCCACCGACGCGTATTCAGACTGTCAGATTTTTTGAATCTTATTGTTTTAACATTTTTGGCGAGTTATTATTTCAATAGACGTATTTGTTAATACTGATTGTAGTCGATGTTGGATCTTTCAACTTAAAATCGAGTAATATTTCCATATGGCTTCCGAACTGGGCTCTTTATATAACGAGAGCTTCAAGCTCTACAAATTATTGCACGAATCGCGAACTGGACAACAGGCCCAAAAAGAGTTTAATGTTCTCTGGGCTAAGGCGAAAGCCGAAAATCCTACAAAAAATGAGTTCGTTAAATTTGCTAGAAATCTTCTGGCAGATTATCGAAAAAAAAACAGTGCTAAGAAGGCAGCGAGTATTTTATTCTATTTCTCGAAACAAAATGAACAGGTAGGTGAAAGTTTGCATGGTTTTAAATAGCAAAAGTCACCAAAAGAGACGCAGTGAAATCACACTCACTCCCATATTATTAATTCAACTTTATCTGTCAAATTAATATTCTGTGTGAATTTCAACGAATTGTAAAAAATCAACCCAATACGACATCGAAGAAATTAACTCTGATACTCTTCGTACTCTAATATGCTTCATGGTTTTCACAAAAGAAATAATATGCTCAAATTCACAGACTATTGTATAGTTTTCTATGTAATAGTTGATATATCGTCTGGTTACTATTAATGTTCATATTAAATTGAAATATCTCCGTAATTGGAGCCAGAATAAGTTTTCCGAGTGCTTAACAATATTTGATTATCCAAAATTTTTGGGGGAGAAGGCTTAAAAAATAAATAAATGTACATAATGATCAGCTCGATCTTGTCATCTCAAAACAATGAGATATTGTGAAATTTAAGTCAATTGCATTGTATTCTATGATTATATTGTGGTCATAAAACATTTGCAGAGTGATGGAAAAAATATAGCATCATCATCAACTACTACTACAACAAATATTGTGGTGAATTCCTGTGCCCCAAACTCATCCACGAATATAGTCTCGCAGGCGTCCGGTACCCATGAACCTGAAGTAAATGAACTGGGCTCAAGGTCATTATTGCTGCAGGATTCCGATGATGATATTGATAAAGAAGTTATTATGAGTAGCACCTCTCCAATCCCATCAGGTACCATTTTTATACGCAAATTTCGCCGTTTCAAAAATGTTTGTCACTCCAGATTCACGATATTCAACGATTTTGTTATTGTTTGGTAGCTATGAGCTTGAAAATGTTTCGTTCCAGGGACTCGTAAGCGCAAAGTGAGAGTTTTGGAAAGCGATGAAGAAGCTATTGACGACCCGGGCTCTAGCAGTACCTTAGTTAAGCGTGTGCGAGCAACCCCCGCACAGGATGAACTAAAGAAGCGCATTTCTTTACTAGAAGCGGAACTTGAAGTTGCCATTCGTCGCAGAGATTGCATGAGTTCAGATAATAGCGAACAACGTCAAATATTAAAGCTTAAAAAAAATATCGAGTCATCCAAGAAGGAGTTGCACAAAAAATGGCAGCATACTCTTCACGCCAAAAAACACAGAAACACCCACAGATCCAAAATCAATGCGGTGTGTATTCAGAACCCCGATGCTGCTAATATTTTGAAACTTCGCACTGAACCAGGCCGTCCACGTTTGGAAGAAAAGCAACCTGAATTGCTGAAGACGATCGTAGATTTGGCAATGTTTGGAGCGTCTGCAGAGGAACGTCGTCGCTGTGAGATCGTGCGAAGTTGCCGAACACTTGGTGATCTTCATGGCAGATTGGTAGAGTTGGGCTTTCAAATTTCGAGAAGTGGAACTTATATTCGTTTACTGCCGAGGAGGTATACCACATTAGAGGGAAAGCGGCACGTTGTCACGGTACCAGTGAAGTTAAGTCGCCCCGAAGCTGACCATCACAAGGCTCACCCAGATCAACACTTCTGTACAGCGACAGTTAGATCGCTCGAAACCGTAGCATCCATTCTAGGTCCCCATCAAGTCAGTTTCATTTCGCAAGATGATAAAGCGCGAGTTCCGATAGGTCTAACAGCTGCCAACAAGCAGGCACCATTATTAATGCACGTGGAGTATCGAGTATCTCTGCCGGACCATGACTGGGTAGTTGCTGCGAAACATAAGCTAATTCCTAGCGTATACGCCGGATGCATTATTAAAGGTAATGCTATGGGTCGCCCAGAAGCCGTCACATATACGGGGCCAACTTACATCTCGATTCGAAGTGGCAAGCACTCGTCTTCAACCGCCTCATCGCATGCCACGGACTTCGACAAACTTGCCACCCTGGACAGTTTCAAAGAAATTATGCGAGAAGAAAACGGGGATATGAAGCCTGTTTTCATGATTTCCTCTGATGGTGGGCCTGATGAAAACCCTCGCTACCCGAAAGTTGTTGCCAATGCAATACACCACTTCCAGCAGTATGGCCTTGATGCAATATTTGTTTTTACAAATGCACCGGGAAGGAGCGCATTCAACAGAGTTGAAAGAAGAATGGCCCCTCTTAGTAGGGAATTGTCAGGTGTGATTCTACCGCATGACTCATTTGGGAGTCACCTTAATGACAGGGGTCAAACAGTCGATTCGGAGCTCGAGAAGAAGAACTTCCGCAAGGCAGGTGAGGTCCTCGCCGAGATATGGAGCAGCGTTGTGATCGACGGAAAAAGCGTTGTCACTGAGTATGTCGAGCCTGATGCTCACGCCGAGAGCTTTGTACCGGTGATGCCTTCACAACAGTGGTGTAGCAATCACGTTCGACACAGCCAATATTTACTCCAGGTTCTTTTTCGAAATTTTTACTACTATGATTTTACAGAAGTTTTCTCGAAATAATGTAGACGTTAATTGTAATATGGTTTTGTGACGGTTTTTCTTATGAACAGGTGGTAAAATGTGACGTCAGGGCTTGCTGTAGCGAATTTCGTAGTTCACTGCATCTTGTCCTTCCCGAACGCTTCCTTCCTGCTCCCTTTCCGATCATTCAAACTTCTAATAGTTTGAGTATTCCGACGCACGAAGAACACGACGGCGAGACGTTCGCCCCTTTTCTATTGAGACAGTCTCTGTGCCTGGTGCCTCCACAGGGTCCCTTTCGCCAATTACCTTACGACATGTATTGCCCGAGTGTACAGTCAGAACTTGAAGGCAGAACATGCAAGGAATGTGGCCTGTATTTCTGTTCGAAAAAAGCTGTGACTGCACACAAAAGTTCTCTTCACAGGAAAAATAAAGGTATACGCAATGAGCAGGCTGGTGAACAAATGGATGAAGAAGAAGGGTTACATGACGTACAGGAGGTCGATACTCTCGACGTACAAGAGTTGCAAGAGGTGGAAAACACCCCGGCACTTGTCAGTATAGCACAAAGTATACAGAATCCCTGGATCGAAGAAGAATATTAATTTTAAACAGAACTTTTGACGTCTTCAGGATTGTTAATCTCGAATTAGTTCCGTTGGAGAGATTCCTCGAGCCATAGTATTTCTTAAAATCATTATATTGTTTAAATCTTATAAGTTTCATTGCCAAAGATGCTCAAGCTAGTGTTCCTAAGATTTAATATATTATATGTTATAATATTCGTTAACTATTATTTCCTATATTTATATTATTAGGTATATATGAATATTCTGTTATTTTACTGTTGAATAAATAATATGATTGCACGAATCAGTCATTGCAATGTGAACTTGATAAACAGAGGATTTGAAAATATTTATGAGCCATTTTATTTAATATTTTTTAAGCCTTGCGTAGAATATCGATTTTTTTTATCAATAATCACGTGATAAGGAGGAGGGGGGGTGGGGTAGATACAGTCTCACCTAAGATCACGCAGAGGAGGGGAGGGGTCAAAATCGGCCCAAAATGTATCACGTGATTAATGGACGCCCCCTAATCAGTCGCAATCCCCTGGATAACGATCATTCGGTGCACAAATAACATTTTGTGGGTGTAATAATTCTTCTCCGTAATAATATGACACCACTTCACTTGTACCCGTCAAAACTAAAGACTGTCATCGATCGGCGATATAGAACTAGCGGCTACGATCACGGATAATTTCTCATGCCGACTATACCTGACAGTCTACTACTGAAGTTACTGCGGTGTAAGCGAGGAATCACCCTGTATAATCAGCGTATTGGTCCAACTGAAATTTTCAAATGATTTCTTTCCTGTTTTCTGTCGCAGGGGTCATACATAGCAGCATGTCTTTTAACCGCGACCATCTATCTCGACTTGGAAGTGTCTTCTTGATATTCTTTCCTTTTCCTTGAAAAAACTTTGAGCTAAAAGAATTTGGGATTAGTATATACTCACTTCTTCGACTGAAAGAAAAAGCCGCTTACCATTGAAAAACTAGAAGCTCTATTGATAAAAGTATCAGTGATAATCCTACTCCGGCGCCAAGCAGATAAAACGCCGTATATACGTCGTCAAGATATATGCTAATGGCCTCACTGCAGCAAGCGCCGTGGGCTTCGCATAACGGCCATGTTTTGAAAAGGATTCTTTTGGTCCGATCGAGGAGCCCGAATTCTCGAAGATTCAAGAGACTGGAATCACCGTAAAAAAATGCGCTTTAATAAGTTGCGTGACGAATTAAACCTGTTGGGTATTACAACTACTTTTGGGAAGTTGGATGTGCGTAAGGTACAGGTGAAGAAGCAATGGAGAACTAGTTCCACTACGACCGGAATGTAATGGTGGTTATTCACGAAACAAGATCAAGAGCACATACGAATTACAATCCAGGAAAAAATGATCAGATACGATCATATTATGAGTGTGAGAATATACCATATGAGTTCTATCCACATTCCCATTCTGTAACTTACCAACAAATGAAAAAGTATTGAAACGGAATCGATTTCAGAATTTTCAATTCCGTTTCTTTGAATTTCCGAATTCAGTATAGGTTATTCTAATCCCAATCTATTCGTTTCCATTTGTCTATTCGATTCTATTCGATTCTATCAGTTCTTTTTCATCCCGTCCTATTCGCGGCAATGCTGACTTTCGTCGCCAATATACGATTCAACTTTTTATTCAGAATAACTTATTGCGATTCCGAATCCGATTCAGTTCTATCTTTCCGAATGAATTCTTTTGATAGAATTACAAATCATCCGAATCAGTCAGCATAGTTTCTCAATCCGAAAGAATTATTTTGAAAGAATACGAATCATCCGAATCAATTCGAATCGATCAGCATAGTTCTTTGTATCCGAATGAATTCTCTTGAAGGTAGTACCGTCGCAAAACGATTTACCGTACAGATATCGATGAAATTTAATATGCTCGTAGATGTTGGCCCAAAAGTGGCTCGGTTAAATTTTCTGTAAAGATTAGGAGCCCCAGAAAAAAGTTCTAATCATTTCCATTTTCACGTGTTTAACAGGTAGTCTTATGGAGAATCACGCTTTTGGCAATTTCAAACTAAGATTATGTCATGACTACCGTTCAGATTCGAATGAAATTGTACAGAATGATAGTTCAATATCTGCTGAACATTCCAGATGCTTGAAAACACAGTTTAGGAGCGTGTGATAAGAAAGATAAGCAGTTGAACATTGAAAACTGCGTATAGCTCACAATGATGTATCGTATGTGACAACACCATAAGGCGTGAAAGAAGTTAGGACGCGCGCAGTATAAAATTCTACGGACTGGGTACATGAGTGAATCTTAACAGAGTTCCATAATTCTTTTTTTTTTTTCAATTTGGCAAGTGATGTTGAATATGAACGAAAATCATGTTAATCTGCTTGAGTGTAGTGAAAACATCGTGCGACGTTGCCACATCTAAATACCAACTGACTGAAATGAGAGCCAGAATGAACTTGACTAGCTATGTACACTAAACGTGTTTGATGTTGACCAGTATGAAGTTGGCCCCACAGTCTTCTGCCGCTTTCCTTGCCTAATATCATGAATGAAAAAAGAGGACAGATGAATATGGTGCAACTTCATACTGAAACACGTTTAGTGTACCGACAGTACTACCTTGAAAGAATACGAGCTATCCGAATCAATTCGAATCAATCAGCATAGTTCTTTCTATCCGAATGAATTCTTTCAAAAGAATACGAATCATCTGAATCAATCCGAATCAATCAGCATAATTTTTCTGATCCAAGTGAATTGTTCAAAAAATCACGGAAAATAAGAAACGAAACGCAATTAGTTTTTTTCCGTTGTATGCAATCCAAATCAATGCTTTGAAAATGGTATATTCTCATCTTGAATTGAACTGAATCATAGAATGTACAAATCAATTTTTTTAAGGCATGAACTTATATTGATGAGTTCATCTTAATTCGGAAACACTCAATATCCCTGCTGGAAGTGAAAAGATAGAAAGAGATAACCATTTGTGGATAGAAAGGGGTAGACACTTTTTATCCACGGCAAGTATACGATCTGAACACCTCTATCCACGAGCGTCCGCCAGGACAAGTGAAAAGATAGAAAATGATAAGCAGTCTCTATTCCAGACAAACTCTGAGAAGCTATCTCTTCCTATCCATCAGTTCAATCTTTACTTGTATGTATCTTTTTGTATCAACGAGATTGATTCGAATTGATTCGGATAGCTCGTATTCTTTCAAGGTAGTACTGTCGGTACACTAAACGTGTTTCAGTATGAAGTTGCACCATATTCATCTGTCCTCTTTTTTCATTCATGATATTAGGCAAGGAAAGAGGCAGAAGACTGTGGGGCCAACTTCATACTGGTCAACATCAAACACGTTTAGTGTACATAGCTAGTCAAGTTCATTCTGGCTCTCATTTCA
This sequence comes from Tenthredo mesomela, assembly GCA_943736025.1. NCBI lineage: Eukaryota > Metazoa > Arthropoda > Insecta > Hymenoptera > Tenthredinidae > Tenthredo > Tenthredo mesomela. Next base: position 11,412,000 of record OX031014.1, read on the forward strand.
GTCAGTTGGTATTTAGATGTGGCAACGTCGTACGATGTTTTCACTACACTCAAGCAGATTAACATGATTTTCGTTCATATTCAACATCACTTGCCAAATTAAAAAAAAAAAGAATTATGGAACTCTGTTAAGATTCACTCATGTACCCAGTCCGTAGAATTTTATACTGCGCGCGTCCTAACCTCTTTCACGCCTTATGGTGTTGTCACATACGATACATCATTGTGAGCTATACGCAGTTTTCAATGTTCAACTGCTTATCTTTCTTATCACACGCTCCTAAACTGTGTTTTCAAGCATCTGGAATGTTCAGCAGATATTGAACTATCATTCTGTACAATTTCATTCGAATCTGAACGGTAGTCATGACATAATCTCAGTTTGAAATTGCCAAAAGCGTGATTCTCCATAAGACTACACTGTAAAAAATAAGGGTAAATTTAACTGTCACATGAGTAGGTAATTTTACATCATGTAAACTGGAAATCAGTTTTATCTACCCACTGGTCTTTTACAACCGATCGTCTACCCAAATACTCGTTTTTCACTACCCAAGGATACGTAATTTTCGCATACTGACAGATGAATTTTGGTGCTGAACAGTAAATTCACCATTTGGGTATACGTTTTGGCTTAACTTACCCAGAGTGGTAAAATTATCTATCCGCATTACCGATCAAATTATCTTTGTGAGGCGCTCACGGACTAATATTGCGGCCGGTGATATAAAATTAACTGTCATGTAAAAAAAAAAAAAAAAATCGGAATTTCACCTCCTGGTCATATGGGGTGAAACGGCGGAGGAAATAAAATCAGAAAATTATTTTTTCAATGCAAAAAGTCCAAAAAATTCTAAAAAAATTCTGAAAAATTGAAATGAACGTAATAGTACTCCTGAAAACTTATATTCATCAGACAACCCATAAAGATGAGATTTTATGATTTTCAAAAGCGATAAAGGATTAATAGTGATATTTTCCTTCACAAAAAAAATCATCGAATCTAATTTTTTGGGGGTCGTCTCATGAATAGAAGTTTTTAGGAGTACTATTACGTTTTCCAAATTATTTCGTACTCCGTTTGGTCCCGCAGGTTCACAGTCTCCTAAAAAAAAAAAAAAAAAAAAAAAAAAAAATGTTGATAGCTGGAACGCAATATCGTGGAAACACCCGCGTATACGTTTTGGCCTTACCCAGAGTGGTAAAATTATCTATTCGCAGTACCGATCAAATTATCTGTGTGGACACGCTCGCGGCCGGGCGGCGTTGAACGCGCTTCAATTAGCCATTGTTTTTCCATGAAAAAACAAGTGTAATTTTGTTAATTTTTCTGACGTGCCGAGAATTTTCCGAACAGAAGTTCAATAAGTGATATAAATAGGCTAGAATTTATCCGGAACTAGGACTTGGGAGAGTTCATCTAACATCGGCCTCGCCGGATAATTGAAGCATTTATATGTATATAATATACAATTAAGGTATGTAATATTAATTGACATAACGCTTGGGGTTATACGAGTAGCAATGTGTTAAAAGATTTTATTTTTATTCGGTCATTCTACATGATAATGCCCATCTAAAAGATTGTCGTATTTAAATCGTATACCCTTCTTGAATAGGGCTATCTATGACATCAAGGCAGCTGAAACTACAAAGAGCAGTAGCAGGGTGGAGAGAAGAAAATCGGCGAAAGGGACCACGTCAAAAAATCCACCAACCATTTCCCCACAATTCAAAACACTTCGGATTTCGATGATTATCGTAGCTTGTGGAGTATCTACATGAGGGTATTTCGAGCGAATATTCATGAGGTTAAAGTTCGTAACGTTAACGCAATAAAATATTTGCAAACAAATTCTTAAATTCAAGGCTTGAACGTTTCAACAGGAAGGCGCATGATTTCTCGAATTGAGTGAAACATGTGCATTTCGCGTATTCTACAATTCTAACAACATTAATTAATCACGAAATATTACATTTTTTCCGATCATTCTGTTGCGTTAAGGTTACGAACATTGGCATACCTCATGAATACTCTCGGTATATACTCAACGACTACCGAATAAAGGTAGCATTTATTTTATAGTTAACGTCTTAGGTTCAGTGTGCGTATCTGTACAAAAAAAAAAAAAAAAAATTTATCAAAATAATATACTAAAGAAAAAAATCTTTAAAAAAAAAAAAAAAAAAAAAAAAAAAAATCAAAATACTATACAAAAAAAAAAAAAAAAAAAAATTATTGTTAAAATTAATATTAATATTGATATTGTTAATATTGTTAATATTGTTTAATATTGTGACTTAAAAGGTAGCACCATGAAAATTTAAAAAAAAGTCAATCCGACACACCCTAATATATATATATATATATTTCTAATAAAACTGTATATTGTATACAATATGTATATATATATTTCTAATAAAACTGTTGAAAACGCAATATCAATAGTACACCCTTTTTATTGTTCTAAGAGCAAATCTGTTAATGTAGGTAGTTCAAATCACCTATCACGCAGATTAAATTTTCACCCATAGGTAGGCATATTCGCCTATTCTGACTAGAAATCGATTTTATTCACTTCGGAGGTATTTTTACCCTTCAACGAGGATAATCTTGCTTCATCCCCCCACACACTACATAAATTTATCTACCCAAAAAATTATAAAATTGCATACCCATGGGTATGCATATTTCGCTACCCCGACCAAGTAACAGAGCGTTGCACCACCCACACAGGTAAATTTACCCTTCAAATTTTTTACAGTGTACGTGTTAAACACGTGAAAATGGAAATGATTGTATCAACGAATCCCTTACGTTTGACTGAGTTTATCTTTTTCTATCCTAAGGTGGATCATTGGAGTTAATAAAATCGTATCATTTTCTATCCACATTTATTTATCCATTGCTATTCACAAAGTATCTCCGAAGTTCTATCCATCTGAATACCCTCTCGAATCTTTTATTATCGGGAGCCATTTTTTTTTTTTTTTTTTTTTTCATATGTAATTATGAACGACATTTGTAGTTGATAGATTCAACCGGCGGAGTAAGTGGGGTAAGCTATGAAATCTTTTTCTAATTTCCATCGCTCAGTTGAGGATTCGAACTCTCGACGGTCAGATTACCAGTCGCACACCGTATGCGCTACGCCACGTGTTCGTGTTATTATTACTGTTCACTAATTCTACACAATTGCTGTGATGAGATGGGGACTTAAGGTAAAGTGGCCATTACTGGGACACTTACGACAACCTAAGTCACATGAGCACAATTAAAAAAAAGTATGTTGCTTTATTCCATAAAAGAAAAATTATAGCAGATAGCCAACACATTCGTGATCAGATTCCCACAATAATATAGGATGATTAATGCATTATACGTATTAAAATACTGTATTTTCATAGATAGTCATTTTAACCATTACTGGGACAGCAGTTTTGCGGTTAACCCTAAAGTGGGACGCACCATGCCCAATACTGGGACAAGCAAAATTGAATGGGGCTAATTAAAATGAAGTTGCGAATTTACTTTAAATTTGAGGGATACATGAAAAGAATAAAAATCGATTATATATTGTGGAACATAAGAACGTCATTTATTTATCTTAATTTTTCAATAAAATACATATGAACACGAACATAAACATTTTTCATATCAACATGAACCGACATGAACATTTTATCCTTAAATTAAATAATTTATTTTCCATTTCTTAGATAATAACATTAAACTTAAATCTTTAATTGTTTTTTTTTTTTTTTTTTACTTTTCTCCTTTGACTTAATTTTCTCAAATTTCAAATCTTGCTCTTTCTTCTTCTTTGACGTATTTTCAGATCCATTTTTTTTGGTTTTGGCCATTTTCTGCACAAGTTTGGATGTCTGTAAAATTAATTGAAGTATATATTAAAAAAAAATTTTTTCAAGCGCGAGACTCAACGAGTCTATATACCCGAGAGGCAACTACCCTAACCTATACCGCGAATTAGTATCTTCGTTTTCTTCAATTTCACAACATATACGAATTAAAACTAATTTAATCCAGGATGTGGGCATGAAAAGCTTTCATTTGAGCCCTAGATCGATTAAATCGGTGCCCGGAGTGCTGAGATATAATTAACTACAGATTCTGATACCCCGTTTCCTCGTTATAATAAATTCATCTTGGTCGTCAGACCAAGATTCGTTCACGCTAAAACCATTCCCATAAAATCACATTTCGTCGCTAAACGCAGGACGTATGTTGTATGCTTATACACAGAACATACGTCCTTACGCATCTGGGAACATAACATAGAAGGGAAAATCCACACAAAAATTCAGACTAAGATTCATCCCATTCAAACCATTCCCATAAAATCACATAGTAGAAGGGAAAATCCACACAAAAGTTGTATCGAGTGGTGTAAGTACGAGAGTCATGACGTAGTCAGCGCTGGTATCGCAGACAGAAACCGTCTGCAACACTAGCAGACGCGTGTTGTCATTCACAGTAAAACCATTGCCATAAAATCACATAGAAGGGAAAATCTACACAAAAGTTGTATAGAGTGGCGTTAGTACGACAGTAACAACGTAGTCAGCGCCAGTATCGCAGACAGAAACTGTCTGCTGGACTAGCAGACCCGTGTTGTCATTTCATGTTTTTAAATCCAAATAAAAGAAATAAAAGAGAGTACGAGCAATGCTTAATAAAAACTAGTGAATACCCACTAAAAGCCCCTTGAGTGCAAAAACCTTACGCCAACTACATTAATGTGATAGTCAACAATAAAAATGTTTCGATAGGTTGATCTTAAATCCTACGATCTCGAGCTTTTGAGGTTATGCGAATCGACTGACGTGAAAATTCATGCTGATAAATAAAATAACAATCGTGAACGGATAATTTTACGATTAGGTTTACCTTACATGACACAAGACTATCAGATGACTATTAACTGACTATTACCTCTACATTTTGTTCACTTATACATTGTAGATTTGGCCTATTTTCATTTATGAATGCAATTATCGAAGGAACCGTTTTTTTTTTTAGGAATTCCAATTATTTAGCACGTTACCACCTGAGGAAGTCTGACAATAGAAAATCAAGAGAAAATGTTGAAGCTGAAAAATATCAGGATAGCATGATTTGATATAAGGACGGCATGGAGCCAGACCAAGAAAGCCGAGTTCAAGCGTTGCATTGCTACGAATTTCACTTTAAGCTCTATGTTAGGCTCATCTTTAAAGGCTCGACTGCTCAGACCCAAATTGTGCGTCAACGTTATGCGTTGGATTCCGACGAGTTCTATAGTCTATCTCGGTATCCTCTAGTCCAAACGAGACTGTAAGTCGACGTTGTGCGTTGGACTCCGATAGGCTTTATTCTACACTCCACGACAACGTAGTGCTTTGACCTTCGGTGAAGATAATTTTTAATCCATTTTTTACAAACAGCTTAGACCCTCCGCTCGGAACGATCTCAATCAAATTCAGATTAGTGCTATCACGACAAATGGTTGGAATGAAAATACTTATTCAATATTAAAGAAATGATCAATAGACTTCCTCTTTCTCAGATGATAGAGATTTGTATTTAATCATGAAAATTATAAAAACCATTTATTTCTCATTTATATTTATTTATTCATTGCACAACCTTTTTTATGGATTGTTTAATTTTGTAGCGGGTCGCTGTATGAGAAGAGAGGATGATGAGAGAAAACGCTGAAGTTGCAAAATAACGAGACAGTGTGATTTGATACAAGAAACGGATAGAGTCAGACGAATAGAGCAGAATGCAAGTGTTTGACTTCAAAATCTTCCATTTTATGCTCTACGCTAGTCTTGCATCAATAAGCTCAATCGGCTCAATTCTATATATTTCGATACTTTCTGTTCAGACCTGAATTCAAAGTTGACGTTATGAGTACGGGACGAGTACATGTTCTTTCTGCAGAGGACCTAGCTGCATTAAAAAAAAAAAAACTACCTAAGAATTGCAATACATATATCTCATATTTATATATATTCAATCATGAGCAGCAACTATAACCCTGCGTGCAAGTGACTCCGCCATTGCCGGTCCCAGGCCTAGATGAGACAGGAGGAGGGCTGCGCGCAGGGTCACACGTTCAGGCATATAGAATTATACCGGATTTTAACGAAACAATTCCTGGAACTTAATAGAAGAACACATGTTACGTCTGTCCACAAAAATTCAAGGCTCACAGAAAAGTATGAGCATACGTGTATATTATAACACTATTTTCATTCATTTAAAATTATACTACTACATTTAATATTGCTGCTTTTTGAGGAATTCGGATGATACAAAAGGCATCATCGTATACATGCATTGAGATGTTCATAGCAACAATTGACAGAATGCTGACAACTGAGCAAGCCTCGCGAGCGAGGATACAGGAAATCCCAATCGAGCGAGCGTAGCGAGCGAGCACAATTATTAGATAGTCTAGCAAAATTGTACAAAAAGTGGTGATATCAACCCCAAAAAGCACCCCTGGTGCAAAAACCTTTCGCCAAGTACATTAATGTGGTCACTACCCCCCAAAAAATCCACCAAACAAAATTCCTCCTTAACAAAAGTGGTACCATCAAAGTGTCTACTTACAAAAGGATTGAAATCAGATACAATTGCCAAGTACATATCTTCTGTATAACAAAAGTTTACAACAGAAGAACAGAAAACTGAATAGTCTTGTATCGTTCACTCGCTACGCTCGCTCACTCGATCGGCTCTTGATAATTACAGGGAAAAAAATCAGTAAAAAAAAAAAATTTAGGAAGTGGTACTTGGCGGGCCATTATATCAATATGTATCGAACAAATGATACATAGACCGAAGTGAAAACTCTTTTACTTACTCATAAATGGCCCGCAAGTACCACTTCCTAAATTTTTTTTTTTTACTGATTTTTTTCCCTGTAATTATCAAGAGCCGATCGAGTGAGCGAGCGTAGCGAGTGAACGATACAAGACTATTCAGTTTTCTGTTCTTCTGTTGTAAACTTTTGTTATACAGAAGATATGTACTTGGCAATTGTATCTGATTTCAATCCTTTTGTAAGTAGACACTTTGATGGTACCACTTTTGTTAAGGAGGAATTTTGTTTGGTGGATTTTTTGGGGGGTAGTGACCACATTAATGTACTTGGCGAAAGGTTTTTGCACCAGGGGTGCTTTTTGGGGTTGATACATATTAATATGAATATTTATTGATTGTTTATTAGAAAATTAAATTGAATAAGTATGATACAATGACTTACCTAGACTGTATATAGAATTAGAGGTGAGATTGAGGTTAGATTTATCCACACACAATACTGCACTTCAAGTAATTTTCCTACCGACTATAAGTACTTGACTACACACGTGAAGTTAAAAAATAATGTTTAAACTATTTCAAGGTATAATTTATTGCAAAATACCGTTTAAAACACTATTGTAATACACGTCCCAGTAATGGTAACGCGGATATGCAACTCACGCTGACGAGTCTGAAACTGGGACGCCCAGCACCATCCCGTTCCAGTTTAGGCAACTCAGTCAAAAACTTGTCCAATAATGGAACACAAGATTAATAGTATATTATGCTGCAAGGACCGAACGACAGTGATTTTTGACCAGAGTGCAGCCAACTTCGCCCGCGTCAAAAATTACTGTCAATCTGTCCATGCTGCATACCATACTTTTCATAACAAGCGCACAGAAAGTGGGGTTTGTCCTCATTTAGAGCGGAAAATCAGTCTTTGAGTCAGGATTCAGGTAACCCACTAATATATATTCTAACTGGATAGCCGATCGACCAAAATCGACGTCACCGCATGGTGGCAACGTTCGGAACTGGAGGACAAATATTTTCATTTTTGACCATCATTTTTGACCTAGGACCTGAAAAACTAACGAATTGGATCCTGACTCAAAAAGACTTATTTTCCGCTCTCAAATGAGGACAAAAAAACCCCACTTTCGGTGCGCGTGTTATGAAAAAAAAATATATTCAATGAAATAATCAAAATAATCACTCATTTCATTTATGAACGTAAGCAGAATGTGTAGAAATAATATTCCGCTTATGTATGTGCAAAAATTCATTAAATCAAGGACAGAAAAGTTTGGCTCATACTTTTAAAAAACAAGCAGAATGGCGAGTTTTTACGAGGTTCATACGCATTCATTAAGAACCACTTTTTAATATTTTTTTATAAAACATTTAACTTATCAAAATAAAAACAAATAGTGTAATTAAATAAGTCAGAACTTCGAAAATATTAAACAATTTTTACTTTGATGTTCTATTTTAAGATGTAATAGATAGAAAATATTATTTATTATCGTCCCAGTATAGGACACACTTTTTACACTGTCCCAGTAATGGCCACTTTACCTTAGTCGTCGGACGTCTGCGGAATTTTGAAAAGTATGTTTGAATCCTTGATTTTCTATCCAATCTTACCCACGGTCTATCTATGTTAATCCCTTTTAATATCAATTAGAAATCAGAGTCGGGTCTATCCACTTGTATCTACCTTTCCTAATCCAATCTTATCCACGGTCTATCTATGTTAATCCCATTCAATCTCAATTCGAATTCAAAGTCGGGTCTATCCATCCGTATCCCTGTGTTCTTATCCAATCTTATTCACAATCTATCCATGCTAATCCCTTTTAATGTCAATTAGAATTCAGAGTCAGGTCTATCCACTTGTATCTATGTTTCCGAATCCAATCTCACCCACGGTGTATCAATGTTAATCCCTTTCAATGTCAATTAAAATTCAAGGTCATCCGTTTCTATCTATCCGTTCGTATACTCGTTTTCTCATCCGATCTTATCCATATGAATTCCTTACAATGTAAAATCGAATCCGAATTCGGGTCTATCCATTCGTATCCACGTTTTCCTATCCGATCCCATCCACAATCTATCCATGTTAATCCCTCTTAAGGTTGTTAGCTTGTAAAAGCGGTTACCGACAGATCTGTGTGAAATTTTACTGGCGAATAGCTTGAAACACGTTCTACAACATGATACGAAGTTCATTGATTTTTGCCGTATATTAGTGATGAAACAAATTATTGAAGTTTACATTATTTGCATACGTACATAGGGAAAATACCAACTTTTATCACTCTAACGTTTTTTATGATTCAACTAGGCGACAGATTTCAATAAAAAACTAGTATGTTATGAATTGAAATTTAACGAACATTTTGAGACTAGAAACAAAAGTATTTCCCGTGTAATAAGAAAGCCCAGGTAGAAATCGTGTCTTGGCAGAAGCTAGCTGCTAGCTAGTTGTACTAGTTAATTATCTTGGCGCAAGATAGTTGAATCATGATGGTGCAAGCTCGGTATGTAACGCTTATTCGAGCTAGCAGCAAGCTTAATGACTTATCTTGGGCCAACCTTCACAACGTAGCTAATGCCAATATAACCGAATCAGTTTGGCGCTCGCTTAGGGGTTTCGTCTGAATATACGTGAAATAACAATCAATATATGATTAATCATTATTGGTACACTGCAGAAAAACAAAACAATCGTATAAAAAAAAAAAAAAAAAAAAAAACCAATGAACCTACGTACGTGTGATCATTCGATATCCGATTTGTTCGACCTAACCGGGATTTGAACCCAATTCCGCTCGCATCGCTAGATTACTAATCGCACGCTCTACCTACTACGCCAAACTAACCTATTACTACTGCATCTCACATTTTCCTATTTGATGGAACTTATGATCACGGTGTTGAATTAAGGACTAATAGACATTTCAATCTCACCGATCAGTATCATGGTTGATCAGTGTCAAACCGAGATCATGCTTGGAAAATGTTGAAAAAAATATGAGCGTAACGCGTACAGAATTATGCGATATCGCAAATTAGGTTATTTTATATGAAACATGCAATAATAATAAAACTTCGTGACATAAATTTTATTCATATCATGTGCTTTATAAGTATAACAGAACAAAGTTATCTTATAGTCGATGTAACGACATTTTTTTCTCATAATTAATTTCCAAAATACAACTAACATATTAGCAGCGCGGGCCTAACCTCACTTTCTGCACAACAACGTGTCTCACGCAAAGAGAGGCTGCGGTTAGCTACAAGTAACCTCAAAAATCAGTGTCAAGTCTAACGAATCTTCTTTCACTCATATTATGTGTTTTATAAATAATAGAACAAAGTTATCTCATAGTCGCCGTTCCGACATTTATTTCTCATAATTTATTTCAAAAATACAACTAACACATTAGCAGCGCGGGCCTAACCTCACTTTCTGCACAACAACGTGTCTCACGCATAGAGAGGCTGCGACTAGTTACAAGTAACCTCAAAAATCACAGTGTAGAGTATAACGAATCTTGAGAACACGTATGAAGTTTAGCTAGCAGCAGTCTATGCTGAACCTCAGAGCAGCGACTCTCGCACGTGGATGGGTCGCGGCTAGATACAATACAAAGAGAGTAGCGAATCTCGAAAATACCTATCAAGTTTAGCTAGCAGCAGTCTATGCTGAACTCAGAGCAGCGACTCTCGCACGTGGATGGGTCGCGGCTAGATACAATACAAAGAGAGTAACGAATCTCGACAATGCATTTCAGGTATAGCTAACTGCGATCTAATTTTATTTAGCCATAATATATCTTATAGCTCGAAACTACGAATAGGGGAGAGGCGGGCAAAATGGGCACTATCGGGCAAAATGGGCACCCCTGAAAATTTTTCTTAATTTAGTCAAAATTGTAAAATGTTCTGAATTTCATTATTTACTTACTACAATAGTATTCTCAAGTGAATACGAAAATGAATTTAATAGTATATTGTGTATCTAGGGGGGGAAAATGGCCATTTCGAGCGAGGGTGAGACGTTTTTAGCGCGAGTCGTAGTAGAGGGCGCCGAAGGCGCCCGAGACAAAGACGAGTGCTAAAAACGTCCCACCCGAGGTTTAAATGGCCATCCCCCCCTAGATGCACACTGTACTTTTTATAATAAGGGCACGATATGGGCCTTCTTTGATGCGCGTCGATCGGATGGGGAATGGCGCGTGTTGAGTCGTGTACCACACACTTATAGATGTTTGAATTAAATAAAAATTGAAAAAAATTGAAAACAAAAAAAAATTAAAAAAAAAAAAATTAATAAATAAAAAAAAAAAATTAATAATAATTAATAATAATTTATTTATAAAAAAAGAAAGATCCAAGATTTGTCGTTGGAGCGGGAGGGAATGTAATCCCGCTGAGGCGGGAGGGAATGTATATTCCCTCCCGCTGTTGGATATTCGGTACTCACGGTCGAAACACTTGATTTCCCCCCCTCTCGACAAGCATGAAAGAAGGCCCATTTCATGCCCGTGTTATGAAAAACCTTTTTTCGATTTTGAAAAATTTCGGCAAATTTTTGGGGTGCCCATTTTTCCCGCAATTTTGGAACTTTTCAGGCGAGGGCGTTCAACACTCGGAATTGATCAGGTTATCGTTTTTCGGACAAAATTCGAAGATCCATCGATTCAAACCTGTATTTGAAGCCTTAATTTCTTAGGGTGCCCATTTTGCCCGCCTCTCCCCTATAGCTAGCGCCAGTCTATAGCCAATATCGCGGTAACGTGTCTCGCAAGCCAACATAAAATGTGGCTAGCGGCTAGGCTGAAACTTTCTTAGCCAAGATAATTTTCTACCTGGGAGGTATTGTTAGTTAAACTCAAGTCTCTTTTAGATATTCGCGTGTAAATCAAATGCTGATGTGATAGACGTGACAACAGCGCACACGTAGCTCAAACGGACGGCTCGAGCGGATTCTTCCGTTATATACACGCAATGTTGCAACGATCTATTATAACTTCGACTCAATGCGCGTGTGCCTATGCCTAAAAGAAATGTGAACTGTACCTTGACAAAAGTTTGTCAACTTGGTCGTTTTAAAAAAATCTTAAAAAATATTAGAACGACTTTGTTTAACTATCAAAACATTTTGATACGGTTTGCATATCATAGCATGTAATTGATAGTGTGTATATTTGATTTTGTGACTTATTTATTACTGTGGACATTCTAGAACTATCGTCAACTGAAATAAACTTTTGGCTGTGACTATAACAAGCTAACAACCTTAATGTCAGTTAATATTCAGTCAGCTTCAGATTTTGGTATATACTACTATCCATATCTGAGTCTAACACCGTATATACTAGGGGTGTGCGGGTACCCGATTTAGTCGGGTACCCGAGTCGGGTATTGAGGTCGGGTGAATATCGGGCGGGTATTGCTATAACCGAGTCGAAACCGGGTACCCGGGTGAAACTCGGGTACCCGAATAAAAGTCGGGTCCCCGGATAAAGTTGGGTATCCGAATCCGGAGTCCGATCCTGCTAGACTCAAAGAGTCGGGCATGAAATATAGGTACTAGGTGGTAGATAGTTAGATACGCTATACGGAAAATCAAATTCGGAAGAACCAGGTAATAGTAAGTAGTATACCGAGAGTTTTCGGTGAAACTGTCGGTATAAGTTAAGGTGAACTCGGGTAAACTCAGACATACTCGGGTAAAATCGGGTGCTCGGGTAGAATCGGGTACTCGGGTAAAATCGGGTACCCGAAAACTCGGGTACCCGAGTTCCAAACCCGGGCGGGTACCCGGACCGACCCGACCCGACAAATTCAGCTACCCGCACACCCTTAGTATATACCTATGTGGATCTCATTCTATCCCATAGCTAACCAGATCTTGGATTGCGTAACATTTTACCGCCAATCGGATTATCTAGGATCTTACTTTCAAGTAGAAATTGCAGGGCCTGCAGCTGCAGTGCGATCACACAGCAAACATATATATGGATAATATTATCGATTGCCTAATTTGGATCAAATTTCTATATGTATAGTGTAAAGTGGATACAAAATTAGGGATACAAAATGATAGGTGAGACTTTGAATTTGAACAGACCATCAAAGGGATTTAGATAGATAGGCTGTGGACAGGAGTGGATACGAAATTGGGGATACAAAATAATAGGCGCGACTTGCGTTTTAAACGGACCATCGGAGGAATTTAGATGGATAGGCTGTGGATACAAAGTGGATACAAAATTGGAGATACAGACGGATTGGCGGGACTTTGAATTTGAACAGACCATCAGAGGGATTTAGACAAATAGGCTCTGGATAGAAGTGGATACGAAATTAGGGACACAAACGGATTGGCGGGTCTTTGAATTTAAATAGGCGATGAATGGGATTCAGATCGATAGGCTGTGGATAGGAGTGAATACGAAATTGGGGATACAAAATAATAGGCGGGACTTTGAATTTGACCATCAGACGGATTTAAATAGATAGGCTGTGGATAGAATTAGATAGGAAATCAGAGATCGAGAAGGATAGGCTCCAGATTGGATCTACATTAGATAGAAGAAGATTTACGTAGATGGGCGGTAGATAAGATTAGATAGGAAATCAGAGATTGAAAAGGATAGGCCCCAGTTTGGATCCAAATCAGAAAGGAGAAGATTTACGTAGACAGACGGTGGATATGCATGATTAGAAAGGAAATTAGAGATTGAAAAGGATAGGCCCTGGTTTGGATTCAAATCAGATAGAAGAAGATTCACGTAGATCGGCAGTGGATAGGATTAGATAGGAAATTAGAGATCGAAAAGGATAGACCCTAGTTTGGATTCAAAAGAAGATAGCAAGGGACCGTTCAAATAATACGTAACGCGTTTCGGGATAGTGCGTGCACGGCGTTCCCTATACTGCACTATAGCATTTTGCGTTACGTATTATTTGAACAGTCCCCAAGAGATTTGCAAAGATAGACCGTCGATAGGGTTAGATTCATTATCCTTATCCCTTTCTATCTAAAGTACCCAAAGTGATTTAAGTGGATGAAGATTCTATCCATTGACTTCCAGCAGGGATATTAAATTTACTAATCGCAAATGAGAATCATTTGAATGAAAATTCCATTAAATGCAATGATAAATGTAAATAACTATTGCAGTTATTCATATTTGCTCATGGAAAAAAAAGCCTGGAAATGAATTATTATTCTTTTCAATGCACAGATTTGGTAATAATTGTAATGAATACCCAGCAAACACAGAACTGCCGAAATCATAATGGTCCAGCACTGGCAGTGCTGGCAATGTGCTGATCTGGGGCCTTTGCGGTGCCACTATGTAAGATAGCGGTATTTCGGTGAAGTTTTACCAGTATCCAACCATTGATGGAACGGCGTTGGTTACCAAGTACTGATTTCCTGCAGGGCATTTTGCATCTTGCCACAACCGAGTTGCCATCACTTGGCCGTTTTCAAACACACTTGCATCTGTATCTTGATGAATGATAGCCCGGCATTCGCAACTCCGGCACTTTTCTACCGGCATCCGGTCGTTGATTCGCCGGCGTACATAATATAAGCTTTTCTGCTGATTGCAGTATTTCTAACACTTTCATCGAATTCACCGGAAAGAGAATGTTTCTATGCAATCGAATAAAAGTATACCATTCAATCATCAAAAATCTTCGAAGTGACCGTGAAATTTTGCTATCATTTATTTTTTTAAAGTACATATTGATGTAAATCCTCACGAATCAAAGTTTACCTATCATAGACATAGAGCATGGACTGCGCATTCCCTATACTACCTGTGGTAACGCCAAAAGTGAGAGAGAAGGAAGCACACGCGGCCAAATCTGTATTTTTCTAAGCATTTGACGTTGTTGGTTAGACAGAAACAGATTTGGCCGCGCCCGTTTCTCTTTCTTTGAAAATTGAAAATTTGACCGATTTTTTTTTTTTTCATTATTTGGAACTGTTTTGGGGGGCGTTTCGATTGAAATTCGTCCGACCCCCATATAAGGACCACCCTAATGTCTATGTTACCTATCGAGTCGAAAAGTGTTGAGCTGATTGTAACAGGCGACGATTATAGATCCAGATCGACACCGGACATCAGGTGATCAGCGAAGTTAAGCAATTTCAACTGTAGCCAGAATTCGGATAGGTGACCCACACGAATATAGTAGATTACGATACAAGTGCGCGAAGTACGTGATTCTCGCACGAGTGTAGCTTGTCGCCCGAGCGAAGCGAGGGTGACAAAAATACGAGTGTGAGGATCACGTACGCGCACGTGTGTCGTATACTATTTTTTATAACTCAGTGTGCGAATTTCGATTTCGAAAAATAATTTTTATCAGTAACCGAAAACCGGCTGAGAATGTGAATACTGTATTTTAAACAATATTCTACAGATACACTATTTACAGTGTGCGTAGTAAATCATTCTCTACACTCAGTGCGCGAATGTATAATATACTCCAGATACTTTTGCGCACTGAGTGCGCGAATGTATCTACTCCAGATACATTTGCACACTGAGTGCGCGAATGTATCTACTCGGCACACTGCGAGCTACGGTGTGTGAATCGGGCACTTCGCACACTATCAACAGACATGAGAAATTGAGTTTCGCACACTGAGTTATAAAAAATCTAATTAATCTCTGTGAATTAATGATTTCTATCATCCTGGAATTATTAACTGTGCTCTACCGCTCGAAAAAGAAACAACTATTGGTGAAAAAAAAAAATGTCCACACTGCGTGCGCAAAGTTCAATCTTGCGCACGCTTCGCGTGCATAAAATTTAACTTAACGCGCGTTGTGTCAAAAAATAAAGTTCGACACACGTGCGAAAGATGATTCCCGACTCGTGTGATTGTCACCCTCACTTCGCTCGGGCGAAGAACTTCACACTCGTCCGAGAATCAACACTTTCGCACTAGTATCGAAAAGTGCTATTTTGTCCGGATAATATCGAAAATAAACAAAAACAATAAATGTATTAGGTCGTTTTTCAATTCGTTTCAATCCAAATCAACGAATGAAGGAATCGAATTGAATCGTATTGAAAAATAATACCAAAATTATTCTCTATTCGTTCCTATTTTATCGTATTCGGATTGCCAATTCGTTCTTATACAAATTATCGAAAAAAGAAACTGGATTCATTCGTATTGAAAAATCTCAATCCGTTCCAATACTTTTTCGTTTGTTGGGTTACCAATTTTGTCGAGAATTGAACAACGCATACACTCGTATTTTTTAAGAATTTATAGGTGTGGGCTGATATTGAAAATTGCATTCAAAGATTCATTGACTTAAAACAAATAGAAATGTCGGTTGTCCTCAAATTAAGGATCACAGCGTCACGCAGCCAGGGCCGTTTTGGTGAATTCAGACGAAGGTGCCAGTACTTTGTTGCTTGAGCGTTCCGACTGAACTTTCTGCGCCGAATCGTCGCCTGACCCTGTCTGGTCGACAGGGCTGTAGTTTTTGTTGTCCAGGCGGACCTTTCTCAACTAAGTTTAGGATAGTACCGATCTTTTGAGACCTCGGATGGCGAGATTCATGATAAATGTATCTGCGTGATATAATGGATTTGTGGATCGCCTCTTCACCAAGAATTTTCACTTCATATTACCATATACGAGGACAAAGATAAGCCAACACTTCATTTTTATTTAATCAATTATTTTGTGCCGGCGAAATAGTATTTTTCGTACCTAAGCCGTAAAGTAGGATTTTACGGCCGAGTATAAGGATTACGGGTCCGAGGACCGGCGAAGCCGCCCGAGGAACGCACAACCCATAGAGGAAAGTACGACGGGCCCAAGCTTGGCCCAGGCTTGGCCCAACTCTGTAGAACTCTGGCCCAAGCTTGTAAACCAGTCTTGGCCCAGCCTTGGTAGAAGTCTGGAATGATAATCTCGGGCCAAGCTTGGATACCAAGACTGGCCCAGACTTCATTGCCAATACTGGGCCATGCTTGGTTGCCAGGATTGGCCCATTCGTGGTTGCCAGAACTGGCCCAAATTTAATTGCCAAGAATGCGCCATTAGTTTAATAATAATTAAATAATGAAGTAAATAATTTTTTGATTATTCGTATAATTATGTGATATTTATATTACATAAAGTTTTTCCAATAATCTTGAAGATCATTTTTTGGTTACATTGAAGTCTGTTTTCCAAAATTGACAACAGACTAAACACAGGCTAGCCTGATACTTAGAAAGATGTAAATTTCTCTCTGAATGATGCCTCGATATTCACGAGTACTATTGACGTTGGGATGTTACTTTACTTGTGAGAAAGATTTTCTGAGCGCTCGGAGGTTTTGGACCGGCGCGAACCTCAGAGATGGCGTTGGCGCGCTTCGGCCTACCTTACGAAAACGTTACACACGACAACACAATTTCGAGAATATTAATAAGTTTATTTTCATACAAAGAAACGCGCTTATGCCTCCGCAAATTGACTTTCATTTCGACCGTCACGCACCGCACAAATCTTCCAAAAATCCTCGTTAAATGCTAGTCTTAAGCTACAGCAACGGCTCATGCTAGGTTACCCATCCTTGGGCCAATCCCGGCTCGCCATTAAATAGCCAAAGCTGGGTCTCCCAGTCTTAGTCCAAGAATGGGCAACTACAGGAACGGCCAATGCTAAGTTACCTATCCTTGGGCCAATCTCGGCTCGCCATTGAATGGCCAAAGCTGGGTCTCCCAGTCTTGGTCCAAGATTGGGTAACCATAGGAATGGCCGAACATGGGTTAGCCAGTTTTGGCCCAAGGTTGGCTAATCATAGGAATGGCCAAGGTTGAGTACCCAGTTATGATCCAAGCATGGGCCAATATAGGGACGCCGAAGCTGGGTTCCCGGTGCTGGGCCAAGCCTGGCCCCTTTGTCCAACTCTGGGGACTCCTGCATGGGAATCCTCACGAGGTAGTAAAATCTTACGGCCGAGGTGCGAACAACATTTTTTGATCTAGTATCGGACAAACGGAGAATAAAAAAACACCACTGGCTACTACTTTGTACAGTAAAGTCAGTAGTGTGTTGACAATAAAAAGGTTTACTGTGCTTCGACCAGTGCCGTCTTTGGGCACGGGCCCACGGGGCTCGGGCCCGGGGCCGGGGCCCCGGCACTCGACGGAAAAATTGATTCAGATTATCCAAAATACAACTTTAGAAGTATTTTCAGTGATAAATTATCAAATTGTTTTGAACCTATTTTTGTATATTTTTTAGTGTCCGACCGAAACTTCGGTTTCGGTTTCGGTAATGCTGGTTTAGGCGGCCGAAACTGGCCGAAACCGAAACCGAAGTTTCGGTCAGACACTAATATTTTTGTATCCGTCATAATTGCCCGCTATAATGCGAATTGCGTAACAAGATGACACAGACGAAATTGAATAATCTCTCTCTTCTCAGTATTGAGTCTAATTTTGTTGTGAATATTTGATTTTAAGGAAGTAAACACTGATTTTGCGGCAAAAAAATGTGGAAGAAAAGGACGTAACAGGTAAAAATATTTGTGGTGTATCGGCAATATGCCTTGTACGCATGTAAACACACACTTATGGGTATGAGTGTGAGCGTTGCCTCTTCGAGGCTTTTGTACTCATATCATCAGAAGTCAGTCTGTACTCAGGTATCACATGAATCAGTACGCCTGATACTGAGCTTATATGTTGCGTAATAAATCTTTGTATTGAAATATTAAACTATATATTAATATTGATCACGGAGTGCACGAGTTATTGTATTACCTCAACCTCCCGATTACACCCAATCCTGGGTACACCTCAACTGGCGACGAGGATAAAAAGTGAAAAGTGCAAAATTAGCAGTAACTCGTTTCGATTGTCGGCATTTTGCATACAGTACAGTGCAAATCTCATACACACTTCAAATTTCATACATTTTACGAATATAAATACATAGTGCACATATTATTAACTACGATAAACTGTGATCATATTATGAGCAATAAATTTTCGCTCAACGTGCAAATCTAAGATCTACACCTTTTGTACTGCGGTGCGGGAATTGGAAATATTTAACGTGTTCGAGACGAAATGTTTACGAGTTGTGTTTACAATTCACACACTCAATGAGCGGCGACGAGTCATACACTAGTCATAGGTGGATATACACAGCGAAAAAGTCGCAACTTGTAACCTTCGTCAAAACTTATACGCTCGACAACATACTCGAATTCTTGAGTGTAGACGAGTTGAGAAAGCTAATAATCAAAATTTACAATTCTTCTGAACCAATAAAAGAAGAAAGTACACATGTTGAAACTGTGCAAGTTGTCGGCGATTCCTTACTAAGTAAGGAAAATCTGCAGTCAGACGTCTTCTCCGATCAAGCGGAGGAACCTGACGGAAGTTCAGAGTCGGAGTCGAGTGACATTATTTCTACATCGTCAAGTGACATGGAGGGCGAAAAATGGGCTTACAATCCAAAAAAGGAGGATTGGGAGGCCTATACCGGGATGATTTCTTGATAGTATACAGGTGACAGCGCATGCGCCAAATAATTCATTTTCATTGGTCGGTAAAGTCGTCACGCAGTGTTATTTGAGGCCAGCCTGCCTCAGCATACGACGAAACTCGCGCATGCGCAGTCACCTGTATACTATCAAGAAATCATCCCGGTATAGAAAGGCTAGAATTATACCTAGAAACTAAAGACGTAACAGATGAGAAGAAAAAAGTGGCTCATTTGTTAACCAAAGTCGGACCGGAAATGTATAAGACGATTCGTGATTTATGTGCACCGGCAAAACCGAAGGAAAAATCGTTCAAAGAATTAACAGACTTAGTAGATAACCACGTCAACCCGAAAAGAAATGAAGCCATGGAACGTTGTAAATTCCAACAAGCGAAACAAGGACCAAACGAAAACATTGCTGATTTCGTCGCACGTTTGAAAGAGTTGGCTCTTCACTGTAATTTTGCAGACCTGAACACCGCACTGAGAGATCAATTGGTTTGCGGAGTAGAAGAGCATGGTACAAGAGTGGCTTTATTTAGTGACGAAAAGCTCACGTTCGAGAAAGCAGTCGACATAGCTTCTACAAGAGAATCAGCGCTTCGCCACGCCAAACGTACAGATAAATCATCGCAGTTTACAGCAGAGTCGTCAATCAATCTCGTCAACGCAAGTCAACGAGCACAGGGTAACAAAGGCTCCAAACATTTCAATAAAGGCGAAAAACCAGGCACAAGCGATAAGAGTAAATTTAAAAGTACGGATAAAAAGTACATTTGTTTTTGCTGTGGTAAGATCAATGATCATTTTTTGGAAGAATGTGGCTCAAGGAATTTAGTTTTGTAACTCGTGTAAAGGCAAAGGTCACATGGAAAGAATGTGCTTTAAGAGACGTGGTAAAGATACGGTTATCAAGAATTGCTTAGCTGCTTACGATAGATACAAATCTAAAGAAAAAGGTAAAGTAAATTTTCTGCAAGATGAAGATATCGAATCGCAAGAATTCAGCGAAGAGTACGATCTGGACTTTTATATGATAAATTCAGTAGACTCGTTCGCGAAAAGTAACGATATTTTAATCAAGCATATCAAAGCGGACCCAATGTTCGCAAACGTAGAGATTTTGAACCGTACAATATCGATGGAAATTGACTCGGGAGCATACGTAGTCGCAATCTCGGAAATAAATAAAAATAAATATTTTCCAAATGAGCCATTGACGACTTGTGACCTTTACCTATCTAGCTACGGCCAAATACAATTGAATCCTGTAGGCATGCTCAAAAGTATTCGTGTGAAATTCCGAAACAGGGAGCGTCTCTTAGATTTATATGTTATGCAAGGCGACGGCCCAACGTTAATGGGTAGACAATGGCTGAAAGAATTCGGTTTTTGGCCTTTAAAAATTGAAGAAGTAGAAAAACCGAAACATGTCAATATATATTACATGCATAATGAGCTAAAGGATAAATTTTTATCCTCATATCCAAAATTATTTTCGAACGAACAAGGCGCTTATAACGGGCGAAAAGTTGAACTTGTTTTGAAAGATAACGCCAGGCCAATACAATTAAAGCCATATCACGCTCCTTTTGCATTGTCTCAAAAAATAACAAACGAAATAAATAGATTGGTAAAAGCAGGAAATTTAGAACCAGTAGCCTGCAGCGAATGGGCAACACCAGTAATACCAGTATTAAAGAAGAATGGGCAAGTGAGATTATGCGGTAATTTCAAAATAACTGTCAATCCAAATCTCATAATAAAAAAACATCCTATACCGATTAAAGAGAAAATTTTTAAAACCCTACAAGTAGGGCAAGCATGGTCCCAGATTGACTTAACGCACGCTTTCATGCAATTTGTAGTTAATGAGAGTTCACGCGATCCCTTAACCATAATCACAGAAGACGGTCTATTCAGGTATACGAAAATGCCAGAGGGCATCGCCTCTAGTCCTGCCGAATGCCAGGAAATATTAGAAAGTATTTTAAAAGATATTCCCCGTACAGAGATCTACATCGATAATATCTATTGCACAGGTAAAACACCTGAAGAACACATTGAAATATTGGAAGAAATTTTTCGTAGATTAGAAGACGCCGGATTGAGAATTAACGTGAACAAATGCGATTTTTTTAAAAAAGAAATAGAGATACTGGGTTTCTTGATTGACGAATCAGGGTTAAAACCGGCGCCATCTAAGATTTCAGCAGTAAAAGATGCCCCCGTGCCAAAAAATTGCAAAGAATTGAAAGCTTTCTTGGGTTTATCGAATTTCTACGAAAAATTTCTACCCGACAGAGCTAATCATGTAAAACCCCTATACGACTTATGTAACAAAAAAGAATGGGAGTGGACGGATGAGTGTCGCAAAGCGTTTGAGTGGTTAAAAGAACAAATCATTTCAAATAGAGTGTTGATGTTATATGATCCGAACCTACCTTTGGTATTAGGTTGTGATGCAAGTTACTATGGATTGTCGGCAGTGCTTTCACACAGACTACCGAATGGCACCGAACGTCCCATTGCTTTTGCCTCGAAACTAATTCCTAAGGCGGAATTACACAGAGCAATCTTAAATAAAGAAGCGGCCGCGATCATTTTCGGCTTTCGAAAGTTCTATCAATACCTGTACGGTACAAAAATCATCTTAAAAACCGATCACGAACCTTTGAAGTACATTTTCGGTACAAACAAAAACTTGTCTATTATGATACAGAGCAGATTAATTCGATGGTCGTATTTTCTTTCCGGCTTCACGTACGATATTGAAATAGTAAAATCACGAGCGAACGGAAACTGTGACGCGTTATCGCGATTACCCACCGCTGATAATACACCAGTCTTTGATACGGAGTTCACGTGCGTTAATTACATCTGCGAGGGTGCCCAAGTATTAGATTTCAGACGTATCGCAATAGAAACGGCAAAAGACGCAGATCTGCGCAACATCATTAATTACTTACAGCAAGGTTGGCAAGAAAACGGGAAAAATTTGAATAGCATCGAGAGAAATTTATTCAACAAAAAATTAGAACTGACTATTGAAAATAATTGTTTGCTATGGGGATTTAGAGTAATTATTCCGAAATCTCTACACGCTGAAATTCTAAACGAACTACACGCTTCGCATATGGGAACCATAAAAATGAAGCAACTAGCGCGGAATTATTTCTGGTGGCCAAACTTGAACGAAGATATCGAGAATATAACGGGATCTTGCAAAATCTGTTTAGAATCTCGCGTTGCCACGCCGAAAATTCCATTGACACCGTGGCAATGGCCCAGCAATCCATGGAACCGAATTCACACCGACTTTTTAGGACCTTTTCATGGGTGCATGTTCTTACTGATTTTAGATGCACATTCGAAATGGCCAGAAATAATAAACATGAAAAACAATACGCAAGCTCATAGCACTATCAAAGCATTTAAAGCCACTTTTAGTAAATATGGTTTACCGCATCACGTCGTAAGTGATAATGGTCCACAGCTAAGAAGCGACGAATTCAAATCATTTCTTAAACGCAATGGCGTAAAACATTCTTTCACACCCCCGTACTATCCAGCAACGAACGGAGCTGCTGAAAATTTCGTTCAAACTTTCAAAGACAAAGTTGATAAGATAGTTAGGGATGGAAAATCGCTAGACGATGCAGTAAACCTATTTTTATTCGATTACAGGAGCACAAAACACTGTACTACTAACAAATCGCCAGCATGGCTTATGTTTAAAAGGGAGTTACGCACTCGATTTGACTTATTAAAGCCGAGTCTAGTTTCTGAAATCGAGAAAAAACAATACGATCAAGTAATGAGTAGAAAGGGGAAGCGAAATTGTGACCTCGAAATAGGTGAAAAAGTTTATGCTAAAGATCATAGACCAGGCTCAAAAGGACGCTCGGAAGCTGTTGTGACTGAGAAAAACTCGCCTTCCACTTATAATGTCAAATTTAGCGATGGTTCAACTTCAAAGAGGCACACTAATCAGATTGTCAAAACTACTCTAGATAATAAACTCGAAAACGGGGAGAATGTGCGAAAACCCGTTATTCGGGAGACGGCGTTGAGAGGTATCTCTCAAAACACTGTACCACCCAGACGATCGTCGAGGTTGTTACAAAAAACTTCCAAGTGATTATTTCAATAAGTTTATCAATTTCAACAACATATTAGTAATCGTGGAATTACCTTTATTATCGCTTAAGCTAATTCATACTTTATTATTAAATTTTTTTATATATACTTACTCCTCACGAATACATCACAATCAATTACCCTTTTGTAAAAGTACTTTAAGCAGCCTATAATTAAAAAGGGGGAAATTGTGGTGTATCGGCAATATGCCTTGTACGCATGTAAACACACACATATGGGTATGAGTGTGAGCGTTGCCTCTTCGAGGCTTTTGTACTCATATCATCAGAAGTCAGTCTGTACTCAGGTATCACATGAATCAGTACGCCTGATACTGAGCTTATATGTTGCGTAATAAATCTTTGTATTGAAATATTAAACTATATATTAATATTGATCACGGAGTGCACAAGTTATTGTATTACCTCAACCTCCCGATTACACCCAATCCTGGGTACACCTCAATATTCAAGCATGATAAAACTTGAACTGCAAATTCGTGTTTTTGTTATTAACTAGGTATAAGTAAAAAAAAAAAAAAAATACTACTGCGGGGGCCTCGGAAGATATTGTGGCCCAGGGCCCCTCGGTCCCTAAAGACGGCACTGGCTTCGACAGTAGTGAGTGCTGGCTAGCACACGACTGACTACTGTCAGAACACGACTGAGTCGTATACAGCATACCCCGGCACACTCATTAGTCGAAAGAGCTAAGCTGTTAATCCTATTAACCCGTTCACCGGCACTAATCCTTTTAACGCCATTTCTTGGATTTTGGTAGGTATGAGTGGGAATATGCAGGTAACGCAGTTGTTGCCGTCCCAAATAGACCGCACACCCCTTAGTTCCTTTTATTTCTCCTGAACGCTGCCCCTACCATCGCACTTCCAGGTAAGGACGAGTGACCGTTTTCAGGTAGACCGAGGGGATTTCGGGTCGCACTAATTGTCACTTAGAGCGGGGCCTGCTCCGAAGAGCACAGTGAGGCCGGGGTATGGTATACAGTATACACTGACTCGCACATAGTCAGTCGTGTGCTACACAGCACTCACTACTGTCGAAGCACAGTAAACCGTTTTTTTTTTTTTTTTTTTTTGTCAACACACTACTGACTACTGACTACTGACTACTGTACCAAATGGTAACCAGTGGTGTCTTTTTTTCTCCATGCACGTGTCCATAAACAACATTTTTTGATCGAGTACGGACACGTGTCCGTAAAGTCCTTTACGGCCGCGAAACGCGACCGAAAAGGCGTACTTTACAGATACTCGATCGAAAAGACAGTTTGATAGCCTCATTCAAATATTTACCATCTGCATTTGAGTAATGAATTTCTGAGCCTGAAAAATTATGGTCTATCATTAACCTGTAGTAGCTATATTAGACTAGGATAACAATATAATGATATAATAACGATCGATCATTTCGATAAGATATTCAACGTAAAAGAGTCTGGCGCCATCAACGTAGTGTGAAACGAACTCGGTCGTTCAGTTCAACGAAATTTGTGGGACGTAATCAACGTTCCTTACGAATCCTGTGATAGTTAATTACCTGCTATAATTATCGACAGTGAAACTATATGTAACCGTTATTATTGATCTTCATTTGATTAATTGTTTATCCAATCAATATATCAATCCTCGTAGCAATTATGAAAGTCCTTCCGACCCAATCCAACGAACAGTTTCCCAGGATCGTTGCATTTATCGTTCGTGGGTTCAAGATTATTGGACTAGCTCCATTTTCTTTTCAACAAATTGAAAAGTCGGCGCGAAACCCTCGCAACAGATGTTACACCAGTGTGTTTATGTCCTCAAAAATGGAACTGGCTTATAATATCTCACTTTTAATCCTAATTTCAGTTACAGGGGGCTTTGCGATCCAACGTATTATACCCTATATGTCGTATCAGTTCAAATCTTCCATGACCCAAACCATGGTTATAATTGAAGCCAGTAGC
This sequence comes from Tenthredo mesomela, assembly GCA_943736025.1. Lineage (NCBI taxonomy): Eukaryota > Metazoa > Arthropoda > Insecta > Hymenoptera > Tenthredinidae > Tenthredo > Tenthredo mesomela. Next base: position 11,437,474 of record OX031014.1, read on the forward strand.
AGCTTTTTGGTAAGCTGCGTTATCATTGCCGCCGAGGCTCTCGGGCACAAAAAGGCAATTTCTATAATGAACAGACTTTTGGAAGTCGATTCTCTGCTTTCCGGCATGACAAAACACCCACGCAGCCAAAGGACATCGCTAATATTTCTCATCGTGCACGTGATTTTCAACGCTCTTCTATGGGTTACTTTCTGGACCACGGGATCGACGTACATCATGTCATTTCTGAATCGGTTTATTTGGAGTACCCCGATATTCGTGATTTACTGGTTTATTGTGGAATATTCGATTGTACTCGCATTCATAACCGTGGAATTTGAAAGCCTGAACGAGATTTTGTCGAACTTTGAAGAGTTTCCGAATTATTCGTTTCATACTCCAGTACTGCGTGACTTTAATCCATCAGTATTGAGCTCACCAACTTACTGCAGTCAGCTAGCTACTCTGAAAGTACTCCGCAATATTCGTATCACGCTTTCTGAAGTTTCTAACGACGTAGAGGATTTCTTCTCCATTCCGATATTATCTAGCGTTACCTGTTTCTCCGTTGCCTTTGTTTCTGAAATTTATTATTTCATGATGCCCATCATTCTCTCAGATGGTGGGTTGGATATAAATACTTTTATCAATACCATAGCATACATTGCCATCTCCTTTGGTCCACTGGTCTTTCTGGCGTTCAACGTTACGAAGACTTTAAAAGAGGTAAAGAAAAATTTCTTGCTATTAAGATGCCTTGTACGATTATTGCTGCGTAATTATCAAGATTCGCGGCAGCGAATCGCCGCCAAGTACCCGTAGGCAGGCGAGAGCTAGCCGCGAGACTATTTTCTCGGGGGAACTCTTTATACCTGTAAGCACGAGGTCATAACTTCGGAACGCGTGGATATTTTTCGATAAAATTTACACAACAGCTATTCCCCCACCACACGACTTCACTGTATAAATTAGATCGAAATCGGTACACTGGTTTCCGATATATTAGTCACCAAAGTTGATGAAAAAGCATCTTCTTCTTCTTCTTCTTCCTGGTCATCAACATTTTCGCAGACGCTTGCTTGTCCCCACGTTTCTGAACGAACGGTGGCACGGATCGACTTGAACTTTGAAACGTGGGTATAAGCCATTGAAATCTCGCCCCCTATTGATTTTGGCATGAATCTGAATCCGCACTCGGTCGGTATGTAATAATAAAGTTACTAAGTGATACATAAACGTCGACGAAATCAAAATGGCCGTCGGATGGCTGTCGAATCGCGCTATTGAACAGTTAAAATATTCACATTTATATAGAAAACATATTATATTATTATATAATTATAATTATATATCGTTATTGTGTTATTGGCCGTGCTATAATGGTTTTATATAAGTGAATCAGTGAATCATTAAATAATTGAGAGTGAAATAGTGCGACGACCGTGGTTTCATGCCGATGACTGTTATTATTATTAATATTTTGACATCTGCATGAGGGCCTTTTGTAATTACACGGAACGGAACAGATCCTCTGAGCTGGGTTCAAATATAGAGAATAAACCAACGAACCTGGCAGAATATTATTTTACTAATAACCTGAGCAAGTGAAAAATAGGTTACGATAGGTTACGATGACTCACATCAAACGGTATGTATACATTGATTTTCGCTAGATTTTATATTTGTTCACACAATAATAGATGAATAGAACATCCTCGACCTATTTATTTTCACTAAATGCATGACTCGTTATTTGTTTATTGATTTGTATGTCTCCTACCATCACTTGAAATGCGATTCTGAATCTCTTGGCGTTAACATACCGCCAATGTTAACTTTGAGCACCCCCGCGTTTCCCTGCTACACCCGTTTATCTCCGCGGGCCCCTATGTTTTGACAATCAACAATTGGAGAGGAGGAAATCCTGACTCTATGATAACGCTAACTATCGATCATCCATTACTGCCAAGAGTTTTCAGCGCCTGCGGTAACGCCAGCCATTTGTATGTAGCAATATACTGAAATCTCTCCTTTAATTCCTTGTTATTTTATATCTTTCACAGTCACCTGGACCATTCCTATCCTCTAATAAATCCATTGGTATAGACGAAGATAACACTTTGACAAAACGACGTCCCAGAACGAAGGTTCAGATTATCAATCCGCTAAGAGAGACGAACATAACACCTTGGCAAAACAACGTTCCGAGACAAAGGTAGCCCACAGCCCATAGCTCCAAAATAATAACAATGCTAGGAAAATTAGTAGCAATGTACTGAAATCTCTCCTTTAATTCCTTGTTATTTTATATCTTTCACAGTCACCTGGACCATTCCTATCCTCTAATAAATCCATTGGAATAGACGAAGATACATAACACTTTGACAAAACGACGTCCCAGAACGAAGGTTCAGATTATCAATCCGCTAAGAGAGACGAACATAACACCTTGGCAAAACAACGTTCCGAGACAAAGGTAGCCCACAGCCCATAGCTCCAAAATGATAACAATGCTAGGAAAATTAGTAGCAATGTACTGAAATCTCTCCTTTAATTCCTTGTTATTTTATATCTTTCACAGTCACCTGGACCATTCCTATCCTCTAATAAATCCATTGGAATAGACGAAGATACATAACACTTTATTGATCGCTTTATTGATAAGACGTAGAATTGGAAACCCATAGCTGGTGAGCTCCTACCAACTGACTAATAATTATTACATAATCAATGTTTCGACTGTTTTTTACAGAAACCAGAATCGATATAAGAAACTCAAAAAAGCTACCATTTCAAGACTGACGATTAGCTTCCCACCGCTAAAACCTGAATGTCTCCATAGATTCATAAATCACACGATCAATAATCAACATTTCTGGTCGCTCACTTCATTTTTCACCTGGCCAAGCGTCGCATGGGAACACATCTATTGTGAACATCATCCAAACTTGTACAGCTGCTATGCAACACGATTGGATAAATACATTGGAAGATCCTCTATCAAAAGGTACGCTATGGCATTGGTGCTCTCAAGTCACCTTGACCAATAGAACACAAAACCCAGAAAAACACCACTACAGCATCAAAGTATTAATTTCGTGTATTTTTTATGATTTGCAGGCGTAATGCGTCATAAGAGCCAATATTTCAGGATTACAGATGAGCCTGCAAAGATCATAATCTCCATTGATCTAGAAAACGATACATCACTCTTCGGCACATTCAGCTCCTAACGATACGTGAACCTAGTCAATCATCCTTCACTGGAATTATTACATGGCCATAGACACGCATGCAAGCTCAGAATGGCCAGTGTTTCAAAACCAAACATTGGCCTACTGTTGCTTCAAGGCTGTACAATCTCCACAATTCTATGGAATCTTATACCATGGAGTGAGCGAAAGAATCAATCTGGATATCACATATTCGAAGGTATGCTAGACAAGTCGATATTTCCCAGCTCACCTTCACCACAGTAACATGGGATATATTTTAGTAATTACTCTGACATTTCTATTAGATGATTGATTGTTTATTGATTTGTATGATTCTCACAGCGACCTGAATTGGATTGCAGTAGACAAGCATGCAAGCTCCGAACAATCAACGTTGCAGAACACATATGAGCCTGTTACTGCGTCAGGCAACACAGTCTTCCAAGCTATGGCTGAAAAATTACTGATTAAGTGCTAAATTTAAGTTAAAACTGTATAATGAGGTTGAAGTTCGTAACGTTAACGTAACAGAATATCGCGTTGAAGAAATGCAATATTTCGTCATTCAAATGTTATTAGAATTATAAAATATGCAAGATGAACATGTTTCACACAATTTGACGAATTATGCACCGTTCTTGATCCATTTGAACCGTTCGAGCCTTGAATTTGAGAATTTTTGGCGAACATTTTGTTGCATTAACGTTACGAACTTCGACCTCATACTGTATAAGACAAAATTGAGTTATATTTAATAAATTATCTATGTTTGTCACAGTTGACAATTGAAGTGAATGTGTTTGTCTTACACTGAATGTTTCTCCTATTGCCCAAATTCCGAATGTATTTCTTGTGATGATCGAACTATAATAACGTATTACCCTGATGAAATTAAATGAGCAATTCTTATCAATTCTCGTACTTGCAAAAAAAAGTGAAATCTCACAAAAAACATCCAAAGATGTAAAAACAGCCGCCAAGTACCCACACGAAAATCACAATTGCTTTATAAGCAAAACGTTTCGCCAGTCTCTGTCGTGAAATCAAGAAAAAAGCCAAGCACCGAACGTACCCCTGCGATCTTTCAGCAAGTCTACGTCGTGAAGTCGGAGTTTCATGTGAGGATATCGAAACATCATTCCAAGAGCTACGTACTTGGCGGGCACATTCGGTTCCTTAGAGCTATACGGTCAACCAGCTTAGTTTCACGCGTGATTTGAGTTTTTAATGCGAAAGCAATTAAATCCACTAAAAAACTAGTTATTCCATTCCAACCAACAATCGTATCAAAAAATACTTCTAAGTGTCCTTAACCGTCCGGTCAGCTACCAAACTCTTACCATTGATCCATTGACAACCTAATTAGTTAATAGCTTTTAATGAATGCTTAATTACGAAAAATTTCGACGGACAATTGTCGTCAAACTACTTCAAATTTGGGGATCCGGGCGGTCATAAAAATTTAATAAGCAAAAGTTAATAAATTCTACCTTAGAAACTGAAATGTATACCCGAGAATCCGGTTACTGACCGGACGGTTAATTATGTGTATGACTTTACAGACGTAAAGGTACCTTGTATGATAAATAAAAATTGTGGTCGTTCCAGTGTCATTGAATTATCAGATTAGACTCGGAACTCTGGACTGACGTACCTCACTATGGAGCCAATGCGCGATGTACTACAGCAAGTTTTCCCGTGATAGGTGACATAGCGTAGAGCTTGAGTGTATAATATTAATTGTGGAAGAATGAACTTATTACTATACTTGCAAAACTGTCGAATCAAGGAAACTGAAATTTGCTATTTCGATATAATAGTATATTACTCACCTAGGGAGAGAAAGTAGGCTAACCCAAACTGCGTGTGAGATTGACCCCCGAGCCGAAGGCGAGGGTGTTAAAAACGCAGTTTGGGATAGCCTCTTTCACTCCCGTGTGAGGTATACTATTTTTCACCACCCCCTGCATCGGAAAGTACGACTTCTCGCTCACGCGAGGGGCCGAAAGTCGTACTTTACGTGCAGGTGTGGTGAAAACCCTAAAACTTGCAGCTACGTGTATGCTATAGGTAGCATAGAGTATGACAGTTTGATATAGTGATGAATGTAAAATTCAATTGATGATTGCTTTGGTGTACCCATACTATGTCATACAATCTTGCTCATGATGCATGCGTATGTGCAGGTGCACGAGCGTATACACGTAGTGGGAAAGATCAATTTCAATACCTGAAACCCACCCTCATAACAGTTTGGCCTCACTCGAGTGCCAAAATATTTTGTTGCTCATTCGCTTGTGAAGAATAATCATTCGCAACTACTCTTTCGTGGCAGGCCGAAAGATTAGCGCGTGCGAGTTTATGGGAGGGCTGTAGTGCGGGCGCCAAAGGCCTTCGGCCTTTGGCGTCCGCACTATAGCACTCCCATAAACTCGCACGCGCTAATCTTTCTGCCACGACAAAGTCGTCCCACAAAATCGGAAGATGCATTTTAAACAAGTGCGTATGGAACCAATGTTATATCTGCAAATCAGACATTCATCAGTTGATGCAAAATTCATGATGTGTATATATCCAGCGACCGGAAACAGAGTACTATGAGACATCCATCACCCGCAAAGTACCGATACAAGCAGATCGGAAGAACTGTCAGACAGACAGCCTAACACAAAATAGAACTGCAAGGAGTCGTGTCTTATCAATCGATGTATTTTACGTGGCAGATTTGATGAATAAACAATATGGAAAACAGTCAGAAAAAATCGTTCGCAAAATACGATAAAGTACTATCAATCCTAAGCGAGAACAACAAACACAAATAAAGAAAAACCGAATGTGCCCGCCAAGTACGTAGCTCTTGGAATGATGTTTCGATATCCTCACATGAAACTCCGACTTCACGACGTAGACTTGCTGAAAGATCGCAGGGGTACGTTCGGTGCTTGGCTTTTTTCTTGATTTCACGACAGAGACTGGCGAAACGTTTTGCTTATAAAGCAATTGTGATTTTCGTGTGGGTACTTGGCGGCTGTTTTTACATCTTTGGATGTTTTTTGTGAGATTCAACTTTCTTGATAAACCCTAATCATCAATGATTGCGATGCAGGCCAAACTAACTGGACGGATAGTTCACAAAGTATTAGCTAAATCGATGAGACCAGAAATCCAAAAACAAGTAAGTTACGTCCTTTTATTTGATCAGTTAAATCAAACTTATTTGTTATTTTTTTCACGATATGGCCAATTTTCACTCTGCGATTTGTTCGCAGCTGGAACGTTTCTCTCTTCAGCTAACGCATGAAAATCTCAGCTTCACGGCTCAGGGATTTTATTCACTTGACTTTACGATGATACAATCGGTAAATACAAAGCCCCAAAAAGCACCCCTGGTGCAAAAACCTTTCGCCAAGTACATTAATGTGGTCACTACCCCCCAAAAAATCCACCAACCAAAATTCCTCCTCAACAACATTGGTACTATGAAAATGTCTACTTACAAAAGGATTGAAATCAAATACAATTGCCAAGTACATGTCTTCTGTATAACAAAAGTTTACAACAGAAGAACAGAAAACTGAATAGTCTTGTATCGTTCACTCGCTACGCTCGCTCACTCGATTGGCTCTTGATAATTACAGGGCAAAAAATCAGTAAAAAAAAAATTTAGGAAGTGGTACTTGCGGGCCATTGACAATTCTAGAAACAGCCAATCGGCGCTCTGGACTACAAAAATCCAGAGCGCCGATTGGCTGTTTCTTTGATTGTTGAACACATCCGGCTCAGAATCCATTACGTTTAGTGTACATACCATTATGGTATCGTCCAAAAAAGGTCCGGTATCTTGAAGTTTTGATTTCGTCAGGGGTAACCTTCTCACATGGTTTCTATACGAATAATATTCCACAAGATCAGATTGATCGCCTAATGTTTAGAGGCCGCTCATGAACAATAATGTTATGGTTGGTAATGAATAATTTTCAACAATCATTCGTCATCAAATCGATACTCGTTACACATTTTTGGAACATGATTGGGGATAATCTTTGTCGAGCTTGTAATAATATCTTAAGTCTGAGTATATATATTCACATAACATCCGAAGAAATAAAATTTAGTGAATCTTTTGTGTGTAGGATGATTGCGCCCATGCGTCACATCATCGAAAAGTGCTTAAAGCCTATTTATTCCAAGTGCTGCAGTCTAGATGTCTCTTTAATAATATAAAAAAAATTATGTTTCATGAGCAATTATTATGTTACAGATCCTTGGAACGACAGCAACCTATGTGGTTATCATCTTCCAGTTCATGCAATCTACAGCTGAAATTACAGGGAATACTGAATCTCCCAATTCCGGAACGAAAATTTAGATGTTTAATTGTTTGACTATCAATTCATGTCAGCGCAAGGTGCTGCTCAATTATGAAATATTAAATTAAATGAATATTCTCAATCTCCAAACCCTGGCGCCAAGAAGAACTGAATGTCAGAATGTTGAATTGATTTTGTTCCACGATGTGTGTGAAGACAAACATTATAAGCTTTCGATTAATGAATGTGGTTTTCTCCTAATCTAGGGTGTATAAGAGTGTTTTACTCTAGATATAAAATATTTTATGTCATGTCTATTATACAGTCGTTGTATGAATATTTGAGATCTCCTTGCCGATTTCCATTCATCCGAGTAGCGATCACGTTAAGAAGACAGATCGATTGAATTACATTTCATTACCCGGGTGTAGGACGGAAACTAAGTAATTGCCTGCGCATAATTCATTCATTACTTTTTACACGTCAATGGAATGAACCCTTCAAAAATATCCACCACAAGCGTGTACACTGTACATATTCGTAAGTACAGGTCTATCTTGAGATTGAACGACAACTCTATATGCGTTATGGTGCCGTCCCATGTAGGCCCGGATCGCCGGAATCCGGAATCACGGAACGGAACGCAGACGAAATCTAGTGGATTTCCGAATCCGTTCCGGGTCTTGAAAAACCCTGCCGTCCCATGTACCAAAACTGCACGGAACGGAGCCAATCCATATTTGTGCTATTCGGCTTTATTTGTCTGTTTAGATACAATTTTTGTATCAATATATGTAATTTATTTAATTAGCTTCTATGTAAGATCAAATTCTGTAACTACACTAAGAAAAAAAAGTGGTTGAATATACCAAACCCAATTTGGTTGAAATATTCAGTTGCATTGAATGAGTTTCAGTCGATGCAACTGAAAATTTATTTGATTCAAGCTGTACTATTTGAAATGATCATATTTTTGATTGTTTCAACCAAAACACGGCGTTTTCAAACAAATCGCGGGCGGTCACGGGCAGGGAAACGCCGTGTTTTGGTTGAAACAATCAAAAATATGATCATTTCAAATAGTACAGCTTGAATCAAATAAATTTTCAGTTGCATCGACTGAAACTCATTCAATGCAACTGAATATTTCAACCAAATTGGGTTTGGTATATTCGACCACTTTTTTTTCTCAGTGTATAATTGATTATTTCATCAAATAAAAGTTGACGTTCCGGCAGCGCTGGATTTACACTAGGGGCACTAGGGGCCAGTGCCCAGGGCGGCAAATTTTCAGGGGCGGCAAAATTTGAAACGTCAGAAATTTTTTTTTTTTTTCGCATTATGGAAAATCCTTCGAAAAGTGTGATCGTGTTAAAAACATTCATAAATTGAAATGAATAAAATACTTTTTTTCATAATTATTATAAGAATGTGTCTAAAATTATAAATACTGCAGTTTTTCTTACAAAATTGTGAAACAATCTTTCAGTTTCTAGAATTTTACACACATTTTTAGTAAAGAAAATAAGAAGGTTTCTTCGTCAAACGGGTCACCTATTAAATTTGAGGTCTTCAAAAATTCCGTGATGATTCGTAAATATTATTGAGGAACAAAAAAAAATGTTGGGAGTTTTTTTAGATTTTTTGGTCATTGCATTCCAGAAATATTTTTACTCAATCATTTTCACGTAGCGTGATAAATTGGGGAAGGAGAGAAATGTTGTTGGCATGAAATTTCTCGGTTTTTTTCTCACTTTTCGGTAAAATTAGAATAAAAGAATTCCGACTCATTTAAACCGCATTAAAAAAAAAAAAAAAAAAAAAATAACACGTTGTAAAATGTGCCTTTTCCTAATTTGGACAGTTTTTTTTTTTTTCGTTAAAAAAAAAAATCTAAAAAAAACTATATATTCATAATAGAGTTTTTGAAAAAAAAAAAAAAAAAAAAATGGAAGCGAGGGGGAGGAATCATCGTTCTGATGATTATTTTTTTTTCTGGGAGAGAATTGAAGTCGCCACTCCACATTTTTTGTCAAAAAACGCTATAATGAATTTCATTTTTTAGACATTTTTTTAAACGAAAAAAAAATGTCCAAATTAGGACAAGGCACATTTTTCAATGTTTTTTTTTTATAAAAGGGGTTTAAATGGGCCGGAATTTTTTTCTGTTAATTTTACCGAAAAGCTGAGAAAAAAACGAAGAAATTTCATGCCAAGTTTTCTCTCCTTCCCCAATTTATCGCACTACGTGAAAATTATTGAGTATAAAAATATTTCTGAAATGCAATGACCAAAAAGTCTGAAAAAATTCAAAAATTTGTTTTTCATCCTCAATAACATGTACGAATTATTACGGAATGTTCGAAGACCTCAAATTAAATGGGTGGCCCCGTTTGACGAAGAAACCAAGAAGAAACCCTCATAAGTATCTTGTTGTTCACAATTTTTGAAAGTTTTTGTTTTGATTTTATTTATTTGAAAATTGTATATACCGAACCATTTTACCCATTTTATGTAGGCTTTAGGTAATGGGGCGGAATTTTTCATGGTGCCCCAGGGCGGCACCCTGGGTAAATCCGGCCCTGCGTTCCGGCATTCCATTCCGGAATTTGTGTACAGTAATGTTCATCGATGGTGTCCTAGTGGCTCACTATTTTTCGTAGCCTTATTTCAGATAGAATTTCCCTTCTACAAACATTTTATTTGCTCATGACCAGTGGAGCAGCCCATCGGAAATAGCAGAGTAACCACCGTTTCGACTACATGCCCACCCCAGGGCGATAAGTCGTTAAAGGAGAAAGAAGAAGAAGAAGAAGCAGAGTAACCACACTTTGAGTCTTATCTCAGTCGTTGAATGCGCTAGTCGTATTGCGCACTGGGTGCTCGCTAAGTTTGAATATAAAGTGTATTACTCAAGATTAGTAGACAAGGCAATTTCCTAAATAAACCTTTAGTTAAAAGATAGACTAGAAAGCATAGCATTCAAAAATTCTCTTCAAATCAGAGTGAAAATCTGAAAAATCGAGGAGGTGTCATCGCGGAAAAGTGACGAGTGGAGGTGTACTCTGGGGCAAAATTTCAAATAGAGCGGCAACGGAAATTCGGCTAAATACCCACACATCCAAGGATCTCCCCACAAGAAGAGAACCATCATCATCTCCAGGTTTTACCATCGTTGCTACGGAAAAAATACCCAGAGCCCAAGTAATATTAAATAATTCAATCAATATAGAAAATAGGTATCGAGTTTGATTTCCTTATAAGAAGGAAACTAAATTTTCATGTATTAGAGAATGTATATAGCTTACGTATAGTGTTGTGGTTTTTTTCTTTTCCTCTTCTATTGTGCTCAATAGCTCTTGTCTTTGTTACTTTAACCCTCTTTCAGAGGACAAATACATAACAAAAGGTATTTTGAACAGAAACACACTTATAGCCGATAGCATGAGCAAAAGAAACAAACCAGGGGATAACAGTTCAGGGTCCAATGTTTCAAATAACTCCGAATCGACGCGTCATATCGCCAAGAAACCATCAACTGTGATCGAACCAAGCGGGGAGGGAAACTCTATCCTTACTTCGGAACAATTCGAAAAAAAAAAAAGCCTAGAGAATGGCAATCGTTATTGTCGATATAATTCAGGTCCTTTTATGGTTTTCTTACAGGACATTAGAATAGAAAAGGCTATAGGCAACTTTCATCCGATTATTATTGGAAAAATTCTCAGAGAAGAAGAAGTAATTAATACTAAAATACTCAGGGGTGGGGCAAATCGTGTTATTATTATTTTTAATTCAGCGGAGGAAGCGAATGACTTCGTAAGCAATAAAGCCCCCATTATTAATCCGTACTGGGTGGCTACCGTGCCAGACCAAGCCATTTATCAAGCGGGTATCCTTCACGACATTCCAATTCATTTAACGTGCGAAGAGATCTCTCAGGGTTTTGATTCTTCCTCGGCGGCGAAAATTTTAAAAATTGAGAGATGTAAAAAAAGAAGTGCAGAAGATAACCAACAAGGATCGGTGGAATGGGAAGACTCCTTAGATGTTAAAATTTTCTGCAAAAAAGAAATCCCAGATTACGTTGAAATATATATTTTCCCCATTCGAGTATATAACTTCACTCCTCCAACCAGAAGGTGTTTTAGATGCCAACGCTTTGGTCATGTGGGTTACTCGTGCAGGTTCCCGGAAAAATGTTTTAGGTGTGGTATGTTTCACGAAGAAGAATGCGCTAATGCCGAAAGATGTGCGAATTGTCAGGGTCCCCACTCAGCTGATTATAAGGAGTGTATTTTTTATTTGTTGCATCGTGAGGTCAATGAGGTTAAGGCAAAAATCGGGAAAAACAACTATCAAGCCACGCTATTAGTCAAAAATCGGTTTTGCGAAGTTTTCGGAAATGAAAAGAGTCAGAGTTATACCCTTCTTATGACTTCCCTAGCCGCGGGGGATCAAAACGAACATTCGGATTATCTTGTCTTAAATCCTTATCAGTTACCTCCAACTTTTAATAGTACTGTAGAGCAAGAAGAAGAAGCTGAGTCAGAAGGTACTCCCACTGCATCAGTATCTAACGAAACCGACAGATCAAATAGATCAAACGCGATAGAAACGGTTAGAGCTTTGACTTCTCAAGCTCTTGCGCATTTAGATCCTCAAAATCCAGCTACCCAATTAATTATTGCAAATGAAGAGATGCTAATCTCAGCTATTGAAAATGAGCCGAATGAACAAACGAAATAAGAATTAAAAATAATAACAAAACAATATATTATTAATTAAAAAGGAAAAGTTAAAAAAAAAAAAAATCAATTTCCTGTTAAAAAGAGATTTGCTTTCACGGAATTTCACAGAAATTGAAACGGAGTATAAACTAATCTTACTTAAAAGATAATAAACAAACTTAAGGAAAATAAAACAATAGAATGAAAATTGGATGCTGGAATGCTAATGGCCTTAGAGGCAAGGCAGCAGAATTGGACATCCTAGTGCCGGAATTTGACATACTAGGTATATCCGAAACAAACTATCATGATCACTTTCCCACTAAAAATTGCTTTCGGTACAACCATGTCAGATTAGATCGGGGAGACGACTCGGGTCATGGGGGACTAATTGTCTATATTAAATCCCAGTTTCAATATCATGTAATTTCCCTGGCAACCCCAGTACCCAAAGGAATTGAAATTTTGGGGATAAAAATTCAGAGAATGTCAAATGAATCGAATTTGTTTTTCGTTTACATGTCGCCTGGGGTTCATATTCAGAGAGGAGCCCTGAAGGGTTTTCTTACAGATTTAGAGGCTTTTGACAATCTAATACTAATGGGAGATTTCAATGCTCACTCAGCGGAGTGGGGAAGTGATTTGAGAAATCACCGCGGTCAAATTCTAGAGGAAACTATCTCTGAACTTGGTTTAAAATGTCTAAATACAGGAAAAGCCACAAGAATGATCCCAGGGTCTCCCAGGATTAGTGTTCCAGATTTATCAATTGTTTCTTCGGATATTTCTGATCAGCTGGCATGGGATGTTCTAACAGACTCTCATGGTAGCGATCATTTCCCAATAATAGTCACCTATAGTACAAACCACGTTATTAGGGAGTACGAAAATACCAAAGTAAACACACGTAGTGTCAAATGGAATCAATTTAACTCAGAGGTTGAACAGAAAATATCTCCAGATTTATTGGATTTGAATCCAGAAAACTATCTAGATAAATACGAAGAATTCACTGGTTTGGTTTTAGAGAGCCTCAGATTAGCTAATGCCAACTTTTCCACTTCATCCCGAGGAGATGCTCCAAAAGCTATACCCAAACCTGCCATATGGTGGAATGACGAGTGTAAAGAAGCCGTACAAAATAGAAGAAAAGCTCAATCCACATTTCTCAATTATGGTTCGACCTCAAATTGGGTTGCATACACAGAAAGCAAGGAAACTGCTAGAAGGGTAATAGATAAAGCGAAATCCAAGGGTTTTAGGGACTACTGTTCGAGCCTCTCCCCTCAGTCCCCCATCGGGGAAATTTGGAAAAAAATAAAGTCCTTTAAAAAAAGGTTTGAGAATCCTATACCAAAAAATATGCCAAAATCAGCGAGCACTGCGGACCCGGACCTGCAAAAGGCTTTTCAAAAAATTTCGGGTAACTTTGCATATTCTCCAGAGTTCTTATCTCCTTCGAGTCCAGTAATAGATTTTGAAAATGAATCCTTCGCCTTGATCACTAAAGGAGAGATAGAACAGGCAATCAAACAAAGTAAATCCAAATCAGCCCCTGGAGGGGATCACATATCTTATCAAACGATCAAAAATTTCCCGCCTAAAGCTATTGAATGGTTACAGAAATTCTATAATATAATGTTAATCAAAGGATTTTCTCCGGTGTCGTGGAAAAATTATAAAATATGTTTTATTCCGAAGCCTGGAAAATCAGGTTATCGCCCCATTTCTCTATCAAGTGCTATTCTCAAAATAATTGAAAGAATTCTAAACGATAGACTTACTTGGCAACTTGAGAGTCGAGGATTTTTCCAGGATTGCTTTTTCGGATTTAGACGTAATAAATCTGCCACAGAATGTCTGTCAGTTCTTCGAACAGAGATTGAAGTAGCAAAACTACATAATCAACACTCTGGTGTTCTCTTCCTGGATTTAGAGGGCGCATATGATAATGTGAACATTGAAAAGTTATGCCAAAGTTTACAAAACTTGGGAATTAGTCCGATTATCATAAATTTTGTTCGAGAAAATATGAGCCAAAGGAACATTGAGGCCTTTTATCAGGGAATATCGATAGGAAAATGCTCCTCGAATAAGGGGGTCCCTCAAGGGTCGATCTTGAGTCCGCTTCTTTTCAATATTTATGTCGCCAGGGTTCATGAACAAGTTTCCAAATTTACAAAAAGTCTCATTTTTGCTGACGACATGGTGTTCATGGTTTCTTTCACATGCTTAGCCGATATTACAAAAGTCTTATCAGAGGACTCTTCAGCGTTAATCGCACACTTCAATAGCCTTGACATGAAAGTTGCTCCGAATAAATCCAAATTTTTAATTTTCTCTAAAAACGAAAAAGTCATTCGCGAGAACACTGTAAATATTTCAATTGGAGACAATATTATTTCAAACGCAATTCAAACCAGATATCTAGGTGTCCAATGGAATACCAACTTATCCTGGCAAGCGCATATAAACCTTTTAAGGAAAAAGGGCCTCAAACATCTGGCTATGCTAAAATGTATCTCTTCTTTCTCATGGGGAGCGCACCCCGAAACCATGTTAATTTTCTTTAAATCTTTAATCAGACCAGGATTAGAATGGGGATCCATGTTATTCTCGGAAGCCCCCGTGAAGGTTCGTTATAAACTTGAAATCATTCAAAATGAAGCCTTAAGAAGAGCATCGGGTGCTTTTCGAACTACCCCAATAAATTCTCTCCTCCACTTGAACGGAATTCCTCCATTTTGGGCTAGATGCCGGTTCCTAACAAAGAAATTTCTTGCTAGAATCCATAGTTCTTCTTCAGGAAAGCTTACACAGAACTTACATTTTTTAGAATCCAAAATATTTGCCAACGATTTCACACCAACGGGAAAAAATTATTTTATTCTCCAAATATGGGCGGGTTTAAAAGACATTCTGAAACAGGCAACCACCTCCCAGATACCGGTCACCTACACAATTCCGTATTTTGCGCACTTCCTAAAAAATGTTTGTCTTTCAGAAATTGGAATGGTGCTGCAGAAGGAACTTAATCCACAGGAGACCTGGGCTGAAATAATTAAAAAACACTTTAAAGACTATAGTATCATTTATTCGGATGGTTCGAAGGACTCGTCCAAAAATGTAGCGGGACTCGGAATTTGGTCTGATAACCCTACCCTTTCTGTCTCGGTTGGTCATAATCCTAACGCCTCAATTTTTTCAATAGAAGCTCACGCTATATTTCTTGCTCTAGAGTCCCTTAGAGTGCGTAATTTTCAGGGGAATTGCTTGATCGCCACAGACTCCCTTAGCGTAGTTCAAGATATTTCTCGGTCAGGCTTAAACGGCAAAATGCTTGAGTCTTGCGCGAAAATCCGGAACCTTCTTTTCGAGGCTCAAGAGCAAAATTGGAAATGGGCTATTGTTTGGATTCCAAGTCATAAGGGCATTTCAGGGAATGAATTAGCGGATTCATTGGCTAAGAAGGGTCTAACGGCCATATCCATCCCGAGATATAAAATCAATTCATCTGATTTATTTTCTTTGTTCAAAAAAGACTTGATCGCTGAAACAAACTCATTCATCCTCAATTACGGAGAAGGAGGGTACCTCAAAGGCCGAAGCTATATAGATTTTGCGGGAGAGTTCCAAACACACGCTTGGTTCGACCATAGAGGTTTATCAAGGAAAGAAATAGTTATAAGCAATAGAATCCTAAGTGGTCACGTTAGACTTAAAGCTCACCTAAAAAGAATGAACATTGTCATTGACGACAGGTGCGAATGCACTACCGCGCCGGAAACACTAAATCATATTATTTGGGAATGTCCAATATGGGAATCTCAGGAAGGATCAAATTTAGTGTCCTTCCTCATAATGAAGGGTTATAAAAAGTCTGATCAGATATCCACAATCTGTATCTCAGACGATGCTGCCAGGCAGCGGTTAACTTCATACCTTGCACAATTTTGTGAATCGGTATAATCTTCTGTGAAGAGATTGGGGGAAAAAATAAAAAAATAAAAAAATAAAAAATAAAGAGATATATATTTATGTACCTATAATCATATATTTATACATTCACATACATAAATGAACTTATAATCCTTTCATATATTAGGGGTAAGATTAAATAGTTATGTACAGACCCAACAAAAAGAGTAAGGTTAAACATAGCATTCTGGTGGAGGGTACAATTAAAAAAAAAAAAAAAAAAAAAAAAAAAAAAAAAAAAAAAAAAAATTTGCGACAATTAGTTAGGGCTCAAAAGAGAGGTTTCCCAAGAGTGACTTCTAAAATTGAAGTTTAAAAAAAAAAAAAAAAAAAAAAAAAAAAAGGGGAAATTAAAATTAATAAAAGGGGAAATACATATATATACACTAATAATCTATTCACATTATAGGGTTAAGTCAAGATAGTTAAGGGGGGGGTTTACCCAATCAGTTACCTATTTGTCTATTTTCTCCTACACGGGGTAATCAATCGACTTGTCCTTTCGGCAGCCGATGTTTGACGAGTAATGAGTTCGAACTGGTACGTTTGATCGGATGAAATCGGGATTTTTTTATTTTTTTCGATCGAAAAGTATTGGCGTGCCATTTATTGCGACTTATAACAAAGCCCACGCATCAAAAATGCAAAATCGACTCCCTGAGCCCGATTTTGTGAGAAATTCCGAACATAACCATCCCAAAACATCTTTGTTTCCGACAACGATGAAGGTGGAAGTTGTATTCCACGTTTTTGTGGTAATTTTCGCGATTGTCAGAGGCTGGGGGGCGGCCATTGCCGCTACAGCTGCTACAGCTGCTGATTTAATGCGGTGGTTCCCAGAACACCCGTGAGATGTCACCGTGAAAGTATACTATACTATAGTAAAAGGATGAAGTTCAGATGGGCGCGTGGCGACATCTCACGGGCGTTCTGGGAACCACCGCGTTATATCAGCAGCTGTAGCGGCAATGGCCGCCCCCAGTCTCTGACAATCGCGAAAATTACCACAAAAACGTGGAATACAACTTCCACCTTCATCGTTGTCGAAAACAAAGATGTTTTGGGATGGTTATGTTCAGAATTTCTCACAGAATCGGGCTCAGGGAGTCGATTTTGCATTTTTGATGCGTGGGCTTTGATATAAGTCGCAATAAATGGCACGCCAATACTTTTCGATCGAAAAAAATAAAAAAATCCCGATTTCATCCGATCAAACGTACCAGTTCGAACTCATTACTCGTCAAACATCGGCTGCCGAAAGGACAAGTCAATTGATTACCCCGTTTAGGAGAAAATAGACAAATCGGTAACTGATTGGGTAAACCCCCCCCTTAAGCAAAGCCCCAAAAGTGAATAAGGATGATCATTGAAAATTGATGGAGGGTGGAATAAGAAATTCTTTGAGTCAACAGCCGGGGCTCAAAACAGAGCCACCCATGTTAGATCATTCAAAAAAAAAAAAAAAAAAAAAAAAAAAAAACCAAAACAAATATCAATTATTCTTTCAAAGAATAGGTTTATCTAGTTAGTTAAATTAAGATAGAATAAAAATGAGTAAGGATAAAACATTGTAGACTGGTGGAGGGTAGAGTTAGTATTAATTTGCGTCAAGCATTGGGGTTCTAAGGAGAGCTTACGCAAGATAAAGTATATTAAGGGTTTAAAAAAAAAAAAAAAAAAAAAAAAAAGAAAAAAAAATAAAGTGGTTGGAAGATAGTTTTTACTCCTTAGGGTATAAATCCACAACTTAGTCTTTAGTGTAAGGTAACATAAACGTTAAGAATGAAAACAATAAGAAAATTAAAAGATGTTAATCGATATCCTAGTACATAGAAAAAAGTAGCTTAAGAAAATATTCGAGATGGGGGGGGTTCGGGCTCTGGGTATCTTCGACTCGTCCAGAGGCTCTCAGATTGAGATCTTCAATCGTTATTCCGATGCCAGGACGTTGTGGTCCGGGAGAGTTGACTGACTAACTAGTTTGCTTAGCCGGTCGAACAGAATACTTCCGAGGAGATCCGGAGCTCCTGTCCTTCCGTCCCAAGGGAAACTTTATAACCAATCATCAAGAAATAAACCATCATAGAAAACTCAAATCAAATGCTCGCAGTGCTATCCGGTGAATAAACGCTGAAAAAATTAAAAAAAAAAAAAAAAAAAAAAAAAAAAAAAATTTCTTCCTATTCTTCAAATTACAAGGGAAAGATGAATTAGAGGAGTTGAAGGTTCTAGTTCTACCGAAGCACACATTCCTTGGTTTTCGGCAGAAGAGGCTGAGAACAGGAAAGTCTTAATAGAAACGAACCCAAATTCAAGAATACATTCAGAAACTCCCTATTTTACCAACAAAAAAAAAAAACATAACATTCGCTGGCTACCTCCGATGACGGGAAAAGCCCTAGGAAGAAGAAGAAGAAGAAGTAACCACACTTTCGACTACATGCCCACCCCAGTACCCGGATTCTGTAACTCGTTATCGAGAATTATCGCTGTCGTTAAATATCAGCGGCATTTTCTATTGGGTGGATTTGTATTTTCTGAAACGTTATTGGTCGCTGATATTTAACGACAGCGATAATTCTCGATAACGAGTTACAGAATCCGGGTACAGGGCGATAAGTCGTTAAAGGAGAAAGAAGAAGAAGAAGCAGAGTAACCACAACCTGCTTCACTTCGCGGCTGTCATATTCCCAATAACCTCAAAGTGTTGATTAAATACTTTTAGGTTATTTAACGAATAAATAAATAGTTTAAATTTTTTAGGTTACCCCTAATCAAATAATATTATTATAAGAATATCATATCAATGTTATAAAATTATATTATATTATCTTCATCCCTATTAGAGGACGACGATGATGGGGTTAACCTTTGAAATTAAAGTTATTTATATATTTAATTTTCATTTTTCAGGTTAACCCCAAATTGAATAATATAACTATAAGAATATTATAGTAATGTTATACAATAATATTATATCATCTTTATCCCTATTAGAGGACGACGATGATGGGGTTAACCTTTGAAATTTGAATTATTTATTCATTCATTAAATAACCTAGAAGTTTTCAGTAAATTTTCACGCCCAATACATAACCACAAGATTTACAGTTGCATGAATGTTATTATTATAGGTTAGCAAATTACAGAATTCAAAGCGCCCAGAGTGATCTTTAGACGATGAATATAATTTGGTGTAAAGGACGACGATGATACAAATAGAATTGGGAATTAGGAATTGCTGCGAGCAGTCTTGGCACTCATCGAACCCCCTCGACTGGCTCCGTAGCCATTTGAGATTGAAGATTCTTACTGACATCGTGCTGCGAGCAGTCTTGACACTCATCGAACCCCCTCGACTTGCTCCATATCTATTCAAATTTGAAGATTTTAGGCACTACCCCGTTTCTGGACAGAACATGGAATAGATTGACATGAGTAAATCACAAACCAAACTAGGCTACCTGTTGTTATTATAGTCTGTAACGACGCAATGGTTATTCAAGCTATTTCGGAGCACGTATATTCTCTTCTTACAAAGTTTTGTTCACACAGCCTCAGCAGAACACAATATTCGATTCAAGATTGAAGATTCTTACTGACATAGTGCCACTAACAGTCTTGGCACTCATAGAACCCCCTCAACTTGCTTCGCAGCCATTCGAGATTGACTCATTGAACATATCATCGTCGTCCTTTACACCAAATTATATTCATCGTCTAAAGATCACTCTGGGCGCTTTGAATTCTGTAATTTGCTAACCTATTATAATAACATTCATGCAACTGTAAATCTTGTGGTTATGTATTGGGCGTGAAAATTTACTGAAAACTTCTAGGTTATTTAATGAATGAATAAATAATTCAAATTTCAAAGGTTAACCGCATCATCGTCGTCCTCTAATAGGGATAAAGATAATATAATAAATCATATAACATCAATATAATATTCTTATAGTAATATTATTCAATTCAGGCTTAACCTGAAAAATTAAAATCAAATAAAAGTTATTTATTTATTTCATTTTCATTTTTCAGGTTGACCCGAAATTGAATAATATAACTATAAGAATATTATAGTAATGTTATACAATAATATTATATCATCTTTATCCCTATTATTCCATCTTTATCCCTAGTTATATTATTCAATTTGGGGTTAACCTGAAAAATGAAAATTAAATATATAAATAACTTTAATTTCAAAGGTTAACCCCATCATCGTCGTCCTCTAGTAGGGATGAAGATAATATAATATAATTTTATAACATTGATATGATATTCTTATAATAATATTATTTGATTAGGGTTAACCTAAAAAATTTAAACTATTTATTTATTCGTTAAATAACCTAAAAGTATTTAATCAACACTTTGAGGTTATTGGGAATATGACAGCCGCGAAGTGAAGCAGGTTGTGGTTACTCTGCTACTTCCGATGGGCTGCTCCACTGGTCATGAGCAAATAAAATGTTTGTAGAAGGGAAATTCTATCTGAAATAAGGCTACGAAAAATAGTGAGCCACTAGGACACCATCGATGAACATTACTGTACGTTCGGGATTTATTTTTTTTTCGATCGAAAAGTGTTGGCGTGCCATTTTTGCGATTTATATCAAAGCCCACGCATCAAAAATGCAAAATCGAGCTTTGTCGCCCGATTCTGTGAGGGATTCTGAACACAACCATCCCAAAACATCTTTGTTTTCGACAATGATGAAGGGGCCGCTTGTATGCACGTTTTTGTGGTAATTTTCGCGATTGTCAGAGGCTGGGGGCGGCCATTGCCACTAAAGCTGCTGATATAATGCGGTGGTTCCCAGAACACCCGTGAGATGTCATCGCGCGCCCATCTGGCTCACTGATCTCTAATATACACTGTATAGTGTATAGGCCAAAATTTCTGTGACGGTTAGAAGCTGGCGGTTGGTGGCAATCTGACACCGAATATGGCGGCGTTTGAGTAAATCGGTGGGACAAAAGTAAGGTTAAGGGGGGGGTTTACCCAATCAGTTACCGATTTGTCTATTTTCTCCTAAACGGGGTAATCAATCGACTTGTCCTTTCGGCAGCCGATGTTTGACGAGTAATGAGTTCGAACTGGTACGTTTGATCGGATGAAATCGGGATTTTTTATTTTTTTTTCGATCGAAAAGTGTTGGCGTGCCATTTATTGCGACTTATGTCAAAGCCCACGCATCAAACATGTAAAATCGAGCTCTGTCGCCCGATTCTGTGAGGGATTCTGAACAGAACCATCCCAAAACATCTTTGTTTTCGACAACGATTCAGGAGACGCTTGGATTCCACGTTTTTGTGGTAATTTTCGCGATTGTCAGAGGCTGGGGGCGGCCATTGCCGCTACAGCTGCTGATATAACGCGGTGGTTCCCAGAACGCCCGTGAGATGTCGCCACGCGCCCATCTGAACTTCATCCTTTTACTATAGTATAGTATACTTTTACGGTGACATCTCACGGGTGTTCTGGGGACCACCGCATTATATCAGCAGCTGCAGCAGCTGTAGCGGCAATGGCCGCCCCCAGCCTCTGACAATCGCAAAAATTACCACAAAAACGTGGAATCCAAGCGTCTCCTGAATCGTTGTCGAAAACAAAGATGTTTTGGGATGGTTCTGTTCAGAATCCCTCACAGAATCGGGCGACAGAGCTCGATTTTACATGTTTGATGCGTGGGCTTTGACATAAGTCGCAATAAATGGCACGCCAACACTTTTCGATCGAAAAAAAATAAAAAATCCCGATTTCATCCGATCAAACGTGCCAGTTCGAACTCATTACTCGTCAAATATCGGCTGCCGAAAGGACAAGTCGATTGATTACCCCGTTTAGGAGAAAATAGACAAATCGGTAACTGATTGGGTAAACCCCCCCCCTTAAGTGTATGAATTCAATGCTATTTATGCCAAAATGGTAATGGACTGTGGTTTTTGTGGTAAAGGAGCAGATAATTTCATCAGTAAATACACAAATGTATTATAATTGTGGTCGTTATTTATTTCCCCTAAGATTATAGGGTTAGGTTACTTTGTTTACGATGCATTATGCTGCTAGATATTTCTTGAGGAAATTGAATATCACGTACAGATTAGTATTATTTATTGGTATCCATGTGTTTATATGTATAGAATACGGGTGTATTAACAATTGAATTCATAAATTACGCAGCTTTTCCAACCTAAATATGTGTATAGTTCATTTACTGTCGTTCAAATTTACCGCCATATTGGGTGTCAAATTGCCACCAATCTTGAGCTTCTAATCGTCACAGCGAGCAGTGGCTAAAAGGCCGCGCGTTCACTATCAAGTGTATAATAGAGATCAGTGATCTGGCTAGATCCTTTTACTATAGTATAGTACCGGGATGATTTCTTGATAGTATACAGGTGACTGCGCATGTGCGAGTTTCGTCGTATGCTGAGGCAGGCTGGCCTCAAATACCACTGCGTGACGACTTTACCGACCAATGAAAATGAATTATTTGGCGCATGCGCTGTCACCTGTATACTATCAAGAAATCATCCCGGTATACTTTTACTATAGAAAAAGATCAAGTTCAGATAGGCGCTCGGCGACATCTCACGGGCGTTCAGGGAACCACCGCGTTATATCAGCAGCTGTAGCGGCAATGACCGCCCCTAGCCTCTGACAATCGCGAAAATTACCACCAAAATGTGGAATACAAGCGGCCTCCCCTTAATATAACCCGTGTATTACGCCTACTGTCATGAAATCCTGTTCGAATGTTTACATATACCGCGAGGACCAGGTGAAAGAGAATGGTCCATCTGCCCAGGCAGATGATATTTCGTATTTTTAGGGGGATAGCCACTCGTTGCGCTGAAAAAATCCCTAGGGTGATTTTGGCGCGGGTCGGTGCAACTCGGCAGCCATTGTTGATACAAGCCGGCTGACTGTCAATACATCGCAGAAGGTAGACAAGTGTGGTTATGTTCGTTTATTTGAAGCAAATGATAAATAAAGTGAATAAAACCTACGTGAATAAGCTAGGAATATTTATCAAAAATCGATCAATCAGTTTTAAATGATATCTTAATGCAATCAACGAATTAACCTAAGCTATAACTGGAAATTTATCAGAATCAAAGAGTTCATCGAGAACAACCAATTCGAACAAAATTATTGATTGTATCCTGGGGTTGAGGCATCAATAAATATCCATAGCTTATTCACGTAGGTTTTATTCACTTTATTTATCATTTCCTTCAAATAAACGAACATAACCACACTTGTCTACCTTCCGCGATGTATTGACAGTCAGCCGGCTTGTATCAACAATGGCTGCCGAGTTGCATCGACCGCGCGCCAAAATCACCCTAGGGATTTTCAGTGCAACGAGTGGCTATCCCCCTAAAAATACGAAATATTAGCTGCCTGGGCGAATGGACCATTCTCTTTCACCTGGTCCTCGCGGCATCTATTAAATCTATCTACTAAAGACCTTTGTCCTTATAAACTATTAAGTAAAGATAGAAACAATAATCGTGAAAGTACTTTTCTTGCAAATATCTCTACCGATACCCTCACCAACTGTTTGACCACGGAACAAAAATTGAATGCAATTAATACAGTTACAAATCTGTCAACCGATTTATAGACTTTAGCTTGAAAATTGGAATAGATAATATAGTATATATCGACAGCCTAATAACATAATCCCGTAAGCGCCAAAAATGGCCTATTTTTCAAACAATTTCTAATAGACGCCAAAATTTTTTTGGAGAAACGTCTGTCAGTTTGCGAAAAATTTTTTTTTTGGCGCTTACGTGACTATGTTATTAGGCTGTCGATATATATCCGACGAGTGTAGTCTGCACCACGAGCCGAAGGCGAGTGCTGTTATGACACGTGAGACAGATTTTGCCAATCTGCGTTTGTATCATACGATATTTTGCGTAACTTTCTGCTAAAAAAGTTTTATTTGAGAGATAGATTGATCGAACAAGATAACCTCACATCGCTCTTGCCTGCCGCCATGCCACAGTGCGCCAAGAAAAGTAGAGTATTCGCGATGTGCGGATGGGCTAACTCCTTTTTTTTCCACGCTTCGGAAACGAGGTACCTTGTGCACGCTATACACAGGCCTCGAAAATCAAACTTTCCAAAACCCAGGGTGATTCAGGTCGTCTTGAATCGTAAAAAGTATGGCCCGGTCAACCTAGATTGTGAGAACTACTGCCCAGTCGACCTGGGAACAAAAAAATACAGCCCTGTCGACCTAGATACGGTCTACCGACGATTCAGGCCCAAAAGTTCATTTGGAACGCTGAAGCAACATAGTACGGGCACCCGAGGGGCCGTTCACTCGAGGAATCACTGATTCTGCCGATCCGGATCGGTACAGAATCACAAGCTCATGAGTGAACTCAGAGACGTTTGAGACGTATTTATCAATTGAGGCAAGTTGAAGTAGAATCAGTAGCATCAGCAATATAAGAAAGGATCAGAAAAAAATCAGTGAGACTCAGTGAATAAGCGAAGCGGCTCAGCGCGTGTTGAGCCAAGTTGAGTCGGAATCAGCCGGAATGAGGCGAAATCAGCCGAATGCTTACCGTGCTTACGGCTGTCACAGACACGCTTGTAGTCTGCAACTCGTCACAAAAAATTAAAAAAAAAAAAAAATTTCTATACACGCGAGTGGCAAAAAAGTTCCAAGAATTGTTTAAGTTATAAAACGCATTGGCGCGCTGAACCAGCTGATGCCGCGTGAGCTGAGTGAGCAGAGTGAGCCGGAATCAGTGGGCTAACTTCTCTTGAAGCGCGTAACTACTGGAATCAGATTCGCCCGATCCTTTCTCAATCGGCATCAGATGTTAAGCCCGGAATCACAGAATCAGAGCAGCATCACCAAAGAATCCCCAAATAAGCTAGTTAAGGACCGATTAAGACCAAATAGGCTAAGTTAATTCGGCATCAGTTCTCAAGTGAACTGCCCCTCGCGGGCACCTTTGCTCGAATTTATCAACACGGTCCTGGCTGCGTGACGTGCGAGCTCCCTCATAGGCTAACTCAAACCTGCTCTAATTCAGAAACTATATGATAGCCTCGAAGTTTTTGCTGAGAAACTTTCGTTCTCATTTTTCGTTAGGAATCTAATTGTTGATCTGAATCACCCTATATATGAACTGTAATGTGGCCGATTACACAGGTCGTTACAAGAAGTTCCCTGATCCTTGGCCGTTATAGTTAAGGCGAGCAGATTGTGTCTGCAGTGTGCGGGATCACGAAGTTTATTGCCTCGAGGCCGACTAGTCCAGTCGGAATGTACATAAGGTCTATTCTTGAATATGTCCGAGTCGCCAATTTTTTTACAGCTTCATTGGATACCCAAAAACATATCCTGAAAAACTCGGTGTATGGTAGGTCCGGGTTTGGAAAATAAAAAATTATTAACAATTGAAAATGCTTGATTTTGACGCAATCTTTTTATTTATCAAGTTTAGAGAAAAAAGTTTCAGACAAAAATTGTAGATCTTACTATTCTCTACAAAATCGTTCCTATAAAAAAATCACGTAACGTTGATGGTTTGGCTGTAAATTGCAACGGAAGACTAAGCGCCGCCAAAACTCGGTTATTTTGTTTATTGCATGCAGCTCATTGAATTATCGACGCTCACTATTGGAACTTCTCGTCAACGCAGAACCATCTTTTCCTAAGAAAAGTGCCTAAAGTTTTCCCGGCTATGTCATATAGTTTAGCAACAATGAATTTTCGCCTGAAATCCGCCCTTCCCCTATAACTTCTAGCTGAATGACCCGGCAGAGTGCAACAAAAATGGTAGTGGTACGTTTTACCACGTTCTTTCGGGATCCGGTGAGAAAAAAATTTTTTTTCCGCAAAAAAGACCGTTAAAAAAGAAATAAAATTTTCGCTTATAAACAAATGGTAATATCTTCGTCAATTTTCAAGTTACCGGAAACATTCTTCAATGATCTGATAGGTCTTCTTGAGACGCTTTTTTTTGAAAAAAAAATCATCTCTTAATCTCTATTAGAACCGGAGATACAGAGAGGTTCACCTATTGAGGGAGATAATCTAATTGTTAACTAAGCGGCGCGACGTCGAACGCGATTGGCCGAGTCGCTCCCCACCGCGCGGCTCGGCGGGACTCGCTCGGCGGACGGTGCGATGTTATCCGCACCGATCTATTGAACCAGTCGTTGCAATGAGATGAATAATTCGGGAAATATGAGACAAATTGCATATCATACTCGAATGTCTAAAAAATACGCCCAAACTTTAATCATTCTAAAATGTTAATTAGATTAACAATTATGAATTAATAGGTGAAACTCTCTGTATCTCCGGTTCTAATAAAGATTAAGAGATGATTTTTTTTTTCAAAAAAAGCGTCTCAAGAAGACCTATCAGATCATCGAAGAATGTTTCCGGTAACTTGAAAATTGACGAAGATATTACCATTTGTTTAAAAGCGAAAATTTTATTTCTTTTTTAACGGCCTTTTTTGGGGAAAAAAAATTTTTTTCTCACCGGATCCCGAAAGAACGTGGTAAAACGTACCACTACCATTTTTGTTGCACTCTGCCGGGTCATTCAGCTAGAAGTTATAGGGGAAGGGCGGATTTCAGGCGAAAATTCATTGTTGCTAAACTATATGACATAGCCGGGAAAACTTTACGCGCTTTTCTTAGGAAAAGATGGTTCTGCGTTGACGAGAAGTTCCAATAGTGAGCGTCGATAATTCAATGAGCTGCATGCAATAAACAAAATAACCGAGTTTTGGCGGCGCTTAGTCTTCCGTTACAATTTACAGCCAAACCATCAACGCTACGTGATTTTTTTATAGGACCGATTTTGTAGAAAATAGTGAGATCTACAATTTTTGTCTGAAACTTTTTTCTCTAAACTTGATAAATAAAAAGAATGCGTCAAAATCAAGCATTTTCAATTGTTAATCATTTTTTATTTTCCAAACCCGGACCTACCATACACCGAGTTTTTCAGGATATGTTCTTGGGTATCCAATGAAGCTGTAAAAAAATTGGCGACTCGGACATATTCAAGAATAGAACTAGGCGAAATTTCTGTACATTCCGACTGGACTAGACAAAGACTCCTTACCGACGCTGACCCTGACAAGTGAACCCATAGGCCGTGCCACTGATTTTGTTGTCTTTCTTTTTTTTTCCCCCTCTGCGAGAACCTGACTCTTTCTCAGTGGCGCGTCGACCACTAAGCGTGCTAACCCAGGGGATGAAACGTCCTTGTGGAGCAGTCGGTCCCGTGTTTTAGTTCCGATCCAAGTGGGGTATAGGGCTGTGGGGTATAGGACACCGGGTGGGAGTAGACGCTGGACGACGCCGAATCCATGACGCCATTTTTTTCTATGGTATAGCATTGTTGAAGTGAACTTGTGAAAAAATCTGAAGCATTGGATCTCTAAAATTTTACTTGTGCTTTGAGTAAAATATTTCTAAACTTAATATATTTAGTCTTAACAGTGAATTCTATTATAATATTGACAAGAAAAGTTTGTATTTAAGCTACATTCAGAAATCGTATTAGTATAAAACTTGTAGGTTAGTCACGTAATTCTAGCTTTACACGTTCGATATTAGATATATTATTGACTGTCAAATTAGAATCTTGTATTTCGTATATCATTAATATTTACGTAAAAATGAAATGTCAATAGTTTTTCAAGATATCTAAATTTCAATGAATCAATTTAATTCTAATGTTACATTCTAAATTTAAAGTATTCTATAATATTTTACTATTTACAATATTTCAATGTCAAGATCATCGTACCCAAATGTATTAAATGAATAACACTGTACACAAGAAAATGATAATAAATTTGTTAATTCAGTGAACATTTGACTTTGGCTATGCCGATTATCACGTGATCCGAAGCATCCTTAAAATCAGGGCCTGGAATCTAGTATAGGCTGACTGGTACCGTGTTTAGTACTGCACACAACCCCGGCTCGCTTCTTGGCGCTGCAGTCGTGTGGGCGATTCGATCCCATCCGCGTCAACGCCGCCGCCATTTTTATTCGACAACACCTGTTTGCTGCGTTAGCGTCGTTTGACTTTTAAACGGAAAAAAATTTGTAGAGTAGCAAAGTGTTGTGTTTTAAATTGTTCTGACAGAACATCAGTTCAGCACAGATTTCCAAAAAACGAGAAGGATGTATTTGAAATATGGAAACTACGAACACAACATCCAAGATTCACCGAAATTAGCGACGAACACATTTACAAAGTTTATACTATATGTGCGGGGCATATTTCCAAACGGAGGATCAAATTTCTAATAGTACGAAACTGAAGAAACGTGTGTTGCCAACCATAATTTAATATAAATTCAAGTAATAATATGTTGACGATTCAAAGAAAAAAGCACACAATTTATACCTAAGAACTAAGAAAAGAAAATAATACCTGAGATACTTGTAAATAGTAATATTAAGGTGCTTTCCTAGGCAATTCCACCAGTCCTGAAAACATCGTGAAAAAATGTGATATTAAACGGAATATCTCTGCCTGGGCACCGAAATCAATGAAACAAAATACGTCGCGCAATTCTATGTGCGACTCCGAACATGTACAGCCCAAAAAATGTTCGTTTTGCGCGAAAATAGAGAAGATATCCATGAAAAACGTTTCTAAAACCGTTTTTCATGGATATCTTCTCTATTTTCGCGCAAAACGAACATTTTTTGGGCTGTACATGTTCGGAGTCGCACATAGAATTGCGCGACGTATTTTGTTTCATTGATTTCGGTGCCCAGGCAGAGATATTCCGTTTAATATCACATTTTTTCACGATGTTTTCAGGACTGGTGGAATTGCCTAGGAAAGCACCTTAAGTTGATTTTAATATTTTAATATGAATCCAAGTAAGAATATGTTATAATCAATCTAGGTATACTATATATATAAATCTAAGTAATACTAATAGTTGTAGATAATAATGTACAAACATTTATCACTCAGTTCGTAATGTAAATATTAGTAATGATGTATCAGTAATATATGACATAAATACATACGTATCAATCAGATACTCGGAGTTTTTTTATATTTTTCCTATTGAATTACTCCTTCATAAATAAGTGAAGAAATATCTCTATTTAAAATTTGAATCACCCGTCGGATTTTTCCAGATTTCTCGTTGTCGTTTTAGTACTGCACACAACCACGGCAAGGTGATTGGCGCTGATCGCAACCAAACTTTGTACCACTGTAAAGCACGGCAGATACGCTTCTATAAGGTTTCTATTCTAGGCTTAAAATAATTCTCAAATAAGGCGGTCGAATGAGAAGTAGCAGCCGACACGTCGCCATATTCGTCTCCCCACCCGTCGTCGGTCAACCATCAGCGCCCCCAGCCCTATACCCCACTTGGATCGGAACTAAAACGCGGGACCAAAATTTAACATGGCAGGTTTCCCCCCCTGTGCTAACCCGCTTGCCGCAGCACGGATGCAGCCAGTGTTGCCAGATGGGACTATTTAGCGCCAATAGGGCTATCTTTTTTACCAAGTGGCGATCAAATTTTATCCATCGGCTATAGGTAGCCAACTGGGCTACTTTTTTTTCGTCGCAGATATCAATTTGACTTCTTTTTTGTGTACACGGAGAAAAATGTGCTGTTGAATTTACTATGTGCTTAGTTGTATATGTGACAACTACTTTTTGCAGTAGAAATTACTACAATTCTAGTATTTGGTACATTGCAGCAGAGGTAAATGTTACCACAATTCTTGTCATTTCTACTGCAAAAAGTAGTTGTCACATATACAACTAAGCACATAGTAAATTCAACAGCACATTTTTCTCCGTGTAGAAAAAAAAGAAATTATGAAAAAAAAAATGAATATTGAATAAATTATTGTTGTTTTTTAATATAAATTTTTGGTAGGTAAATTAAATTCAATTAACTTTTCAATTTATTTAAAATTTTTGCCTTAAGGTACCCAGATAACAAAAGTGCCCGCACAGTGCGTGCAGAATGGCGCGCACGCGGTGCGGATCAGTCCGCACCGCGTGAGTTCAAACCACCACGCAGATGTGTCCTCCATGGAGACGCATATGGGTCGCTCACCGTGCGTCGCACGCGTGCGTGCACCATGCGATCACGCGGTGCGAGTTCATTGATGGTTTCAAAACGCGGCACGTGAAGAAGTAGGGTTAGGTTTTGCTTTTAGAAAATGACCGTTGTATATCAACGTGGATCTACTTACCAGAAGTTTATCAGAATGCAACTGCCTAATAAACTGCTCTTTCCATGAAAACTAGTTGAACCAGTAGATGAATTCGATGAAACGAAAGCACTACAGATATCATTTATCAAACAAGCTCTGAGCAACACGTGTGTCTCGGCACGAAGATGACGGACGAAGTCAAACATATTCGAATAAAACCTGCAGCAACTATCATATCGACGGCTGCGTGGAATAACCGGCTATCTCAGAGTCCGGTTGAAAAAGCGGCTATCTCAGATTTCGGTTGAAAAAGCGGCTATCTCAGAATCCATTCGAAAAAGCGACCTGTGCCTATATGAATACTATGGGCAACAGGCGCTTTTTCGAATGGATTCTGAGATAGCCGCTTTTTCAACCGGATTCTGAGATAGCCGCTTTTTCAACCGGACTCTGAGATAGCCGGTTATTCCACGCAGCCGTCGATATGTTCATTCGAACGCACATGTTGGTGCGGGGGATTTTGGATACAATGATTGTTATAGCAATAAATTATTTTTTGATCAATAATTGTACTGAAATAAATTGGTATTGAAGATTAATAGAAATATGCAGTATCAAATTCGTTTATACAGAATTTCAATTTTTTAGATTAATAATTTCGTTTTTATCAATAATTTTTATATTTTTCACTATTTGATCAGTTCAAAAATGTCTTTCTATTATTTTACCATATTATATGTATAAGTACAGTGCGGATTTTCAAAAATTTCTATATTTTGACACAGCTCATATAATATTCAAAAACCGCATTAGGGCTATTGGTGATTGCACTGCGCCTGCATATTGTCCGCATTGCGGGGTCGCACTATACCAGCATCCTGTGAACGCACGTGTGATAGCATATCGCGACTCAAATCACTCGCACTTAGCCCTCCATCACATTGCCGTTAGCGAGTGCTGGGGCCGTGATGCGTCTTCGCACGCACTCCGTGACGCGCACAGCGCGCGGGCAACGTGCAATCGCACGTTTGTTATCTGGGTACTTGCGCGCCACGACGGGGCTATTTTGGGGCTACATGCGCGAAGCAGCTAGGCTACTTCGTATCAAAAGGTTCTGGCAACACTGGATGCAGCGGGTATAGCCGGACCAACGACTAAAGGGCGCTCACTCAAGGTAATAGAGACATGCGCTGGATTAATATTTCAGTAAAAAAAAGTCGATTCAGCGAAGGGCTGAACACTTAAGAGTAACTGCTCTACGGAATTAATGCTAGTGTGACAGCCGGATTCTCAGTAGTAACTGTTCATTTTGTTTCTTGCGACAAGCGAATCTCTGAAGCGTGCTTTCATAACAAAAAAGAAGCTATTACGCCTCGTTATCTAATAATCCGACTTTCATTTTGATTTGATGCATTTGTTCATTCGAAACGTCAATAATATCTATGTACTACTGCAATGATAATCAAAGACAGTGCCGAAATCGTAGAGTTGTTTGGTTTGCTAAGTTCTATTTTCTCCCTCTTCCAACCAACATTCGAGGGAAGCCAATGCTCGAGTTCTAAATCTTGGTGTACCTTCGTCTTCGAATCAAGTGACCCGAATGGAATTGGAACCACACATTGACAATAAAATATCGACGAGTAGGATGTACGCGTCCAAAGAGAGTGACTACGAACAACACAAATTACCTACATCTAAAGTGTACGAATAATTTTATTCTCACCTGTGATTAATAATTCTCTTGTACTTGTCATGGCTGAGATTAAAGACTCTGTAATAGATTTCCATAGCAAATGAAGTTTCCTTAATCTTGCAGAGTCTTTCTACTGATCGGCAACGACGATGCAAAATATCTCTAGTCGACGTCTGATCCGCCACCAACACAGCTGATCCTTCAAGAACTCCAATCAGTACTTCAGCTGTCTCAGTTCGTTTTATTTCCAGATTACTATCTCCACAAAGTAGTTTCAATTTTTTTTCGTCCTGCAGAGTTTTTTTTTTTTTTGTTAGTAGTTATCATATACAGGGTGAGAGTGGTCCTTAATTTGGGATTGGAAAAGTTTTCATCGTTCAAGCTTCGTTTGCTTTGCACAGAAATTGAGGCTGAGACTGAAAACCAATGATTTTTTTGGTAAAGGTGAAAACTACATATAAAGGAACGGACAAGTTCACCTGCTCTTTGAGTACAAAATAAGGACGATTGCTGGTGTAGAGTGAAGGGGTAGAAACAACTGTCCCAGAGCTAACGAAGGACTCCGTGATAGAGATAATGCTTGCGTTATAAGCTGTGTAGACGAGAGCTGCCATGACAAATATCGCCAGGAATAGGGTCCGCGACGACGGAGCTTGGGGGTTCAGGGTCGTGCCTTGTTGACAAAGTGCTCCAATAGAAACTAGAAGCATTTCGCTTAGTTCCAATCGAACCTGTGGGCGACTACCTGAAAATCAATCCAACTATCAACTAAACGTATTAGGTATACTGACCATTTGCATTGCATATTCTGAAGCAATTTACAATTATTCAATAATGCATTGCATATTCTAAAGGAATTTACACTGAGAAAACTGTATTTTTCCACTGACAATATTTATTGTTCTGAGAACAAAACTTGGTATTGCTCTACTAACAATACATTGTATTTTGCTCAGAACTATACGTACGGCGACGCAGCGTACTATTCTTATAACCGGTATTTTGCTGAGAGCAATACGTATTTTGACTACAACTAAACTCGCTCGGTAATACTTGGTATTTTGATAGGAAAAATACTTTTTTCTCAGTGTACAATTATTCAATAATGTTTACAACTTGTTACAATATGCCTCTAAAAATTGACGATGTACTTGAGGGTAACAATTTTTGAAATCGTAATTTCAAATTTAAAGCAAATCAGTTACAAAATACCCTTGGATTTGTAATTGAACTGAAATCAATTCGAAATCAAAATCGATTGTAGCTAACAATGATTTCGCTCAATGGCGCAATTATGAAGAAAACTGATTTTTTTTTTTTAATCTCTCGCTTTGCAGATCTCATTTTTTGTGACGCCCCACAATATACTGCCAAGAAAATGAAATCAAAAAGTGATGAGGGTCACGGCCAGGTCGAAATGGCCTAAAACTCTTCGTATACTTAAGAGAAAATACCTGTTTCGGAATCACTCAATCGAACTTCTCTTGCGAGAACGTAAGTTAGGGCAACGGTAGTTGCAATAAGAACAAGTGCCAATACAAGCCAAACATCACTGGTGAAGGGAGCCAGAAAAATAACATTCGAACGCTTGACGATGTTTACTCTGTGGTAGATTGTTGGCCTGTAATTTCGAAAAATATAATTATTGACTGGAAAGCTGCCGAATTTATTATTACAGCTATGTTTTTGGATTGCCGTAAGGTTATCAAGAAGCATATTTGGTCCGGTTCAATTTCTTGATTTCTCCGATCAAAAGAATGTGTCCTGTGAATAAACTACGCATATTTGCAATACTCTGAAGTCTGTAGGTACTTGATAATGACAGAGAACAATAATTAATATTTCAAGATGTACTGGTCCCCTTTAGATCTCCCAGCTAGTTCCTGGGTAAGTTCGAGCAATATACTAGTTGCGGTATAATGTAAGAACGCCACCAGTAGATCTGTGTGACATGTGCACAATACGCCCGTCACCGCCCCTCCGCTAGCGTTTGAAGCAAACCTTGGGGGGTAGCTATATATGCATACATACGAGAAAATGAGCTTGATGCTATGTCTAATCTATTAACCCTTCAGCACTCGCGCTACGAGCTTTTGTGTCACACGAAGTTTCTCAACTTTCGAGGTAGAGAATCATTTTCTGCAACCTGCAGTCTGCAGAATACTAACCACACGAGTTGCAGCGCCTCATAAATGTGTGAGCTCATACATATCTGAAGACGTGAAATTAACACATACACGGAGAAAAGAGTTTACTAAACTTCCTCATACTAATATAGTAATGGATATCTGCAAATATGACGATCATTCCTATACTTTATACCAAATGTCACCATGCATAATAGAAATATTCCTAAATGCATGGTGACATTTGGTATACAGTATAGGAATGATCGTCATATTTGCAGTATATCCAACCATTACTATATTAGCAGGGCCCGGATTTCGGTGCTCTAAAAACAATATGACAGTCTAGCTAGCAGCGAGTGAATTGCTGAGAAGGCGTAGACTGCGTCACTTATATATTATATATAGGTGATTTATAATATATGTATATCGCGTTACTAATGCCATAAGGTCGTAAGCGACATTATACGACCTTTTGGTCTTCTTAAAACCAAAAGGTCGTATAATTTTTTTGTTATGCCATTCACCTAAAAATTCACAAATATGAATAAATCCATAAAAATTTTGAAAATCGAAAATTTTGGTCGATATGATCTTCTGGCTTTAGTTTTGAGAGAAAATCGGAAAAGATAAAGCCAGAAGGTCGTATCGAGCAAAATGTGAGAAATAACATTATCCACGAAAAAAATATAAATTGGAAGTGATACTAGATAAAATAGAGCGTAAAACATGAATCTTGGTCGATACGACCTTGGCTTTAGTTTAACGAAAAAATCACGAAAACTAAAGCCAGAAGGTCGTATCGACCAAAATTTCAATTTTTCCTGTTTTCTCGCTTACGATCACTTCTAACTGGTTATTTTTCGTAGAAAATGTGATTCCGAAGATTCTCAAAAATTAAAATGAAAATTAAATAGAAATAGAAATTTTTATTCTTCAATCAAAAGAATTGCAAAATTTTTTTTTATTCTGAAGAAGTGTTTATTTCATCAGATTTTTCTTTCACCGCCACTAATTCGTTTCTGTTCGTGAATAACGTAATTTTTGAAATTTTGTCGATACAACTTTCTGGCTTTGTTTAGTTTTTTTTTTTTTGGTATTATTATTATTTTTATTTATTTACTTTTATTTTTTTTTATTTTTATTTTTTCGTTTTTATTCTTCATTTTTATTTCAGAAATTATATTAAAATAAATAATATTAAAATTTCAGAAATTACGTTATTCACGAACAGAAACGAATTAGTGCAGTGAAAAAAAAATCTGATGAAATAATAGTATATTGTGCATCAAGGGAAGGAAGTGAGATTTCGCTCCCGAGCGTGTAGATAGTCGCCCGAGCCGGTCGGGGGGACTCGGCGAGCCTTCGGATTTCACCCGATCGCGAGGGCGGCTATGTACACCGAGGGAGCGAAAACTTCCGACCGTGATGCACACGATATTTTTTTTCACACATGGACGGAAGGCCGATTTCCTACCCGCAGAGAGGCACGACCACGCACGATCGCAAACGCGCAATTTTAGGTTGAGGGACAAGGAAGTCATGCTATTTCGCTTTTTATCATTTCTGATTTCACTTTCTTCTTTGCAACAAACAAACGAACGATCATGAACGACGCGCTTTTTTTCTATCATTTTGTGCGTCCGATGGCGCTGTTACCGAAAACATACGAAGCGAACTGGGAGGAAAATTCATTACTCACGGCCTTCCCTCCCATGGGAGGCAAAACTCCCCTGGTCGGTAAAACTGAACTTCCTCACCTCTCAGCGGGTAAGGAAATCGGCCTTCCTGGCCATGTGGGAAAAAAACACTTTTTCAAAATGACAAAACAAAATTTACAATTTTTTTTTATTAAAGAATAAAAATAATTTCTATTCTATTTTAGTTTTTGAGAATCTTCGGAATTACATTTTCTACGGAAAATAACCAATGATGATCGTAACCGAGAGAACAGGAAAAACTAAAATTACGGTCGATACGATCTTCTGGCTATATCTTTCCTGATTTTCTCTCAAAAATAAAGCCAGAAGGTCGTATCCGCCAAAAATTGTTTTTTTTTTGTTTGAGAATTTCAATGGAAATACGCGTTTTCGTCAATTTCCAGACGATTCAAAAAAAAAAGTTGCGGATATGACCTTCTGGCTTTAGTTGGCGTGATTTTTTCGTAAAACTAAAGCCTCCACCAAAATTCATGTTTATGCTCTATTTTATCTACTATCACTTCCAATTTATGTTGTTCTCATGGATAATGTTATTGCTCACATTTTGGTCGATACGATCTGGCTTTATCTTCCCCGATTTTCTCTCAAAACTAAAGCCAGAAGGTCGTATCGAAATAAATTTTTCGATATTCAACATTTTGATGGATTTATTCATATTTGTGCATTTTTAGGCGAATGGCACGAAAAAAAAATTATACGACCTTCTGGTTTTAAGAAGACCAAAAGGTCGTATATTGTCGCTTACGATCTTATGGCATTAGTAACGCGATGTATATATATATTATAGAATCACTTATATATAATATAAGTGACAGTATATGCCTTCTCAGCAATCCACTCGCTGCTAGCTAGACTGTCATATTGTTTTTAAAGCACCGAGATCCGGGCCCTGTATATTAGTGTGAGGAAATTTAGTAAACTCTTTTCTTCGTGTATTTTCCAACAGACGTAGTATATTGTAGTGGTATATCAGTACGCTTTTTACCACAGCAGTTTTATAATATGTTAAAGTCAGCATTTTGTCAGCCAGTGCCCCCTCACAGTTGATGCAGTCAAGCTATAACAGCACGGATTTGTCAGATCCTAGGTTTGTTCGTCTCTGAGCGTTCAGAAAACAAACCTCCACAATGAGTAGGCAAATATCTGATACTGCGAGAATTGGTTAAGTACCGAATTATTTTCCTTATGAGGTATTTTCGCTCATCCGGGACACTTTTCTGCGAGTAGGTTGCCGATTTGGTGCCACCCTTGATTTTGGTTCTTGGCCCACCCCCAAGAACGAATCCAGAGTGATACGTCCAGCTGATTTTGAACGATTCCGAATTTACCCGGCTTGCAAAATATGAAGAAAGCTGATTTTTGGTGCGTGGGACGATCTTAAGGGCCTTTCCTACCCAATCCACAACATTGTAATAAACGCGTGCAGAAGGTGCTATTAAACGGAATATCTCTGCCCGGTCACCGAAATCAATTAAACGAAATACGTCGCGCAATTCCGTGTGCGACTCCGAACATGTACAGCCCAAAAAATGTTCGTTTTGCGCGAAAATAGAGAAGATATCCATGAAAAACGTTTCTAAAACCGTTTTTCATGGATATCTTCTCTATTTTCGCGCAAAACGAACATTTTTTGGGCTGTACATGTTCGGAGTCGCACATAGAATTACGCGACGTATTTCGTTTCATTGATTTCGGTGCCCAGGCAGAGATATTCCGTTTAATATCACATTTTTTCACGATGTTTTCAGGACTGGTGGAATTGCCTAGGAAAGCACCTTAAACTAAGACTTATATAACGTCGGTTTTGATGATCAGACAAATATTTTTGAATAGTGATTCGCAATCGGAAGACTCCCATCTTATCAGCTGTGAGCCCAACGTTGTTTCACGCACGATTGGAGGCCAACAAAATTTGAAGTCCATGCCACGGTTGATCTAACATTGAATTATCACAACTGCTTCTGCTTTGACTGCATCAAAGTATGAGACCTAATAGGATCAACAATAGTATCTTTCATTTAATTGTCCATTCAAAGTCCTGACTATGACAAGACAGATTTACTAAGAAATTCTATTTGGATACGACGGTCTTTCAAAAATACCCCCTTAAGTGAATAACTCAAAGCTTACTAACCGATGAACCAAAATTGGAAACGTTCGGTGTCCCACTGCGGTGATAGCACCAGGTCCAATAACGGCGACATTTCCATCATGGTTCACAAGCCCCAATGTGGACGAATTCAGATGCAAGTTATAGCTGAACAAATTGAAAAATTTATTGTTAAACATTTTGTACATGGTCATGCAATAGAAACTCTCGAAATACCCGCCTTGGCAGTTTTTAAAACGGGGAATAAAACAGCTACCCTCATGCAGCAGCTATTCAGAGAGTTACTACTATACATACTGCGGTTTAATTCAAAAAGCCAAGTGGAGGAAAGGGCGCGGCACATCAGGAATCCAAGGTAAAAACATAGTTAAGATTGTACGCGTACAACGTAGTGAGTCGAAATAAAGGGTAAATTTTTCATCTTTGAAATAAAAAAAAATAATTGTGTAAATTGATATATTTAATTTATATCTTATTTAAGGGGAGACTTCGGTGAAATTTTTGGCAAAAACAGGTTTTTTAATTCTTAAAACTTTGAAAAGACGTGTATAAAAAAATCCTTGCAGCAGTTTTTGAATAATTTCAGTATAGATAGTGAAAAAAAGTTTCAGCCTCCTGCGATTAAAGTGTATGCGCAAGGAATTTTTGACAGCGGTAAGAAAAATCTTCTTCGCAAGGTTCCTTGCGCTTACATTTTCATCGCAGGAGGCTGAAATTTTTTTTCACAGTCTATACTGACAGTATTTAAAAACTGCTGGAAGGATTTTTTTATACAACCTCTAATAGCGATTTTCAAAATTTCACCGAAGTCTCCCCTTAAGGTGATGCGATACCCGTCGGCGAACTCCCGATTGAGCGTCAAGAACGCGTATTTTCTAGCGCCAAACCCCAAGAAATAATACGAAAGCGTAGATTACTTTTCCCGTCGCGAATATTGTACAAATGCAATATTGTGATATATCGATTTACTTCTCAATGCTTCTACAATGGTGGAAAGTCCTTCTTATACGTGTACTATTGCACAAAAATGTGTGAGGTGCCAAAATAAGAGCACGTGTCACTGACCACAAAAAAAAAACAATTTACGATGGTCGCAAAATGAGGGACTTTCCACCATTCTATATTACTTGAGCAATTCGCTGTCAAAATATGAATCGATTTTGTTCATTAGTTTATTAATGAAACGAAATCTACGAATCAGGTAATCGTGGTCGTCAAGAACGAGTATTGCATCACCTTAAGGTGCTTTCCTAGGCAATTCCACCAGTCCTGAAAACATCGTGAAAAAATGTGCTATTAAACGGAATATCTCTGCTTAGGCACCGAAATCAATGAAACAAAATACGTCGCGCAATTCTGTGGGCAATTGCGAACACGCACGGCCCAAAACATGTCCGTTTTATGCTGAAATAGAAAAGATATGTATGAAAAACGCGTATTTTTGGCACGTGGTGATATATATCGATCGGAATGATTGCGAGTTAGTTGTTTTCGAGAGTTTTTGAGGTATCGGTGACGGTTCAGAGATGGCGTGGCGCACGAATCAACGAGTCGGATCACTGTTTGATAAACTGGACAAAATGGGCTGTCAGTGATAAATACGCGTGTATTCTAAAGTTGCCATAGAAAAATGTTGTTATTGTGGTCAGGATACACAGAATTAGTCTTCTGTGTATCCTGACCACAATAACAACATTTTTCTATGACAACTTTAGAATTTATCACTGACAGCCGATTTTGTCCAGTTTATCGAACAGTGATCAGACTCGTAGATTCGTGCGCCACGCCATCTCTGAACCGTCACTGATACCTCAAAAACTCTCGAAAACAACTAACTCGCCATCATTCCGATCGATATATATCGCCAAGTGTCAAAAATACGCGTTTTTCATACATATCTTTTCTATTTCAGCATAAAACGGATATGTTTTGGGCCGTGCGTGTTCGTAATTGCCCACAGAATTGCGCGACGTATTTTGTTTCATTGATTTCGGTGCCCAGGCAGAGATATTCCGTTTAATAGCACATTTTTTCACGATGTTTTCAGGACTGGTGGAATTGCCTAGGAAAGCACCTTAAGACCATTCAAAGTTCGCTAAAGCTGTTTATATAATTATTTTTAAAAAAATCAAACTTTATCTGACTTCGGTATTTATTTGCAAGAAATACATCTGGAAACACCGCATCTAACAGCTGTGTGTGTTGTTGTAGTCAAGCAGTGTTTGATTATAACCCTAAAAATTATTTTTTATAATGAGTGATCAACAACAACAATTCAGACACTATGGGCGGTTTTGCAAATAAAAATACCCTGGCGAAAATGGAGTGTGCAAAGAGATGTTCAAGAGGTGTTCGCGAAGTGTCTGCACGCTTCGTGAAATGTTTGGTCACAGCTCGCGAACAGCTAGTGAACACTTTGAGCAATGACCACTCCCAAACACTTTGTGCACACGTCACGCACACTTTGATTCCTAGTTTGTGCACATCTGGTGCACATTTGTTAGAAGCTTAGAGGATGAACATTTGCGCACATTCCCAATACATAAGGTGATACCTTTTCCACACATTCTGTTCACATTACTATAACACTATAGTGCTTCCGAATAAGTCGCACAGTGCATGGTCATTTCATGCACGCTTTGATCTCCAATAACATGGGTATCAGATCGAACGATTTCCGGTAGGTGGCGACAGACGGAAAAATATTTCTCACTAGCAGTAAACTGGATCGACGTTTGTATATAAGGAAGATGCATTGACAATACCCTAACAGCACGGAACATTGCAGCAATGTCTCAGCAACATTGCTAAATTTCATTTCCATTGTATTGCACTACAATGTTGCTGCAAGATCTCTGCAATATAACATTTGCAACATTGCACTGCAATGTTGCCGCAAGGTTCCTGCAATACAACTTTGTTATATTTATATGTTCACGCATGTGAAAACTTGAAAAGTCAATTTTC
Source organism: Tenthredo mesomela (assembly GCA_943736025.1). Taxonomy (NCBI): domain Eukaryota; kingdom Metazoa; phylum Arthropoda; class Insecta; order Hymenoptera; family Tenthredinidae; genus Tenthredo; species Tenthredo mesomela. The sequence continues at coordinate 11,478,518 of OX031014.1, forward strand.
CATGTATTAATCAAACGGACAAAATAATTACGGACAAAAACGGACGCTCATAATTAACTGTAACTTGAATGCCATATGGTGACAGAATTTATCACTAGATTTCATCATTTATTTTTATTTCACTGAAAATTAACCCGCCACGGGTCAACAGTTACAATTATATACATATTCCCAGATAACAAAAGTGCCCGCACAGTGCGTGCAGAATGGCGCGCACGCGGTGCGGATCAGTCCGCACCGCGTGAGTTCAAACCACCACGCAGATGTGTCCTCCATGGAGACGCATATGGGTCGCTCACCGTGCGTCGCACGCGTGCGTGCACCATGCGATCACGCGGTGCGAGTTCATTGATGGTTTCAAAACGCGGCACGTGAAGAAGTAGGGTTAGGTTTTGCTTTTAGAAAATGACCGTTGTATATCAACGTGGATCTACTTACCAGAAGTTTATCAGAATGCAACTGCCTAATAAACTGCTCTTTCCATGAAAACTAGTTGAACGAGTAGATGAATTCGATGAAACGAAAGCACTACAGATATCATTTATCAAACAAGCTCTGAGCAACACGTGTGTCTCGGCACGAAGATGACGGACGAAGTCAAACATATTCGAATAAAACCTGCAGCAACTATCATATGTTCATTCGAACGCACATGTTGGTGCGGGGGATTTTGGATACAATGATTGTTATAGCAATAAATTATTTTTTGATCAATAATTGTACTGAAATAAATTGGTATTGAAGATTAATAGAAATATGCAGTATCAAATTCGTTTATACAGAATTTCAATTTTTTAGATTAATAATTTCGTTTTTATCAATAATTTTTATATTTTTCACTATTTGATCAGTTCAAAAATGTCTTTCTATTATTTTACCATATTATATGTATAAGTACAGTGCGGATTTTCAAAAATTTCTATATTTTGACACAGCTCATATAATATTCAAAAACCGCATTAGGGCTATTGGTGATTGCACTGCGCCTGCATATTGTCCGCATTGCGGGGTCGCACTATACCAGCATCCTGTGAACGCACGTGTGATAGCATATCGCGACTCAAATCACTCGCACTTAGCCCTCCATCACATTGCCGTTAGCGAGTGCCTGGGGCCGTGATGCGTCTTCGCACGCACTCCGTGACGCGCACAGCGCGCGGGCAACGTGCAATCGCACGTTTGTTATCTGGGTTGATGTCAATCTTCACGAGTCAAAGTTTGTAACAGGCGACGTCAGTTGATCAACGAAGTTAAGCACTATCATCTGCGACCAGAATTTGGATGGGTGACCCACATGAATAAATACAATTAGTCTGTGAATAGAAAATTTCGAACACCCCGAAATATTACGAGGCTGAAGCTAGCAGCCAGAGTTAGCAGCCGAACGGGCGTTCAACGTTGAACGCCTATGCACAGCAGCGTTCGGCTGCTAACTCTGGCTGCTAGCTTCAGCCTCGTCGAAATATTCACTGTGCTCGACCGCTCAAAAAAGAATCAGTTGTGGGTAAAAAAATCTCTATCCGGTGTTTTTTATGCATCCAAGGCAGGATGGTAACCAAAAAAATAATTATATTCCCATATCGTGGTCTGGACATTTTGAACAGGTCAGTCAAACTAAATGTACACCTTATGCACAGTTGATGCACATTTGCCGCAGAACTCGAGTACACTTGGTGCACACTTCATGCACACTTCCATCTGCACATCTTGTCACACTTCGATGTTTCAATTTACATTTCCAGCACACCTCATTCAATGCTTCTTTCACACCTCGGTCCCATTACCCGAACTTCTTAATTCAACCTTCGTTCACATTTGGTTTCACACTTCATTTTCGCCAGGGTATCAGTGATAGTATGAAAAATAAACCTACTGAAGCAAGCAATAATTATTTAATTTCAAATTGAGCGCCACTTTTCGTTCAACGTTGCCAAACTTTCACAACCCATGTATATCATTCATTTTTAATCATGCCTGACAGATAATTTAGTTCATTCTCGATTATTCCAATTAAAATATCTCCAAACTTACACGGTAGAATACTCTTTTTATAATTTTTACGTAATCTACGAGAATTGAATAATATAAACGTCAGTTTTCTAGATTTCAATCTATAGCAGTCATGGTTGAATTATATGAAAAATGTGTGTTTTGAACGGGATCGCCCATATAGTTTGCATGTTAATTATTCAGTTTGCATGTTAATTATTCAGTTTTCGAAAATTAATCATGCAAAAACTATACGTCAGATCTTACTCAAAAAATTAAAAAAATTGCGGTGATCCGTGGGCGAGCTAGGTGGTCTCGGGTGTAAGTCCCCGGATAGGCGTCCGTAGATCCTGGGTTCGATTCCCGGATCGTCCGTTAATTTTTCTCATCAAAAATTATTTCAATTCAAAAAATTAAATTATACGTATTTAATATCGATTAATAACATAATCAAAATTCAGCTCGTGATCTTAAACACAACCTACCTTAAAACGACAACCTTACAACCTTAAAACGATTTCAAACAGATATTTCGACTCATACCATATGTGAATTTATCGGACCAGTCGAACCAAATTTTTTTTTTTTTTTTTAAGTCTTCTAACTGAATCTCACCTCTATATAGAGCGTGCAATCTCCAGATAGACCGAAAAAAACGGAAGTGCATCATAATTATTTTTTCAAGTAAAAATTCCTTCAGCCTGGGTTTGAACCGGGACCGCATTTGTACTGCGACGCCTTGTCCAATTAGACCACTAAAGGACTGAAGGAATCTTTACTTGAATTTCATGTTATTGTCATTGACCTCTTAGTCCACAGGTCTGTGTTTATTTCATTAAGTAGTGACTCTATCGTTCGAAACCTATTAATTCATACCATATGTGAATTTATCGGACCAGTCGAACCAAATTTTTTTTTTTTTTTTTTTTTTTAAGTCTTCTAACTGAAGCTCACCTCTATATAGAGCGTGCAATCTCTAGATAGACCGAAAAAAACGGAAGTGCATCATAATTATTTTTTCAAGTAAAGGTGAAAAAACCCAGGCTGAAGGAATTTTTACTTGAAAAAATAATTATGATGCACTTCCGTTTTTTTCGGTCTATCTGGAGATTGCATGCTCTATATAGAGGTGAGCTTCAGTTAGAAGACTTGAAAAAAAAAAAAAAAAAAAATTTGGTTCGACTGGTCCGATAAATTCACATATGGTATGAATTAATAGGTTTCGAACGATAGAGTCACTACTTAATGAGATATTTCGACTCCCGTGAAAAAATATTCTGATCAGACCTGATATGACCTGATAAGGCCATATCAAAATTTTTGATATATCTATATCTGGTCTGATATGATCTGATATGCCCATATATAAATTTTGATAGGTCCTGATATGGCCTGATATGAAAATTGGCCATATCAGGCCATATCAAGCCTTATCAACTTGATATGCCCATATCAAGCTTGATATGACTTGATAAGTTCATATATAATTTTTTTATATGTCCTGATATGGCCTGATATAATCTTATATGAGCATATATACTTTGATATACTTATTAACAAAATTCTGATCAGGCCTGATATAACTTGATAAGACCTGATATAGCCTGATAGGATATGTATATTTTGATGTACTTGTGGAAAAATATTTCTGATCAGGCCTGATATAATTTGATAAGCCTTGATATGGGCATATGTAACAGTTATTTTTGTGTTTCTTTTGTATAAAAATTTTCGTCTCTAGCCTGATCTAGACAGATACGGCCATATCTAGTCTAATATGTTCACATATAGTTCTCTGGTATGGCTTGATAAGTTCTGATATGAGCAATAATACTTCAATATAATGGTTTAACGGATTTTACGAGAAAAAAATAGAAACAATAAATTTTTAAGCTTATTTATTTTATTATCAAACCATTCAATTATTATATATAGATAGGGTTATATATAGTCTGATATGGCCGTATCAGGCTATATCAATCTGAATCTAATTATATATAATCTGATATGCCCATATCAGGCCATATCAATCTGACAATGAATCCAACTATATATAATCTGATATGCCCATATCAGGCCATATCAGGTCTGATATGGCCAATTTTTATATCAGGCCATATCAGGTCTGATATGGACGGTTTATATCAGGCCTGATATGGTCTGATCAGAATATTTTTTCACGGGCTGTTTATTAGATAGAAAAAATTATGTCATCGATGTATGTCGATATTATATACATTTTTGCATTATTTCTATAATAAGTTATTTGAATTGATGGAAATGCAAGCACTATTTTTTCCACAATACCCGACAAGATTTCTAGAAATATCATTGATGTATGTGAAGAAAAACTATGCTTATTGAATAAGGACCAAGTTTGGATAGTTCCATTGATTCATTTTTCAAATTGTTAAGAGGCGTCGCGTCGTGTCTCACTCTTCCCTTCATTATAATACATAGTGCAAGTACTTACTTTGATTTTAGTACGTGGAGAAGAAGTTTCACGATTTCGGTGTCATAAGTTGAGTAAACAGAGTCTCTCGAGTCCATAGCTACACCTTTAAACGAAACAGGTCTGTCATAGACTGGTTTGAAATTTTTTCACACACCATTTCATATGAAACAGTACTTCGTTAGTAATCAAAATAGAGTGCTAGCTCTCTCGGCAGTCCCCAGTTGACTTTTCATTCGTTTACCGCCTCTTTGGCGCTCGATTTGACGGCATGACAGTCAGATGTACGAGGTAAGGCATGAGCGACATTCCTTAACGTATAAAATATAAAGCGAAATATATAAACACTGGAAATCCGCTGTTATTTCGTGTCCTTCCAGGACAAACATGGATGAAATTAATTTATTTTTTTTCATAAAGTTTGAATTTTGACACCTAATGTATTGGAACCACCTACTCTCTAAATTTGAATTATTGAAAATCACTAACAATCAGTGAATATTCACTGGTTTGCAGTGATAAGTATGCCACTGATTCAATTAGTGGCATATTTATAACTGCAAACCAGTGACTATTCACTTATTTCACTAATTCAAATTTTAGAGAGTAATGAAGAAAATCTACTTGAGCATGGTTATTTCCTGAACTACTGAACAGAACTTAACAAAACTTGACAAAATTTGCAATGTTAGAAGCATTTCAAAGTGTAATGATTTTGGCTTGTTTCGAACTTTTCCTGCTTATTTTTAGATTTAATTTCGAGACATTTACGTTTGCCTTCTTGAATCCGGCAGTTGTTCGCTCGTGAAAGAAATTATTCCTTCACTTTTAGGAAAGAGTTGGTATAGTATAAAATTGAGTGAGCTTGATGTCCCCCCAGCATCGCCAATCGAGGTTAAGATTATAGTCCAGTCAAATTGTCGCTCAAAATGGGTTGAATAAACATTAAATTATGTAGTTTGGAGACTCTTAGGGATCGAAAGGGGGGTGCATTCTGAGCTTAAGTTTCAATTTGAGGGGTTCTCCGAAGGTCAGCTGACCCCCTTCTCGATAAAAACGCGTTTAATTCGATATCTCGAGAACGGTAAGTGTTAGGCAAAAAATTGTAGAGACCTCTTCTCTTCTAAATTGAATTTACTAACTTTTTTACTCGAAACTTTTTTTTGTCACATCAATATTTTCCAAGTTGTTACTCCCGAAAGGCAAAAAAATTATTTTTCTTTCTCCCTATTTTTCATTTTTCGCCATTTTCTCCCCAATCGTTCACTTTTGTGAAATTTTTCTAGTTATCAAAGTTGTAGATCTTTCAATTGCAAACAACTTTTGTCCAAAACTTTTTTCTCTAATACCAATACCTTCGGAGTTACAGCTTACTTTACCGAGCGAAATCCGCGCCATTGTCGCGGTATCATCGACACCAGTGAGTATTCAGTACTTGAAAGAAATATTAAAGTATAATTCCATGATCATTTATTAGCCAACTTACCTGTATAAAAAGGTGAATCGATTAACCCTTTAAGGGACAGTGGTACACATATCGTCGGCTGGGAGGAAAAACGTGCTATCTCAGCTTCGCTGTGAAGAAGGTGCCATCTCAGATTTGACTTGAAGAAGGTGCTATCTCAGCTTCGCCGTGAAAAAGGTGCTATCTCAGATTTGATTTGAAGAAGGTGCTATCTCCGTATATGGAGATATGGAGATAGCACCTTCTTCAAGTCAAAACTGAGATAGCACCTTCTTCAAGTCAAATCTGAGATGGCACCTTCTTCCTCCCAGCCGACGATATGTACCACCTTTTTTTTTTTTTTACCTTTTTTTTACCACCTATGATTTCGAAAATTTGTTCCATAGAAAAATGTGCCCCTCAAAGGGTTAAACAACTCGATCTGAGACAGCCATGTTTTCTTCGCAATCATTTAAATATTGTATTTCTTCAATTTGGGCATTAATGCAAAACAAACTGTGGCAAAGCGTGCGGATGTAGAAAGGCTGGCCTGTATTGCTCAGTGATTTGTATAAATTGCCAAGAGAACTCTTGTTCGAATGTCGCTAATATTGTTGACGCAATGGACGAGGACAACGTATGCCCCGATACCGTCAGTGCCCCTAGTGATACAAACGAATCACAGCCATCCACCTCGGGTGCTTAATTTCACGAACTTTACATAGTATTATGTATCAATAAATGTGTGGAGCAGTTTTAATTATTCATTTGCTTCTTTTTCTAATCCTTATTCACATTACTATCCCATTGAATGCAATAAAAAATACCCCAATTGAAAAAATACAATATTGAAATGATTGCGAAGAAAACATGGCTGTCTCAGATCGAGTTGTTTAATCGATTCACCTTTTTATACAGGTAAGTTGGCTAATAAATGATCATGGAATTATACTTCAATACTTCTTTCAAGTACTGAATACTGACTGGTGTCGATGATATCGCGACAATGGCGCGGATTTCGCTCGGTAAAGTAAGCTATAACTTCGAAGCTATTGGTATTAGAGAAAAAAGTTTTGGACAAAAGTTGTTTGCAATTGAAAGATCTACAACTTTGATAACTACAGTACTCGTCAATTGAAGTGGGACAAGGTATTTTTTTCGGATTTTTTCGAAAATTGAACCGATTTCGGAAAATCAAAATTTCACATTCTATGAAATTTCATAACCCTTCGAATGAGACTAGTTTCATCCCGATCGATTAAGAATTGGCCGATTGCCAGAGGACTTCCTAGATTGGTGATAATCGGGGTTTCGGGAACACCCCGAAAAATATTAGTGGATGTTATCGTACCCTTTGGTACCTCATACCAATCGAAAGGGCAGCTCTTGAGATGCAAAAAACACCCCCGTTCGTCGCCGTCGGATAACTCGTCGAGAGGATATGCGTCCAGGAAGTTAAAATCGTTCATCGGTGATAACTCTGGAACGCTTCGCTCGATTCCACTGAAATTTGTTGTGGAGTCGTTTTTTATTATGCCCTCAAATCTCACTTAAGTGTGGTTGCGCTAATTGTCCTCGCAGAGGAGACCCAGGTACTTCCTGAGCGCAAGGTTTCGTTTATCGACATTTTTCGCATTGAAATACTTTGAATCCAGGGCTAGAAGTTAGTGATTGTTAAAGGTGAAGTTTCAACGATTAAAATGCGTGGTCATACAATATCGCAGATGACCCCCATAAACAGCGGGAAGTTTATGAAAAACGAGAACGAAATCGTGTACCCGCGAGATTTCGATGCAGAGTTACTCGCCGATGTTCACTTGTCTCGCTAAAGGGGAGGCCGCGACCATCCCTACTCATCTCTCTGATCAATGCTTTAGGCTTCATTGAAGCTTTTGTAAGAGTTTTCAATGATAAATAATTATCAATTCATAATTCGATGGACTAATACCATACGGGCGTAGGTGCCAAAAAAAAATTCGTATTTTTAAATATCAAAGGGATAGAGAAAAAAAATTTCTTCTTTCACTTACTTTATTTCCTTTAATAATAATTAATAATAATAATAATAATAATTAATTAATAATAATATAATTAATATAATTAATATTAATTAATTAATATTATTAATTAATTATTATTAATTAATAATAATTAATAATAATTATTAATTAATTATATAATAATTTTTTGATATTAAAAATTCGAAAAAAAAAAAAAAAAAAAATAAATAAGTAGGAAAGGAAATAAAGTAAGTGAAAGAAGAAATTTTTTTTCTCTATCCCTTTGATATTTAAAAATACGAATTTTTTTTTGGCACCTACGCCCGTATGGTATTAGTCCATCGAATTATGAATTGATGATTATTTATCATTGAAAACTCTTACAAAAGCTTCAATGAAGCCTAACGCATTGATCAGAGAGATGAGTAGGGATGGTCGCGGCCTCCCCTTTAGCGAGACAAGTGAACATCGGCGAGCAACTCTGCATCGAAATCTCGCGGGTACACGATTTCGTTCTCGTTTTTCATAAACTTCCCGCTGTTTATGGGGGTCATCTGCAATATTGTATGACCACGCATTTTATTCGTTGAAACTTCACCTTTAACAATCACTAACTTCTAGCCCTGGATTCAAAGTATTTCAATGCGAAAAATGTCGATAAACGAAACCTTGCGCTCAGGAAGTACCTGGGTCTCCTCTGCGAGGACAATTAGCGCAACCACACTTAAGTGAGATTTGAGGGCATAATAAAAAACGACTCCACAACAAATTTCAGTGGAATCGAGCGAAGCGTTCCAGAGTTATCACCGATGAACGATTCTAACTTCCTGGACGCATATCCTCTCGACGAGTTATCCGACGGCGACGAACGGGGGTGTTTTTTGCATCTCAAGAGCTGCCCTTTCGATTGGTATGAGGTACCAAAGGGTACGATAACATCCACTAATATTTTTCGGGGTGTTCCCGAAACCCCGATTATCACCAATCTAGGAAGTCCTCTGGCAATCGGCCAATTCTTAATCGATCGGGATGAAACTAGTCTCATTCGAAGGGTTATGAAATTTCATAGAATGTGAAATTTTGATTTTCCGAAATCGGTTCAATTTTCGAAAAAATCCGAAAAAAAATACCTTGTCCCACTTCAATTGACGAGTACTGTAGAAAAATTTCACAAAAGTGAACGATTGGGGAGAAAATGGCGAAAAATGAAAAATAGGGAGGAAGAAAAATAATTTTTTTGCCTTTCGGGAGTAACAACTTGGAAAATATTGATGTGACAAAAAAAAGTTTCGAATAAAAAAGTTAGTAAATTTAATTTAGAAGAGAAAAGGTGTGTACAATTTTTTGCCTAACACTAACCGTTCTCGAGATATAGAATTGAACGCGTTTTTATCGAGAAGGGGGTCAGCTGACCTTCGGAGAACCCCTCAAATTGAAACTTAAGCTCAGAATGCACCCCCCTTTCGATCCCTAACAGTCTCCAAACTACATAATTTAATGTTTATTCATTTGACAATTTGACTGGACTATTATTTGCTCATAGAAACCAAACAGCTTTTGTATGAAATTTTTTTTTTATGAGAGTTCCTGTTATCCTATTTCTGCTTTGGAAAAAAAAAAATTTGTCCCGAAACATTGTTTTATGATTCGCTTTATTTCTTGGATATTAAGAAATGTGACTTTAAATGCCTCGCCTTGTTAATAGTATATTACTCACTTAGGGAGGGAAAGTAGGCTAACCCAAACTGCGTGTGAGATTGACACCCGAGCCGAAGGCGAGGGTGACAAAAACGCAGTTTGGGATGGCCTTTTTGACTCCCGTGTGAGGTATACTATTTTTCACCACCCCCTGCATCGGAAAGAACGACTTCCCGCTCACGCAATGGAGCGAAAGTCGTACTTTCCGTGCAGGTGTGGTGAAAACATAATTGGTAGGATTTGTAGAATAATGACTGAATCCTGATTAGTTTTATCAACACTAAAAGCAGATCTGCAGATTAAGAACTCCATAATAATAAATAAGACAGGGAATCACTAACAATGAGATTTTAGGCACTGATTATTGCCTGTATTTCAACGTTCAGCTTGTAATATAGGTTTCGGTGAGAAATTACTTGATGCGTAAATGCTTTTAGTGTTCAGTAAGTTTTAGACGTAAGCCTAAACTATTTCTTATTGATATTTTCAAGTGATGAAATTTTCACCTGTATGTACAGTAGGGTGGTTCAAAAAAGACCTAATTTCTCAGATGCTGCTGCTCATCCGTGAATATGTTGTTTGTGATTTTTAAAAATTATTCTATTTTTTTGAGCCCTATTAGACAATATGTACTACTGCCTCAGTGAAGTTGAAATTTCGAAATTTTGCCATTTTTGGCAATTTCAAAGTTCTCAGATGAAAGTGCTCATCTGGCTACCTCGAGATTCTCATTCAATGAGCATGTTGGTTCAAGATGAGACTCGTACGATAATATTTAGTACTGCCTCGGAGACATTGGAGTTTTTACAATATTTTGCATTTTTTCGGAGATTCGATCGCCAGGTGCTGCTCATGAGACAGTTTCATCTTACCAATATAAGGAAGAAATCCAAGCAGTTTGCATAGTCTGCGGGACCATTTTTACTACTGCCTCATTGAGGGCGACTTTCCTTCAAGTAAAATTAGTAACATGAGGCAGTAGTAAAAATGGGCCCACAGACTGCAAACTTTGTGTACTTCTTCCTTAAAATGGTAAGAAAAGACTGTCTCATGAGCAACACCTGACGATCTAATCTCTAAGAAAACCCCTAAATAGTGAAAAAACTTCATTGTCTCTGAAGCAGTACTAAATATTATCGTACGCGTCTCATCTCTCATCTTGAACCAACATCCTCATTGAATGAGAACCTAGAGGTAGCCAGATGAGGACTTTGATCTGAGAACTTTGAAATTGCCAAAAATGGCAAAATTTCGAAATTTCAACTTCACTGAGGCAGTAGTAAATATTGTCCTATAGAGCTCAAAGAAATGAAATAATTTTTCAAAATCACAAACAACATATTCACGAATGAGCAGCAACATCTGAGAAATTAGGTCTTTTTTGAACCACCCTAATGTACAGTCAAGGAATCTGATCCTGAAGCGCCGTGCTTGAGGTAATCGAGCAACCGAACATACACGTTGTTTTTAATTGTGTTCAAGTTGGTATGAAATTGAAGCAACCTCTGCTCCCGCGATACATCAGTGTTCTTTTCTGCGCGGGATAGGGGACCTCGTTTGTGAAATTATTACCTAATAAAGTATTGAAAGTTATGTGAATTGACGTTCTGTGGCAGAAAAATAAACGAAGTCCCCTATCCCCCTATATATAGAGCAGACCACTGATGTATCGTCTGGGCAGATGTCGCTTTAATTTCATACCAACTTGAAGACAATTAAAAACAACGAGTATGTTCGTTTGCTCGATTACCACAAACACGGCGCTTCAGAATAAGATTCCTTGACTGTATATAAGAAAGATTATTGTATTTACAGTGCTAAAAATACACTTTGGTACAAGTAACGTTGTGTTTTATGAGATGCTATCAGTTCTTTTCAATAGGACGTATTCACCCTGTATAAGGCTGATTATTATTAAACTGTGATTTTTCTGATCAGATTTTTTTGAAATTCTGTTAGGGGTTTACGAGTTTCCGAAGAAACTAAGATTAAGTATTGCGGCGAAAAGTTGATAGAATGTATCCTAATTAGTCAAAGAACGTTTTCTTACGAGACTTGCAATGGGAAGGGTAAAAAAATATTCTCAGTTGAATCACCCTCACCATGAACGATCAACATGATGTTATTGGAAAAGTAAGAATGAATTGTTTGAAGTGCTTCACCCATCCAATGCATGGAATGATGCAACGCACAGAGTTTAAGGAAAGGCATGTTCTCCAATAATATTTCGAACTTTGTTGATAAGCAGTAGCTGCTGAGTATACGTTCAACGATAAGACACCGTATTGACAAATTCAAAAGAAGGTGCTGCACGCAACGTAAATATTTCAGACTGACAGTTTTTTCAGCTTATCGCAATGGCTGACTCAGATAGAAGCCGCGTGCATTTTTTATAACCAGACTAAGATACAAAGAATCTCTTGTACTTCGGAGTGACACATTGAAGGACTCCAAGGTTGCGTACAGGTTGTGTCAACATAATAATCAATAAGAGGAATTGAACAACGTCAAGGAGCTATTCGCCCTTCGTGGTAGTTTGGGCTCTTTTCCTCGATAAAGATAATTGAAATATTATACAAAGAATATTTCATAAGAAAGTAGAGTTTGTACATTTGTCAACACATTGAGTATATGGTTATCTTAACCCTTTCATGCAAACATTTGTCTATGAAATTTATTTAATTAATTAATTAATTAATTTATTTGCATGAAATATATGTTATAATATTAAAAAACTGAATTAGAAAAGGTGTTGTTATATTATGCAGGCCCGGATTAACCATAAGGCTAATAAGGCTATAGCCTTAGGCCCTCGAAATTTGCGGCCCTTCAATTTTCAAAATTAATTCTTTCCGAATAGGATTTAATTTTTCTTAAATTATACTGTGAACATTCAATTGTAATCGACAAAGAGTTACCTGAATTGAGTTTATTTTTCCGTGGGCGCTTTTTAAATTTCATCTATTGAATCTACATTCGGCCTTTTTTGCAGAGTAGCCTTAGGTATCGCGACTACTTAATCCGTGCCTGATATTATGTTGTTATACAACAACACTATGCAACAAAGGGTTAACTCCAGAGATGCAGTCTGGAGCTTTCAATGGATTGTAAGACACCTGTACAGAATCTCAATATAAGTCTTAGAAAAATGAGATCTTTCAATTTTAATTTGGTATAATTAAGGGCAAGGGAAGGATGACCGTCATTTTGCTGTCATAGAGCTGACGATTTTTATTTTGAGTGTTTTACTGTGACATTCGCTTCATATTATTCGTCAGGAGATTTCGTAGCGCCAGGTTTTCAAGAACTAACACAGAGGTGGGTTTTATAAAAAAAATAGTACATTGTGCACCAAGGTCGTAAAGTGGAACTTTTAAGGCCGAGTGCGATGTTTTAAGTATGAGTCGTAGACGAGCGCGCGAAGCGTGCGAGGCGAAGACGAGTACTGAAAACATCGTGCGAGGCGTTAAAAGGCCCACCTCCATGGTGCACACGATACTTTATATAACGCAAGCATATTTTTCTCGCTATTTGATGCCTCTGTATAGGACCTAAAAGTGGTACTTTTAAAGTCCGAGGACTTAAAGTGGTACTTTTAAGTCCTAGAACTTAAAAGTGGCACTTTTAAGTCCTAGGACTTAAAAGTACCACTTTAGGTCCTATACAAAGGCATCAAAAAGCGAGGAAAACATGCTTGCGTTATATAAAAAAGTTTTCACCACACCTGCACGAAAAGTACGACTTTTGCTCCCTTCCCTGGTGGAGGTTTCGGATAGGACTTCAATCCGGTCTCATCCGAACTATTCCGATCCATTGCGAAATCTGTCACCTTCACAATACGGAATCATCCGAGTCATTCCGAAGCAGGTTTTTAATCCATCTCAATCCGTGCATCGACTTCGAGTTCAATCCAAATGAATCCGACACCAATCCGAAATTCACGTTCAGTCCTATTCAATCCGTACGTCGAGTCCTTTCTAATTCGTCCGTTCAATCCGAGTGAATCCGACACCAATCCGAAACTCACTGTCAATCCTATTCAATCCGCATAACTAGTCCGAGCGAATCCGATACCAATCCGGAACTTACTTTCAATCCTATTCAATCCGTACAACTAATCCGAGCGAATCCGACACCAATCCGGAACTCACTTCAATTCTATTCAATCCGTATACATCCAATCCGAGCGAATCTGACACGAATCCGGAAACCACTTCCATAATAAATAAAATAAATAAATAAATTTAAAAAAAGCAAATAAATATTTATTCATAGTTAACAGTTGAACATATCCTTGATCCAAATGATATTCGGTTGAGTCAAACAATGACTATACAAGATAAGTTCACTAAACCCAACATCATTCGGATCAACTGATATTCGTTAACTATGAATAAATATTTATTTGCTTATATACAAATACACTGAAAAAAAAGTATAAGTCCTACAGCGATAAATTTCGGTACTATAGCAATACCCGTATAACTATACACTAAAACCAAGCTTTAGTCCTATCGCAATATTTTTTCGGTACCACAGCGATATTAGTATAAGCTATACACTTAAACTGAGTTTTAGTCGCACCACAATACTCGTATAAGCTCCACACTTAAACAGATTTCTTGAAAAGTAAAAGGTTATGACAGAAGATATTATAAATGTCATTAGAAAGAAAATAATAATATAACCGCCCAGCCAACAATCACAGAGGTTATGTAACAAGGATGTAACGGCCATGCCAAAATGTCCGGACATCCAGAGTCCGGCTACATATCTGGTACTTTGACATCGCAGGTATGTACCTGAGACATCAAAGTACCGGCTATGTAGCCGGACTCTGGATGTCCGGACATTTTGGCATGGCCGTTACATCCTTGTTACATAACCTCTGTGATTGTTAGCTGGGCGCTTTCGTGTTATTACTATTTGTTATTAAAAATATGCAATTTACTCCTTACGATTAAATTAAATGCAATCCATTTATATAAAAACTTCGTAACGATTTGAAGGTTATGTTTTGTTTAGAGATACGCGCAACGCAGGAACTTTTTTACTATACTCACTGGTGGCTTGCTATAGTATCGTACCGCAAATATAAGTCCTACAGCGATACTGAGTATTGTGTATAGCCACATACTCATATTAGTACCACGGTGATACGTATTTGTATATTAGAGAAACCAGCGCGTTAAAATAAAGTATGCGTATAGGACTTATACTTTTTTTTCAGTGTATATACGTTCTTTAACTATAAAGAAACTCTTTTCTCTGTGCATTCTGGACGCGCAGTTCGAAATGCGCATTCCAAAGCTGCCGTATGAACCCGTGCAGAAATTTGACCAGTTTGCCAGACTTCTGGCCAGCGCCAGTCGTGGGTTTTCTGGCCAGAGCGAACTCGGCAAAGCCGGACCTGGTACTGGCCAGATACTACTGGCCAAAGCGAACTCGGAAAAGCCGGACCTGGTACTGGCCGGATACTACTGGCCAGAGCGAACTCGGCCAAGCCGGACTTGGTGCTGGCCAGCATTTTCTTGGATTTACTGGCCAGAGTGAACTCGGCAAAGCCAGACTTGGTGCTAGCCAGCATTCTCTTGAATTTACTCGCCACAGCGAACTCGGTAAAGTGGGTAAAGCCAGGACTTGGTGCTGGCCAGCATTCTCTTGGATTTACTGGCCAGAGTGAACTCGGCAAAGCCGGACTTGGTGCTGGCCAGCATTCTCTTGAATTTACTCGCCACAGCGAACTCGGTAAAGTGGGTAAAGCCGGACTTGGTGCTGGCCAGCATTCTCTTGGATTTACTGGTCAGAGCCAACTCGCCAAAGCCTGATTTGGTACTGGCCAGGTTTCTTTTAAATTTACTTGCCAGAGTGCCAGTTAACACGCCGTATAATATTATGGACCCCGTATCATAAAATAATGATGTCGCCTTGATACTGGTCAATCATGATACTGATCGGTGAGATTGAAATGTCTATTAGCTCTTAGTTTGACAGCTTGATCATAAGTTTCGACAAATAGGAAAATATGAGACCAATTATCATGGGGTAGTTTGGCGTAGTAGGTAGGGCGTGCGACTAGTAATACAGCGAATGCGAGCGGACTTGGGTTTAAATCCCAGTTAGGTCGAAAATTCGGATGGCGTTTTTCTTAGCGAACTGGCAATGCTTGTTGATATACGTGGAGAGTTATATAATATGAAATCGAATATTCACACATAGGAGTGTTTTTGGGGTTTTTTTTCCACACTAGGAACAGGGTTTCCCGACTAGAAACTAACAAGTTTACGGGCCAGAAACCAGCGAGTTTACTGGCCAGAAACTCGTCAGTTTGCCAGGTCAGGTACTGGACAACTTTGCGTTACATACCTAGTCCGGAACTCGGCAGTTGTCCAGCCCATTAACTGGCCAGAAACCAGCAAAACTGGGCTGGATCTGACAAGCGCCATTTTTCAATTTCTGCACGGGAAGTCTTTGTACGGCAGTTTTGATGCGCAGTTCGAAGTGCGCGACAGATCGCGCCATAACCTCACTCTTCGTGGTTACAAGTGTGAATCTCAATAGGCGTCAAAGTGACTTTTCATCCCTATTCCGAAAAAAATATGGTATCGAGCGCACCCGTATACCGTTTCTGACTCGAACAATAATTTCAGAACTCGCTTACGGCTCGCCCTTAGCTCGTCCTGAAATCATTATCCTCGCCGAAAAACCCTTGGTCTACGGGCATGCCACATAATATACTATTTCATCGCCTCATCAATTCAAAAGTCCATTCGAAATGAGTCTGCTGATAAGGACAACATTTATAATCTCCTTTTGTCGGTACGTTATCTCTATATAGTTCAGTTCCTATATGAAGGGTTGAGCACCAGAGTAGCCTAACCCACATTGTTGATCAAGCTCATTTCAACTGTCATTAGCCATTTGAAATAGATCTTATCGATAATGTGGGCTAGGCTACTCTGGCTCTGAACCCTTCATATGTGCATTCGAAAGTGATTGAAAGAAATTTTTCTTAATTTATCAGTCTGGTTGTCTGGTTTTTCAGATTGACTCGGATTCAAACAGATTGGAATCTCCGCTTTTTCAAATTGACTCGGATTCGGTCGAATTCAAGCGGATTGGAATCTTCGCTTTTTTCAGATTGACTCGGATTCAAACGGATTGGAATCTCCGCTCTTTCAGATTGACTCGGATTCGAACGGATCGGAATCCCCGCAATTTCAGATTAACTCGGATTCGGGCGGATTCGAATGTCCGCAATTTCAGATTAACTCGGATTCGGTCGGATTCGAATGTCAGCGATTTCAGATCGATTCGGATTCAGTCGGATTCGAACGGATTGGAATCCCCGCGATTTCGGATTCGGTCGGATCCGAACGGATTCAAGTGGATACAATCCGGATTTTTAACCGATTCATTCGGAATAAAACCAATTCGTTCGTGGACAGATTTCGGAATGCAATGGATTCAAACGGATAGAAAAGTTGCCCTATCCGAATCTATCCGAAACCTCCACCAGGGTTGCGTGAGCGGGAAGTCATGCTTTCCGATGCAGGGGGTGGTGAAAAATAGTATACCTCACACGGGAGTGAAAAAAGCCATCCCAAACTGCGTTTTTGTCACCCTCGCCTTCGGCTCGGGTGTCAATTTCACACGCAGTTTGGGTTAGCCTACTTTCCCTCCCTAGATGAGTAATATACTATTGGTGTAACCCATTAATTATTACGCGTCGAAGAATCAGTTTCATTTTTAATCTCTCTGTTCTAAGCTAGAAAAATGAAATCACACGTCATTCATACCTTTAGAAAATACACCATTAAAATACGCTTTTTTTTAATTTACTTTCTTTCGATGTCGGTTAATATTTGATATTCATCATATTATTAATTTTAACAAAATGTCGAAACAGTCTTCTGTGTAAATTGGAACGTAAACGTTGGTATTTAATTCCAGATAACTTATCTTTATGTTGTATCCGTTACGCACAAGGTGGAAATACTTCTTGCTGCCGCTTCGTTGACAGGCTCCGTCAGTTGTACGATAAAATTAGTCCAATTGAGTCGTAAAAAACGTGGATATTGACTGATCTATTCGCCATGGACTTCATCGATAATCATCGCCTGACGATCAGCGTGATGTAGCTACGTTATTGAATTGAAGTTTTTATTGGTGACTTTAGCTTTTCTTCAGCGATGAATAGGTTTATGAATAAATCATGAAATGTTGATTACACAGTTATATAGCTGTTGCGACTTTATATCACAAGAAACGATACTTTTTCAAAGAGAATAACAATGACAAATGTGATGTATTAGATTTTGTGGGAGAAATAATAATCCCCATCGCAAGAAAACTTTATGAAGTCGGTTTCCTAAAATTAAGGCATTATCTCTGCTCGTACTTACAATTAGCCATTGCCATGTACTTACTTTTAATCCAAAGAAACTTTGCCAAGAACACGAACTCTGAATACAAAAAAAGCGATAGACAGTACAAAACTGGAAACATTCGAAGGATCACTAACCATGACGACTGATTTCTTATGAATAAATTAGTGAATAAAAATAAGCCTCTAACGTTTTGAGACGATTAGTGCTTATCAGAATCAATCACGTAAGCCGTGTAGCCTGCCTATGATTTTTAATCTTCAACCTCTCACCTCTCAAGCTTTTTCGAAGTGAGTTAGATTTCTGACACCTTTCTGGCAACCTGGTTCAGTAGGACCACAACATTTCCCGTCTAGGCATTCCCTTTTCTTGCACAGGTCACAACCACAGATTGGATTCCTCTTTGGTCCGGGGTGGCACTCGTCTTCACACTTGTTAAGTGGTGGACAACAGCATGGTGCACAGGGGTCCTTGTGTTACATGCGAAAGAATTGAGATCCGAAATAATCACTTTGCTGATCGTCATTATTCCTAACGAATTGATTATTTTATAGTAGACCATATACCGAGAGTTTTCGGTGAAACTTGTGACCCCCTTCCTGCGGCGAAACCAACACAGACACGTACTGCGTGCGTGAGGCTCGGCCGGGAGGGGGATAGCACTTATGTCAGCTGAGCCTTACGTACGCGGTACGTGTCTGTGTTGGTTTCGCCGCAGGAAGGGGGATACCAGTTTCACCGAAAACTCTCGGTATATAGCTAAAGCTGACAAGTGGTTCCCTATCCGGCCATTTGCAAGCTGGTTTTCTTATGATGATGAGTGGAAGTCCTGGATATTTGATTTCAAGTGACTTCAAGTCCAGTGCGTGAATATTTCGAGTTTGATATTTGAGTTTAAAAGATCTGATCTATTTCGCTTAGTGGCACTCTTTCGCCCAACTTACTACTCGACTTTTTAGTCAAAGAATTTTATATTTAATCAAAAATCACCACAATTATATATTTGACTTTGATATAATTGATGTATTCTGCTTATTATCAGTACAACTTCATATATCGAGAATTAAACCTTTATGGTCATAGCTCCCTTTATAGTCATTTATGGTCATAGCTCCCTGCAATTACCGGATAGTCACATGGGGTCCAGCTGATTTCAAACGTTTGCCGTATGAAAATTATTCTCCCCTTCGGGATCAAAAAATTATGGAACATACTTTGAACATTGTAGAATATGTAGGAAAAGTTGATGTATGAAAAACCGAATGACAACGTACGTTAAAAAAAATGTGGGTAATGCTTGAAATGTGAACTTAGAAAAAAAAAAAAAAAAACGACGAAAATCACTGAGGTCGTATATTGCCGTCATTTTTTGGGGTCGTGTATGACGTCATTTTTTTCTTCTAAAAATTAATTGGTAATGTACACGGAGAGAAAAGACATGGAGTCACTGTACGAACGGTGGTGGTGCTGCTGTACTGCGAGATCGAAGCAGTAGCAATACGCTTTCGGGGCAGCAGCTCTCCCAAAAGTGCGAGGGACTGCTGCGCCATAGAGTTACAGGCACAGACGTTACACGAAAAAGCGGGAAAGCTGCTCGCTCACGCCGCCGTCGGTACAGTGAAAGCCCGCCTGCGGGGCAGTCACTACTCTTTGAGGAGTAGTCGCTCTCCCGAAAGAACGGATATAGCGGCGTTACTACGAAAATGACAATCTCTTTCCTTCGTCTTTTCTCTCCGTGTATACGTTTCGGAGACTAGTTGAATTGAGCTCCAATATACCGTATTGTATCAATTATACCTGCATGCGAATGAAACAGCATGGCGGTGGCGGCGGTGGCGGCGGTGGCTTGGCTTTGCCGAGATCCGGGCAAAATTCTTCCGGCTGTAATGGTCTTTTAGGCTTCGGACATCCCAAGTGACACTCCTGGCTTGAACTTTTTTGAGAGTCTGCAGTGATTCCATCCTGCGCTTTTTTACAAGACTTCCGATCGTACGGACAGGCACTCTTGGTGGCTCCATCATTCGATAAGTTCTCTGTCAAATAATGATTCGTCGGAGACGGAAAACAACCCTTTGTAACGGTTATTGACCAACATTCTAACTAGGCCAGAGCTAATTCCAACTAGGCCTAACAGCTAATATTCTCATTAATCACCTGCCCAAATATAAATGTCAAATAGAGTTGTAATTTTAGTTTCCAACTAAAACTTAATAATAAACAATCGCTATTCCCCTATAATTGAATCATCAATTTTAAGAAATAAATAGCTCCCAGTTTATAGTAGTTGGGATCTGGTAATACTTATTGATATTTTGTAAAGAGGCAGAAATATGAACCTTAATTCATAATAGCCATCAATGCCTTTGAGGCGAAAAAGAAGATTAAAAAAACTACACATACTTAACTGCAGCAAAACAGCAAAAATGTATTTTCTAATTTCTTACCACTGCCACCTTCCATCAACCTGGACCACAAACTTTTCGTAGCTCTAGCCATTGGTGGCTTGGATCAGATGAAGCTCTCCTGTCCTAACAAACTGCTGGAAAATATTCCCCATAAAATTTTGACGTTAATAATTTTGTGTGAATTGACCGGAAATAAAGAGTATTCTGCTAAAACTGATTTCTTTCAAACAAAAGATATACAAATGCCGCTACGATCCGACGGGGTGCCATTCATTGCAGTTCGACTTGAAGTTGAAGTCCTTCATCACAAGGAGGAGTGCAAGGAGAATTTATTTAACACAAGAACGGTACACTGGGGTCCAATAGACCCCAGCCGAAATGTCGGCTGCGTAGAAAGGTTCGATATCGGTCGAATTTCGGATGGCGGCCTAAAAAAAATGGTCCGGTAAATTTAGAAAAAGCCTTCGCCAGTCATTTTGACAATGTTCAAAGTTTTAAATGCTGCAAGCCGCATTGAAAAATATCGATTACAACGTAAATGGCACGTGCTCAAAGTCGACTGGGGTCCGCTAGACCCCTAGTGTACCGTTAGTGATCGGCTAGAGAAGTGTACCGTTCTAGGGTTAACTTTCTTTTTCTTAACTTTTATAAGAAACTACAGAAAAAAGATGATGCACCTCTGTTTTCCGCGCTTCGCTTCGGCGCAGTATTGCTAGATGGTCCGCGCGTCGTACCCCTAGACTGAATTAATTTCTTCCTAAAAAAAAAACCTTCACTCCCCCACTCCCGCTTTTTTGTATCGTAATGACTAATGACCTAGTCTGTGAACGATTCTAGTCTCCATGTGGCTACATATTAACATATTGTAACATATTTTATTAGTTTTATGTGACAATGAAGGCTGTTGGATACATAATATTTATTCCCTACAAAAAATGAGGACAAAGATGAAAAGACACTACATTTTCATTGAATTAATTATTTCCTGCGCGCGAACAGACAGTTTGATAACATTATTCGAATATTTGCCATTTGCCATTTACTAATGAATTTTCGATCCCGACAAATGTCACTCTGCTATTAAGCTGGGGTGGCTATACTAGACTAGAATAATACAATGGTTTGATAATGATCATTGATCAATCATGTCGATTGGATATTCAACGGAAAAAAGGCTGCATTGATTGACGTGGTGTGGAACAAACTGCTTAGTTCAGTTCAACGAAGTTTGTCGAACATGATCCACGCTCTTTACGAATCCTGTGATAGTTGATTACCCACAATAACCATTGACCGTGAAACTATATGTAACCATTATTAGTAATATCTATTTGATTAATTGTATATTCAATTAATACATCAATCGTCGTAGCAATGATGCAAGCCCTTACAAACCAATCCGACGAACAGCTTCTCAGGATCGTCACCATTATCGTTCGTGGGCTCAAGATTTTTGGACTTGCTCCATTTAGTTTTCAACGTATCAAAAATTCATCGCGAAACCCTTGGGATAGACGTTACACCAGTGTGTTTCGGTTCTCAAAAATAGGACTGGCGTATAATATATTGCTTGCAATCCTAATTCTAGGCATGGGTGCATTTACGGTCAAGTATCTATGCTCTCCCTGCTAAAAATTCCCAAGTAGGACCTTAAAGGTCTTGCATGGAATATGTAGGTCCTGTGTGGGTACCTGTAGTAACCTATAATGGTATCATAGGGCGTTCGAAGGACCTGCAAGGTATGGTATAGGTCCTACAAATGTACCACAAAAATCCGCGTGGGTGCTTTAGCGGACCTGACAGGACCTATATAGGCATCCTACGTTGGCATACAGGACCCGTAAGGTCCGATATGTGTTCGCAATAACCTATGCAGGTGTTTTGTAGGCCCCAGTGGGACTCATATGGGTATTCTACGTTGACATACGGGACCCATGAGGTCCGATATGCTTCCGCAATAACCTATGTAGGTGTTTTTCAGGACCCAATAGGAACCACATAGGTATTCGTAGTTGGCGGACAGGACCCATGAGGTCCAATATGATGCCGCAATAACCCATCTAGGTGTTTTTCAGGACCCAATAGGACCCACATAGGTGTTCGTAATTGGCATACAGGACTCATAAAATCCGATCTGTATCCGCAATAACCTTGGTTGGTGCTTTGCAGGCCCCTATAAAACCCACATAAATATCCTACGTCGGTATGCAGGTCCCCTCAGGTCCGATGTATGGTTGCAATAACCCATTTAGGTGCTTTTTAGGGCTCAATAAGGCCCGTAAATTCGCCGTACATACGGTGGAAAAATGTCGGATAGGGTATTATATACATATTGTGTAACTCGTGGATACGGCATTTTTCCTTGCATACTTTAATACATATGAGGGTGGTTTTTTTGAAACGACTATTCTTTTTTTGTAACTCCCCATTGAAAATCTTGTTGTAGACGTCGAAAAGGGAATCTTGTCCAATTTTTGGCTCTTCATTCCAATTCCAGCACTCGCGTTTTTCTTTTTAAGTTTTCCCATGCTGAAAGCATGTAAACATTATGACTTTTTTTTTCGCCGCGCAAAACTCAGCCGCATTTCAATGGATTGTTCTCATCCAAGATTCATTTTACAGAGAATTCAGTGTTCTTCAAAAGTGCCATTGGTAGTTTGGCTGTGGTTTCAACCGCCGCACTTGTGTAACCCTCCAAAGTCGATTTTATGCATAATTCTTCTTTATGGCTGTGGGCGAATAAACAGTTGGACTTGGAGAAAAAAATCTTCGGAACAATTTTGTATGAAATTTTCCTTCTCTACAAAAAAAGTCCAGTACATAAAGTCTTTCAAACTAGTATTTCAAAATATATAAGGACTTTGATTTTTTTAAATATAAAATTCCAACAAAATGTCAAGTTCAATATTTTCAAGTCAGTCAAACTATCTTGGGCACGTTTGAAGAATACTAAATTTTCTGTAAAATGAATCTTGGATGAGAACAATCCATTGAAATGCGGCTGAGTTGTGCGCGACTAAAGAAAAAGTCGTAATGTTCACATGCTTTTAGCATGGAAAAACTTGAAACGAAAAGCGCGAGTACTAGAATCGAAATTAAGAGCGAAAAATTGGACAGGATTCCCCTTTCGACGTCTACAACAAGATTTTCAATGGGGAGTTGCAAAAAAAAAAAAATAGTCGTTTTAAAAAAAGTACCCTGATACATATACCCAGGTATCTGTACCCACATAGGTCCTAACAGCGATATAGCTATCGTAATTTGGGACAGATCCGTATGGGAATATACCATACAGGTGAAGAACCTATATAGGACCCATACCCGTATGGGTACGGAACCCATATCTATATAGGCGCGCCTACATACATGTCCCATATAGGTTTTCCTCCTATACATACACACCCATATAGGTCTCAATCCTGTATATACAGGGTGGTCCATTTTAATTGATGCAGGCGAATATCTCGAAAACTAACAATTATAAAAGAAAAAGTTTTATACAAAACTTGAAGGGTTTCGAGGGGGAAAGATAATGCTGATATGTGTTGACTTGTGGATTTCGCCAATTCCGAGATTTCGCAAGCAACTTCGGATTTTAGATAGGGAATACATGTTTTGGTTGAGGGCATCTGATAGCGCGATCAAAGACTCATTCAACCACGCAAGCAAAAAAAATTGGAAAAAAAAATTTTGCAAAAAAAAAAAATTGGAAAACAAATATTGCAAAAAAAAATTTCGCGAATTTTTTTTTTTTTCACTTGCAAAAGATTGTGCTTTTTTGTCCCTAGCTTTCGAACACATTCATTGTTGTGATCCCAATAAGCAATCACTATTCTATGTATACAATGTATGTATGTATGTATTATGCTGGACACTAGCTAGTCAGTCAAAGCCCAGCACTCAAATAATAAACAGGTGTTTAAGCTACAAGTGTTTCCGTTATTACTACATGGCATCATCATTATCCATATTTCCAATAATAAATAAGTAATAATTAAGAAATAGGATAAGTTATAAACATGGCGCAGTCGGTAGTGTGTTAAAAATAGACACAGGAGACAAAAAGAACCTGAAAAAGTCAAAGTGAAGTGGAAATAAAGAAAACAGAAGTTAACCTGACGCAATGGACGGATTAAATAAACCGGCTGTATACAGCCTTGAAGGAGACGTTGCAGAAAACTGGAGAAAATTCAAAAGGGACTACGAGCTTTTCATGACTGCAACAGGCCGTAGCGGGAAAGCAAAAAATATACAGGCGGCAGTATTACTAAACCTGGTTGGTGAGGAAGCTAGAGAGCTGTTTGAAACGCTAGAAGTAAGCGACGATGAGAATCCTGAAGCGATACTGCAGGCATTCGAAAGCCACGCCAAACCGCAGGTTAACGAAACATTCGAGCGATTTGTGTTCAACAGAAGAGGACGTCAAGAAGGAGAAACGATCGAGCACTATGTAGCCGAACTGAAAAAACTGGCAAAGACGTGCAAATATGACACGCTAACTGATTCCATGATCAGAGACAATATAATTCAACACATGGATGATACGGTTCTGCAACAGGCGGTGCTAAAAATAAAAGACCTTGAGTTGGAGACGCTAATAGAAAATATAAAAACGGCAGAAGTCAGTCGAACACAGGCGAAGAAAATACAAAGTGATAAAACGGAAAAAGCTATTGTCGACGCAGTCCGACAGTACTCCAAAAATAAAGAGAGAAACAAGCATCAGTACCGCACGAAAGAAGGAGAAACAAGACGGCCACAATCATACTCGAAGCGTCAACACACAGAACGAACACAGGCGGCAGAGCCAACCGAATCTGGAAGAGGATCAACACAGCCGGGTTCAAGTAAGAAGACAATAAGCACGTTCCGGTGCAGGAGGTGTGATCATCGGCATGGGCCACGTCAATGTCCAGCCTACGGTAAACAGTGTACGAAATGTCAGAAATATAATCATAGCGCGAAGGTATGTCGATCGTATAATAACAAAGAAAAAATAAACGCGATCAATAACGATGAAAGCAGTGAAGAATACAGTGATAGATATGATAGTTATACTAGCGACAGCGATTTCACAATAAACAGTCTAAAAGTAGGAAGAATAAAAGAAAATGACTCGAAACAAACAGATTGGAAGATAAAACTCAAAGTAGGAAAGTCGAAATTGCGAGTAAAAGTAGACACCGGGGCAGAAAGTAACGTAATACCGTACGAGCTGTGCGAAAAAATAGGCTATACGGATAAAATAAAACAGAAAAAGATAGTACTGGAAGCGTATGGCGGGTTCAAAATAAAAGCACTCGGAGTAGTCGCGATCGAAATAGAATATAACAAAAAACTGTACAAACTTGATTTCACAGTAATAAAAGAAAACACAGAGCCACTGATTGGGCTAGAAACTACTAAAATACTAGGTCTAATTAGTAATGTAAGTACGGTAAAAAACAATGAATTAGAGGAAGAAAAATTTGTAGAAAAATATAAGGATGTGTTCACAGGATTAGGTCAATTTCCGGGAGAATATGAGATATTAACAAACCCAAAAGCAGAACCAGTAGCCAAACCGCCGCGTAGAATGCCGAAGGTAGTAAAAAACAAACTGAAAAAGTATCTTAACGAACTAGAAAAAAGAAAAGTTATAAGCAAATATGAAAATCCGACAAGTTGGGTGAGCAATCTTGTGCTGAGGGAGAAACCGGACGCTACATTGCGAATATGCATGGATCCAAAGCATTTAAATGAAGCTATTAATCGTCCGTTTTACGAAATTCCGACCACAGAGTCAATAGCAGCGAAGCTCACGGGGAAAAAGTACTTTACTGTTTTAGACTTAAAAGACGGGTTTTGGCAAATAAAATTAACCGAAAAAAGCTCAGAAATTTGTGCATTCTCGACGCCGTTTGGTTGCTATAAGTTCAACAGACTCCCGTTTGGTTTGAGTTGTGCACCGGAAATTTTCCAGAGAAAAAATGATGAGGTTTTTGGTAAAATACCCGGAACAATAGTATATTTTGATGACATCCTAGTAACAGGAGAGTCCGTTGAAGAACACGATGAACTGTTAGAGAAAGTAATGAAGAAAGCGAGAGAAATGAATGTTAAATTTAACCAGAGAAAAGTCCAATTCAGACAGACATCGGTCAAGTATGTAGGCTATGTATTTGATAGCAGAGGTAAGTCGATCGATCCAGATAGAGTACAGGCAATCATAAACTTAAAAGATCCGGAAAACAAAAAAGATTTACAACGCATACTAGGTACGATAAATTTTCTCAGGGAATTTTTACCGCACTTAGCGGCAGAAACGAATCAACTTCGAGAGTTACTAAAAGACAAAAACATGTGGTGTTGGACGGCAGTCCACCGAGAAATACTTAATCGAATAAAAAATGAGATAGCAACGGCACCGATATTGCAAAATTTTGATGAGAATAAAGAAATAGAAATTCAAACAGACGCGTCCTCCACAGGACTCGGATGCTGTTTATTACAAGGGAATAAGCCGGTTGCCTTCGCATCACGAAGTCTAACTGACACTGAGAAAAACTACGCACAGGTTGAAAAGGAACTGATAAGCATTGTTTACTCGGTGAAGAAATTTCATAACTATATATACGGTAAGCCTGTAACAGTCTGGACCGATCACAAGCCTCTGGTATCAATAGGAATAAAAGAAATATCAAAGATAGACTCAACACGCTTGCAGAAGCTAAAGATGAAGCTTATCAAATACGACTTAAATATCAAATACCTACCGGGAAAATACATGTATGTAGCTGATATGTTATCTAGAAACTACTTACCTAACAAAATCGGCGACGAAGTAGACCTAACTCAAGTCGTACACATGTTAAGCAAATACGTAGCAATAGGTAAATCCCGAATGGAACAATTAACAAAAAGCACAATGGATGATGCTGTTTTGCAACAGGTAAAAAACTATTGCAAGACAGCATGGCCAGGTGCAAGAAAAGAAGTAGCGGAGGGTCTGGAACAGTACTGGAGATTGAGAGATAACCTTTATGTAACTGAGAACCTAGTGTTTAACGGAGACAAAATAGTAATTCCCAGTGATTTACGAAAAGAAATGTTAAATCAGCTACATGAAGGGCATCTGGGGGTAACTAAAATGAAAATCAGAGCGAGAGCCATCATGTACTGGCCAGGTATCAGTAAAGACATAGAAGACGTAGCTGGAAAGTGTGAAGCCTGTGTGACATACCAAAGAGCTAACGTAAGAGAATCATTAATACCACATCCACCTCCAAAGCTCCCTTTTCAAAAAGTAGGGAGTGATATCTTCGAATTCGCTGGCGATAATTATATAACGGTAGTAGACTATTTTTCCAAATGGATCGAAATTAAGAAACTGCAATCAAAAACTGCTAGAGCTGTAATAGAGGCACTGAAACCAATTTTTGCGACACACGGAATCCCACAGTGTTTGATGGCGGATAACATGCCCTACTCATCTTTAGAGATTAATCAGTTCGCCAAACAATGGAACTTCGAAATAGTAACGAGTAGTCCAAGGTATCCGAAATCAAACGGGATGGCAGAAAAAGCAGTGCACATCAGCAAGCAAATGCTGAAGAAATGCAAATATGATAATAGAGACCTACAACTGGCACTTTTAGCATACAGAAATACACCCGTTGCGGGTTTGCCTTACACACCAGCTGAGATGCTACTATCTAGAGAGACGCGAACCACATTACCAGTAACCATAAAGCGGCTAACACCCAAGGTTCCTAATAATATATACTCAGAACTAGTACGAATTCAGGGGAAAATTAAAAATAGGTATGATAAGAGTGCCAGGGGGGAAGTCACTTACGAACAAGGGGAGAAAATTTACGTTGAGGAAAGCAGAAAGTGGAAACCTGCTAAAATCATTACAAAGCATAACACTCCGAGGTCCTATGTGATAGAGACTGAGACAGGAAGTAGACTGAGGCGTAACACTAAGCACTTAAAACCTAGGAAATAAAAAAAAAAAAAAAAAAAAAAAAAAAAAAAAAAAAAAACGGGAGATGTTGTGATCCCAATAAGCAATCACTATTCTATGTATACAATGTATGTATGTATGTATTATGCTGGACACTAGCTAGTCAGTCAAAGCCCAGCACTCAAATAATAAACAGGTGTTTAAGCTACAAGTGTTTCCGTTATTACTACATGGCATCATCATTATCCATATTTCCAATAATAAATAAGTAATAATTAAGAAATAGGATAAGTTATAAACAGTTCATCAGTCTGCGTTATTGATCTACGATTTTTTTTTCACTAATCTGGTACATTCAATCTTTCCAATTTCAAAATTGGCGAGAAAAATTTTGAGCTAGAGTGATGAACAATGAATGTGTTCGAAAGCTAGGGACAAAAAAAGCAATCTTTTGCAAAAAAAAAAAAAAAAAAAAAATTCGCGAAATTTTTTATTCCAATTTTTTTTTTGCAAAATTTTTTTTTTTCCAATTTTTTTTTGCTTGCGTGTTTGAATGAGTCTTTCATCGCACTATCAGATGCCCCCAACCAAAACATGTATTCCCTATCTAAAATCCGAAGTTGCTTGCGAAATCTCGGAATTGGCGAAGTCCACAAGTCAACACATATCAGCATTATCTTTCCCCCTCGAAACCCTTCAAGTTTTGTATAAAACTTTTTCTTTTATAATTGTTAGTTTTCAAGATATTCGCCTGCATCAATTAAAATGGACCACCCTGTATATATATACCGGGATGGGTCCTAGTGCACTATACCGACGTAGGTCCTATGTACTCCTATAAGTTGTACTCCCAGGGCCGGATTTACCCAGGGTGCCGCCCTGGGGCACCGTGAAAAATGCCGCCCCATTACCTAAAGCCTACATAAAATAGGTAAAGGTTCGGTATACAATTTTCAAATAAATAAAATCAAAATAAAAACTTTCAAAAATTGTGAATAACAAGATACTAATCGCGTGTCTAATGGCATAAGGTCGTAAGCGCCAAAAAAATTTTTCTTTTGCTGATATGCCCAAAAGATGTGATATTGCATGAAAAAAGATTTTGCCACCAACAAAACAAATTTTTTCTTAGGCGCTTACGACCTTTTGCCATTAGACACGCAACTTATGAGGGTTTCTTCTTGGTTTCTTCGTCAAACGGGGCCACCCATTTAATTTGAGGTCTTCGAACATTCCGTAATAATTCGTACATGTTATTGAGGATGAGAACAAATTTTTGAATTTTTTCAGATTTTTTGGTCATTGCATTCCAGAAATATTTTTATACTCAATAATTTTCACGTAGTGCGATAACTTGGGGAAAGAGAGAAAACTTGGGATGAAATTTCTTTGTTTTTTTCTCAGCTTTTCGGTAAAATTGATAGAAAAAAATTCCGGCCCATTTAAACCCCTTCTATAAAAAAAAAAGCATTGAAAAATGTGCCTTGTCCTAATTTGGACATTTTTTTTTTTTTCGTTTAAAAAAATGTCTGAAAAATGAAATTCATATTAGCGTTCTTTGGCAAAAAAATGTGGAGTGGCGACTTCAATTCTCTCCCCGAAAAAAAATAATCATCAGAACGATGATTCCTCTCCTTCACTTCCATTTTTTTTTTTTTTTTTTTTTTCAAAAACTCGATTTTGAATATAGTTTTTTTAGGTTGTTTTTTAAACGAAAAAAAAAAAAAAAAAAACTTTCCAAATTAGGAAAAGGCACATTTTACGTTTTTTTTTTTTTTTTTTTTTTCATAAATGCGGATTAAATGAGTCGGAATTCTTTTATTCTAATATTATCGAAAAGCTGAGAAAAAAACAGAGAAATTTCATGCCAACAACATTTCTCTTTCGAATTTTTGAAGACCTCAAATTTAATGGGTGGCCCGTTTGACGAAGAAACCCTCTTATTTTCTTTACTGAAAATGTGTGTAAAATTCTAGAAACTGGAAGCTTGTTTCACAATTTTGCAAGAAAAACTGCAGTGTTCATAATTTTTGCCACATTCTTATAATAATGAGAAAAAGTATTTCATTCATTTTAATTTATGAATGTTTTTAACATGATCACACTTTTCAAAGAATTTTCCATAACGCGAAAAAAAAAAAAAAATTCTCACGTTTCAAATTTTGCCGCCCCTGAAAATTTGCCGCCCTGGGCACTGGCCCCGAGTGCCCCTAGTGTAAATCCAGCGCTGTGTACTCCTATAGGAACCTGTCCCAAATTACGATACGTATGGTACCTATGTAGGTCCTGTGTAGGTTCCTATGTAGGAATTTTTACCACTGCGCTATACCGACGTAGGTCCTATGTACTCCTATGAGTTGTACTCCTATAGGAACCTGTCCCAAATTACGATACGTATGGTACCTATGTAGGTCCTGTATAGGTTCCTATGTGGGAATTTTCACCAGGGCTGCAAAGTACCCGAAAGAATCTTCCACGATCCGGGTCATCGTTGTCACGCAAACTAGTCTCGCCATCTTGGCAAGTTGCGTCATCACTCTCTCCAGTGGTTTCATGCAAAAAAAGGCTATCTCCATCATAGATAGACTTCTAGAAGTTGATCGTCTGCTTTCTGGCATGACGAAACACCCACGTAGTCAGAGGATATCATCAATATTTTTCACCGTACAGATGATCCTCAACGCTTTTCTGTGGGTTACTTTTTGGGCCTCGGGAATGACGTACATCGGCTCGTTTCAAGAAGCTTTCACTGCAAATATAACGATGTTCGTGATTCACTGCTTCATTGTGGAATATTTGATTGTACTCGCATTCGTAACCAGGGAACTTGAAAGTTTGAACAAAAATTTATCGAACTTTGAAGAGTTTCCGAACTATTCACTTTGTACTTCGGTACTGCATGACGATAATCTATCAGTATTGAGCTTATCAAGTCACTGCAGTCAGCTAGCTATTATAAAATTACTCCACAGCATTCGCATTACGCTTTCAGAGGTATCTGAAGATGTGGCCAATTTCTTTTCAATCCCATCATTATCCGGTGTTGCCTGTTTCTCCGTCATAATCGTTTCTGAAATTTGTTATCTCGTTCTTCCTATCGCTATTTCATATGATGATTTCCGCGTGTCACATATTCTTAACGCTGTAGCGTGGATTTTTGTCAGCCTTTATCCACTCGTCTTACTATCTTTCAACATTACAGAAACTTTAAAAGAGGTAACGATAAATTTCGCTGTATATGCTTTTGTACGTTTATTGCTGAGAACCTAATTATTACGCATTTCCGATAAACTGCACTTATTTATGATTGCAATGCAGGCGAAACTAACTGGACGGATGGTTCACAAAGTGTTGGCTAGAGCAACAAGACCGGAAATTCAAAAAGAAGTATGTTACGCACTTGTGGCAACACATATTCGTAAATCGTCGCCGCTAAACAATAAACCTATTTTTGTCGTTTCTATTTTCTGCATAATATTTCTCTGCCTTCTGCACAGCATACTTTGAACCCTTTACTTTCTCACCTAAGTCAGTCCCCGTTTCTACTCAAGACTAAGGCTGCCGTCCCATGTAGGCCCGGAACGGAATGACGGAACGGAATCTAGTGACTTTTTACATGTATTGCGTGTATGCATACACCGACACATACAACGTTCCGTTCCGTGATTCCGGATTCCGATGATCCGGGCCTACATGGGACGGCAACCTAAACCTAGGAGCACAAACTCTTCGTGTCGGCTCACCTACGGAGATCGTGACCAGTGTACAGCCACTCACACGCAGCGCCGACCAATCATAGCCATGTGTGAGCGATCGTGGCGCCTGTAGGTGAGGCGAAACACGGGACACGAAAAGTTTGTGCTCCTAGCTTAATGCCGGCGACACAGACTTTTCGTGTCGGATCACCTACGGGGATCGTGACCAGTGTACAGTCACTCACACGCAGCGCGGACCAATCACAGCTATGTGTGAGCGATCGTGGCGCCTGTAGGTGAGGCGAACACGGGACACGAAAAGTCTGTGTCGCCGGCATAAGAGTCTTACCGTGTCTGTAAAATGTCTACGGATGTATCACTTCATAACGCGATCTGACCCTTTTGGTCTCGGCCCAAGCGACGCCTGTACTTTAGCCTAAAATAGTAAATTAGTCAGTCCCAACCCAGCTTCCGATCAGTATACACATTTTTAGATTATTCTTTTAATCACTTGTCTTCTGCATCTCATTCTCTTATGCCCGGTTTTATAAACGAGGGGCACCTATCGACCCCGGGGTGAATTCTATCCCAGCGGTAGCGCTCAATTTTTTCGCCAAAAATTGAAAGATCGCAATGGCCGTGCAGGTAGAAGCGTAGATGCACGGCCATCGCAATGTTTCGATTTTTGGCGAAAAAATTGAGCGCTACCCCTGTGGCGGAATTCACCCCGGGGTCAATGAGTACCCCTCGTTTATAAAACCGGACATTACTCTCGATGTCTCAATGTAACCTTTATTTAATAAACCTTTTCGTTACTCGTTAACTTTGATCAGCGTATCGGTCTATTACCTCACATCTCCTTTCCCATCAGGTCTTCTATTTCATGAGTCAAATTGAACTGTTTTTTTTTTTTTTTTTTTTTTTTTTCTTTTCGCTTCTATCAAAGTATGGAAACTATTGACTTTGTGATCTGTTTCCAGCTGGAACAGTTCTCTCTCCAGTTGATGCATGAAAAACTCACATTCATGGCTTACGGATTTTTTTTTCTAAACTTCACGCTCATACCATCGGTGAATACAATATTTAATATTCTAATGCACGAAGAAGGTACCACTTTTATTTTTCATCGGGCATTATCGTGGAAGCCATTGTAGGTGTGCACGGAGAGAATTTTATGGTAGAAGTTACTATAAACTATAGTACAAGGATTTTTGACTCAACCGTTTTAGGAAGCGTTAGTATGTTGGCTAGTATAATTTAATAGGATATATTCCACCATGCTTGATATCGTAGCAACTACAAAATTAGAAGTAAAATTAATTAATAAATATTGATAATTACTGTGATAGAATTCAACACTTGTGAAAAAATACAGGGTGATTCAGGTTGGACGCACCATTTCAGGTGAGTGTATTCCTCTCAAAAATCTAAGACTGCGATTTCTGGATGAGTATGACGGCGTCGTCTCCTGGAGATGTCTTCGTACGGCATACGCATCCGTTCTCGACGTCCTGATTCTCGGAATCGTAATTCGTAGTTTCAGTCGTCCAGATCTTCAACTCTGTAGTTTCACTCGTCCAGGTCCTCAGCTTCGTAGTTCTCCTAGTCCAGGTCCTCCGCTCCATAGTTTCAGTCGTCCAGGTCCTCCGCTTCGTAGTTTCACTCGTCCATGTCCTCCGCTTCGTGGTTTCAGTCTTCCAGGTCTTCCACTTCGTACTTCTGGACCTGGACGACTGAAACTACGAAGCGGAAGACCTGGACGACTGAAACTACGGAGCGGGGAGGACCTGGAAGAGTGAAACTACGGAGTCGAAGATCTATACGACTGAAACTACGATTCCGAGGATCAGGACGACGAGAACGGATGCGTGTGCCGTACGAAGTCATCTCCAGGAGACGACACCGTCATACTCATCCAGAAATCACAGTTTTTGATTTTCATAAGAAAAATTCGTCGGTGGTGGTCAATCTGTTTATTTACTTAGTGATGTGACGTTTCGGCTAGAGCACGGCTAGCCATCTTCAGACAGAATTCTACAAAAATTTACTTAATTTAAGTTGGTTGATTATATTACTAGTACATATAAGAGTTCCTTAATCTATAATATTTATAAAATTTTATTCCATTATTAAAAATGAAGAGGATTCCATTCAATTTAACTATTATATCGGTTGGATGTGAGATTACCTGTTGACAGTCCGTTGTGCCGTAGATGTTGATGATGCGGCATTTAAACGGGAAGTGAAGAACGTGTCAAAAATTAAAAATCATGCTAGATGGCGGTGATATAAGTGCGGGTGATATGAATTTAATTTTTTCTTTTTTTTTTTTTTAATTTTTAATTTTTTAAGTCTATCTTTGTGACCTTAATCTTTGCTGCTTAATATATCTATATATAAATGGCTAAGATTTTCGATGTCTGTTCCTTTGTTGCAATTATTGTTTGTTTTTGTTATACTTATCATTTCTTTTAAGAGACGTTTATTAAGATTTGGTTCGGTTGTAAGAATTGCGGTGTTATTGAAATCAAACCAGTGTCCTTCTTGTAGGGCATGTGCAACGAGTGCTGATTTTTCCGGATTTCGGGTCTTTAGGTCGGATTTGTGTCCGGTTATTCTATTTTTTAAATGTTGTGTTGATTTTCGAGAGGAATACACCAACCTGAAATATTTTTGTAAATAATACAAAATATCTGTCGTATTTCAGGTTTTATCGCTTTTTCACATTACTATTATAGCATGGTAATTTTTCCAATGCTTGTATTGTAAAGTGTACCGAACGCGAATGGGAATTTTTATCATGTAACATAGCAAAAATTACTATTAATATAGTAATGGTTCCTATGTTTATAGTACTCACTACTATCCAAAGACTTACTAATATGTCATATAGTATCCAGTGCTACAGAATATAGTAATTATTACTACAGCATAGTAACGATTACTATGTGTCAATTTCGACATAGTACTATCTACTATAAAATTCTCTCCGTGCACTTTAAGAGATTGCCTCATTGTGTGAGATTGCATTAAATTTATATCGCGCAATATTATATGGTTCGTGAGTGACACAAGTCTCACGAAATGAGACTCATGAAAATGAATGGATACTTGCGAAATTATGAATTCGTGAAAAATCAAAAGAACTTGCTTTTGTATCATCCTAATAACACACGCGTGCACGTCAAACGTTGAAAACATTAATATCATATTTCTGTCAAATTGCATAATATCAACCTTCCCTGCTTAAAATTCCATCAGAAACAGTCAGAAGATGAATCCTGTCCGTATCGTATGTGTTTTTGTCACTGCAATTCCGGATAGCAGCAGTTGGAAATACTCGTCCCATACGCATCTGTGTGCAACAGCGGACAGAAATCCTATCCGCGCGTGTCTGATTCTATACGCATTTTGGTATCAAATGGGCAGAATTTCTATCCGCATCTATCTGCAGTGCTATCGCACGCGTTGCCTATCCGGAATAATGAGCAAATCCAGATAAGAATGCAATCCATAATCTATACGCAGTTTGATAGTTCATCCCACCCGCTTCTAATGTATCTCTATCCGTACCTGTTTCAATACCATCCACATATTCTGTCCGTATCTATGCGCAGTTGAATTGGATGATTCTATCCGTTTCCAATGTACCTCTATCCGCACCATCCACGTATAGGCCAAGCAATAGAGGTTTTTTTCGTGACACAAATACTACCTCAAATCTGACTGTGCAGTCATATAATAGGTAGTGCCTAGATGTTTTTTATCATAAATGCCACTCCTGAATCGTCTTGGTTTTTTTTTTAGAAGCGAAAAATAGCAAAAAAAAAGTTGCTTTTTCGCTTATAAAATGTAAAGTATTGATCCAATCGAGAAGCTACACTGGCACTTTTTGTAGAGAATTCGAAGACGAAAAAATTGAGAGGT
Source organism: Tenthredo mesomela (assembly GCA_943736025.1). Lineage (NCBI taxonomy): Eukaryota > Metazoa > Arthropoda > Insecta > Hymenoptera > Tenthredinidae > Tenthredo > Tenthredo mesomela. The sequence goes on from OX031014.1 coordinate 11,514,463, forward strand.
GACGCGTCTCAATCGGATCATTAGTTTCGGAGAAAAGTAAAAAAAACGGAAAAAATCATCAATTTTTCAAAAATTCATAACTGAGTCAATTTTTGAGATGAAGCATAGTCCCTTCGGAGTTGAGTTGGTATTAACATATACTTTATTGGTGCAAAACCTGGAAGCTGTCGGATAAATAGTTTCTGCACAATTGCAGTTTTTTGAATTTGATCTACTTTTTTCAAGAAGGTCGTGATGCTCGGCCAGTTGTTCGATTTGAATTTTTCAAAAAGCATTTTGAAGAAGAGAGAAAATACTTGAAATCGTATATTTTCCCGATACCAACAAATGATTTTTAGTGGGTGAAAAACGGTGCCAAACAGGAGCGAAAACGCTCGAGCGCGCCGAGGTAGTCGTAGAGTGGGGGTCGCTCGCTACGCGAGGAGAAACCTGTATGTATAGTATAATATATACGGTATAATATGCGCGCTCGAGCGTTTTCGCTCCTGTTTGGCACCGTTTTTCACCCACTAAAAATCATTTGTTGGTATCGGGAAAATATACGATTTCAAGTATTTTCTCTCTTCTTCAAAATGCTTTTTGAAAAATTCAAATCAAACAACTGGCCGAGCATCACGACCTTCTTGAAAAAAGTACATCAAATTCAAAAAACTGCAATTGTGCAGAAACTATTTATCCGACAGCTTCCAGGTTTTGCACCAATAAAGTATATGTTAATACCAACTTAACTCCGAAGGGACTATGCTTCATCTCAAAAATTGACTCAGTTATGAATTTTTGAAAAATTGATGATTTTTTCCGTTTTTTTTTTTACTTTTCTCCGAAACTAATGATCCGATTGAGACGTGTCACCTCTCAATTTTTTCGTCTTCGAATTCTCTACAAAAAGTGCCAGTGTAGCTTCTCGATTGGATCAATACTTTACATTTTATAAGCGAAAAAGCAACTTTTTTTTTGCTATTTTTCGCTTCTAAAAAAAAAAACCAAGACGATTCAGGAGTGGCATTTATGATAAAAAACATCTAGGCACTACCTATTATATGACTGCACAGTCAGATTTCCGGTAGTATTTGTGTCACGAAATCGACCTTTTGTTAGCTCTATTGCTTGGCGTAGTATGAATTCTATCCGTATCTGAGTCAAAACACGTCAAACCGGAGACCTTTTTTTCATCGATCCTTTCGATTACTTTGAATTTTTTTTAACGGATTCTGTGGGTGAAATAAATTAATCAAATTTTTTTTTTTTTTTTTTTTTTCCTTCAATATTTCAAAAGTTATTCCAGGTTGATAATTGCCCAAAATGCCAAAAACCGCCACACACGCTCTCCTTCAAATCTTCATATCTTAGGTTCTATTTGTCTGATCAACATGTTCCTGGGCTCATTCGAAAGAGCTGGAATTGGGCTTCTATTTCATGCTGCCACAAATTTTATTATAGCAACAATTGCAGATTGTTATAAACAATTAATTTTCAAACATGATTTTCATCACCGAAACCGCGCTGTAAAATTCCCAAAAAATACAAGCGTATTCCTTAATCAATTTCCTACAAAATAGGTGAATTTCAAATTGGAGAATTGATGGAGAGTATGTTTTAAATATTAATAATCGAGCGTAGGCGCGCGCGCGCGCCGTCAATCCAGCTATATCTGACGCGCGGCGTGAAATATAGGCAGCCTTTACTTCACGCCGCGCGCCAGATAGCTGGATTGTCGGCGCGCACGCGCGCCTACGCTCGATTATTAATATTTAAAACATACTCTCCATCAATTCTCCAATTTGAAATTCACCTATTTTGTAGGAAATTGATTAAGGAATACGCTTGTATTTTTTTGGGAATTTTACAGCGCGGTTTCGGTGATGAAAATCATGTTTGAAAATTAATTGTTTATAACAATCTGCAATTGTTGCTATAATAAAATTTGAGGCAACATGAAATAGAAGCCCAATTCCAGCTCTTTCGAATGAGCCCAGCAACATGTTGATCAGACAAATAGAGCGTAAGATGTGAAGATTTGAAGGAGAGCGTGTGTGGCGGTTTTTGGCATTTTGGGCAATTATCAACCTGGAATAACTTTTGAAATATTGAAGGAAAAAAAAAAAAAAAATTGTTTGATGAATTTATTTCACCCACAGAATCCGTTAAAAAAAAATTCAAAGTAATCGAAAGGATCGATGAAAATTTTTGGTCGATTCCGTCCGGTTTGACGTGTTTTGACTCATCTATACGCAGCTAATAAAATAGTTCTTTACGTCATTTTCTATTGATGTACCTTAGGGTGCTTTTTTTAAAACGACTATTTTTTTTTTTTTTGCAACTCCCCATTGAAAATCTTGTTGTAGACGTCGAAAAGGGAACCCTGTCCAATTTTTAGCTCTTCATTCCAATTCCAGCACTCGCGCTTTTCTTTCTAAGTTTTCCCATGCTAAAAGCATGTAAACATTACGAATTTTTCTTGCGCCGCGCAAAACTCAGCCGCATTTCAATGGATTGTTCTCATCCAAGATTCATTTTACAGAGAATTTAGTCTTTTTCAAAAGTGCCATTGGTAGTTCGGCTGTGGTTTCAACCGCTGAACCTGTGTGAACCTTCAAAGTCGATTTTATGCGTAATTCTTCTTTCTCGCCGTGGGCGAATAAACAGTTTGACTTGGAGAAAAAAGCTTCATAACAATTTTGTAGGAAATTTATTTCTCTACAAAAAAGTCCAATGCACAAAGTCTCTCAAACCAGTATTTCAAAAGATATAAGGACTTTGATTTTTTCAAATATAAAATTCCAACAAAATGTCAGGTTCAATATTTTCAAGTCAGTCAAACTATCTTGGGCACTTTTGAAGAACACTAAATTCTCTGTCAAATGAGTCTAGGATGAGAACAATCCATTGAAATGCGGCTGAGTTTTGCGCGGCGAAAGAAAAAGTCGTAATGTTTACATGCTTTTAGCATGGGAAAACTTAAAAAGAAAAGCGCGAGTGCTGGAATTGGAATGAAGAGCTAAAAATTGGACAGGATTCCCTTTTCGACGTCTACAACAAGATTTTCAATGGGGAGTTGCAAAAAAAAAATAGTCGTTTCAAAAAAAGCACCCTAATGTACATACCTGTATCCGGATGTTTTTACATGCTAACGTACATCTTTAGAGCACTGCCTTTTATATGTGGATCGACAAATCCCAAATAATCTTTTTGTTCGGAAATCAAAGTTTTGATTTACTTAGTTTACAGATAAAGGAGAACATTTGATTTGTTTCTGTACAGCTATGTATAATCATTATGCACTATTGTGTACAAAAAATAAACAACTGCGAATTGATGTGAAATTAAACTTTGACTTAATTCTGAAAGGCTGACGTCGTATCCTAAACAGATGCCTAACTTCAGGGAGAAATGAAACACGCGTTACCTATACAGAGATGTTCTGTGGAAACAGGTCAGTCTAATGGAGGCGCACTTACTTTTTTTTCGTCAATGACAACGCTGTCAAAGCGATCTACTGATTTTTCATATGCCTATGACTGATACCTTCAGTCGACGTAGCGGAAGCTGTCACGTCGTAGGTTATGAACTGTCATATTAAAATAATGTTTAATTTAATTATTATTAATAATAATAATTAATAATAATTATTAATAATTATTAATATCAATAATTATTAATACTTATTATTAATATTATTAGGTTTGATTCTTATTAATAATAATTAACAATATTATTAGGTTACAAATAATTGTCTTGGTGAAATTTACACATCTGGTAGTAATAAATTTAATAAGTCAATAGCACAGGATATCTATTCGTTACGAATTCATGTCAGGTGTGAATTCCTGTTTATTTACCACTTTAGTTGCAATCGAGCATTTCTTCGGTGACTGACTGACCCGTTGCATCTCTTCGACAAGTAGGGTTACGAACATAGCGAGGTGAATATCTTCATCGAGCATACAATATTGTGTAATTAAATTGTGATATCGTTCCTAATACAACGGTTATCTATTTCTGATTACAGATTTGAATTTCTGTTTATTTGAAACATTATCAGGTTATCAATAACTGTCTTGGTGAAATTCACACGTCTGGTAGTAATAAAGTTAATAAGGCAATAGCATACGATATTGATTCTTTCTAAATTCGTTTCAGGTGTGAATTTCTCTTTATTTGCTACTTTATTCACAACCGGGTGTTTCTTCGGTGACTGACTGACCCGTTGCATCTCTTCAACAAGTAGGGTTACGAACAACGTGATGTGAATATCATTCATCGAGCAATATCGTATCGATTCAGTGGAAGTGTTTCATCCTACGAGGCATCTCCGCTGAATGAAACAATACTCTACATGTCTTCTCAGCTTGATAAGTACGAAAACAGTCCTGCATAAGTGATGTGTTGGTCCATCAATGCGTGTTCAAGTTTCATCGAGTGGAAAATGAATTTAAATTATTGTTCCTATTAGCTTGTTCCTCATCATCTCACAGAATATCGAGCCACTCTCGACGCTGGCTTTTTCCCGTTTTCTTCGCATACTCATAGTACTAATATGGGTTGTTACAATATTCCGCACGGTATCCATCGCTGGACGCGGTGGTCCCGGATTCTTTGCAAAGCCATGTTCACCCTTTCTTCGACAGCGTTATTGAATTGCTGTTTTTTTTTTTTTTTTTCTATTTCCTTCACATGTATTACGAATTATTGAATTTTATTGTTATAACTGAATAAACAGAAAATTGTGTTGAATTTTAGAAAATTTACTTTATTACTACCAGATGTGTAAATTTCATCAAGACAGTTATTTTTAATCTTACAATGTTTGAAATAAACAGATATTGATATCTGCAATCAATTTAACACTACTAATCAATAATAATAATTTATCACTACTTATCTATGAAATAGTATCGTATACCGTTGTATTATGAACTTATTACACAATATTGTATATTATATTGCTCGATGTATGGTATCCACATCCCTATGTTCGTAACCCTACTTGTCGAAGAGATGCAACGGGTCAGTCAGTCACCGAAGAAATGCTCGATTGCAACTAATGTGGTAAATAAACAGGAATTCACACCTGAAATGAATTCGTAACGAATAGATATCCTGTGCTATTGACTTATTAAATTTATTACTACCAGATGTGTAAATTTCACCAAGACAATTATTTATAACCTAATAATATTGATAATTATTATTAATAATAATCAAACCTAATAACATTAATAATAAGTATTAATAATTATTGATATTAATAATTATTAATAATTATTATTAATTATTATTATTAATAATAATTAAATTAAACATTATTTTAATATGACAGTTCATAACCTACGACGTGACAGCTTCCGCTACGTCGACTGAAGGTATCAGTCATAGGCATATGAAAAATCAGTAGATCGCTTTGACAGCGTTGTCATTGACGAAAAAAAAGTAAGTGCGACTCCATTAGACTGACCTGTTTCCACAGAACATCTCTGTATATATATCGTGCGGCTGAGGGAACTTTTATATTGATACTGAACTAAATTGACCTACATGGTACATATATTTGATAATTATTATGTCAAAATTTCATCTTATGTGCATAGATAGTATTTTCAGCGAGTATTTGGCAAAAAGGTTCGAAGCAAGTGGAATAAATTGCTTGTACAGTCACACTTGGTTATCTGAGAATTTGTTCAACTGAAGATACAAATTTTTTAATTGAACAAAAAAAAAGGAACTGCCCCGTGTAGAAATTTTCCCCGGGCGCTAATGAGGGCCAAGTTAATTTTCCACAATAATGTATAGGCCCAAGTTTGGTCACCAATATTGGGCCTATATCGATTTGTCCCGCTTTTTTGTTGTGGCCCCATATACGGTGTCCACTTTGGGCCCTACTGGCTGTCCAAATTGGCCCCAGTTTGACCACGCATAGGGGGCCGAATCAAATACGTGGGACAATCCAACATTGGCCCAATACAGGCGACCTTACTTGGGCCTGAATAATATCGAGCCAAATTAACTTGGCCCCTGTTTGCGCCCAACAAAAATTTCTACACGGGATATATATAATATATATGGGCTGTCCAAACTCGGAGCAACATTGGGTATAAAAGGTGGGCCATTATGGGATACCGAATTTGGGCAAATATTGGTTTTAAAATTATCCTGCGAGCCTGGATAAACCCTGACTCGGGCCAACTTTGGCAGAGGTTAGGCAAGCCCAGACAAAATGAGTCCAAATGCCCAGTTAACCAATTTTGGCAAAAATTAGATAAGCCTGGACAAAATTAGTCTGAATGCCTGGCTACACCCCGACCCTGCTATATCCAGAGAGATAATTTTTTCTCAGATTAAATGCTATTCTATTGCCCGACTAGTTAATTTCCGTAGTTACTTTGTTAGCGAGAAAGATTTTTAGACAAAATGGCGTTTACTGTAAGTTGACCGCGCCGTGGTAGATGGCGTCTGATATGGTTGACCGAATGCCTAATTAACCCCCGACTTGGCCCGAGTTTGGCACAGATTGGGCAAGCCTGGACATGATGAGTCTGAATGTTTGGCTAAACCCCGACTTGACCCAAGTTTGGGACAGGTTAGGCAAGCCTGGACAATATGAGTCCGAATGCCTGGCTAAAGTCCGACTTGGCCCAACGTTGGCACAGATTGGGCAAGCCTGGACAAAATGAGTCCGAATGCCAGGCTAAACCCTGACTTGGCCAAAGTTTGGGACAGGTTGGGCAAGCCTGGACATGATGAGTCTGAATGTTTGGCTAAACCCCGACTTATCCCAAGTTTGGGACAGGTTAGGCAAGCCTGGACAATATGAGTCCGAATACCTGGATAAAGTCCGACTTGGCCCAACGTTGGCACAGATTGGACAAGCCTGGACAAAATGAGTCCGAATGCCAGGCTAAACCCTGACTTGGCCCAACGTTGGCACAGATTGGGCAAACCTGGAAAAAATGAGTCTGATTTCCTGGCTACACCTCGACTTGGCCCAAGTTTGGGACAAGTTAGGAAAGCGTTGACAAAATGAGTCCGAATGCCTAATTAACCCCCGACTTGGCCCAAGTTTGGTACAAGTTGGGCAAGCCTTGACAAAATAAGTCTGAATTCCTGGCTGAACCCCGACTCGGCCCAAGTTCGGCAAAGGTTAGGCAAACCTGGCGAAAATGAGTCTGATTTCCTGGCTACACCTCGACTTGGCCCAAGTTTGGGACAAGTTAGGCAAGCGTTGACAAAATGAGTCCGAATGCCTAATTAACCCCCGACTTGGCCCAAGTTTGGCACAAGTTGGGCAAGCCTGGACAAAATGAGTCTGAATGCCTAGCTATACCCCGACTTGGGCCAACGTTGGCACAGATTGGGCGAGCCTAAACAAAATTAACTTGGATGCCAAAATAAACCCTACTTATGCCCCAGTGAGGCAACAGTGAGGATGCCTTTATAGTGGATGCCCTGTTGACGCCCAGAAAGGGCCTCTTTTCTAATTGGGACGCCCTAACAATTTTCTACACGGGTGAGAGTGACTGCTAATAATTTTTTTTTTTTTTTAAATCACAGATTCCATTTACAGTGATAATAACTATAAAACAAAATGTTATGCGAATTGAAGTTCCCATATACTGTAACTTGTTGTTTATCTTTCACCAGCTGAAGGCCAGTGAAATTAAACTAGTTCGCGTGTGTTCTTTGTCAGGGGTGATGAATTTTGGAGCTCCTCTGGGAAAAGTTGAAAAAACCCTTAAATGACCCTAATACAGACTCAGGATAGGTTTGAACCTACCGTTGCTGCTTCCCTACAGACTTGGGATACATCCAAGTCGGGAAGGCTAGACATATATCTCTAGCCTTCCCGACTTAGATACCAATAATAGCTGTACCGTCGCTGTCTAGGCTAAACGCACCGAAGCTGCCTAATACAGACTTGGGATATGCATGTTCTCAGACTCAGATACCAATTATACACGGAGAGAAATTTCGCACGGCATACGTACCACGTCGTTCAGAGGGCGTCCTTTTTGGTGGTAAAGTAACTGTCTGTCGGTAACGTATGCTGTGTGTCCCGCGCTAGTACCGGCGGCGAACTATTATAAGACGTCGACTATACCAAGTCATTAGGTCTCTACGAGCGCCAAAAGTTGGGCAGCCTAGCGTCCCAAAAGTTCGCTCAGATATAATAATTCAAAGTTCGCCGATTGATTCTTTCTAATAAAGATTTGTGTATATGTCAGGGATAAATTATGAATAGTTTTCTAAAAACAAACGGGCACACTTCAATAGAGTGGCATCTCAAAGGTAAGTTAACCTCAATTTTTCTACAATATTCTCGTTTTGATATTGAAAAGATTCAAAGCTAGCCAAAAATTGTAGGTTATATTGCGAATCGGCTTCTGTATATAATATGCATGATGATTTGATTAAAGTTAAAAAAAAAAAAAAATAAAATAAAAATAAAAAAAAAATAAAATAAATAAAATAAAATAAAATAAATAAAAAAAAAAAAAAAAAAATTTTATAATAATAAAATCAACTCCTCTTAAATTATCTAACGCAGAATCCAAAAATATCAAACACAAAACGTTAACCTAACGTTCTTTCATCAAGACGATCTCTGTCCCACTAGCTTAGAACTCTGAGCGTTCCAGATTTTGGGGCGCCCACCACACCAAAAGCGCACGCCTCACGTACTTTACATGTCGTACAGTAGCGCCACCATTACTGAGACAGGGCGCGAGCTAAATTTCTCTCCGTGTAGCTGTACCGTCGCTGTACAACATACGCACCGAAGCTGTGTATTAGCTATGGAGTCTATATGTTAGGAGAACGAACTGAGTCCTCCCCGCCCCAGAAAAACGTCGCCGTTTACTGCGCTAATCGAGCTATAGTAACTGTCGTATGACTATAGCAAAATGTATACGATATCATTCGACGCGCCTCTAGTGGCGCTTGGCAAAATATCACACATTAAGTCAAATGAACGCCTAATCACGAACGAGTTAAAATTAATAAATATAAATACTTCCTGCAATGTGAAAATAATCAAATAATTAAATCAAATAATTAAATAGTTAAATTTAATAATTTGACCATATATTTTGAATAATCGTTTTATGTACGTTTTGATTTCGGAATCAACGACCCATCACAGCTGTGATTTAAAATTACTCGGTTTTCGTTATAGTTTTTTTGAATTTCTTGAAATATCTTTGCCAAATATCCGATAACCCCATGTTCTTCTGGGCTCGTTAGAATGTTTGAAAACTTATGCACTAGCAGCAACTTTATCATAGGAGAGATCTAATCGTTAAGTGTGTGAATCATGTGTTTGAAAGGCTAATTCAGCATGACATAGGCTATAACCCTATGTTGAATTAGCAATCTTCGTTATTCAATTTCTCGCAAAATAGTTCGATAAGAGGCCCTAGGATTCAGTGACATCAAAGAGGATTACATAATTTCTAGAATATTTCAAATTCGTCCCTCGATCTAATACCTCGCACCACGAGACAACGTCCTTAAGGAGCTTATTTAAATATCACACATTGAAGTTATTTAAATATTACACATAGTGTGAAGGACCTTTGATATTTGAACAATGAGCTGTGCGATTCCTCGCTGTAATCTTAAAATAAGATTATCTCGAAACGAAAATAAGCAGAAAGGTTTGCGGGATAAAAGTTTATTCAAAGTGCCACAGGTGAGCTTAAAATGCAGAATGACATAAAAATGTGAAAAAAATGAAATCCAATTTTAGTGTTTGTCGCCACCGGTAGAGGCGCGTCGTATGATATCGTATACAATATATATATGTATACTGTGCCGAGCGCAGCAACTCGGACCACTTCCGTGATACGGAGTTCGTTCTCCTAACATATAGACTCCATAGTATTAGCTAAACCATGATTTTAAGTTATAATGAAATAAAGCTGAATGCTTGTGCTGAAATTTAAGCATGAAACAAGGTTACAAGAAAATGAATGGTAAAGATCAGATTCCTGATTATAACAATGATCAACCGAACATGTCCTATTTATTTTATAATTTTTGTACCGTGTTCAATTTGAACGTTATATTTACAAAATGATACGAAAAATGTGAACATATAAAATAATAATTTGTATGAAATGAATGCTTTATCTAACCTGATTTCTTAAAATCTACGCGTGCTGCTCAATGGCCGGATCTGTTGCTGTGTTCGTGTTTTTTTTTTTTTTTTTGTTTGTTCCTTGATTTTACCAATTTTTAGCAATTGATTGCTTTTATTTTATATTTTCTTTTGATTATTTGAAAGGCTACTTTAGCTATGACAATTTTAGGTTTGATTTTACGTTAATGGTATAATTTCCGTTTTTAGATAACTATCCTTTGCAAAATGAATTTGTAATATTGTGCCCGCTTTTTTTTTTTTTTTTTTTTTTTTATTCAGGTATAGCGGCCGAGCCGACTTCCCAAAAACACTCGTAGAGAGGCTCCGGTAGCAACCGGACCGTATTTTCCTTCGAGAGGCACTCAACTATATTTCGCTCTTTACTGAACTCAGTTTAGTGCACACCTCTGTATGCGTCAAGTCCTGGATTGTTTTTTCTGTGGATTCAACACCTAGGGACACTCAACTATATTTTGCTCTTTTCTGAACTGTTAAGTGCACACTCTGTGTTCTGTCTAGTCCGGGATTGTTTTTTTTTTTTTTTTTTTCCCCCTATGGGCTTTGGCGTGCGTCAGTTTACACCTATTTATTCCTTCACTCCTCGTTCTGACGCTGGCTAACAGATGGCATTAGCTCCGCTTCCTTCTTTTCCAGCTGATGATATTTTTCCCTCCGAATACCTCTTATTAATAATCTGGTATATCCCTTCTTATGGACCTTTAATATTCTGTTTGTACTTTTATTTATTTATAACTTTTATTCCCATTCTTGATTTATTGCTTTATATCCTTAATTTTTCTGATTTTACATATTCTTTACTTATATCTCCTTTTTGCTAATTTGGTTGATTTACTTTCTTTGACTTCCGGTTTATAATATTTATTTTTGTGTAAAACTTGATCTGGCCCTCTCATAGGAATAGGATTTCGTGAACTCTGCTAGTCACTCTGCATAGATAGAGCTAGGCAGAACCCACGGAAGTCTAGCTCCCCCAGAAACACCCCTCGTCTTGCGTCGAGGGATGACCGACCCGAGCTATCCTTTCCCCCTCCTTGCTTCGATTTTTCTAATGCTGGGATAGTTATGACTTTCTTCTCTCCTATACTTCTGGTTCTATCCTGTGTTGTATTGACTTGGTGATTTCGAAATACTCAACCGCTTCTCCTAGGCAATCAGAGGCTTTATTATTCTCTCATGAGCCCTAGATCTGTTTATATTTCTTGTTATTCTTTTCTATTCTTATTCTATGAGCCCATTCCCTATTGTTGTCTTAATAGTAATTTCGTAAATGCTCAACCGCTTTTTCAAAAATATCAGAGACTTTAGTATTCTCTCGTAATCCCACGATCTGTTTATATTTCTTAATATTATGATTCTATTCAATTCCACTGTAGATCGTTATAGATACCTTTTTTTTTTTTTTTTTTTTTTTTTTAAATGAGACGATATTCCAGTTACTTACGGACAGTTTAATAAGTTTAATGAGTTTACTACATTTGTTCTGTTTGATATTTAAGTTCTTGTCTTAAAACGAGACGATATATCAGTTCCTTACAGACACTTAATTTAATTTATTGATCTTGTTGCTTTCTTTCTTTATTTTTATTATGTGAATAATTATGTGAATTAACTTCAGGTGTAGATCTCAATAATTTCTGCTTAAATCGAGCCGATATACCGGTTACTATCCGACAATTTTCACACTTATCATATACTCTTCCATTCAAATTCACGACATATCTACAGCTATCCTCCTCAGTTTAATTTTACTATAAGATTATTTGTATGGATTCCCTTCCGCTGTAGATCGCTTTAATTGTTTAATATTTGAATTCTTGACTTAAACCGAGACGATATATCAGTTCCTCACAGACACTTCATTTAATTTATTGAGTTTGTTGCTTTCTTTATTTATTTTTATTTTATGAATATTTATATGAATTGACTTCAGGTATAGATCTCAATAATTACTATTTAAAACGAGCCGATATACCGGTTACTAACAAACAATTTTAACACTTAACATATAATCTTCCATTCTAATTCAAGACATAACTTAGGATACAGCCGCTCCGGAACGCGTCCGAAACGGAACTCCTGTGCCCGCTTTTGGGTCTTGTAATTTATGCTTGAAATGAGTGATTTGATTTGAGTAATATGATGTGAGTCGGTCGGCCGTTTTGGCACAAGTCCGCTAACTAGCCGTGGCATGGCCGTGCTTTATACTCATAGTGACGTCATAATAGCTGAGCGCGTATGCGCGAACGCTATTGCGCGCTATAATGCTTCTATTCGCTCGCGATACCTGGGCCAGCGCCGTGCCAACGGGCGGCGCAATGGGGCAACCACGCCAGGGCGCCACCTCGCATGGGGGGCCGTACCGTAGTCCAAATCAATTTTTTACGACCGAAAATGAAAAAATTAAAATTTATTTTGACAAAACATGCAAAAAAAAAAACAGATGTTTCATAAAAGCAGAAAATTGTATTTTTTTTCTTCTTTAATTCGTTCGCCGGTCAAAATCAATAATAACCAGGGCGCCATGGGGACTGTTGCCCCAGGTGCCATTTCAACTACCCACACAGCATTGAATATTTCATGTATTATTCAAATTGCATTATTACATGGAAACATTTCGGAAATATTTCAGAAATATCCACTCAAATATTTTCTAAACATTTTGTGAATTGTTTCAGCGAAACATTTTTGAAATATTTCACGAATATTACATGAAAGAATGCAATGCAATGTTCACAAATATTTCAAGAAATGTCTCATAAACATCTCAGGATTATTCCATGAAATGTTTCGCAAAAAGTTTTAGAAATATTTCAAAAGGATGTTTCAAAAATACTCCGCAAAAGGTTGAACTCAACTTTTTGAAATGTTATGTAAAATACGTATTTTATACGTATGTTATGTAAAATACGTATTATATATTATATTATATTATTAAATATTATGGAAAAAACATTTCACGCAATAATCCAGACACCTTTGATAAATATCTCCGGAAAATATTTCGGAAAATATTTCTGAGATATTCTGAGATATTCAGAAATATTTTCAAGGAATATTTCAGAAGATCTTTCAGAAATCTTTCAAAAATACTTCATGAAATATTTTAAATACATGAGATAACGAACATAGGAACATTTCATAAATATTTCCTTGTAATATTTATGAAATATTTTAATCTTTCACTGAAATATTCAATGCTGTGTGGGTAGGCACGGCGCTGGCCTGGGCTACTAGAGTATACCTGATTTGGCTAATTCGCTATACTGCGAATACGTTACAATACATATGGGCTTTTCCATGCCAACTGACCTGGTCGCTGACCCTCGACATTTTTGATTTGTCCAATTTTTTTTTATATGACTGTTGTCGATCAATGAGAACCATTCACCAAATTTCAGATCTTCATCTCAATCCGCCTTCGAGTTATGAATTTTCGAAAAATCAACGAATCATTACATTTGTTCAACTTCAAATAATCGTAACTCGATAAAAAACCGATATCGTCATAAATAAAACGTCTTTCTCTTCGTCTTGGATTGTACTTTAACTGAAAAATAGGTAAAGGAATATGCAACGTTAATTTAATCTTTTTCATACGCTTTCAAATAAAAAAATCAATTTTCGTCAATTTTGACCCTTCGATTTTTTTGAAAAAAAGGTCTCGTATTCTACAGCCGAAGCCCGAATTTTTGAAACCAAAACGAAGACGGACCCCAATTTCTTGTATTTTATTTTGATTTTTCAATATTTAAATTTTGTGTATTTCAACGATTTATTCAATGCCTTGAGTTTAATCGCTGTATTCAATATTTGGACACTTATTTGATATGGTGCTACTATCCAATTACATAGATAGACAGAAAATACAAAACACATTGAACACAGTGTGTTATAAAAATGATTCGAATGAAACGTTCATTTATTGTTATTTTTAAGAATCTTGTGGCATTCGACCACGTTCAATTCTTGTCAATAAATCGACATACAAATGAATTTCAGAAATCGAAATAAAATAGAAGGAATTGGAGGTCCTTCTTCGTTTTGGTCTTAAAAATTCGGGCTTCGGCTGTAGAATACGAAAACTTTAAAAAAAAATTGAAGGGGTCGAAATTGACGAAAATTGATTTTTTTACTTCAAAGCGTATGAAAAAGATTGAACTAACGTTGCATATTCTTCTACCTATTTTTGAGTTTAAATACAATCCAAGACGAAGAGAAGGACGTTTTGTTTATGACCATATCGGTTTTTTATCCAGAGTTACGATTCATTGAAGTTGAACAAATGTGAGATAAAGATCTGAAAATTAGTAAATGTTTGTAATTGATCGACAACTATCATATAAAAAAAATTGGACCAATCAAAAATGTCGAGGATCAGCGACCAGGTCAGTTGTCATGGAAAAGCCCATATACAGAGATGTTCTGTGGAAACAGGTCAGTCTAATGGAGTCGCACTTACTTTTTTTTCGTCAATGACAACGCTGTCAAAGCGATCTACTGATTTTTCATATGCCTATGACTGATACCTTCAGTCGACGTAGCGGAAGCTGTCACGTCGTAGGTTATGAACTGTCATATTAAAATAATGTTTAATTTAATTATTATTAATAATAATAATTAATAATAATTATTAATAATTATTAATATCAATAATTATTAATACTTATTATTAATGTTATTAGGTTTGATTATTATTAATAATAATTATCAATATTATTAGGTTATAAATAATTGTCTTGGTGAAATTTACACATCTGGTAGTAATAAATTTAATAAGTCAATAGCACAGGATATCTATTCGTTACGAATTCATTTCAGGTGTGAATTCCTGTTTATTTACCACATTAGTTGCAATCGAGCATTTCTTCGGTGACTGACTGACCCGTTGCATCTCTTCGACAAGTAGGGTTACGAACATAGGGATGTGGATACCATACATCGAGCAATATAATATACAATATTGTGTAATAAGTTCATAATACAACGGTATACGATACTATTTCATAGATAAGTAGTGATAAATTATTATTATTGATTAGTAGTGTTAAATTGATTGCAGATATCAATATCTGTTTATTTCAAACATTGTAAGATTAAAAATAACTGTCTTGATGAAATTTACACATCTGGTAGTAATAAAGTAAATTTTCTAAAATTCAACACAATTTTCTGTTTATTCAGTTATAACAATAAAATTCAATAATTCGTAATACATGTGAAGGAAATAGAAAAAAAAAAAAAAAAACAGCAATTCAATAACGCTGTCGAAGAAAGGGTGAACATGGCTTTGCAAAGAATCCGGGACCACCGCGTCCAGCGATGGATACCGTGCGGAATATTGTAACAACCCATATTAGTACTATGAGTATGCGAAGAAAACGGGAAAAAGCCAGCGTCGAGAGTGGCTCGATATTCTGTGAGATGATGAGGAACAAGCTAATAGGAACAATAATTTAAATTCATTTTCCACTCGATGAAACTTGAACACGCATTGATGGACCAACACATCACTTATGCAGGACTGTTTTCGTACTTATCAAGCTGAGAAGACATGTAGAGTATTGTTTCATTCAGCGGAGATGCCTCGTAGGATGAAACACTTCCACTGAATCGATACGATATTGCTCGATGAATGATATTCACATCACGTTGTTCGTAACCCTACTTGTTGAAGAGATGCAACGGGTCAGTCAGTCACCGAAGAAACACCCGGTTGTGAATAAAGTAGCAAATAAAGAGAAATTCACACCTGAAACGAATTTAGAAAGAATCAATATCGTATGCTATTGCCTTATTAACTTTATTACTACCAGACGTGTGAATTTCACCAAGACAGTTATTGATAACCTGATAATGTTTCAAATAAACAGAAATTCAAATCTGTAATCAGAAATAGATAACCGTTGTATTAGGAACGATATCACAATTTAATTACACAATATTGTATGCTCGATGAAGATATTCACCTCGCTATGTTCGTAACCCTACTTGTCGAAGAGATGCAACGGGTCAGTCAGTCACCGAAGAAATGCTCGATTGCAACTAATGTGGTAAATAAACAGGAATTCACACCTGACATGAATTCGTAACGAATAGATATCCTGTGCTATTGACTTATTAAATTTATTACTACCAGATGTGTAAATTTCACCAAGACAATTATTTGTAACCTAATAATATTGTTAATTATTATTAATAAGAATCAAACCTAATAATATTAATAATAAGTATTAATAATTATTGATATTAATAATTATTAATAATTATTATTAATTATTATTATTAATAATAATTAAATTAAACATTATTTTAATATGACAGTTCATAACCTACGACGTGACAGCTTCCGCTACGTCGACTGAAGGTATCAGTCATAGGCATATGAAAAATCAGTAGATCGCTTTGACAGCGTTGTCATTGACGAAAAAAA
Source organism: Tenthredo mesomela (assembly GCA_943736025.1). Taxonomy (NCBI): domain Eukaryota; kingdom Metazoa; phylum Arthropoda; class Insecta; order Hymenoptera; family Tenthredinidae; genus Tenthredo; species Tenthredo mesomela. The sequence goes on from OX031014.1 coordinate 11,531,049, forward strand.
AGTAAGTGCGCCTCCATTAGACTGACCTGTTTCCACAGAACATCTCTGTACAAGGTGTCACAGAATTCGTATGACGGGGATTTCACAGGGTAAATCCTGATCAAAAACGGAATCGAAATTTCCTTAGCCGTTCTTTCTGGAATGGAAAAGGATTGCCGTTCTAATTATTTTAATTTCAGTCAATTGTCCAAAATGGGTTTTTCAAATTTTTCAAGGTGTATACGTCCCCTTAATATATCCGCATTATTTCGATGAGTTATAATTTGCAGCATCAATTTTTTGAATATTTTCACTATAACTTTATTGTATCTCCAAATAACCTGCATCTATACAAAGGATGATATACAGCTCGGAAACTGATGAATATACTATGTATATGTGTACTTCAAATGCCGCTCCTTCAATTTCGTTGAATTATACACAAAATTTAATATAATTATACCTTTCGGAATTCAGTTACTTCAGAACGATAGAGCGGCGGGTTATAGATTTATTTTAAATCCTCGACAACGCTTAATCAGTACGCACTCATGATGACCGCACACTATGCTACTCATTGTGCTATTCGAGTGCGGCCACCATTAGAGGATTATGCGCACTCATGATGGTCGCACGCTATGCGGCACATTGAGCTGACCGAGTGCGACCACTGTGAGGTCACATTCTGAATTCTCACGTTCCCATGCAGGAGTCCCCAGAGTTGGACAAAGGGGCCAGGCTTGGCCCAGCACCGGGAACCCAGCTACGGCGTCCCTATATTGGCCCATGCTTGGATCATAACTGGGTACTCAACCTTGGCCATTCCTATGATTAGCCAACCTTGGGCCAAAACTGGCTAACCCATGTTCGGCCATTCCTATGGTTGCCTAATCTTGGACCAAGACTGGGAGACCCAGCTTTGGCCATTCAATGGCGAGCCAGGATTGGCCCAAGGATGGATAACTCAGCATTGGCCGTTCCTGTAGTTGCCCATTCTTGGACTAAGACTGGGAGACCCAGCTTTGGCCAGTTAATGACGAGCCGGGATTGGCCCAAGGATGGGTAACCTAGCATGAGCCGTTTCTGTAGTTTAAGACTAGAATTGTGACGAGGATTTTTGGAAGATTTGTGCGGTTTGCGACGGTCGAAATGAAAGTCAATTCGCGGAGGCATATATAAGCGCGTTTCTTTGCACCAAAATAAACTTATGAATATTCTCGAAATTGTGTTGTCGTGTGTAACGTTTTCGTAAGGTAGGCCGAAGCGCGTCAACGCCATCTCTGAAGTTCGCAGTAGATACCCTAGGCCGGTTCTGGACCAACGCGTGTTAGTGCACACGTACACGCACGCACACACACGCACCCTCCCGTGTCCGTGTGAGGGTGTTGGAGGGGGAGTCTGAGTCACGCTCTCGGACCCCTGACGTCACCCTCAAAATGGCGTCACCCACCCTCAAAATGGCGTCGCCCACCCTCAAAATGGAGTCATACACCTCGAATTGACGTCACACTCCCTTGAATTGACGTCACACACCCTTGAATTGACGTCACACTCCCTTAATATGATGTCACACTCCCTTACATTGACGTCACACACCCTTGAATTAACATCCCGATATAAAATTCCGAACCCCTGCGTCAGAACCTTCCAGAAGCTTTCCCAAGGTCATTTTGGAGGGCAGACAAACAGTTCCTGGAATTATTCGGCACCCTGTGTGAATTTGATACCCCTGTACGAAGAACATGCGAGTCTATTCTTTGATAACTAAATTCCTGGAATGACCATTGTTGGAATTTCGGGCAGTCAAACAGTTCTCAGAATTATTACTGACACCCTGAGAAGTTTTTGAGTCTGATTATTCGACACGCTGTTCTCTTCGGATCGAGTTACTTAGCCTAATGATTCTCAGAAGAATAGTTCTCGGAATCGACTCTGGAAAGATCTTTTCGAACGTTCTAGAAATTTGGTGGAGGGAAACATTTTGACTCCGGAAAGATCTTTTGGAACGTTCTAGAAAATTAGTGGAGGGGTTTTCAGCTATAAAAGAGCGAAAATTTCAGGGATGAAAATTAGTATTCAACCGATCTTCAAGTAGTAAAGAATCTAAAAAATATCACAATGGAGATGATTTTGGATATGCAAGGTTTCGAAAACTTTTACAACCAATTTGTGGTAAAGGAGCTGGCTGCAATCAGTGTTCAACCGGATGACGCAGGTAGACATGGTATAACTCGCATCCTGTTCAAACCACCCTGTTCTTGGCAAACCTTACCACCCAAATGCAGAGCTACCAATTCCTGGTTGACGCGAAATTATCATGGATTAGAGTGGAATGACGGTGACATGTCTTACGATAATCTGCAGACAGCATTGAAGAGAATTGAAGGGCCGGATCGAATAACGACTTCCACGCTCCTGCCAGTCGGACAAGCTCCTGAAAGTATGCAATCGGCGCTGAGCGATAAGCATACTTTTAGGATTAAACAACATCAACAAATCTTATACTTGTACAAAACTGTCAGCGAGAAAGTTGTTCATAATGGTTCGAAGTATATGTTTGGTAAGTTACAATAATTTTCATACTATATTTTCGCAAATATGAGAAGTTACAGGCCATGGCCATGGCAACAGCTGCCATGTTGCTGTCAGTCAACGGAAGAGCGTCGTTTCATAGGTGCGTTTTGCATCGCCTCAAACGCATCGGATATCAACTATAGATATATGCCGTCGCGGACTTTTTTGTATAGAATTTAACGCTCTACAAAAAAGGTCCAGTCAAGTTATGGTCTATCTGCCTTCGTTTAAGTAGCATTCGACGCGAAAGGTACAGGAACGTGTTTGGTTCGAGATTTTTTTGGATTTTTAATTTTTTTTATTCAAAAACGAGTGAAAATTAGATGTCACAAACGGTAGGGTATATTATTCTCATCTATTGCTACATTGGAGTATTTTTTTCATGCCTTCCACAATTAGTGTAATTTGAAACCCTAAAATTGCATAAAGTGACTGGTTCATAGTCGGCACAAAGAAAGCCGGCACTATGACTTCTCATATTTCCGAAGATATAGTATGAAAATTATTGTAACTTACCAAACATATACTTTGAACCATTATGAACAACTTTCTCGCTGACAGTTTCGTATAAGTGTAAGATTTGTTAATGTCTTTTTAATCCTAAAAGTTTGCTCAGCGCTCAGCGGCGATTGCATACATTCAGGGGCTTGTCCGACTGGCACGAGCGTGGAAGTCGTTATTCGATCCGGCCCTTCAATTGTTGAGCAAGCAAGTTATATATATGTCAAGGGAAATGAGAAGAAACAGTGGCTCGAGAAGATGATCAACGACGATTCAAAGCCAGTGATCGATCTGGAAGAATTGGGGTGTCCGAGTCTTGGATTCTTGCAATCCCTGGTAAAAATTCCCACATAGGAACCTACATAGGACCTATATAGGTACCATACGTATCGTAATTTGGGACAGGTTCCTATAGGAGTACAACTTATAGGAGTACTATAGGACCTACGTCGGTATAGCGCAGTGGTAAAAATTCCCACATAGGAACCTACACAGGACCTACATAGGTACCATACGTATCGTAATTTGGGACAGGTTCCTATAGGAGTACAACTTATAGGAGTACATAGGACCTACGTCGGTATAGCGCACTAGGACCCATCCCGGTATATGTATATATGGGGAGTTCCATATGAAATGTACAATTGGTTGTCCACACCCCTTTCGATTTGTCTCAAACTTAGTGAAGTTGAGTTATGAGTTGAAAAAAAAATTCCTCTAAATAATGAAAATTCTACCTTTTACAGGTCGCGAGTAACACCGATTCACAAATTTTGAATTATTTTTTTCAAATCGCTGTAGCTCCCCAACTACATGTCAACGCCTAGAAGTCAAGTAGGTCAAAAGTTTTGTACTTTGATGTACTTTTCGATGGTGTCGCGAGACAAAGTCGATTTTCAGTTAATGGTATAAAAAACGCGAAAAACGCGATATTGATCTCGTTCCCCAAACTTTTTTGCGGTCCATTTTTCATCATAAAATGCGGCTATTTTTCCCACAAATTTTCGTGTAAAGAAAAGTCACGAGACTCAACTCGTTAAAGAGATATGAGGGAAATTCCACGAAAAACCGACCGGATCTGGACGTTTTCTGACTTTAAATTTTTTCAAAACCATTGAAACTTTTTTTTACGTGAAATAGATGTGAAAAAGCCGATAGTGTTGGCTCTTTTTACGTCTATTTCACGTAGAAAAAAGTTTCGATAGTTTTGAAAAATTCAAATTCAGAAAACGTCCAAATCCGGTCGGTTTTTGCTAGAAATTCCCTCATATCTCTTTAACCAGTTGAGTCCCGTGACTTTTCTTTACACGAAAATTTGCGGGAAAAATAGCCGCATTTTATGATGAAAAATGGACCCCAAAAAAGTTTGGGGAACGAGATCAATATCACGTTTTTCGCGTTTTTTTATACCATCAACTGAAAATCGACTTTGTCTCACGGCAACATCGAAAAGTGCATCAAATTACAAAACTTTTGACCTACTTGATTCTTAAGCACGGACATGTAGTTTGGGAGCTACAGCGATTTGAAAAAAATAATTCAAAATTTGTGAATCGGTGTTACTCGCGACCTGTAAAAGGTAGAATTTTCATTATTTAGAGGAATTTTTTTTTCAACCCATAACTCAACTTCACAAAGTTTGAGACAAATCGAAAGGGGTGTGGACAACCAATTGTACATTTCATATGGAACTCCCCATATGTATATAGGATTGAGACCTATAGGGGTGTGTATGTATAGGAGGAAAACCTATTTAGGACATGTAATGTAGGTACGCCTATATTGATATGGGTTCCATACCTATACGGGTATGGGTCCTACATAGGTCCTTCACCTGTACGGTATATTCCCATACGGATCTGTCCCAAATTACGATAGCTATATCGCTATTAGGACCTATGTGGGTACAGATACCTAGGTATACCGAGAAGAAATCTTGATACTGCACAGTCAAAGTGCCTGACTGCGCATGCGCGGGTTTCGTCGTCCGCTGAGGCAGGTTAGCCATCCCGAGTTTTAGCTGTCAAACTTTGTTTTTGGCGGCGATGTAATTGATACGAATTTTTGAGGTTATAATCTCAAATAATTGCGGTAGCGATCATAGAGATATAAGAATAGAGTGCGGGAGTCAGCCGAAATGGCGATATCGGAATAGAAACAGAGACAAGAACTACGGGGTCGAATGGTCCTTGTTTAATGACGCATGCGCTGTGCGTTTATGTGGACAAGTTGACAGGAACATAACCTAAGTTCAGTGCTGCGTTCATACAGTCGCTCACTACGCATGCGTCATTAAACAAGGACCATTCGACCCCGTAGTTCTTGTCTCTCTTTCTATTCCGATATCGCTGCCACTTACGGGCGTTCCGCTAACTCCCGTACTCTATTCTTATATCTCTATGGTAGCGATTCGGAAAGGATTGAAAAGCTTTATTGAAACTTGATGTTCGACTGTCGCAATTTATTTCGAACAGTTGATTGCTCGCTTCGATTCGATTGAATTATCTTCCGATATGGACTATTTCATTCAAGATTGCTAATTGATGCCACTTTTATTTTGATAATTCACGTTAAATGAAAATGAACAACAACATAACCTCAACTGATTAGTCTACACGCGAAAGTTTGACAGCTCTTGCTTCATTTTTCGCAAGTTGGCACCCCTGCCGCATACGTCATAATATTATCGCGGGATCATCTCACCGACCAATAAAATTGAATTATTTGGCGCATGCGCAGTTAGGCGCATCGACTGTGCAGTATCAAGGTTTCTTCTCTGTATGTAATAAAGTATGCAAGGAAAAATGCCGTTTTCACGATTAAGGGTAGGAGATACTGAAAACCGCCCATCTGAACCAATTGCTATTTTCAAATGAGGTTTAACACACATGTTTGCCATCTCAAAACATAGACATTGTGCAAATTTCAAGTCATTTGAAACAATAAGTACAGAGTTACTCCTCATAATGCTTCTGAAATAGCCTTTATTTGAAAACCTTCCATGCGTCTCAATTATTTTTGAATCTTGCTGGGCTTGCACACACATATTTCAGGCTGCCCAAGCCACAAACCCACGTCGGTTTTTAGAGATAGCTACGATACTTTGATTTTGACACTTTTTTTTATGAAAAAAAAAAAATACAATTTCAATTTTTTTTTCTAAAATCTGTAATTTTGTCTCGATTTTCAAAATCCGACGTGGGTTTGTAGCTAGTCTGTGTAGGAATGCACCCTGAAAATTGCAGAAGTCTTCGACAAAAACTAAGACGCATGGGACTTTTTCAAAAGGCAAAACCATAGTTCTGAGATAAATCGCTTTGAAGTTTTTTTTCAAATTATTCACAAAATTCAAGATTTTTATTACTGCATGATCCAAACTAGTTTCAGACGAGATTGCTAATAGTTTTGAAGCATGTGACGTTAAAAAAAAAAAAAAAAAAAATAGCTCGGCTCGCACAATATTTGAGTGGAATTCACATTTTCATCATGCATTTCAGAAATTACGATTTCAAGGAAGTTGGAAAGCATTATAAAGCATATAAATTATCACAACTTGAAAAAATTTCAACGTTTATATTTTAGCAGTTCAGTTGATATAAACTTGGTCTTGTCAAGTCTAAGCAATTTGATCTGCGGGCAGCGAATCGTGCGGTTGATGACTTGTAAATCTGGTTCTGTAAAATGAATACAAACATTTGGGAGAATATTGATTTGCTATATGAATTTCAATGCTTATCTCTAGTGAAGTGTGTGACCAAAAACTTCAATAAGATTTCCAACCGTAGAAAAACATATTTTGGAGTTGTTGTCTTATGGGAGTATACACACCTTGAAAATGATTTTTTTCCAAATCACTGCTATGCTCTGAGAAAACATTCTAGTGACTCAGTTCTTCCACAGTTGATTAGTGCTATTTTGATACATAGTTCATGATTTTCCCAGATTTTATGTCCTCCGCTGAACCAAAATGTAGTCCACCGAAGAAAAAGTAGTTGTCGTAAGGTACAGTATGCTGCGTTGCATGAAATTTCTCCAAATTGGGGTGAATATTCTGTATGAATGTAATTTAGGGACAAACCAATAATATTTCATGAATTCAAGTTCCAGACATAGAAATTTTTGATTGTAAGACTTTTTTTTCCATCGTTTTGGAAAAAATATTTTACAATCAAAAATTTCTATGTCTAAAACTTGAATATACATGAAATATTATTGGTTTGGCTCTAAATTACATTCATACAGAATATCTCCTCCAATTTTGAGAAATTTCATGCAACGCAGCAACCTGTACCTTACGACAACTACTTTTTCTTCGATGGACTACATTTTGGTTCAGCGGAGCACATGAAATCTGGAAAAATCATGAACTTTGTATCAAAATAGCACTAATCAACTGTAAAAAGACTGAGTCACTAGAATGTTTTCTCAGAGTGTAGCAGTGATTTGAAAAAAAAATATTTATTATTTTATTATTTTTTTTTTATTATTTTGTTATCTCACGTGAAAAATGCATCTCAAGTTACTTATTTTCACAAATTGAAATGGCAATAACCGAAATATAGGAAAATTAGGAACCTCTACTGTAACATTATACGTTTTATTGAGTAAACGAGGCTTAATAATTTTTTTTTCGGTTCAAGGATTTGTGTACGTATAGATAAGGGTTCAAATAACACTTTTCCGTAAAAAACCGAAAATCGATTTTTTTCAAATTTTCGCACTCAAATTTCAGTATCTCCTACCCTTAAGTTACACAATATGTATATAATACCCTATCCGACATTTTTACCAGGGTATGTACGGCGAATTTACGGACCTTATTGAGACCTACAAGGCACCTAAATGGGTTATTGCAACCATATATCGGACCTGTGGGGTCCTGCATACCGACGTAGGATATCTATGTGGGTTTTATAGGGGCCTGCAAAGCACCTACCAAGGTTATTGCGAATACAGATTGGATTTTATGAATCCTGTATGCCAACTACGAACACATACCGAGAATATTCGGTGAAGGTAGACAGCCCCCTTCCTACGCCAAAACCAACACAGGCGCGTACCGCGTGCGTGAGGCTCGGCGGGCGGGGCTATTCGGCCAGTGATGCTTCTACCCAATCTTCCGCGCTATGCCGACTCCAGATAGCCCATCCGCACTAACTCGATAAATACTATAGCCCATCCGCGCTCACTCGATAAATACTTAACTCAAAAAGCAATCATCACACTGAATACGGAAAAGAATGAACGCGAATAAAATGAATTCGCCTAATGCGAATATTTATTTTCAAAATTTATCAACAAATTTGAAATCAAATATCAATTAATTGGATTTAAGTATTGATTATCAGTGTTTAGGATCGATATTTGAGACGAAGTTGAACAGGTAAGTGGAGGGTGAATCATTGAAGACAACATGGTCAAAAATTGGTTTATTTATTGATTTATTTATTTATTCATTTATTTTCAGGACATCTTATTTTCAAAACAGAAAAGTGAAATTGAAAAAACAGTCTAAAACAGAAAAAGGAAATTTATCAACGATTATTGGTTAATCGAGGGATCCATTACTGTTGAATTATGGTGTACGCACAAACTTATCGGAGATTGAATGCTTGGGAATCGAAGGAAGGCTACCGATGAGCCACTGTCGAACGCAGTACACTTTTACTCAAACCATTTTCGTCTCTCAACGATTACTTCTATCGGAGAACCGAGTGCTGAGATGTACCTCAGCAAGGCATCATAGCGTGCGGAGTAGCTTCGTTGCCGGAGTTGGTAAGTGCGTCGTCGATCTCAGTAGACATTTTCCACTCGTCTGACGAGCATTCAACGTTCATGTCTCGTAGAAGGCGGAGGAGCTTCGTCGCAGATGTTTGTGGTGCGTTGAGACAGCGTACGGGAGCTTCGTTGCAAGAGTTCGTAGCACGTCGACGATATTCATCGAACCTTTCTTACTTGTCTGACGAGCATTCAACGTTCATGTTTCGCATCTTGCAGAGGAGGTCTCTCTCCGTCACAGTTGTTTGTACCGCGTTGGTAGCGTACAGTGGAGCTTTGTTGTCAGATTTTGCAGTGCGTCGGCGAGCATTTTCTATTAAATTTTTGTTCGGCGAGGCTTTGCCAGAGTCCAGAGAAGGACTGCATATCGTCGACGTGCTACGAACCCTTGCAACGAAGCTCCTCGTACGCTGTCTCAACGCACTACTAACATCTGCGACGAAGCTCCTCCGCCTGCTACGAGACATGAACGTTGAATGCTCGTTAGAGTGAGAAATGTTCGATGGATATCATCGACGTGCCACGAAACCTTGCAACGAAGCTCCTCGTACGCTGCCTCATCGCACTAGGATCATCTGCGACGAAGCTCCTTCGCCTGCTACGAAACATGAACGTTGAATGGTCGTCAGACGAGTAAGAAATGTTCGATGGATATCTTCGACGTGCTACGAACCCTTGCACCGAAGTTCCTCGTACGCTGCCTCGTCGCACTACGAACATCTGCGACGAAGCTCCTTCGCCTGCTAAGAGACATGAATGTTGAATGCTCGTTAGATGAGTGAGAGATGTTCGATAAATATCGTCGACGTGCCACGAACCCTTGCAACGTAGCTCCTCGTACGCTATCTCGTCGCACGACAAACTACTGCGACAAAGCTCCTCCGCACGCTATGAATCCTTGCTGAGGTACGTGTCAGCACTCGGTTCTCCGATAGAAGTAATCGTTGAGAGACGAAAATGGTTTCAGTAAAAGTATACTACGTTCGACAGTGGCTCATCGGTAGCCTTTCTTCGATTCCCAAGCATTCAATCTCTGATAAGTTTGTGCGTACACCATAATTCAACAGCAATGGATCCCTCGATTAACCAATAATCGCTGATAAATTTGATTTTTCTGTTTCAGACCTAAGAACGTGGCCTGTGGGTGGCAGCCTTATCCTCGATGACTCCATTCTCTGCAATGTAGTCTGATCAAATGATTCATTATGTTATTATTAAACTAAAGTTGACACAAACACTGAAAACTTTCTCACGAATTCTTAATTTTCATTAGATTGAATACTGGTATTCCGAACAGATGTTTTGAATAAGATCGAGTTCTGAAAAATGAATAAATAAAGAAATCAATAAATAAACCAATTTTTGTCTTCAATGATTCACCCTCCACTTACCTGTTCAACTTCGTCTCAAATATCGATCCTAAACACTGATAATCAATACTTAAATCCAATTAATTGATATTTGACTTTAAATTCGTTGATAAATTTTGAAAATAAATATTCACATTAGGCGAATTCATTTTATTCGCGTTCATTCTTTTCCGTGTTCAGTGTGATGATTGCTTTTTAAGATAAGTATTCATCGAGTTAGCGCGGATGGGCTATAGTATTTATCGAGTTAGCGCGGATGGGCTATGCGGAGTCGGCATAGCGCGGAAGATTGGGTAGAAGCATTACTGGCCGAATAGCCCCGCCCGCCGAGCCTCACGCACGCGGTTCGCGCCTGTGTTGGTTTTGGCGTAGGAAGGGGGCTGTCTACCTTCACCGAATATTCTCGGTATGTGGGTCCTATTGGGTCCTGAAAAACACCTAGATGGGTTATTGCGGCAGCATATCGGACCTCATGGGTCCTGTACGCCAATTACGAATACCTATGTAGTTCCTATTGGATCCTGAAAAACACCTACATAGGTTATTGCGGAAGCATATCGAACCTCATGGGTCCTGTATGTCAGCGTAGAATACCCATATGAGTACTACTGGGGCCTACAAAACACCTACATAGGTTATTGCGAACACATATCGGACCTTACGGGTCCTGTATGCCAACGTCGGATGCCTATGTAGGTCCTGTCAGGTCCGGTGAAGCACCTGCGCGGATTTTTGTGGTACATTTGTAGGACGTATACCATACCTTGCAGGTCCTTCGAACGCCCTATGACACCATCATAGGTTAATACAGGTACCCACACAGAACCTACATCTTCCATGAAAGACCCATAAGGTCCTACCTGGGAATTTTTAGCAGGGATACATCAAAGTGGGTGGTTGGCATAAGGACTATCACGGGAACATCGTCGGATACCGGTGTGCCTGGGAAAACGTTCAGCGATTGAAATCTTGGTTCTTGAAGGACTGTACCGAGTCTTTACATAAATCTTTGCAAATATATCTTCAAGTGGGAAGTTTGAAACGGATGAGGAAGGAGGATATAGCATTTTTAACGAAACAATTTATCCTCATTTACGCATCGGATATCATTGACGAGGTGTGGGAGAAACTATCAGAGGCTATGAAGAGGGACGAGGACATCATAAACTGTCGGAAGCAAAGAAGCAAACATATCTGTTACGACGAATTCGATGGACCTATGACAAATGAATTTGTAAATTTCCAACAGTAAAATAAATGATGAAATATTTTACAACAGTATTAATACTAACTCTCTCCTTCCTTTCTAAGCTTAATCTAGAGTAATAAGATACCGCTGAGCGGCAGGATGGAAATGATTGAAGCGTCACATATACTTAAAATCTTTATTTGCAGAAATACATATGATTATACCAATTTCTTCACTCCGCCACTTATGGGATTGTATTCAACTACCCGATCGTGTAAAATCAAGCAGTATGCCGACGTATCGGTAGGGAAGTTATCTTTAGCTTCAAACTCGAGACGAACATCTACAGGTCCAAACTTGAGCGACTCGTTTTGTTTAGAGCAGTCGATGACGAATAGGGGAGCGTACTGTAGGAATTCACTCTTTTTCAGCAACGGTTCAGGTTCCTTGCCGTAATAGGAGGTTTGGAAATTGGCGTACATTTCATATAACAAAGCATACTGATTATGACTCATATCGAGATTAAGGTTCCCATAGGGATAGCATTGAGAATTCAAGAAGAGTTTAACGTCGGTGATGTTGCAGTGATCGAAATGGCTAGCGTTTCGATTCAGCTTATTCTTCCGACTTGTTTGGAAACCCAGTATAACGTAGCGAGGTTTCTCCAGCTGAGTCGATGTCTTCACCGTCCAAACGTGCTTCGAAGTAGTGGGAAGTACAGGATACTCGTACAATTCCCAATTGCGAAAACTCATGGAGATCGCCGGATCTTTCTCGATGAAATTCAACAGCTGTATTTTCCGCTGATCCGCGAGCTTCACATATGGTAACAACCATTCGACCTTATCGATCAGGATTTTGAATTCCTCATCTTGAGCTTGTAGAACCGCATTCGTATCGGTCTTCGAACGGGTCAAGATCAACTCGTGTTTGGCGTTCACGATTATCTTGCGATAGTCTTCGGCGAACCCTAACATCATCTTCAGCGGTACGCATACTTCGAAATTACCAGCGGCATCCACATGGGTCGCGTTCACATTAAGCCAACCGGCATTCTCCATCATCCAATTCTGTCCAGGTCTCAGAGAAGGGTAACCTTTCATAAGACTGGTGAGACCGACGTTTTTGCTCCTATCGATCTCAATAGCATTTATCTCGTAACGCATTTCTTCAAACAGATGACAAACACCGTTGTTGATCAGTGTTGCGGTAGTCGACGGAGTTCCATCGGCCTTGACTATCTTTCCATACACATGCAATGAACTCTTGCACGGCAATACGCACAGGTCTTGGTGTTGAACAGCGATACGAATCTCGTCACTGTTATTGAAATTCGATGAGGCATAGGGTTTGTGTGTGTGAACCTCGTAGTGTGCGATAGACTCGTCAAAGACGACGGGTGTTTGAATGTCTAAGATTTCCTCCTCCATGGTATACAGCAGATGACACAGATGCAAACGAATCTTATTTTGCGAAAATTCCTCTTCCAAAAGGTGTGATCTTGAGACCCAAGCTTTTCAGAAGCAGCACGTTCTGAGGTGTCAGCTCTTTGAGAACCGGTTGACGACTGACGTGTTCGGGGCATCTTACCTTAGTATTATAGCCACTTCTGTTATAAACTATTCCCATTATTGAGTCTTGATATGCAACCTGATAGTTATAACCTCTCCACGGAAATTAACCAAATCACCGTCCTGATCGACTATGCGGAGTTGGATGTGATCTATGATCCTTACGGTGACTGGAAGGTAAATGACGTGAGACGGTACTTCAATGATCTTATATCCAGGTGGAACAACGGGAAAAAACTCATGAATGGTGTGTACTTTACGCTCATTGACGTAGGCACCCGTTGTAATGTTACACTCGACTCGTAGTGCGTTGACTTTAAGAATAGTTACAGGAAGGTCAGACTCATGAACTCGATCAGCTTGCAAAATACGTGGAGTGAAACCCAATAGGCTGCCTATAGAATCGCCGGGCACAAAATTTACAGGGTGACTGCATTTGATTTCGCTACACAGTGTATTATTATTCGGTTTGATGTTGATGGTGATACCCTTATTCGACAAGACACCCTGTACATAACTCTCTATATCCTCTATTTCATAGCTACCGGTGGGTATAGTGACTATTTCTTCACCTACGTAAATCTTGTTGTGACCAACATCTACATTGGGAATCGAATTAAAAGTCAGTAATTCAACGAGACCGAGGGAGTAATTCTTGAGATGGGAAAGTTCGATAGGGGGAAAGTATTGAGTCTCAAGAACCGAGGAGTTCCCCGATACGGTTAGTGTGAACGAATCATCCATGACTACTGCGAAAATCAAACTGACTTCGAGGAATTACGCTGCATGTTTATATAGAAACTCGAGACACAAGTGACCACAGTTGAACGTATCGTAGTCTTGATATCTTTTATGGTTATATTTGACGCTACCAACACCAAGGTATCTGACGAGGTCCGACGGTGGACGAAGATTACCGAAACTGTCAAAGTAAACTACTTCGTTACCGATCTTTCGGTACGCGACCCAATGTGTTCCAGGACCATCTTTATCATCTAGATTGACGATGCCGGATTCAAACCTACGCGGTCCATCTTTGGGCAAATCGTTTCGCATGAAGACGCCGCGGAAATGTGGAATGTCCAGGGTAGTCGCATACTTTAACAGGTCCGCGTCAGTTAGCGCTCGTTGTGGCAGCGTCACTTTTAGTTTTTTGGCTTCAGGTGGAGACCCAAGCCTTTTCTATACGGTTTCAAATGGAGTCCCTTGCCTAGAGCGATAGCTTCCATGGTCTTGTTGTGCCGTTGACTTTCTTCCAGTTGTCTCTTGGCGGAGCTTGCGTCATTCACCGCTTTTGCAATACCTGCTGCCCCACCAGCCAACGCGCCCGTAGCACTGAGCCCGGCAAAGATAAGGGTATAAGGAATGGTAAGAAACCACCAACTTTAGCTGGGACAGGTAGAATCCGTGGAGAACGTACATTGCGGTTACCACCAGCTTTTCTAACAGCGCCTCGTGCACCCTTCAATGCAGATTTGATGGCGACTTGCGCAGTCTTTCCTGGAACCATAGACCGTTTGGCGGCATCGATAACCGTTCTCAATACCACCGGCTTTCGCATACCCATACCGAGCTTAGTTTTCGCTTTCATCGCGTTTGTCACTGCCCAGGCGGCAGCTTTCTCACCGATATTTGCGTCTGAAGCCAAAACCCGTTTCCAGGCTCTCTCAGCCAAAATCTTATCTGCCGCACTTCTAGCTTCCAGATTTTCCCGATTCTTCGAGTAGGCGATATCGTGTTCTTTGCAGGCTGCGTCAAGCGGGTTGATACCTGGATCACCGCGCGCGAGTCTCTTCGCTAATTTGGTACCAGGTCCGCAGTATTGATAACCAGGCAGATGTAACTCTACAGGAAGACTGTTAATGATTCTATTGACCAGACCTTTCCCACAACGTTTAGTTCGCTTACGACAGGCTTTGTGCACGATCATGGCTGCGCTCTGACTGAGGAATCTTCTTTATAAACATGCTATTTATACCATTTACCGTTAGTCAGAGTCGAGATGAGGTTCGAGACGCAGCCTGTCAAGCTACCTGTAATGAATTTCGATAAATTTGTGCAAGAGAATGTTGCAACCGAAAAACGGCACGGTGATTTGCTGCCGAACAGCGTGCGCGCGGTATTTTGCGGTCCGTCCAACTGCGGCAAGACCAACGCGCTGCTCACCCTCATAACACACCCCAACGGATTGAGGTTCGAAAACGTCTATATCTACTCGAAATCATTGAATCAGCCCAAGTACAAGTTGCTGCAACAGTTACTCGAGGAGGTAGATGGCGTTGAATACTTTCCATTCGACGAGCATGAACAAGTAGTCGTGCCAGACGAGGCATTACCCAATTCGATCATCGTTTTTGATGACGTGGCTTGTGAGAAGCAGGATAACATCCGAGCTTTCTTCTGTATGGGAAGACATAAACACGTGGATTGCTTTTATCTCTGTCAGACCTACGCCCGCATCCCCAAGCATCTCGTGCGCGACAACACCAATCTTTTGGTACTGTTCAAGCAAGATGAGATGAACTTGAGGCATGTGTACGATGATCATGTGAATACCGACATGACTTACACGCAGTTCAAAGACTTGTGCTCTGTGTGTTGGAACAGCGGCAAGTATGGATTCGTTGTAATAGACAAGGACAGTGAGTTGAATGACGGTAGATATAGACGGGGGTTTGACTGTTTTGTGAGCATAAATTGAGGATATTCCGGAAAGTAGAATCAGTAGCCTCTCAGATACAGCTGCGTCAACATGCAAGATACGAAAATTCATCAACAAAAAGAAGTGTTGCGTCATATCGCTAAAGCCAGCGCGGCGATTCGACGTAAGCACAGAATGATAAAGTCGGGTAGGGAGACCGCTGAGCAGACAATGAGCAATGTTTTCAAACCGGTAGTAACTCCGCTGCGACAACTGGTAAAGGTTTCTCAAGCTAGCGCCAAGTTCATCAAAGAAGAGCCGATCGAAGAAGAGCCGATCAAAGAAGAACCGATCAAACAAGAGCCGATCAAAGAAGAACCTCGAGAAGACGATGATTCCTTTTTAACAGCAGATGAGGATATAACTATACAACCGACGGATGAGTTTCTTGAACAGGGTAGCAACGAGTATCTCGAAATGTTACGAGATGAGAATAGAAAAAAAGATCTGGATAACGTGTACGGTGTACGCATATTTTCTGACGGCAGATTGATGATGGGTGACTCACCGATAACTTTTGGGAGTGACTTTATTCATGCGGGCGACAAGCGTTATACAAAGACCGAAGGTTTGTTGGAACTACTATTCAAAAAGATACCCGATGAGACCTTCGTGACTTCAAATGATATAAAAAATCATAAAGAAATCGTAATTGCTACCAACGCACATCGAAAATACTATAGAAGTGATCAAGCTATTCGAGCAGTGGATAACCCCAAGTTTAAGAAGTTCATCGCCACCGGATCACACACGGGTGGAGGTGTGCTTCCACAGCTCATGGTTGCTCAACAGGGGAGAGGAACGGATTACGTTCACTGGGACGACCCCAACGAGCTGGTGGACCGTCTTCGTTTACTCCTGGCATCCCAAGCAGCTGGAAACTCGAGTCACACCAACGAAATCGTATCGATAATCGAAGAATTGCGTGAAGCTGACATCATTTATTAATCAACCTCCCATCGTTTCCACAGTCATTTCCAAAATGAGCGTCGATGTGTTTGGACGACAGTTGGACAAGAGCGCTGCCCCAAGCAGTCGCGGTCCTCCCGGTATTGGGTTTAAGTTCACCACCGACGGGCATTACGATATAGATAACAAGCGACTGTGCAACGTTGCCAATCCTCTGCAGCAAGGCGACGCTGTTACTATGAACCTCAGGCGTCAGGAGATCGACGTTGTGAGAAACGAAATCCTCGCAATGATACATGTCTTGGACTCTCGCATGACGAATGCTCTGCGGAACCTAGGTGTTGATATCGAAGCAGTACAAGACTTATCGACTCGCACCGCCGAAATCATTCTCAAGTTGGACACCAGACTAACGGTGTTGGAAAATGAACGAGAAAAAGCTAACGCTCGTGACGGAGCTGCATAGACCAGCTCGAAGGAACTATCCGCGTCGTCGTGTAGATGTTCGCGGTTTGGATGAAACCTGGCAAGCGGATCTCGTTGACATGACACTGTACGCGGGAGAAAACAAAGGCTACAAATACATGCTCACGGTCATCGATATATTCTCAAAGTATGCCTGGGTCGTGCCAATGAAGAGCAAGACGGGTAAAGACACGGCGAGTGCTATGGAATCTGTACTCGTACAGGGACGTACCCCGAAGAAATTACACGTTGACAGAGGCGGAGAATTTTATAATTCAAATTTCGATTCTCTCATGAGACGATATAATATTCAACTATACTCAACCTTTAGTAACTTGAAGGCATCGATCTGTGAACGCTTCAATCGTACGCTGAAAAACAAAATGTGGATGCAGTTCAGTCTGCAAGGAAATTACAAGTGGACGGACATTTTATCTGATTTGGTTTCGGCTTACAACAACTCTAAACATCGGACTATTCGCATGAAGCCAAAGGACGTATCCCCTAGAAACGAGTGGACATTATTGCAGACTGTATACCAAAAAGTTCGAGTCAGATCGGTTAAGCCGGCAAAGTTCAAAGTTGGAGGTAAAGTCCGAATCAGTAAATATAAGAATGTTTTTGAGAAAGGATATACACCAAATTGGACGACTGAAATATTCACAATCATCCAAGTAGTAAATACTGATCCAGTAACATACAAGCTTAATGACTATCAGGATCAGCCGATAGCGGGTGGCTTCTACGAACAGGAACTTCTCAAAGTCAAGAATTCCGACATCTACCTGGTGGAGAAGGTGCTCAAGAGACGTGGAAACAAGCTATTTGTAAAATGGTTAGGTTTCAATAATACACACAATAGTTGGATAAATAAGTCTGACTTGTAAGGTTTATTAATAAAGAAAGATAATGTTTGACAAGTATGTTTATTTCATTCTACGCAGTCTTATCGTAACCCCACGGAAGCGTGTCCGTCGTATCAGGAAATATGATCCTCTTGTCGTCGTTCCAGCTCAGCGCTATCTTCCTCTGCATCACCGTATGAACCTGATGATTCTTACTTTGAATTAAATTTTGACTTTTTGTCAGATTTCGATGCTGCAGAGCACATTGTATGTAGTCATCGAACGTTATGGTTTTCAGTGTTGCCCCTTTGATTCCCTTGGCACGTTTCTGCTCTCTATTTTCACCTAAAACTTTGAAGGCATATAATTTAGCTCTTAAGCCTATAAACTCAATCATTATCTTCCCGTTATTTTCGTCTTTCATTAATCCCAACGCTTTTTTGTTGACTAGCGGCATCTTGTAAATATTTTCTAAAGGATAGTCGGAAGTATCGAATCGGTCCAAGTCGCGTTTCATGAGCTCATATATATCGGGTACCGTAAAGTGGTATATGAGACTATCCGTATCGGTATACATAAGCTTTGCTCGGTCACCGAATCTGCTTTTTATGTAATTATAATGAAAATCATAAATGTAGGTTTTAGCGAGATCCATAATAGAAAATCCCGCGTATATAGGTTTATTGAATTTTATTTTCGTTCGATTCAATTCGATTATTGTCATGTCTTCACCGAATACAGTACGGCTATGAAAATTTGGTTTAGCGATAAGCGCTCTTGCTCCATGTCTACCATCCCACTTTGTAATTAGCCGCACGTCTCTGTGTTTTCTAACATTTTCCATAGTTTTCCCGAAAACAGCGTTATTCATAAGTTTATAAAAATTCTTCTCAAAATCGTTGTTTGACTTTTTTCTCAATTCGGTATTTAAATCTATATATTTCTTAAGCCATGGTGCTTGTTTGAATTTTAAAATCCGGTGAATTTTCTCCAACTTCATACCTAAGCTCAAACACTGTTTCAAAACTTGATAGTGAATGACATACCGCTTTTTCGAGAAAAGAGTTGTTGTTAATTTAGAATTTTTAGAAAGAGGTGGGATGTAATGCTCCGGACACAATGGTAGGTCTTTGTGAGAGTCCCGAAGTTCTCGCGAATATTCTAAATCTACTTCAAGTATGTAACCTACGGGAGATTCATTTGAAACGGTTGAAACATCGAAATTTTCAAAATTTGACATCCATTCGAAGGAGCCATACGGTAAGAAGTGACTCATAGCTGCACCATATAAATTATTGACATCGAAATACATGAGGTAAGATTCTTCTTGTCGTGAATCGAATGCTGATCCCATATATCTGTTGTTGGCTTTAGCGTATCTATTCGAGCATTGGGCTACTCCGCCGCGAATTCCTCTTTCTATAAACAATAACATATCAATGTCGACGAGGAGCTCGAGTTCAACACCCGTGCACTTGAGCATCGCGTCGAACGAGAGGCCCGGCGCTGTATAATAATGTAACGGATCTAATTTATAAGTGGACCAACAATTATTTCTGAAATTTTGGAAAATATCCGCTAAAAGAAGCACATCCGTTTGCAGATACAAGTCCGAATATTGGCCCAAAGTTTTGACTTGAAAAGTTTTCCAAACATCACACGCGTGCGAATAATTATCCTCCGAAATACCTACATCATTTAATTTTGAATAAAATTTGTCTATGGGAGGCAACTGTGTCTCTTCGAGGCTCTCCCAACTGTCTACATACTCGTACGGAAACACACCTTTTCTCGTTAGTAACTGAAATTCTTCGACGCTTCCGCAATGCTTACGCGTGATTAATTTCTGCTCATCGTTTAGATAAGACGCTAATTTTTCTAGACTGCCCGGCATGAATCTGAACGAATCAATGAACCTGAAATGTATAGATGTTCCTTTCACACTCTTTGTAAAGAAAATATATCTGTCCTTGTTGATTGGTAAGAGACTCATGTGACCTTCAAAAGATGTTGCTAACGTTTTAATCAAGAAATGTGAGTCGTAACCTGATAAGTTATGAAAGACGACCGGAATGACGTGCGAATCTTTGTAATTTAAATTACAACCTTCGTGCGCTGCACCACGATATTGGCCTGTAAAATGACAATGATCGCGATGTTTCACCTCTTGAGGTCTGAATGGTTTTTCACAAATGTGACAAGTCTTAGCTGTATGAAATGCTTGTTTCTGATCATGACTCAACGATTCCATAGGCACGACGCGCTTGAAATAAGGTTCCAAAGCTTGAGCCAATTCTTCCAACTCGTTTACGAACCATTCTATACAATCCTGACCACGATTGATTCTAAATTTGGAAACTGAATCGTCGAAGGTGCAATGTAAATAGTAGGCAATACTGTATGGAACATGTTTTTCATACACCCTCCTATTCTCAGACTCAGATGTATCGTTAACCGGTTGTAACAGACATTCCAGATCAGCGTAAATACAAAACGGAACATTTTCTTTATATTTGAAGTTTTTGAATTTCAAGATCTTATCTTTTTCGTCCGGTAATATCACTCTGCATTTATTTAAATTCGCACAATCAATGCTGTGTTTGGTTAAACAATTTTCATCTTGAAAATGACTCAAACACCTATCACAAAACCAGGTACGATGGTCATGCTTTGAAATTTGTGAACTTAACAGTCGAGATAAATTTTTTATCCAAGCAAAATGATATATTGTTTTGTTGACGTCATCAATTTCGTTCAGCTCAATGTCAGTTTCTAACATAAGAAGATGTATGGTAGGTGTATCTGATTTCGCTCGACTCAAATAAACTGGTACTAGTTCATGTTCATCTATACCGTACACGTTAATCGCTAAACCGTTCAATTTTTCAAATTTTGAAATTTCGTTCAGATTCATGGGAAAATTAAAACCTTCATACCTCAGCACTGAGCTAAAATGTGGATAAGAAGTCGTTCTATTCACATGATTACTTGCTGGGTGAAGAGCTGCTGTGATTGACCAGAGAAAACAATACGGATCGTTGTTCATTATATTTACCACCGCCTTTTTATCCTGTATATACTTCGGTAACTGTGTGTAAGTAGATATACCTCCTCGCAGTGGTACATATTTGTTGATGTTCACAGCCATATTTATAATTTCAGTCAACGACCATCCCGAATCCTTTTCCTGGAAGTCTTCGATCTTGACCAACAATTTTTCCTTTACGTTCTCGTCAAACCATTCATCAATATTTGTCGCTGGGAGAATAGCTTCATTTTTGGTATTAAAAAACTTCATTTCTTCGACAATTTCACCCCCTTTTACAGTTTGGAATTTGCAGGACAACACTACATTTACTTTCAAGTTTCCTTCTTTTCGAAGAACATTCTTCAATCTGGAGACTATTAGCTTTTTCGACTGAGAATCATTAGGCTAAGTAACTCGATCCGAAGAGAACAGCGTGTCGAATAATCAGACTCAAAAACTTCTCAGGGTGTCAGTAATAATTCTGAGAACTGTTTGACTGCCCGAAATTCCAACAATGGTCATTCCAGGAATTTAGTTATCAAAGAATAGACTTGCATGTTCTTCGTACAGGGGTATCAAATTCACACAGGGTGCCGAATAATTCCAGGAACTGTTTGTCTGCCCTCGAGAATGACCTTGGAGAAGCTTCTAGAAGGCACTGACACAGGGTTGGAATTTTATATCGGGATGTGTGACGTTAATTCGAGGGTGTGTGACGTCAATTTAAGGGTATGTGACGTTAATTCAAGGGAGTGTGACGTCAATTCAAGGGTGTGTGATGTCAATTCAAGGGTGTGTGACGTCAATTCAAGGGAGTGTGACGTCAATTCGAGGTGTATGACTCCATTTTGAGGGTGGGCGACGCCATTTTGAGGGTGGGTGACGCCATTTTGAGGGTGACGTCAGGGGTCCGAGAGCGTGACTCCCCCTCCACCACCCTCACACGGACACGGGAGGGTGCGTGTGTGTGCGTGCGTGTACGTGTGCACTAACACGCGTTGGTCCAGAACCGGCCTAGGGTATCTACTGTTCGCGCCGGTCCAAAACCTCCGAGCGCTCAGAAAACCTCTCTCACAAGTAAAGTAACATCCCAACGTCAATAGTACCCGTGAATATCGAGGCATCATTCAGAGAGAAATTTATATCTTCCTAAGTATCAGGCTGGCCTGTGTTTAGTCTGTTGTCAATTTTGGAAAACAGACTTCAATGTAATCTAAGAAATGATCTCCAAGATTATTAGAAAAACTTTATGTAATATAAATATCACATAATTATACGAATAATCAAAAAATTATTTATTTCATTATTCAATTATTATTTAACTAATGGCCAATTTTTGGCAATTAAATTTGGGCCAGTTCTGGCAACCACGAATGGGCCAATCCTGGCAACCAAGCATGGCCCAGTCTTGACAATGAAGTCTGGGCCAGTCTTGGTATCCAAGCTTGGCCCGAGATTATCATTCCAGACTTCTACCAAGGCTGGGCCAAGACTGGTTTACAAGCTTGGGCCAGAGTTCTACAGAGTTGGGCCAAGCCTGGGCCAAGCTTGGGCCCGTAGTACTTTCCTCTATGGGTTGTGCTATCATCATGCGGAACTTGTGCAGACACATCGCGTTGCACGTCGTGCGGGTGTCATGAGTCCGCACGTTTTGTTTTATGGGCTATTAAGGCGCTAAGTATTACCGGCCCTAGATTCTCCTCGCACCCCTACATTATCTCTATCAGGCAATTACCTTCTGAGCTTTACGGGCGGGGTTTCGTTTTTATCATTGCCTGGGTCCCCGCGCATAAAGGTATTCGGGGTAACGAGATAGCAGATTCAGCGGCGAAAGCCGCCCTTTCTCTCGAACCTATTAACTACTCAGAAATCTACTGGGACGACCTTACTTATATTTTCAAGAGAGACGTCATTAACAGGGCAGATGCTCTGTGCAGAGAGCAGGGCCTCATCAAGGGTATTACATACTTTGAAGCCGCCCCTGCTTTCTCCTTTAATCCCTGGTTCAAGGGCCTTTCGCTCGATCGGAAAAAGATCACTCTCATCAACAGAGTTCGGTCCAACCACAACTCTACCAGGGCTCATCTGTTTAGGATGAATATCTTGGATGACGAGATTTGTGAATGCGGCGATCCATCGGAGTATATCAACCATCTTATCTGGTACTGCCCGAAGTACCAGCTGGCTCGATCTAAGTCTCAAATTTCCTGGCAAAAATGCAAAATTACAAGATACTCAGATATACAATCGACCTTTTTAACCAAACCTTTGAAAACCTTATGTGTACCATGTGATTTCATCCTTCGTAATGATATGTCTGTCTAAAGCTTTCCTCCACCTAACTACTTGTGTCTCCCTCTGTGAGCGTGGCCTTCAAGGAAGCCCAGAAAGACCTGACTATTTCTCAGAAGGATATCGTGTCACTGGATGCCAGACTGAGTGCTGTTGAAGGGCAGCTGGCTGCCAGGTCTGTGTCTGTGGAATCGGCAGTCATAAATGAGGCTATGGTGCTTCGAGCTTTGTGCCAAGGTTATGACTCTCAGCTGGTCGTCACTGGCGTGCCGGAGGTAGATGCTGTCGAGGAAGATCTTGTTAATATGGTGGCAAAGCTAGCTGATACCCTGGATGTGTCCCTGTCTGTTCCTGATATTGTTCGGGCAGAGCGGATGGGAAGAAAACGGACTGGCAGTAGCAGTAGCAATGGTCAGAGTAAGAAGCGGGTTCCCGCTGCAGCTGCTGATGGTCGAGCAAGTGCGCGTGCCATTCTTGTGGAGCTTTCTACAAAAGCCAAGTGCGACCAAGTTATAGCTGGTAAGAAGCGTAGGGGTGACTTATTTGCTGCGGATATCTGCACTGGGTCGCGCGATTGCAGGGTCTATGTTAACCATCGACGCCCTCCAGAACTCGTAAGGCTGCGTGCTAAGGTGCTTGAAGAATTTCCAGCAATAGGGCCGAAGTCGGTCTGGATCTCAGATGCGGCTGTGCTCGTAAGAAAGGATGCTAACACCAAGCCTCTTCGATTGCTGCCATCCATGGATCTTTCTCAGCTTGGCTTGTGACTGGCTAGTGATGTCACTGTGTAATCGCCACCGCCGATTCTTCCAGCTCTCACGAGCCATCTTCTCTTCACGCATTCGTTGTTTAGCAACTGATAACTTTAGCCTTAAGGGGGGAAACCAGTTTAGGAGGCCGAAAATTTTCGTGTTTTACGTGAATTTTTTTAACAGGGAAGGAATTATCAGAATTTGTTTAAACTTGGAGGATATTTTATTAATGTTTTGAAGTACACGGTGTAATTTTGTAATAAAAATTACAACGTGTACTTCAAAACATTAATAAAATATCCTCCAAGTTTAAACAAATTCTGATAATTCCTTCCCTGTTAAAAAAATTCACGAAATACACGAAAATTTTCGGCCTCCTAAACTGGTTTCCCCCCTTAACATCTCTTTTTAGCCTGCAATTGTTATTTAACTTACATTTCTTATTTGGCTCTCGATATTTTTTCTGTACCTTATTTCTTTCCGAGTTGATCTTATGCAATACTATATGTCTGATGCCTTTACTTTACTTGCATGTTAGTCTTATCCCGTTATATTGTATATTGTATTTTCTATATTGTATTTTTTTTCTTGTAAACTATCTTTTGATTTTTTGTATTTTCTTATTGGTGCCTGCGGCCTGAAGGAGTTCGCTCCAAGGTCGAATAAATTACTTCTCTCTCTCTCTCTCTCTCTCTGTTGTCTCGTTTAGAACCACGTCCTCACCCCACCTATACTCTGAAGAAGCGACTCTCTCAAGCCGAACTCAGTTCCGTCTACCAATAAAGTTAGACACACCTCTGCCATAAGTCCAGTGCTCTCCAAGTCAAGATTTGATGCCATCATCACGCTGTATTTGAAGACAAATCTATACTCTATTAATAATAAAAAAGGAAGAAAGAAGCAAACAGTTATATTTGGTACGTTCCCTGAACTTCGGTTTCAAGGGGAGATATCCACTGGAAGAAGAAGAAGAAGAATTGTATGCCTTCGCACGCGTGATGGCTAGATGTGACCTATTACGCTCGCACATGTGTGGCGTCACTTCGTGCTAGCAAGAATGGCGCGTTCTCGCCCGCACGACGTGAGCCGCACCAGCGGCGTAGCGTCGGGGAGCGGAGGGAGCAGTTGCTCCAGGGCGCCGGGGTCTAGGGGGCGCCTCGGAAATGATTGTTCTTGTTTTTTTGGTCCGAATTTTTGTCAATTTATATAATAACTAGTGTCCGACTGAATATTCGGTTTCGGCCAGTTTCGGCCGAAAATGCTGGTTTCGGCCTCAGTTTCGGTTTCGGCCACAAATTGGCCGAAACTTCGGCTCGGCCAAAACTAGCGTTCGTGTTGTGTCGGGCACTGTCGGTTATGTTCGAAACGTATTCAGTAAAGAGGAAAGACTTTAAAATTGATATAAGTTGTAGTTCTATACGGGCTTCTTTCTTGATAATCTTGTGTAATAAAATAAAGTGATTTCCTAATAAATTGAAGTTTTATTTGAGGAGGTTCATCTGGTTAAGGAATTAACAGATAGATATCGTTAAAAAAAATTGTATACAGTTATCAATATCTACAAAAGCACCTCTTAAAATTTCAGGATACCTTTTTTTTTTTATTTTTTATTTTTTCATAACGTTCCTTAGATATGTCTTCATAAATTATTATGGAAGTTTCTTACGAAACAGTTTGTTAATGCTTGCGAATTTCATGTGTATAGACGGAAAGAACACTGAAACCCATAAGGGACCATGTAAATTAAGAAAATCTGTTTTTATTTATTTCTCACGAACAAGGTATCCTGAGGGCCTGAAATTTCAAGAGGTGCCTTTGTAGGAACTGATAACTGTATACAATTTTTTTAACGATATCTGTCTGTTAATTCCTTAACCAGATCAACCTCCTCAATCTAATCCAATCATTTTTTACTAAGCTAGGAAAAACACTAGATTTTAGCATAAAATGAGAATTTAGCTAAATTTTAACTCAACTGCATAAGTTTCGGTTTCGGTTACGGTTTCGGCCGAAACTAAAAGAGGAGCCGAATATTCAGTTACAGTTTCGGTTTCGGCTGAAAATCTTGGTTCGGTCGGACACTAATGATAACTGATTATGATAACTGAAAAAATATCCATATGAGGGGGCACTTAAAGAATTTTGCTCCAGGGCGCTGAAAGTGTAGCTACGCCACTGAGCCGCACGTTGTGATGGTTCCGTGCGTCGCACACTTGTTATCTGGGCGGCTTATTCTGTAACTCATAGCTGCGGAAATAACTGCAAAATAGCACTGAAATCGTCAAAAACAATAGGCGGCTGCCAATGAGCTGCTTCTATTTTATGAATTGACATTGTTTTGTGCAGTTATTCTGCAATTATGAAGGTACAGAATAAGCTCCCAGTCGTCGCGCCTTGAGTTTTCATCCATGAGGTAATGGGTATTATAACACGTTAAATATTTGTCCTTAGAATTATCCGGCAATAGATCCATTGATGCAGCATTTGCTTAATCTATCAGATGTTGTGGAGTACTGGGTATTTCACCATTATTCACGTTAAATTTATATCCATTCGTAGGTAGTTCAAAATTTTTCACCACACCTGCACGGAAAGTACGACTTTCGGCCCCTCGCGTGAACAGGAAGTCATTCTTTCCGATGCAGGGGGTGGTGAAAAACAGTATACCTCACACGGAAGTGAAAAAGGCCATCCCAAACTGCGTTTTTGTCACCCTCGCCTTCGGCTCGGGTGTCAATCTCACACGCAGTTTGGGTTAGCCTACTTTCCCTCCCTAGGT
Source organism: Tenthredo mesomela (assembly GCA_943736025.1). Lineage (NCBI taxonomy): Eukaryota > Metazoa > Arthropoda > Insecta > Hymenoptera > Tenthredinidae > Tenthredo > Tenthredo mesomela. The sequence goes on from OX031014.1 coordinate 11,557,782, forward strand.
GAGTAATATCCCATACAGCACCCAATATTGTAGCAATATTGCTCATATTGCTGCAATATTGCTGCAATATTGCAATATTGCTGCAATGTTGCTACAATATTGGGTGCTGTGTGGGATACTATTTAATATTATCAAGCAAATTGAAATATGTATGAAACCTGAAGTTTTTGGCAGATCTTATAAAAAACATACACTATTATACATATACTATTTTTACATGCATGTAATCAACATAATAACATTTGAATGTATAGAAATCTTAAAATGGGATTATTTTATAGGTAAAAAAAAATCAGTAAAGACGAAAAAGACACGGCGAGCCGAAGGAAAAAAAAAAGTAAATTTCAATACGAGAGCGAAATGTGAGGCGTTTATAAATGTGTCCTATGTTTTGAGAGCTCTATGAAAGGCTGGCCGTTTGAATAACTTTTCTATCTGACAAGTAACGTTACCCAAATGTCACTCTCCGATTCGAATTAAACTATGCAAAACTTGTAGAACGGTCAAAAATAATCGACACGTATTTTTTTATAGGTGCAAAGGCTGGATTTTAAGCGTGTTCACCACCCGATGCATTTTTAACCACCTCAAGAAACGGCGGGTGACAACTGAAATACAAGGCATTTCGAAAGGAAATGTTGATAACAAAAGTTATAGACTTCCAAAACGTGCATCGAATGGTGGTATTGGATTGATCTTCACGGCCGGCGTCGAGGCCGGCCAGGGCCAATTTGCAATTCGTACATGGAAACTCATATTTTTATCAAATGTTTAGAATCCTCTGCCAATTTAGAGGATTGAAAGTTTTGTCATTTTTTTCAACGCTCGTTAATTGTGAGGTAACCATCATTGAAGACGTGAAAAACGGTGAAAACGGCATGTTTTGAAAGTCTCCAACTTTTCTTATGAACATTTCCTTCCGAAATACCTTGTATTGAAGCTGTGACTTGCCGTTCTTGAGGTGGCTAAAAATGTATCGGGTTGTTAAAACCCTTAGAATGTTGCCTTTGCACATAATACAGTCCAATCTCTCTATAAGCCCTCCCAAGCCGCCAAGGGGAAGAGTTTTTCCACGAAATGAGGTACCCCCACTTTGCCTTCTTCGCTAGTCGCACCAATTGTTTTCTGTCTCTCTCTTTCCTCGCTACGCTATGTCTTAATAGGCGGAGTGGGGGAACGCTGCGAGCGAGAAACTGGGGAAGCGGGTTTATTGGGAGAGGGTTTATTGAGAGATCGGACTGTATAAAAAAATACGTGTCGATTATTTTTTACTGTTCTACAAGTTTTCCATAGTTTGATTAAAATCGGCGAGTGACACTTGGGTAACGTTACTTGTGAGAAACAATCTGAATTTCTAAAAAATAACTATTAGCAGAATTTCCTGCACACTGATTGCACATGGATTTTCAGGAATGACTTTGCTGGAAGAAAGACCAGGAAAAGAATATCGGAAAACAAAATCATCAGTTCTCAACGATCAATGGATCGTTGATTGCTTTCGGGAGAAAAAAAATATATGTGGATCAAGAGTCGCGGTGGCTCGTGGATAAGAGCCCCGACTACGAACCAATAGATCGTGGGTTCAAGTCCCCCCTGGCACCATTGAGATTTTAAATAGAAAATACTCATGTGCCTCAACCGCGGCTCTGGTGGTTTGGATCCCACCTAAAAAGTAGAGCCACCCTGCTTCAAAAAAATTATTCAAACCAATAGAAAGTTTCGTATGGGTCGTAATCGGATTTCTGTTCAAGTTATTTCCTATTGAAAGGCCCTTTTCCAATTCACATTTCAAATCCGTTTGTATCGGTGTTAACCAATTAACTTCCTCATTTTGTATTATACTCTCTAAATATGAACCAGTGAAAATTTCACTAATTCAATCAGTGATTCAGTTTCTCACTGTAGAATCAGTCATTTCGGTCAACATACACTGTATAATTAGTTAATTGGTTCAAAACGGTGAATTACGACTGACTAACCAGTTCCTTCGTGTACTGTTTGGCCAGTGGTTCCTTCTTTGCACTGATCCAGCAGTGTATTACGGTTACGACCATCCCGCGCATTCTTACTGTACGCGCGTCTCGGTGCGTTGTTGGCAGAATAAAAGCAAATTTTACCGTCAAGTGCAGTCTATAGCTGATAAAGTAGGTTATGTTTTACAATTAAGAAATGCTGAATAACTGAATAATAAGTTATTATGTCTGAAAATCTTGCTGATCTTCCGAAATATCAGTCTCAATTGGTTTTTTCATAGAAACTGATAGAGGTTATGTTTACTCAGGATGTTCTTCATGTGCGCTGTATTATCTATGAGGCGGTGGTTACATGGCTATTATAAGTCTATTTCTTATGTATGTATTACTTATTACAAGAATATATAATATATAATCTTTTCAATGTGCAGCAACTTTTGTATTGCTTGTACATACATATATTATAATACATTGCTCGATCAGTAAGAACGTGCTTTTCGAAATCACTGATCCAACCAGTGAGCTAATTTCACTGGTTGAATCAGTAGTTTTTCACTGATTACCAGTGGTATACTTATAACTGTGACCATCAGTGACTATTAACTGAGAACCAGTGAATTTTCACTGATTCATATTTAGAGAGTAGGATTTTATCGATTCCAATCGTTTCTTCTAGCACAAAAAAAAAAAAAAACCAAAAAAAAAATCGGATTTAGATTTTTTCACCAATAGTTGATTCTTTCTTTAGCGGTAGAGCACAGTGAATATTTCATCGTGTTAGAAATTATCTATTCAAAGACTAAATAGATTTATTCATGTGGGTCACCCGTCCGAATTCTGGTCGCAGTTGAAATTGCTTAACTTCGTTGATCATCTGATATCCGGTGTCTATCTGGATCTAATCGTCGACTGATGCAATATCTAACACTTTTCGACTTGATAGGTAAACTTTGATTCGTGAGGATTTACCTCGGGATTTATATCAATATATGGTGCCTCGGATCAGATGAAACTCTCCTGTCCTAACAAACTGCTGGAAAATATTCCCCATAAAATTTTGACGTTTTTAATTTTTCATGAATTGACCGGAAATAAAGAGTATTCTGCTAAAACTGATTTCTTTCAAACAAAAGATATACAAATGCCGCTACGATCCGACGGGGTGCCATTCAATGCATTTCGACTTGAAGTTGAAGTCCTTTATCACAAGGAGAAGTGCAAGGAGAATTTATTTAACGGGATGTGATAGGACAAAGTAGGGGGTATTTTTACCATTTTTTTTTTTTTTTGTTTTACTCTGCATTTCGCGACGAAGTTACAGAATGGATTTTCGCAGAGGCATTCGACGTATTATATGGTGAAGTATTGCCGTAGACGAATAAACGTATTGAAATCGAAAAATACATAGTTTGTTTTCGTAAATTAAGATCTGTAAAATAGGGTAAAAAAATGGCCGCTGGGGACTCGACTCTCATATCGCGTCACTAATGCCATAAGGTCGTAAGCGCCAAAAAATTATTTTTTTTGCGGATATGCCCAAACGATGTTATATGGCACGAAAAAGATTTTGCCACCAAAAACACATTTTTTTTTTTTTTTTTTTTGCGCTTACGACCTAATGGCATTATTGACGCGATATGCTGACCTTATTATTCAAGTTCGCGTGGTATCCAGTACTGAAATGTATAGCTACGTCAATTCTACGACCTCGCACAAAGCGAACGATTTCATTTATCCATTAACGACTTATCGCCTTATGCAGGCATGTAGTCGGACACAAAGCGAACGATCCGTTTATTTATGAGTACCTATTCCGTGAAAATAAAATAATGAGAAGTAATGCTGCATTTCGTCGACTCCGACCAGCCCCCTTTCACTGAAAGTTTGGTGGCGACTTCTTATTGACACCGCTGCGCACTAATCCACCAGTTAGCGCCAGCAGTACTTGTAGGCAATTACTGGCGGGGTCTTTGAAATCAGTTGAAATCGTTGAAATAGTGTTACGCTCTTCGGTATAGTTTTATTCAGTTGAATTGGGGAAAATAAAACGGTGAAGAAGAAAAGGGGAAACAACACGAACGAAAAAAAACAAGATATCCGGTTGAAAACAAAATATATATTTGTCGTAACTTAACAAATGGGAATTAATTTGATGTAAACTTTGCACATTTCTTTTTGAGCGCATTTGCACGTATGCGCTCTTGATTGACTTGACTCGCATATTTGTGCATCCTCAATCTTACATAATAACAAACGACAGAACTAATTAGCCCTTGTCCATGTTTCTCACATGGAAAACTCAATGAAGTACTGTTCATTACTTCGGAAATTACTTCTTCGTACATAAAATGTGTGGACTGAGGGCACTGAATTTTTTTCTCGAAAATTCTCTCAAGTTCACAAATCAGATTGTATAAATTCGTATTAGGGTGAATAAAATCTCCTCTAGATCTGAGCTCAGTTAAATAAGCGGGTGAATTGTGGGTAGAAGGTGAAAAATTCTGTATCGACTTCAAGCAGATCTCACAGTCATTGGATTTCAGAATTTTTTGGCAGATGTATTCCGTGACGTAATATAGAACGAATTCAATTGGATCATACTGAGGCTGTGAGTAATCATGATCAGTCACAATATTCTCCACACTCCAATCTTCAATTTTCACAGCCTTAGTTAATTTTTCTTTGAGTAACTGAAGAGTAGTTGAATCTCGTTTTGATGCATAAATTTCTTTCAGATTAGATAGGGAAATGAGAGGCTCATGCTCTTCAAGAACTGTACAGTTCCCAGTCTTAGGAGGTTTCAAAATACTGTACAGGGAAAGGAGACGATAGATTTGTAGAAATGTGGGAGTTGAAGGATGATCGTTGCACCCACCAGCTGCTCTGACTGTTCCAAAGAACTGCTACGGAAATAAAAGAATAAAACATGGCATAGATGTTATAGATTGAGCGCTCCAAATGATCTGTAAATCGCATTTTCATAACACATGCCAAAGTAAAGCAGCATTATTAGAACCGAAGGATTTGTCTATAATCACTGAATGGTTCGAGTAATCTGTACCAATTCATGATTATTTAATAGAAGAAAGAAGATTGAAAAAACCTCAATCCAGTGAGTCCCAAAGAGTTTTTCATATGAAATAGCTTAGGAAGAATTTCGATTACTAGCTGCGTACTGTAATAAGCTATGAAGGGAAATTTGGAGTCAAACCTCCAGAGAATCTTGATTCATTCTCCCAGTACAAACGCTATCGAAACTATTATTTGTTAATTGTGTTATTAAATCAATAGTTGATCTTAAAGTTACTCGAAGGCCCTCTGCAGTTACTCTAGTGAGATAAGCAGACTTTTCCAACATTCCCTCCTCAATTTTTGCTTCCCATTCATCCAGCCATGTCAAAGAGTCTTCAAGGCACTGGAAAATTCACATTTTGAAGTGAAGATATACGACCGTCAATCACCCCTACCGTGAAGTGATGATCACCAGGTTTGATTCCATTGACTTTTTCATTCAGTGCATCGAATAGAGAATTCATCCAATAGCAGAATTTGATCGTACTCTCACAATCCTCCAACCCAGGAACATTTCTACGCCGATAAAACTCCAATCCATCAGCTACGGACTTACTTAAAACCTATATCGTGAATAAATTTTGAGTAACACCGTCAGAATTTTATCTGAAACTGCATAAACTCAGTTCACCTGAACTGCTAGTCGAACTCTCATTTTAGATGAACTATTCAGTATCAAGTGGTTGTTAGTGAGCTTGGAACAAATACGCAAGTTTCCTGGGAATATCGAATCTGCTTCGTGCGATGTTTGGAAGTGTTCCCACTTGATTAAAGCTTCACCGGGTTCTCGCTGTCAAATAGACAAAATTTAATTTTCTAAATCCAGACGTAAATTAACAAAATGTGAATATGTCCAAAATGCAGACCTGCAGTGTCTTGTTATTGTATAAACGATTTCTGATATTTTTCATCAAATGTGGTGTGTCTGAGAAGCCATATCTTCTACGTTTGCCATCACCAGGAAGGCTAAACCAAGTTTTCAGGTTTTTTTTCTTAGAGATCATTCCCAATTCGGTCCAGCATGTTCGATTAGTAGATGCGCCATCACTTATAAATCCATGGACCGTAGCACCTGCTTGTTCTAATAAAATTATGCACTTGACAATAAGTTTTGCAAGTACAACTCCAGTAGTTGGACCTTTTGATGCAAACACTGCGACTGGTTGCGTGTAAGAATCGAATAACGAGTGAAACATTAAGACTAAGCCATGGTTCGCTTTGTCATTCAGGGTTGGTTGTGATTTACTCTCTTCCCCAAAGTCTATCAAACCATCGTAGGAAAGAGTCTGAGAGTTAACCGATAGACTCTCACGTGTGAATATCTCATCAAGAAGTATGAATCCATGTTTCTCTTCCTCTTTTTTCTTAGACAGAAATTGCTCGAAAATTTTGAAAAACTCCGGATCAAAGCCACATTTTCCCTTGATCATTGATAGGTTCCTACACATACATATGTCTTTCTAAAAACTTCTCCAATTCCTGAAGGATTTATATTTTGATCTAAAAATGATAAAATATTACCTCTTAATAGTGCTAACGCAGGGAAGTGGTAAAATCTTGTTGTCATGTATAAATCTGTACGTCCTAGGTGATCTCATGTGTAATAATATGCAAAGCATGAGCCAATCTTCTCCATAACGATTACCGTTTGGTCCCTTGCGTTTTGCTGCATTAAAAATCTCTGAAACCACAGTCCGGTGATGTTTTCCTAAAGGATGTATCTCCAGAGATCGTTCTAGAGTCTCTTGTTTCATTTCTGCCACTTTCTTCTGACAATCTTCCAATCGTTTTCTCAAACTTTTATTTGATTCACGAAGTCTCCCAATTTTCCTCGTAGAATTTGTTATAAGTAAATTTTTTCGTCGCATATGTTTTTTGGCTGATGAAGATATTTCCAGGCGCATTCTTTTCGGCTCTGGCTGATCTCTATACCTCAAATTTTTCCTGGAAAGAGTTCGTTTGCCCCTATGACAAGACTTACACTGAGCAGATGGAGTGAGCCAAGAACAATTCTTATGTCGCAGAGTATCAGTACAATCTTTGAAAATGACATTACTCTCCATTGGTTTTAATTGATCTGACACAGCACATCCATAACATACGTTTAAATTATTTACTGAAAATAATAAGTCTTGCAACGTATCAATACTTGTCACCAATCCCTTTATACCTAAACTTTCATGATCCACGAGATTGTGGAGAACTTTGACTTGGATTTCCAATTTCGAATTTATAATAATTTCTTTCAAATTAATTGTGCCAAGAACATCACGGATGCTGCGAAGTTCAGTTTTCGAAAAAACTGCCACTTGACACCCATCATAATTATATGTTACTCTGCACCAGCCTGCTGGTAGAGATAACGTTTCTTCTAGGAGTTGTTTGAACAGAGTGTCATCGTTGGGTTTACTCGTCACATCATGTTGATTGACAGCTGGAATAACTTGGGCTTGTCCACCTGGTTCACTGCTTGGAATAATGATGCTATCCACTATTCCATCAATTTCAACACTCATGGAAATTTGTTCAGGCGTCTTAGACGGTGATTTTGGTTGCATTTGACATGTTTCAGAGTCTTCATGTACTCCATATAGATTACGAGCTGAGCTCACTGATAGGTAGTCTCCAGAATTCAACGAATTTTCGCATGAATTGGGAAATATCTTCGGCACTGCTCCTACTCGTAACTGGGGCTTGCCATAGTGAGCCTGCAAAAACATTTTCAGCTGATACTCCTTCTCTACACAGTCCAAGATTTGTGTCATAACCTTTATAACTTACCAGAGCCAGAATCTCCCCATTCTTAGTTGTGAATTTTCTGTTTACAAGTATGTCGGAGGCTTCAAAATGTTTGGAACATACTCTGTGATGTGGTTTGACTACTACTTTCTCCCTGCAAATTGCTACTGCCCACTTTGTTCGGAGATCATCATTTTTTGGTATTGAAAAAAAAAGACACTTTTTCTCGATTATTTTTGTACCCAGATTTGCATGATGGGACAATGCACGTTGTAGGCATATTCCACAAAAAAATTAGGAATATTTATTTGCTAAATGACCGTATTTTATCCACCGACACCCTTCTCACATTTTCCCGATTTGCCTCTGTCCTCTAACACCTCTAACCTCTAACCCTCTAATCTAACAACCCCTAACAACCTAACCAACGCACTCAGCCTGTCACCTGTCTCGGCCGTTGAAAATGGCGCGCATTTTCGCCCTTCTCGCCTACAAGTACTGCTGTCGCCGTCTGGTGGATTAGTGCGCAACGGCGTCAATAAGAATTCACAAAATTGTATGAGAGATAGGGTAAAGGCCGAAGCACATAAAACTGCAGAAGGCATAAGCAGAATGCAGAAGCATAGAGCAAAGCGACCGAGTCATGCTGGGTCTACACGCTATGATTATGTTGATATGATTAGCCAATCACTGAATTTCCACAACAGAAGTGACCAGTCAGTTAACATATTTCTTATCATACCAACATAATCATACCAACATAATCATCGCGTGTAGACCCAGCATCAAAGCGGTTTTTGATAGGGATGTTCGATCTTCCGAAAAAAATCGATTTCGGGATCGATTCTGAATCGGATGTCTGAGAATCGATTCTGCAAAAAATCGGAACCTGAAAGATCGATCTTGCGAAAATCGATTTTTTTGTACTATCCGGTGTCTAAAAAAAAAAACGAAAAATCTCAAGCGTTCGCCGATGAACTAAACTGCACTTTCTGAGTGAAAAAAGGCGTACATATTCAACCCTTCATGGCCGAAGCCTCTTTTCTGGTGGAAACAAAAGTTTCTGAGTTGATGAGTGATTTTTTTTCTGCTGGAAACTGGAAGCCGGAACCCAGATACGACTCAAAGACAAAGAATATCGATTCTGGTCTAGAAAAATCGATTCTCAAAAAAATCGGACGCCAGAGAATCGATACAAAAAATCGATTTTTCGCGTCGAAAAGATCGATTCTCCTGAAGATCGATTCAGAATCGAACATCCCTAGTTTTTGACAGTTATGCTGGGTCTACACGCTATGATTATGTTGGTATGATTAGCCAATCACTGAATTTCCACAACAGAAGTGACCAGTCAGTCAACAGATTTCTTATCATACTAACATAATCATACCAACATAATCATAGCGTCTAGACCCAGCATTAGCGCGAGGGAAGAAAGAGACAGGAGACTGTGGGGCGAACTTCATACCGGTCAACATCGAACATGTTCAGTGTATGTAACTGTCATAAACCGCTTTGACTCGGTCGGAGTCGACGAAATGCAACATTACTTCTCATTCTTTCATTTTCACGGAATACTCATAAATAAACGGATCGTTCGCTTTGTGCGAGGTCGTAGAATTGACGCAGCTATACATTTCAGTGTGGGATACCACGCGAACTTGAACAATGAGGTCAGCATATGAGAGTCAAGCCCACAGGGGCCATTTTTTTACCCTATTTTACAGATCGTAATTTACGAAAACAAACTATTTTTCGATTTCATTACGTTTATTCGTCTACGGCAATACTTCACCATATAATACGTCGAATGCCTCTGCGAAAATCCATTCTGTGCCTTCGTCGCAAAATATCCTATCACATCCCGTTAACTTTCTTTTTTTTAACTTTTATAAGAAACTACAGAAAAAAGATGATGCACCACTGTTTTCCGCGCTTCGCTTCCGAGCAGTATTGCTAGATGGTCCGTGCATCGTACCCCTAGACTGAATTCATTTACTTCCCCCCCCCCCCCCCCCCCCCCCCCCCGCCCCTCCCGCGTTCTTGTATCGTAATGACCTAGTCTATGAACGATTCTAGTCTCCATGTGGCTACATATTAACATATTGTAACATATTTTATTAGTTTTAAGTGACAATGAAGGCTGTTGGATACATAATACTATACAGGGTGAGTTTTTTATCTTGAGACATCGAAATATCTCAAGAAATACGCATCGTACAAAAAAATGTCCGGAATTAAAACTGTTTGATTTCGAAGGGGAAAATCGACTCCATGGAAGTCAACCCCTTACCCCAACCCCTAAATGCGGGAGGGGTAGTAACTTTAGAATTTCAAATGGGAACCCCTATTTTTTATTGCAGATTCGAATTCTACATGAAAAAATACATAAGTTTCATTGGAATTTTTTTTCGATCCGAGACAGATGGCGCTTGAATCGCAAAAAATCAAATTTTTGATTATTCCAAGAACGGCGCTCCAAATCGAAGATAATGAAGTGGTTGTGGCGATTGAGGTGAAACTATGCATAGTCGAATTGTTCTCCTGAAAACATTTAAGACGTACTTCCATATCTTCGATTTGGAGCGCCTTTCTTGGAATAATCAAAAATTTGATTTTTCGCGATTCGAGCGCCATCTGTTTCGAATCGAAAAAAAAATTCCAATGAAACTTGTGTATTTTTTCATGTAGAATTCGAATCTGCAATAAAAAAATAGAGGTTCCCATTTGAAGTTCCAAAGTTACTACCCCTACCGCATTTAGGGGTTGGGGTAGGGGGTTGACTTCCATGGAGTCGATTTTCCCCTTTGAAATCAAACAGTTTTAATTCTGGACATTTTTTTGTACGATGCGTATTTCTTGAGATATTTCGATGTCTCAAGATAAAAAACTCACCCTGTATATTACCTACAAAAAAAATGAGGACAAAGATAAGAGAACACCACATTTTCATTGAATTAATTATTTCCTGCGCGCGAACAGACAGTTTGATAACATTATTCGAATATTTGCCATTTGCTATTTACTAATGAATTTTCGATCCCGACAAATGTCAGTCTGCTATTAACCTGGAGTGGCTATACTAGACTAGAATAATACAATGGTTTGATAATGATCATTGATCAATCATGTCGATTAGGTATTCAACGGAAAAAAGGCTGCATTCATTGACGTGGTGTGGAACAAACTACTTAGTTCAGTTCAACGAAGTTTGTCGAACATAATCAATGCTCTTTACGAATCCTGTGATAGTTGATTATACCCACTATAACCATTGACCGTGAAACTATATGTAACCATTATTAGTAATATCTGTTTGATTAATTGTGTATTCAATTAATACATCAATCGTCGTAGCAATGATGCAAGCCCTTACTAACCAATCCGACGAACAGCTTCTCAGGATCGTCACAATTATCGTTCGTGGGCTCAAGATTTTTGGACTTGCTCCATTTAGTTTTCAACAAACCAAAAATTCATCGCGAAACCCTTCGAATAGACGTTACACCAGTGTGTTTCGGTTCTCAAAAATAGGACTGGCGTATAATACATTGCTTGCAATCCTAATTCTAGTCATAGGTGCATTTGCAGTTACGTATCTGTGCTGTGTAAAGTACCCGAAAGAATCTTCCACGATCCGGGTCATCGTTGTCACGCAAACTAGTCTCGCCATCTTGGCAAGTTGCGTCATCACTCTCTCCAGTGGTTTCATGCAAAAAAAGGCTATCTCCATCATAGATAGACTTCTAGAAGTTGATCGTCTGCTTTCTGGCATGACGAAACACCCACGTAGTCAGAGGACATCATCAATATTTTTCACCGTACAGATGATCTTCAACGCTTTTCTGTGGGTTACTTTTTGGGCCTCGGGAACGACGTACATCGGCTCGTTTCAGCAAGCTTTCACTGCAAATGTAACGATGTTCGTGATTCACTGCTTCATTGTGGAATATTCGATTGTACTCGCATTCGTAACCAGGGAACTTGAAAGTTTGAACAAAAATTTATCGAACTTTGAAGAGTTTCCTAACTATTCACTTTGTACTTCGGTACTGCACGACGATAATCTATCAGTATTGAGCTTACAAAGTCACTGCAGTCAGCTAGCCATTGTAAAATTACTCCACAGCATTCGCGTTACGCTTTCAGAGGTATCTGAAGACGTGGCCCATTTCTTTTCAATCCCATCATTATCCGGTGTTGCCTGTTTCTCCGTCATGATCGTTTCTGAAAGTTGTTATCTCATTCTTCCTATCGTTATTTCATATGATGATTTCAGCGGGCCACATATTCTTAACGCTGTAGCGTGGATTTTGGTCTGCTTTTATCCACTCGTCTTACTATCTTTCAACGTTACAGAAACTTTAAAAGAGGTAACGACAAATTTCGTGGTATATGCTTTTGTACGTTTATTGCTGAGAACCTAATTATTAGGCATTTTCGATAAACTGCACTTATTTATGATTGCAATGCAGGCGAAACTAACTGGACGGATTGTTCACAAAGTGTTGGCTAGAACAACAAGACCGGAAATTCAAAAAGAAGTAAGTTACGCCCTTGTGGCAACACAAATATTCGTAGATCGTCGCCGCTAAACAATAAACCTATTTTTATCGTTTCTATCTTCAGCATAATATTTCTCTGCCTTCCGCACAGCATAATTTGAACCCTTTACTTTCTCACGTAAGTCAATCGCCGTTTCCACTCAAGCCTAAGGGTCTTACCGTGTCTGTAAAATGTCTACGGATGTGGCACTTTATAACGCGATCTGAACCTTTGGTCTCGGCCCAAGCGACGCCTGCACTTCAGCCTAAAACAGTTAATTAGTCAGTCCCAACCCAGCTTCCGATCAGTATACACATTTTTATATTATCCTTCTAATCACTTGTCTTCTGCATCTCATTCTCTTACTCTGGATGTCTCAGTGTAACCTTTATTTAATAAACCTTTTCGTTACTCGTTAACTTTGATCAGCGTATCGGTCTATTACCTCACATCTCCTTTCCCATTAGGTTTTCTATTTCATGAGTCAAATTGAACTGTTTTTTTTTTTTTTTTTTTTTTCGTTTCTATCAAAATATGGATACTATTGACTTTGTATTCTGCTTTCAGCTGGAACAGTTCTCTCTCCAATTGATGCATGAAAAGCTCACATTCATGGCTTACGGATTTTTTTCTCTAGACTTCACGCTGATACAATCGGTAAATACAATATTTAATATTCTAAAGCACGAAGAAGGTACCGCTTTTATTTTTCATTGGAAATTATCGTGGAAGCCATTGTAGGTGTGCACTTTAAGAGATTGCCTCATTGTGTGAGATTGCATCAAATTTATATCGCTTAATATTATATCCCTGTTAAAAATTTCGTATAGAGACGGATAGAATGTGCAGAAAACGCTAAAGAAACAGATAGAAACGGATGGAAACGGATAGGCGAGCTATCCGTTTCTATAGCGTTTTCTGCAATTCTATCCGTCTCTATACGAAATTTTTAGCAGGGATGGTTCGTGAGTGACACAAGTCTCACATCGACTACATGCCTATATAAGGCAATAAGTCATTAAAGGATTAAAAAAAAAAAAAATAACTCAAGTCTCACGAAATGAGACACATGAAAATGAATGGATACTTGCGAAATTATGAATTCGTGAAAAATCAAAAGGACTTGCTTTTGTATCATCCTAATAACACACGCGTGCACGTCAAACGTTGAAAACATTAATATATCATGTTTCTATCAAATTGCATCATATCAACCTTGGTTTCATACTCACATTTATCTGTAACTTACGTATGCCGTGAGTTCTATATGACAATAAAATCACGGAAATTCGATATAAGTATTGCTGAAAGATATAGGCATCACTTTATGGATTCATTATTGATTATTTACTCTTTGATAAATGGTTTGCCGCAAATTATATCTATAGTATTTAGTCAGTAACGTCGACATTACCTTATGCAGATATTGGGAAAAAAATGTCATTGGCGATCAATCATTATGTTACAGATCTTCGCAACTACAGCAACCTATTTGATTATCATGGTGCAGTTTTTGCAATCTGAAGTTGACACTTCAGAGAATCCTTAATCCTCAATCGGGGATGAATATTTCGGAAAATAATATAACATAAAATTTTATTACGAATTAGCTAATATCAAGTAAATGTAGTGATCGCAAAATAAATACCTACCTTTTACCTACCTATATACTTTATGAACCGTGATCACACTGAGAAAACTGTATTTTTCCACTGACAATATTTCTTGTTCTAAAAACAAAACTTGGTATTGCTCTACTAACAATACATGGTATTTTGCTCAGAACTACAGGATGATTCCTCGCTTGCATCGCAGTAACTCCAGTAGTAGACTGTCAGGTATAGTCGGTAATAAAAAATTATCCGTGATCGTAGCCGCTAGTTCTATAGCGCCGATCGATGGATCGATGGCGGTCTTGAGTTTTGACGGGTACAAGTGAAGTGGTGTCATATTATTACGGAGAAGAATTATTACACCCACAAAATATTATTTGTGCGCCGAATGATCGTTATCCAAGGGATTGCGACTGATTAGCGTGTCGATGGATGAGTGAGTAAAACTATTTTTTTATAATCACGAGTGCATCTGACAAGAGCGTAACCTCAAAACGGCAAGTAACCTCAAGGACAAGTGACCGTTTTCAGGTAGGCCAAGGGGCTTTACGGTAATTATTAGTAATTAATTATTAATAATTATTAATAATTATTAATAATACTAATAATTATTAATAATACTAATAATTATTAATACTTATAATATTATTGATATTATTAATATTATTAATATTATTATTTATTATTATTAATTATTAGTAATAATACTAATAATTAGTAATTATTATTTCAGAGAACATGCAGCAGCCTATGATTATCTTTGACCTGTCATGTTCATAGCTAGACTCGTGCTAACACAGGGTGTGAAGGTGTTTAATGCTGCCAAATCATTCTACGGAGCGTTGTGCAGGAACAGCTGGAATACTATGTTTAACGAGAAGGACATCAAACTGGGATGTCGGTTGCACGATGCTGAAGAGTAGGGGCATTTTCCACCGCATACCAATTGACACGAGTAACATGCTAAGCTAGCATGTTCATAATCGAGAGACAAGGCGAATCATTTATAAAGAGAAACATTAACAGGCGGTACCCACCTTGAAGATAATATTTTCAAATCACTGCTACGCTCTGATGAAAAATTTTAGTGACTCAGTTTTTTTATAGTTGATTAGTGTTGTTTTGATACAGAATTTATGATTTTTTCAGATTTTGTGTCCCACGCTGAACATAAATAACGATTTTAAGATTGAACCAGTCACAGTTCTCAATGCTCACAACGGTTTGGATTAGGATTGGAGTTCGTAGTAGATTATCCTCGGTCCGATGGGACAATATATATCTGAGTGTTTGTGAGAAATGACAATCCTGTATCTAGAATGTCAGTGGAGCGAACCAAGAGACGTCGATGAAACGAGGATTGCTTCGCAGCCCTGCAGTATGGAACTTCTTCAATCTCAAATGGCTGCGGAGCAAGTCTACAGACACTGAATAGTATCTTACCTTGCGTAATTAATATCAGATGATGATTGTATATATTTATCTATTTTATTCATCGAAACAATTCATCAAAATGATTTATCCAATCAGCTCACGTAGTGACAATACAATACAATACACCATAATCCTGTATACTGTATGCTGTAGCGCTGCAATACTCTGTCATGAAACGCATAGTTCATCAACGTGTTCGTTTCAGGGCTGATCTCTGCTAACACCGCTGTGATCCTGTTACTTAATGCCGGTTTACCCTGCATCGGTATCCTATTCACAATCCTTGTCTTGATTAGGCTTTACACTGAGTAATCAAGCGGTGTAAACACACCGGTAAAATGATTCCAAGATTAGATTTCGAAACACAATAATTTTCATTAGAAAAAGACATTTCAATTTCTATCTCAGTATAATCTGGTTTGATAGGTAGCAGACAGCCGAGACCAAGACATCGAATCAAACCCTGGTACCCTGGCACCACCTCCTCTGCTACTGATCCAAGATCCAACCGCTCCGCTCTCAAACTACTTTACCGAACATCACCGAGACCTCTTTCACCCTGAGAGAATATTTTGTCTCTACGACGACGGCTCTTGCACAACGTTATACGCAATACTTATTTGTATTTGTTTATTGAAGTTAATAAAGTTAAAAGAAATTAAAATTCAAATTATCTCATCTTTTATTAAAATATTTAAAAAAATATATATAGTAAAATAAATAAAAATATATTGGATCCTAACCTGTGATTTAGTCTATCGATGGCTCCTGAGCTTTGATTTTGATCAACGATGAAACCCCAAGATGCAATCAAGTCCATCGACCAATATCAGTTTTAGTTTCCTTGAATCGCAGCTTAGAGTTTCACCGCTGATCAGAATTGAAGTTTAGGAGCCATCTGTATCGTGTGTAGGTGAATATATTTTTTTTATTGAACATAACTTTGTTACAAAACTTTTTGCTGTAATTTTTTCAAATTTAATGACGTTTATTTATTTTTTTTTATTTTTGGTATTATTTTTGACCTCTGTATCCTTCTTGCTTTCTTTTTCCATTTTTTTTTCTTGAGTGGTTGAAGGTTGGATCACGGATCAGTAGCAGAGGGGATGGTGCCAGGGTTTGATTGAATGTCTTGGTCTCGGCTGCCTGCTACCTACCAAACCAGATTACTTTACTGATATGTATGGCATCATATACCGGGATGATTTCTTGATAGTATACAGGTGACAGCGCATGCGCCAAATAATTCATTTTCATTGGTCGGTAAAGTCGTCATGCAGTGGTATTTGAGGCCAGCCTGCCTCAGCATACGACGAAGCTCGCGCATGCGCAGTCACCTGTATACTATCAAGAAATCATCCCGGTACATCCTAATACGATCGATGTAGATGTTTATATACAGCAAACCCTAAATAAAATATCCAATCAAGTCTTCTATTCTGGTTATCAAAATTAATTCTTCATCTCTTCTATTCTGATTAGTGAAATCTAAACTTTGAATGAAAATTATCATGTTTTACCGGTGTCACGTAGATGGTGATTAAAGTATTCTGATGGATCGCAGGGAATTACTGAGTCTCGCATATTCGAGGATAGAACGTTGTGCAAGAGCCGTCGTCGTAGAGACAAAATATTCTCTCAGGGTGAAAGAGGTCTCGGTGATGTTCGGTAAAGTAGTTTGAGAGCGGAGCGGTTGGATCTTGGATCAGTAGCAGAGGAGGTGGTGCCAGGGTACCAGGGTTTGATTCGATGTCTTGGTCTCGGCTGTCTGCTACCTATCAAACCAGATTATTATACTGAGATAGAAATTGAAATGTCTTTTTCAAATGAAAATTATTGTGTTTCGAAATCTAATCTTGGAACCATTTTACCGGTGTGTTTACACCGCTTGATTACTCACTGTAAAGCCTAATCAAGACAAGGATTGTGAAT
This sequence comes from Tenthredo mesomela, assembly GCA_943736025.1. NCBI lineage: Eukaryota > Metazoa > Arthropoda > Insecta > Hymenoptera > Tenthredinidae > Tenthredo > Tenthredo mesomela. The sequence goes on from OX031014.1 coordinate 11,575,090, forward strand.
AGGATACCGATGCAGGGTAAACCGGCGTTAAGTAACAGGATCACAGAGGTGTTAGCAGAGATCAGCCCTGAAACGAACACGTTGATGAACTATGCGTTTCATGACAGAGTATTGCAGCGCTACAGCATACAGTATACAGGATTATGGTGTATTGTATTGTATTGTCACTACGTGAGCTGATTGGATAAATCATTTTGATGAATTGTTTCGATGAATAAAATAGATAAATATATACAATCATCATCTGATATTAATTACGCAAGGTAAGATACTATTCAGTGTCTGTAGGCTTGCTCCGCAGCCATTTGAGATTGAAGAATTTCCATACTGCAGGGCTGCGAAGCAATCCTCGTTTCATCGACGTCTCTTGGTTCGCTCCACTGACATTCTAGATACAGGATTGTCATTTCTCACAAACACTCAGATATATGGGCATATCTCACAAACCTTTAACTTTCATGTAACTTGACTTACGGATTGCGAAAGTTAACTTACAGGCAAAGAATTGGGTATTCATGCATGTAGCGAATTATTTTTGAGATACACGAAGCATAATCAATGTAAAAGAAATTATTTACTGTATCTACAAACTTCTTGTCCCTAATTGGAATGCAGGAATTAGCAACGTTGCATTGTGTAACTATGACTTTAACAGAACTTCGTACGGGATTTGCATTGATACGAAACTTTAGAAAAATTTAAAAAAAAATAATTGGCTACGAGCAAGGTAGTATGAACATAATGTACGTGATTGTAGTCACCAAAATTCGTCTGCGATACTAGGGACACAGTACGAATTGCTGTCACTCGGTTTCGATATCGCACCTGACACCCAATGTTTCACGATTAAAAAACATCAGCACAAGCTATTTGGATGTATTTATCTACATGCACATGAAAGTAGAACTATCACGGATCGAAGGAACTAAAATTTACGTCGGAGAGTCAATTTCTTTTCTCGCAGTGTTCTGATCAATGGATACATATTGACGCGTGAAGAATAAATGTCAGGAATGTCTCGTCGTTACCCTGATAATCTGGTCAAGTAAGATGCTTATATTTGATACGAGTATATTGCTCATGTCACGAATTATATCTTCAAAGATGTGCGCGATTATTTTATCAAAAATGACTTTTCTCTGGATTAAAAAGTATTGAAATGTCAGATTCGGGAATGTCAGATTCATAAATTCATAACATAAATTTGCAACTATTCATTTTTTCAAGTGATCTAAATTATTTTCTGAGTCAGTAACCTTTGTAGCAGTTACCGATTAACTTTTCTGTATGAGATTAAAGTGAATTAATTTGAATAATAATAAAAATAATAAAAATTAATAAATTTTTTTAATTTGAATAATATATATAAAATAATTTTTTTTCTTTTTTCTAGTTTGAAAATAGTACTCTAGTACTGCAGAACAAAGATACAGATGGTTCTGACATCAAACCTACAGAAAATGAATGCCAAAGTTAAAGGTTTGTGAGATATGCCCATATATTGTCCCATCGGACCGAGGATAATCTACTACGAACTCCAATCCTAATCCAAACCGTTGTGAGCATTGAGAACTGTGACTGGTTCAATCTCAAAATCGTTATTTATGTTCAGCGTGGGACACAAAATCTGAAAAAATCATAAATTCTGTATCAAAACAGCACTAATCAACTATAAAAAAACTGAGTCACTAAAATTTTTCATCAGAGCGTAGCAGTGATTTGAAAATATTATCTTCAAGGTGGGTACCGCCTGTTAATGTTTCTCTTTATAAATGATTACGAGGCTGAAGCTAGCAGCCAGAGTTAGCAGCCGAACGCTGCTGCGCATAGGCGTTCAACGTTGACAGCAGCGTTCGGCTACTAACTCTGGCTGCTAGTTGCAGCCTCGTAAATGATTCGCCTTGTCTTTCGATTATGAACATGCTAGCTTAGCATGTTACTCGTGTCAATTGGTATGCGGTGGAAAATGCCCCTACTCTTCAGCATCGTGCAACCGACATCCCAGTTTGATGTCCTTCTTGTTAAACATAGTATTCCAGCTGTTCCTGCACAACGCTCCGTAGAATGATTTGGCAGCATTAAACACCTTCACACCCTGTGTTAGCACGAGTCTAGCTATGAACATGACAGGTCAAAGATAATCATAGGCTGCTGCATGTTCTCTGAAATAATAATTACTAATTATTAGTATTATTACTAATAATTAATAATAATAAATAATAATATTAATAATATCAATAATATTATTAGTATTAATAATTATTAGTATTATTAATAATTATTAGTATTATTAATAATTATTAATAATTATTAATAATTAATTACTAATAATTACCGTAAAGCCCCTTGGCCTACCTGAAAACGGTCACTTGTCCTTGAGGTTACTTGCCGTTTTGAGGTTACGCTCTTGTCAGATGCACTCGTGATTATAAAAAAATAGTTTTACTCACTCATCCATCGACACGCTAATCAGTCGCAATCCCTTGGATAACGATCATTCGGCGCACAAATAACATTTTGTGGGTGTAATAATTCTTCTCCGTAATAATATGACACCACTTCACTTGTACCCGTCAAAACTCGAGACCGTCATCGATCCATCGATCGGCGCTATAGAACTAGCGGCTACGATCACGGATAATTTTTTATTACCGACTATACCTGACAGTCTACTACTGGAGTTACTGCGATGCAAGCGAGGAATCACCCTGTATACGTACGGCGACGCAGCGTACCCTTCTCATAACCGGTATTTTGCTGAGAGCAATACGTATTTTGACTACAACTAAACTCGCTCGGTAATACTTGGTATTTTGATAGGAAAAATACTTTTTTCTCAGTGCCCGGCAACTCTATACGGGGCGGCGTGAGGGTATTTAAGTCATTTGCACCACCTGAAGGGGCGCTAGTGGCGCTCCGCGCGCGCCACTCTGCGTGATATTTCGGTGCTATTTGGTCTGCCTTATGACGCTAAAAGTGAGGCGTCCGGCGTCCGCCATTGTTAGAGAGTCACAGAGAGTCGTTAGAAGTGATCAAAAGTGTTGAAAAGTGTTAAAAGAAGTTCAAAATAAAGTGCGTGGCTATGATTATGTGTGAAGTGAAAATAAAGTGCGTGCAGTTACGATCTGCGGTTGCCTTCGACCCGAAGGGGGGTTCATCGTTTAGATTTTAGAAAAAGATTACACGATGCAAATAAGCTTTTCAGCGATAATTCCCTCAAAGCGTTCATTAGCAAATTAATTGAAAAACTATTCATATTTTTCAGAATGCAGCTGCGAAATAACGAGGTATCACCACGAAGACGATGCCAAAATAATCGAGTAAAATTGATTATTTTAGTCTTTTTACAGGTCAATGAAGTATCTAGGTATTTAGTTGGTAGTGGAATCCATTACTTGAGCTTTCAGTTTATAGTAACGCCTACTAAATTGTAACGAACTGTTTAAGTTTTGAGATTATATTAGAATTACGTATGTATAATTACGATTAACAACTCTTAAGTGATGTATACATTTTTATGATCGTTAGCAAATAATTTTATTAATGTGATTGATTTTAAAATCAATTTAAATTCCTTTCAACATTTTTTTATGAAAGCGCATTCTTTTACGAACAAAATGATTCCAGGATCAGTCCGCTCCGATAAATACTTTCGGAGATATGAATTTTCAAACATAGCGGTGCAACAGCGACTTACCAACATTCAAATAGCTCTAACTCCGCCATTTTTCAAAATTTTTCAAAATCCCTGAAGTCGTATTTTTTTTTCCCATAGTACTAAAGTTATGTCGAATGGCGCAAAGATCCGTGACTTGACGGTTTTTTTTTTGAGTGAAGTGACGTGGATCCGCTCATATAGAGCGAGGCTAAGGTGAACTAACCTATCATTGTAATACTAAATCTCGACTTTGAGATTCTAAAGCTATGTTCAATATCTGAATTATGAAGCTAGCATTACGTGAACTAACCGTCTTATTTAATACTAAACTCTAATTTGACATAGTCAATAATATATCTAATATCGAACGTGTAAAGCTAGAATTACGTGACTAACCTACAAGTTTTATACTGATACGATTTCTGAATGTACACGGAGAGAACAAAACGGCGATGCTCACCGTTACTCACGGCGCTGACGCACGTGGGAGAAAAAATAATCGTTGAAATGCTCGAAAATGGATAAAAGTCTCGTTATAAGGAGGACCACGCGCGTGTCTCACAGTGACCATCACTGTGAAAAACAGTTCAGAATTTCACAGCACCGATCACTGTTTTCACGCTGCTCGGTATTGTTTTCACGCGCATCGGCACCGTGACAATACCGAGCAGCGTGAAAACAGTGATCGGTGCTGTGAAACTCTGAACTGTTTTTCACAGTGATGGTCACTGTGAAACACGCACGTGGTCCTCCTTATAACGAGACTTTTATCCATTTTCGAGCATTTCAACGATTATTTTTTCTCTCACGCGCGTCAGCACCGTGAGTAACGGTGAGCATCGCCGTTTTGTTCTCTCCGTGTAGCTCAAATACAAACGTTTCTTCTCGACATTATGATAGAATTCACTGTTAAGACTATAGTATTTTTCATTACAAGGCCGTAAAAGTGATTTTCACGGCCCGAGTATGCCGGGATCACGCGAGGCCGTGAAATCTTACGGCCGAGTGACGAACAATATATTAAGTTTAGAAATATTTTACTCAAAGCGCAAGTAAAATTTTAGAGATCCAATGCTTCAGATTCTTTTCACAAGTCCACTTCACAATGCTATACGATAAAAATAATGGCGTCTGGATTCCGCGTCACTTCGGCGTCGTCAAGCGTCTACCCCCACCCGGTGTCGGTCAACCATCAGCGCCCCCAGCCCTATACCCCACTTGGATAGGAACTAAAACACGGGACCGACTGTCCCATAAGGACGTTTACCCCCCTGGTTGAGTGCAAGACATGAGAGCACGCTGATATATTTTTGTAATGTTTTCAGGTGTTTGATTTCAAGATTCCCAAAGCAGTGGTTAGTGGCAGATTCCCAAACATGCAGGTGTAATTTCATAGGTTCCAACTACGTTTTGAATATTTCTGTAGACGAAATAAATGTTCTTGTTATTTTCACCACTCATTTTTCAACAATCCCTATCCTCGTTCCTTTGCATTCTTAGCGAATAATATTGTAACAAATTTAATATTTGTTGTAATAATAAGTTAATATTTATGGATTCCCGAGGGAAATAAAGTGAATCAGATGAAAGAATCAAGAGACTCGGTAGAGTCTCGCGCCAAGTACATTAAAAAAAAATTTTTTCAAGCGCGAGACTCAACGAGTCTATATACCCGAGAGGCAACTACCCTAACCTATACCGCGAATTAGTATCTTCGTTTTCTTCAATTTCACAACATATACGAATTAAAACTAATTTAATCCAGGATGTGGGCATGAAAAGCTTTCATTTGAGCCCTAGATCGATTAAATCGGTGCCCGGAGTGCTGAGATATAATTAACTACAGATTCTGATACCCCGTTTCCTCGTTATAATAAATTCATCTTGGTCGTCAGACCAAGATTCGTTCACGCTAAAACCATTCCCATAAAATCACATTTCGTCGCTAAACGCAGGACGTATGTTGTATGCTTATACACAGAACATACGTCCTTACGCATCTGGGAACATAACATAGAAGGGAAAATCCACACAAAAATTCAGACTAAGATTCATCCCATTCAAACCATTCCCATAAAATCACATAGTAGAAGGGAAAATCCACACAAAAGTTGTATCGAGTGGTGTAAGTACGAGAGTCATGACGTAGTCAGCGCTGGTATCGCAGACAGAAACCGTCTGCAACACTAGCAGACGCGTGTTGTCATTCACAGTAAAACCATTGCCATAAAATCACATAGAAGGGAAAATCTACACAAAAGTTGTATAGAGTGGCGTTAGTACGACAGTAACAACGTAGTCAGCGCCAGTATCGCAGACAGAAACTGTCTGCTGGACTAGCAGACCCGTGTTGTCATTTCATGTTTTTAAATCCAAATAAAAGAAATAAAAGAGAGTACGAGCAATGCTTAATAAAAACTAGTGAATACCCACTAAAAGCCCCTTGAGTGCAAAAACCTTACGCCAACTACATTAATGTGATAGTCAACAATAAAAATGTTTCGATAGGTTGATCTTAAATCCTACGATCTCGAGCTTTTGAGGTTATGCGAATCGACTGACGTGAAAATTCATGCTGATAAATAAAATAACAATCGTGAACGGATAATTTTACGATTAGGTTTACCTTACATGACACAAGACTATCAGATGACTATTAACTGACTATTACCTCTACATTTTGTTCACTTATACATTGTAGATTTGGCCTATTTTCATTTATGAATGCAATTATCGAAGGAACCGTTTTTTTTTTTAGGAATTCCAATTATTTAGCACGTTACCACCTGAGGAAGTCTGACAATAGAAAATCAAGAGAAAATGTTGAAGCTGAAAAATATCAGGATAGCATGATTTGATATAAGGACGGCATGGAGCCAGACCAAGAAAGCCGAGTTCAAGCGTTGCATTGCTACGAATTTCACTTTAAGCTCTATGTTAGGCTCATCTTTAAAGGCTCGACTGCTCAGACCCAAATTGTGCGTCAACGTTATGCGTTGGATTCCGACGAGTTCTATAGTCTATCTCGGTATCCTCTAGTCCAAACGAGACTGTAAGTCGACGTTGTGCGTTGGACTCCGATAGGCTTTATTCTACACTCCACGACAACGTAGTGCTTTGACCTTCGGTGAAGATAATTTTTAATCCATTTTTTACAAACAGCTTAGACCCTCCGCTCGGAACGATCTCAATCAAATTCAGATTAGTGCTATCACGACAAATGGTTGGAATGAAAATACTTATTCAATATTAAAGAAATGATCAATAGACTTCCTCTTTCTCAGATGATAGAGATTTGTATTTAATCATGAAAATTATAAAAACCATTTATTTCTCATTTATATTTATTTATTCATTGCACAACCTTTTTTATGGATTGTTTAATTTTGTAGCGGGTCGCTGTATGAGAAGAGAGGATGATGAGAGAAAACGCTGAAGTTGCAAAATAACGAGACAGTGTGATTTGATACAAGAAACGGATAGAGTCAGACGAATAGAGCAGAATGCAAGTGTTTGACTTCAAAATCTTCCATTTTATGCTCTACGCTAGTCTTGCATCAATAAGCTCAATCGGCTCAATTCTATATATTTCGATACTTTCTGTTCAGACCTGAATTCAAAGTTGACGTTATGAGTACGGGACGAGTACATGTTCTTTCTGCAGAGGACCTAGCTGCATTAAAAAAAAAAAAACTACCTAAGAATTGCAATACATATATCTCATATTTATATATATTCAATCATGAGCAGCAACTATAACCCTGCGTGCAAGTGACTCCGCCATTGCCGGTCCCAGGCCTAGATGAGACAGGAGGAGGGCTGCGCGCAGGGTCACACGTTCAGGCATATAGAATTATACCGGATTTTAACGAAACAATTCCTGGAACTTAATAGAAGAACACATGTTACGTCTGTCCACAAAAATTCAAGGCTCACAGAAAAGTATGAGCATACGTGTATATTATAACACTATTTTCATTCATTTAAAATTATACTACTACATTTAATATTGCTGCTTTTTGAGGAATTCGGATGATACAAAAGGCATCATCGTATACATGCATTGAGATGTTCATAGCAACAATTGACAGAATGCTGACAACTGAGCAAGCCTCGCGAGCGAGGATACAGGAAATCCCAATCGAGCGAGCGTAGCGAGCGAGCACAATTATTAGATAGTCTAGCAAAATTGTACAAAAAGTGGTGATATCAACCCCAAAAAGCACCCCTGGTGCAAAAACCTTTCGCCAAGTACATTAATGTGGTCACTACCCCCCAAAAAATCCACCAAACAAAATTCCTCCTTAACAAAAGTGGTACCATCAAAGTGTCTACTTACAAAAGGATTGAAATCAGATACAATTGCCAAGTACATATCTTCTGTATAACAAAAGTTTACAACAGAAGAACAGAAAACTGAATAGTCTTGTATCGTTCACTCGCTACGCTCGCTCACTCGATCGGCTCTTGATAATTACAGGGAAAAAAATCAGTAAAAAAAAAAAATTTAGGAAGTGGTACTTGGCGGGCCATTATATCAATATGTATCGAACAAATGATACATAGACCGAAGTGAAAACTCTTTTACTTACTCATAAATGGCCCGCAAGTACCACTTCCTAAATTTTTTTTTTTTACTGATTTTTTTCCCTGTAATTATCAAGAGCCGATCGAGTGAGCGAGCGTAGCGAGTGAACGATACAAGACTATTCAGTTTTCTGTTCTTCTGTTGTAAACTTTTGTTATACAGAAGATATGTACTTGGCAATTGTATCTGATTTCAATCCTTTTGTAAGTAGACACTTTGATGGTACCACTTTTGTTAAGGAGGAATTTTGTTTGGTGGATTTTTTGGGGGGTAGTGACCACATTAATGTACTTGGCGAAAGGTTTTTGCACCAGGGTATCAATTAGGCAAAAGGTTTATGTATGGAAAATACAGGTCTGCTTCAGTACAAGGCTAAAGACAGACTGAGTTGTTTTACAATAATACGTACTTATTGATACCCCTGGTAGAAAATTGAACGGAATATGGCCAGAATCCGTTGAATTTTCTGCTCGGTGGGCAGATTCCGGGCAGAAAATATGGCCAGAAACCCCGCGGTCTGACGACGGATTCTGGTGAAGGATCTGGTCAAGTCATCAGCTGTTCATACACATACATAACCTACAGTCCTGAACTTTGTATGTATGCGTGTACGTGTGACACACGGCAAACTTCCAGAGACAGTGGGAGAGAAAGAGAGAGAAAGAGGAATAGTGAGAAAGAGATAGAGATACCTGCGTGCGCATCCACCTATAGTTATGTATAAGGGTAAATTAACCGTGGCTTCTGATTTTTGGTACACTAATGCCCGGTTGCATAAACGTGGGTTACCCAAAAGTTTCAATAACCTCCGCTGATACTACCCGTTAAACCTACATGACTGTCAGAAGTTAACAGCGATTCATGACAGCTGTCAGATGAAAAAACGGTTGAACGGGTAGTATCTGCGGAGTTACCTACGGGGTATTTGAAGGTTCGGGTAACCCACCTTTATGCAACCGGCCATAAACGTAATGGATTCTGATCCGGATTAAAAAAATCCAGAGCGCCGATTGGCTGTTTCTAGAATTGTCCAACTCGTCCGGATCAGAATCCATTACGTTTAGTGTTTTAGTGTACACGTGTCATCGGCATACTATGTTTGAAATATATATTTATAAATTTTAAGTTTAGAGGTGTTGAGCACGATCATTTTCATTCATTTTTCCAGCTTGTAACATTGGGTTTACATAACCTCAAACATAGGAGCTAGGAATCATTCACCAGATTTTGGTCAGATACTGGCCAAATACACCATGAATATCTGGGCAGATTCTGCCCAGATGATCTGCGCAGAATCTGTTAAAAGGCCAGATCGTCTGGTCAATTTTCTACCAGGGACGGCAACCGAAATTCATATATTTTGAAAGATGTCTTTTATCATATAGACTACTTGATCTAGATCATATAGAAGTAATATATAGGGGTGAATTCATCAAATATAACACTAACACCCCCCCCCCCCCCCCCCCCCCCCCCCTAGTGAAAGAGTCGACCCGACTCGTAAGGTAAGTATAATAAAAATCATTTATGTAAAATCATCATAAGGATTAGTAATTCGATATTGAAATTGTAAAATCTATGTGTTCTATTTAGGAGAATTGGAGCTGTGGCTCAAGTAATTAAAAATTTTCCTAAGTACTATCTGACATTCAAATATAACAATATGATCAGTTCATTAGCAACAATTAGTGACGGAGAGTTCGAAAATGCCGTATTGTTTCGTACCAACCTGCCGTTCTGGTAACCCTAAGTATACACGGAGAGAATTTTATAGTAAGGGCTCTCCCCAGTAAACGAAACTGGATTGGCGAATCCGATTTTATGAGATTCCAGATTGAAACAAATTAAAAAGATTTCAAATTAATGTAAATTTCGGTTCTTTTCTCTCCGTTTCAATCCGGAATCTCAAAAAATCGGATTCGCCAATCCAGTTTCGTTTACTGGGTCATACTGTATAGGAATTTCGATGTATTCCGGACTTTTGAGAACTCGGACTATATAAGTATGGTAACCATTCTCACAATTGGGGCAATGCCAATGCCATAGTCCGAGTTCTCAAAAGTGCGGAATACATCGAAATTCCTATACTATGAAAGTCCTTGTCAAAAAATTCTCTCCGTGTACCAAGTAACTCAAAGCTATTCCATAATTTTTGACAGCCCAGAATCAGGTACATGTCAAGCTATTACAGTGGGATCCCTCAATAAGCCCTCCCAAGCCGCCAAGGGGAAGTGTTTTTCCACGAAATGAGGTACCCCCACTCTGCCTTCTTCGCTAGTCGCACCAATGGTTTTCCGTCTCTCTCTTTCCTCGCTACGCTATGTCTTAATAGGCGGAGTGGGGGAACGCTGCGAGCGACAAACTGGGGAAGCGGGCTTATTGAGGGAGGCCCTATTGAGGGATCGGACTGTATTTGCAAATCTGTATTTCGTTTATAAGCTGGGGTAACAACATATCAGATCGCAAATGTCGCATACGCATGGCCGGTTCGATTCAAACTCATATTAACGTACAGGTCAGGCCTAATGCCTAGTGGTGTAAACAGTTTCCGAGAATTTTTGGCTAAATTGAAAGAGTATTGTTATTTCTAAAATATAAGGGTGTATTCCGAGAGAGCGGTGGCGCCTTGAGAATGCGGGGGTCGCTGATTGAATTTCCTCACTGTTTTCTATAATTTTTTGTTCTCTTTAGTAATTATTAGGGTGTTTCATTTTTAGGCAATATTTTTTTTTTCGATGGCATACCAGAGAATCTTATACTTTATAAAAAATAAAAAATTTTGCCGCCTGGTAAAAGGTTTTAGGTCTAATAGTGGCTTAGCTCATTCAAAAATTCGATTTCCCACCTAAATAACACAGGAAAATTTTTTTTTTTTTGTTTAATTGAATTTTTCGTGGTTAAAATTTTTTTTTTCGAAAAAACCTTCGTATAGTATTTGAAGGAAATTAAATTCTCTACAAAAATGTCTCTGTGGTCGAAGAGGTACAACCAGTAGTTTCGGAGTTATAGCGCGTCAAACATGAACAATTTTCGCTATAACTCCGAAACTACTGGTTGTACGGTCTTCGACCACAGAGACATTTTTGTGGAGAATTTAATTTCCTTCAAAAGCTATATGAAGGTTTTTTCGAAAAAAAAATGTTAACAACGAAAAATTCAATTAAACAAAAAAAAAAAAAATTTTCCTGTGTTATTTAGGTGGGAAATCGAATTTTTGAATGAGCTAAGCCACTATTAGACCTAAAACCTTTTACCAGGCGGCAAAATTTTTTATTTTTTATAAAGTATAAGATTCTCTGGTATGTCATCGAAAAAAAAAATATTGCCTAAAAATGAAACACCCTAGTAATTATACATTTTTTTTATATGATACAGCTTAGTGCGAAATGTATGCTAATTGTAAGATACGGTGTTCGTTCCTGCAGATTTAAAATACTCACAATGAATAAAATGTGTGTAAAATATTTTTCGAAAAACCACGCGGTAGTTTCTTTACGGGTTTCTATTTACAAGGAACAGGTGTTGTTCCTTCCGTGGAGGAAATTGACTGCTCCCTATTTTGCCCGCATTACACAGATTTAACTCTTGATTCCTACCCAGTTTATCAACACAAAGTTGTCTGCGATGTATTTGAAGACATGGCAACTCTCCAAATCGTGCTGAGACACGAGAAAACACTTTTATGAGCTTATTAAATATCACACTACGTGTATTCTCCATTGAATCCCTTAGCTTTTCGTTCAAAAGTATAGCCACACCGCTCGCGACGCATTCAAGCGGCGGCCGGACGAACTATTTCGGCCGGCCGCGAATTGGGGTCCAACATGACAGTCGATCGTGGGCAGGCTGGCCCTCCATATACAGGGTATCCCAATTTAAAGTACGCATTACGTTTTCAGCCGACCTAACGTTTCAATTGGAAAATGTGTCCTACAAAAGTTGTCTGGTTCAGAGGGGGCCACATGAAGAATTTTTTTTTTTTTTGCGGTCCAGCATCATAATTGGTGATGCTGTGGGGAATGGACCAGTTTTTTTAAATGGAATCATACATTTTTGTTTCAACTAAAATATTCTTTATTCAAAAATGTACGATTTTCTCAGGAAACTTTTTTTTGTAAAATGAATAGTTCGTGAGACAGAACAAAAAAAAACAAATATCACCATCAACAGCAAAACCTCTCTGTGATATGTGTGATATGTCGGAGCATCAGCGCCGTTTACAAAAGGATTGCCCAGAGCTTCGAAAAGCGAGTGAGAGCATGTCTTGCTCTTGATGGTGGTATTTTTGAACATCTGTAGTCACCCCACTGATGCTCCGACATATCACACATATCACAGAGAGGTTTTTCTGTTGATGGTGGTATTTGTTTTTTTGTTCTATTCTATCTCACGAACTATTCATTTTACAAAAAAAAGTTTTCAACACGGCGTGCGCAAAGTTCGATTTTGCGCACGCTTCGCGTGCATAAAATTCAACTTAACGCGCGCTGTGTTGAAATAGTAGATTACGATACAAGTGCGCGAAGTACGTGATTCTCGCACGAGTCTAGCTTGTCGCCCGAGCGAAGCGAGGGTGACAAAAAGACGAGTGCGAGGATCAGGTACGCGCACTTGTGTCGTATACTATTTTTTGAAACGAGTCGTGAGAAGTTCGACCGAAAGATAGTGTTTTTGTGTCGATATTCGAAACCATAACCAACTCACCACTTTGAGTCTATAAGTCGTGAATCTGTAATCCTGTACGAATAGCGAAGGTTTTCTTCCAATCGCTGTGCGTAAAGCCAAGTGCTTTACGGACAGCGTGCGAGAAGCAAAATGCTTTACGCACGGCGTGCGAGAAGCAAATTGCTTTACGCACACTCAGTAAGAGTGCGCGAATCGGGTGTTTCTCAAACGCTCTCTATGCATGAGAGGTCGAACTTCTCACACCGCGTTTCGAAAAGTACTATTCCTGAGAAAATTGTACATTTTTGAATAAAGAATATTTTAGTTGAAACAAAAATGTATGATTCCATTTAAAAAAAACTGGTCCATCCTCCGCAGCATCACCAATTATGATGCTGGACCGCGAAAAAAAAATCCTTCATGTGTCCCCCTCTGAACCGGACAACTTTTGTAGGACACAATAGAAACGTTAGGTCGGCTGAAAACGTAATGCGTACTTTAAATTGGGACACCCTGTATATTACTCCGTGCCTTTACCCTCCATACACGCAAAGTACTACGTACACCAAGTTTGACTACACGCTCGCAAAAGCAATAAGTCTTCTTCTTCTTCCTTTTTTCGACTTATCGCTCTTTCGAGCATGTAGTCATAGAAGAGCGATAAGTCGAAAAAAGGAAGAGAATATACATATCGCTAAGGCTATCCTTGTCTTACTACTCGGCAACACCCCCACCACTCCAATACTCCGTCCATTACTACATGGTCTAAGGTAGGGCGGTACGATTAATCGGTTAAGCCGGCCAAAACGGTTAAACTGGTTAATTGGCCGATAGTTTAACCGGTCAACCGGCCAAAACGGTTAACCTGGTTAATTGGCTGATGGTTTAGCCGGTTAACCGGCCAAAACAGTTAACCTAGTTAATTATCTGATGGTTTAACCGGTTAACCGGCCAAAACGGTTCACCTGGTTAATTGGCCGATAGTTTAACCGGCCAAAACAGTCAACCGGTTAATTGGCCGATGGTTCAACCGGTTACCAGGCCCAAGCGGTAAATCAGGGTAACCAATTGACCAATGGCTCAAATAGTTGACGTGGTCAAGCAGGTTCAAATTAGAGATCAAATTTTCGTTCATAATCCAACAAAATGAAAATCCATTTATTTGAATACTGAAGAAAGATGTGATGATACTTATGATTTGCCATGAATAATTAATGAACAGGATTTAAGACAGTTAAGAAATGTCTGTTTCTATTGCATAACCGATGAAAATGAAACCATCAATGAGCGAGACATTGCACCTGCCTAACCATGTTAATCATTTAAACGATCGATTAACTGAACGGGTTAACCGTTTTGGCCGGTTGACCGGTTAAACCATCGGCCAATTAACCAGGTTAACCGGTTTGGCTAGTTGACCGGTTAAACCATCGGCCTATTAACCAGATTAACCGTTTTAGCCGGTTGACCGGTTAAACCATCGGCCAATTAACTAGTTTAACCGTTTTGGCCGGTTTAACCGGTTAATCGTACAGCCCTAGTTTAAGAGATGGCGTATCCCGTGTAAAATTTTTGGCCGAATTGAAGCTGTGTGGCAGCCATATTGCTTGTAGTAGATTTGTCAATTAGAGCGGCAGATTCAAATAATGATATAAAAATTTCTGTTGAAAGCGATGTAATTTCCGATTTCTTGGGTGAAAATCAAATATTAGTATAAGAATTCTGTATTGCAAACGTTTAGGTGAAGTTGTAATTCCATTTTTTGTAAATAAAATGTGTATTGAAAATAATCTTTATACGAAAACTGCATAATAAACACCTGTGACAGAGTATTTTATAAAATCGTTGTATGAACAAAAATAACATCAGAAAATAATAAAATTTCTTCATAATTTATAATGTCCCGAAAAAAATTGATAAGGGTTCAGATTAAGTTCCACTAAAATATTGATTGAGTCGACTACGATGATGTAACATATGAGGTATTCCATACCAACTCGACCAATGATTTTCCCTCACCATTTTTGATTTGGTTCATAATTTTTTCTACGGTTACTCCAACTCTAACAACCTCTCATGAATTTTTTCAGATTTTTTCCATTAACCGTTATTTATTTATGATTTTTCGAAACTTCGAACAGTGCGACACCTTCGATTTTTTTGAAAAAAATCTCAAAAATTCTACTTTCGAAGACGATCATTTTGACCCCTAGTCGAAAGTGGAAACTCTTTTCCTTATGTTTATATTGCTTATTTAAGAAAAAATTATTTCGTAAACGTGGTGGATAATGGCCCCAGAATTTTTTCAATGCAAATGAATTGTATCTTCAGGATAATGGGTTGTAACCATCAGAGATACGTTTCATTTTATTTTCGAAAATTATTATTATTATTATTGTTTTTTTTATTATTATTATTTTTTCTGGGTTATTTTGGGGGGGGGGGGGGGGGGGAGGGGTTAAATATTTTTCAAACACGAAAAACAATTGTCTTTTTTACAGTTCACTTACCACTTCATTTACCTTCTTCTACTTCTTCTTCTTCCTCTTCGTTTTCTTCTTCTTCCTTTTTTCGACTAGTGTTGCCGCGAGACGAGACGAGACGAGAATTTCTCTTCTCTCGTCTTGTCTCGACATTGTCGAGACGAGAGATCATACCGTCTCGTCTCGAATATCGAGAAAAAATTGGTCTCTCGTCTCGAATTTTTCTCGACCTTAAGATTCGTCTCTCGTCTCGTCTCGAATTTTCTCGACTGACCGTGATGGAAAATGTCGGCATAAAATCTTAATATCGATTTATTTTTTATTTTGGTGCTTTATATCTTCGATTGTACCGCATGTACCTGTTATACTGCAATCTTCGTTTTCCGAATAATTGCCCATTTTTATTTCCCATAGATAAAATGCTTATATTATACCAAAAGAACTCAGTTAATTCGCATGATTAATCATATCGATAGGCCGAGACTCTCGACACTCTCGCCGTGTCTTTCTCGTCTCGTCTCGACTTGGACGGCCGAGAGAAAATCGCTCTCTCGTCTCGTCTCTCGACTCTTCATTCTCGTCTCGTCTCGTTTTTCTCGTCTCTCGCGGCAACACTATTTTCGACTTATCGCTCTTTCGAGCATGTAGTCAAAACCAGCTTCAGACCAGTTAGAATTAGAGATGTAAATGTAAACGTGATCGGTAAATTACCGTATTTTTACCGTCACAAACTGGTAACGTGACGGCGAATAAATTACCACATTGGTCACAAATCACAATTTTTTTTTTTTTTTTCGCCGTTTTGGCTTATCTTCTATCAGAGAATGTAGCCTAAGGTCACAAATCACAATATATTCATAATCGGCTTTGATTCCTAGTTTACGCAGCACCGTGAGTTGACTTGATTTAAAGATTGACCAATCAGGAGGCTTGATTCGCCTGGCGCGTGGCTAAAGCAGAAAGAAAATGACGTCAATTTACGGTAAAATTACGGTATTTTTTTTGGTAATTTTACCGAAAATCTTAATACCGGTAATTTCACATCTCTACTTCTGGCTGAAAAGCGTGAAGACAAAGACGGGAACAGTAACGTGATAACCTTACTCTCTCCAACCGCTTGGCACAGCTCTGACGTGGTCACGTGACTAGTTTAAATCGACCAATCACATTTTGCCAAAGAGAGAGAGGTTATCACCTTACTATGTCTATCCGTCCTGCGCTTGCCACTTATGGAACAAGATAGGACTGGCTCCCTCCATGTCTATATGCTCTAAGGGATTGACCAATCAGGAAGCTCTATTCACCTGGCGTGTGGGTAAAGCAGCCTCCTGATTGGTCAATCCTTAAATCAAGTTAAGTTACGGCGCTGCATAAACCAGGCATAGGATTCTCAATAAAATTACCAAAAAAAAAAAAAAGTACCGTAATTTTACCGTAAATTGACGGCATTTTTTTTCATCAAAAAACGTGGTGTTGCTCTATTTTTGATGAAAAAAAATGCCGTCAATTTACGGTAAAATTACGGTACTTTTTTTTTTTGTAATTTTACGGAGAATCCTAATGCCTGGTTTATGCAGCGCCGTAACTTAACTTGATTTAAGGATTGACCAATCAGCAGGCTGCTTTAGCCACACGCCAGGTGAATAGAGCTTCCTGATTGGTCAATCCTTAAATTAAGTCAAGTTACGGCGCTGCATAAACCAGGCATAATACCGGTAATTTCACATCTCTAGTTAGAATCAAACACAAACGTACCGATCGGTAACATGAATTCTAGATACAATCCGATATCCAATTAGTTTATGCAGCGCCGTAACTTAACTTGATTTAAGGATTGACCAATCAGCAGGCTGCTTTAGCCACACGCCAGGTGAATAGAGCTTCCTGATTGGTCAATCCTTAAATTAAGTCAAATTACGGCGCTGCATAAACCAGGCATAATACCGGTAATTTCACATCTCTACTTAGAATCAAACACAAACGTACCGATCGGTAACATGAATTCTAGATACAATCCGATATCCAATTAGAGGATAAGGGAGAGAGAGAGAGTACCATGTTACACACTGCCATACTTCGTGCACACTGCATACTATTTAAGTTATATTTGTAAATAATTGAATAAAAAAAGGAGTGTGAGTGTTTATACAAAGGAAAATCACTAGCCATAGATCTAAAACCAAATGAATAAAATGAACGATACCGAAACCAGTGAAAATGATACCAAGCTATGCAAAATGTATGTATTTGGTTTAGAGGTTAAAATAGGTTATGTTATGATACATTACGTTTCGTTTACATTCCTCTCAGTAACTCAAACAATGTGAAATCTCCTTCACAGATGTCAAAAACAAACGCAAAAATACATCTGTCCAAGATGTGGCATAGAATATTGTTCGGTGGTTTGTTACAAGTCCGCAAATCATTCCGAATGTTCAGAAAGTTTCTACAAAGAATGTGTCGAGGAGGAATTAAGGCTGGACGAAAAAGACCCTGAAACTAGAAAAAACATGCTTGATATGTTGAAGAGAATACACGAAGAACAAGAAGACAATATGCAAGATATCGAAGAATTGGCACATCGAGGATTGGACTCTGACGATGAGGAAGAGGTAGTGAACAAATTTTATCAGTGAATACAATAATTTTGTTCTGCCATTCTAAACAATTGATTCGATTATCAGAATTCGTTTCAAACTAGGTACCAGATTTGGCGGACCGTTTGCAAAACGTTGATTTGGACGACGCAGATTCTGTCTGGGCGGCTTTGACCGATGCTGAGAAACAGGAGTTTGCAGCATCGTTGCATAACGGAGAAATGGAGAAGCTTTTACCCCCGTGGAAACCGTGGTGGTCTTATAAAGTAGAAACCAAACTGGTTGAGGACCTCAGCAAGACAAGTACCGCGTATGATTATCGGGAAAAATGCCCAACGATAAAAGAGATCAGACCGTATAATCAGATATCGGTAATTCATTGCCTATGGGATCACAGGGTGTTTGGCAAAAACGGAGAGAATATGAATTTTTGTTTCCTTTTTTTTTGTTTTAGAAAGTCCTGCCAGCTGAATGTGTGCGAAATAACGTGTTGAACGTCCTGCATGCTTATGCCTTTACAGCATTGTATTTCAACGGAGATCACCACGGTTTTTCCAGAGAAGCATTAAACATACTGTTACAACTTTCTAACAATCTTAGAGAAAATGAGGTTTTTACTGATGCAGATTTAGCCATTGAGTCTGTTTCTCAACAAGCTATGAACGTGAGTTTCGATGCATTTCTGGATTTCTAAATTCATGAACTCGTGACTAAAAAAAAAAAAAAGAAAAAAAAACGATATTTTGTTTGTTGTACAGTGCCGATCGCTGATAGCAGATTCCGAAAATTTATCAGCGACGAAAGAAGCGGTAATTTGTATTCTGCAAGGACCTGAAAATTCTAACAAGTGTTTCTACCTGAAAGCAGCCTTATCTGATATACACGAGCTTTTTTCGGAGGCTATTAAACTCAGCAAACAGAAAGACCCGTCTAAAAGTGTGAGCAACGAATTTACCAAAAGATTTCCAGACCACGCGATCATATCTACTACCCAAATACCCAGGGGTAAATCGCGACTCTATTTAAAAAAGATTGAGTACTATTTGTCTTGGGTTGAAAGTTACGGAATCAGAGACCTGTACATGTAATTTTTATCTGAGAATAAAACTATTCTTTTTTTTTTTTTATGCATAAACGATTTCCGCATCCTGTTATCCCTATTATTTATTCATTAGTAATCAAAAATAAGAATTACCGTCAAATTATGGTAAACTATTTATGAACTAAGCTATAAGAAGATTGCTTATCTCTAGGTATACTATAATTTTGAAAGGGCCCCGCTATTTGTTTGTTTATTTATACCTCGATAAAGACACGCTATTATTTATTCCTTGTCAAAATTGTAGTCCCTACAACCATACTACTCATTTTCACGTTCAAAAAACGATTAATTTATACTCCTATTTCAAATAAAGCACTATTATAAGCATACGTGCAGGGAGAATGACAGAGAAATAAAAGCCGACGTATGATGTCTGATGTATGCCTACGTATAGGCGTATTCGATAATGTATTTATTTTTACTCTGGATAATTATTATTCGATCTTACATTCTACGTTCATAAAATAATCTAATTAATATAAATAGAACATTAAATTCAATCGTTTACATACGGAAAGAGCATTTCCTATTCATTATCATCTTACTTCTGTAAGTTTGAATTAACCGCGCTATCATTTGTTCCACGTTTCGCAAGGCATGCGCGCGATCGTGAACAAACATGTCTGCAAGTGTTCTGCAGAATAGGAGAAAAAAAGGCGGATGTGGGAGTGCGGAGTGAACAGATGAGAGACAGTGTTGATTAGAATTACGCGAGACAGGAGGGTTTGCCAGTTGCCTGACAGATACGGTCAAAATGGCAGCGGACGAGAAATTATTTTTCTCAAACACTGTACAACATTTGGCAAGATCGTTAGCTGCAATAAAGCCAACGCCATGGGAAAAGGTGAGTTATTTGAATCTTAGATTGACTAGGCAACTAAAATTACACAACGTAATTAAACTAACCTTAAACATTTTTCAAGAATAATGTTATTGTAACAATTTTCGCTGTCACTTTACCGATGACACATTGAATACTATTACGCAAATGTCTATTCTTAGATTTTTCACTGACCGATAGTTTATACAATTGACAACAAACATGACAGCCAACATTTTGTTATTCATAACCTAATTCTCGTCCGAATTTCACCTGTTACTAATCAGAAATCGATAATTATTTTGGAAATAAATTCGTTTATACTTTCGTCACACGATCTTATACATAAATAATCGTGACTTTGCTTTTATTAAGGTATTCATTTATGCTGCCGCATTAATTATTATCGTCATTGACGTGATAACCGAGTATATCCTGTTATTACAATATCCACCTATGTCTTGTAAACAATAATTAATAACTCAATAACAGAGCATTATTCAATCCTATAATACTCACAAGCAATATAAAAACGATTAGCAATTATTAAACAAAGATTATTTCTATGTAAACCATATTTTTGATTAAGGGGCTTTCAAATGGGTTGAAAATCTCAAATAGAAATGAATTTTTACAGAGAACTTTAGGACTCTGATAGAATCAAAAAAAAAAAAAAAAAAAAACATTGTGTTCGGGTGAGGTTTGACCCTCATCATGCATATTTTACATCATGTATTACTTCCAGTCCAATGGTGATATGCTAAAGATAGAAAAATACAAAATCAGTCGCTTGCTGCAAAGAATAAAAAAGTTTTGGACTTCAATTGTTCAGAAGAGATGCTTCTATCATATGAGCATAGAACTTTTCGATGAACCAATTTTCGATTGAGATAATGGGAACAAAGTCAACTTTTTTTCCCAGAATTCTAAAAAAAAATTGTACAAAATTAAACTACTCCTGTAATTCTTGCGACATCAAAAAGTTCTATGCTCATCTAATACAGGCATCTCTTCGGAACAATTGAAGACCAAAAATGCGAAGATCGGTCCAATGTTGGATTTTATTCTTTGCGGGAAACCGAGTGATTTTGTATTTATCTGTCTTCAGCATATTGCTGTTGGACTTGAAGTAATACATGATGTAAAATTTGCATAATAAGGGTCAAACCCTTCCCAAACATCATAATTTTTTTGGATTCTATCAGAGTCCTCAAGTCGTCTGTATCAATTGATTTACATTTGAGAATTTAAACCCATTGAAAGGTGTATATTGAAATACCCCCTTAAAGAATATACCCCCTTAAAGAAGTATCCGAGATACTGTAAAAAAAAAAAAGAAAGAAAATTAATACTCTCGCTATCTAAGATAATTTTTACACATCAAAACCAGGTTTTTATTTGTCTCGTCAGTTTGACGCCAATTCTACGTTCCATGATACATTCTTGAATCTTTAGAATCCAGAGACGATGACAAAGCTTTCTCTGACGGCTAGTCCTTTATCTCCTTTTCAGATAAACAGATTGTTCAAACTATGTCCGCAAGAATCTGCCCAAGGTGTTTACAGATTGGACCAGCGTGGTCAAGAGGCAGTTATTGCGCTAGGAATATATTTCCTAGAATCAAATCTCCAACACAGAGATAAAATTTTACCGTATTTATTGAAATTATTAAAAGGTCTTTCGAAAGCTCTATGGTTAACAGAAGTTAGGAATACTCCAAGCGACAGAGTACCAATTGCTGAAAGGTTCAGCTTCTGTTTAAATACTTTACTCAGCGATATAGCTACCAAATGCGAACCGGTCAGAGAGGAGATTATCTCTACTCAGGTTGAAATCTTAGCCGTTCTTACCAACTTGATAAGAGGCTGTAAAGATCAGGATGGGAATCGGAGCATGCAAGCTAAACGTGAGTAGAGAAATACCGTCAAATTCTTGTCGAGTCTCTACCTCGAGCTTCCACTGATCTAATAGGACTTTGAAATTTGCCCTGACAGTGTCTCTGTGCAAATGTTTGGTGCCCATACTGATTGGACTGGCCCGTTCAATGGGACGTTTTTGTAGTTCAGATCCGCCTCTACTAGGTCGTATATTTCCACGTCCAGAGCCTCCGATCCTTCCAGCTCCAAGTTTTACTGAAAAATCTCCAGTCAACAAGAAGAAGAGTTTCAATAATTTCAGATCAATAATACCGAGGTCTTTGAGCGGGAATTTGAACCCTCATACTCTGGAGATATTGCAGTTAACGGACGTAGTGGATTATGCATCGACTAACAAGAGGCCATCTTTACAGTCTTATTCGTCTGTTCCTTACGACGCAACAACGTACTTTTTCAGCAGATATGGTTCAAGTTTTAACCAGTTTCCGCAAATGAGGTTCACTGAGAGTCCAGAAAAACGTGCTACTCTGCAATTCAGTATTGTACATTTACAAAGCATTCTTGCATTGGCCAAAAAACTGCTTACCAAAGATCTGCTGACATTCCTTGACGAAGAAGCACAGCAAGTTTATAACTCTGGACAGGTATTGGTATTCCCTTACAGAACTTTCAGCGAAACAATGAATCTAGTTATGGTAACTCTGCTCAGAGAGTTGCTACAAAATCAAAGAGATTTACCGGCCCCTTTCACCAGAGATGTACAAGAGTTTGTTAAGGGCTTATTCTTGTCTGGACAAACTGAACTACAATCTAGAAACCATGATGCTAGCGAGAGAGAAGATATGGACACCAATTTTCAGACAGTCAATAAATTCAAAGTCAATGTTATGGCCAATTCTGCTTGTGTCGATCTCTTGGTTTGGGCTATCGGCGACGAAACTGGTAAGACCATTTTCTTTATGCAAATAAACTTCGGCGTAGAATATCTCTTTGAGTTTAAAAATGAAATGTATGTGGTTGATGAATCTTTTCACTATACAATTACAATGGATATACTATGTAAGAGGAGCTAATCGCTACACTATTCTTTCAAATTATTTATTAATCAAAGAAAGATTCTATGGAGGAGAGATTGATTAAAATAATAAAGCTTTATCGGATTGTAATATGTTTACAGCTAATGAGGAGTATGATTTAGCCGCATTGTACGCAGATATAAGTTCTATGCTGATCGGCGAGGGTATTTCATTTCCCTTGTGTTGCGTTTTGAATGATTCCCAAACTAACAATCTGTTGTATTTTGTATTCAATATCTCGATATCGAAAATAATTCAGCTATTTTTTTATCTCTCAACAAGTATCTGCAATTATAGAATTCCTCGTTTCTCATAATAATAATAATAATTCTCAAAAAAAAAAAAAAAACCTTAATCGACTATTGAGTATACCGGTTCAAAAAAATCGACCATTCTTTTTTTTTCAATTTTCGCATTGAAATACTTTCGGGGGGTGAAAAAAGATGCCTGTTAAAAGCGGAGCTCTTAATATTAAGATTTAGAGATCGCTCATCGCGGATTTCTATTTTCCATTTGAATAGCATAGGAAATTTTTTTTTTTTTTAATAATTTTGTAGCTCACAAACCAATGAACAAATCCAAATGACTCATACATATTTTCATAGGAAATTAAACACTCTGCAAAAAGCTTCTCTTATCATTTTTCGGTAAATTGACTCCTTCCAAAGTTATTCAAGCTCAAAGTTCAATTTATAGTTGAGTTAACTATTTTTTTTTTGTGATTTTTTTTCCACAATGATAGATACATTTTTTAGAGTGTTCAATCCCCTATCAAAATATGTAAGAGTCATTTGGATTTGTTCATTGGTTTGTGAGCTACTAAATTGTGAAGAAAAAAAAAAAAATTCCTATGCTATTTAAATGGAAAATAGAAATCTGCGATGAGCGACCTCTAAATCTTAATATTAAGAGCTCCGCTTTAAACAGGCATCTTCCCCCCCCCTCCCCCCCGCCGAAAGTATTTCAATGCGAAAATTTAAAAAAAAAGAATAGTCGATTTTTTTGAGCTGGTCTACTATTGAGATTTACAAAATGCAACGTCACTACCACTTTTGTGAATATAGTTTAGAAGAATTAATCAATGCTGTTGAATTTTTTCCAAATTACTTAAGTATACGCTTTGAAAATATATTTTTATCACAAGTTCAAAAGATCAAATTTAGGAATGATCTGATCAAATTTTTGTTACAAAGAAATAATGTGACTGGGAGATTGATGGACGTATATGAATCCTGTAATTAGGATCATTAACAATTTCATTCTTTACAGGTGCGGATAGCCTCTGCGGAAGGCTCACTGAAAAGATAAATTCTAATCACGGTCACAAATTGGTACTGGCTCATATGCCTTTGTTGATGGTTTGTTTAGAGGGTTTGGGAAAGTTAGCCCAAAAGTTTCCCAACATAGCTGTAACTTCGATTTACTGTTTACGCGACTTTTTGGTAACTCCGTCCCCAATTCTGTTCAAACTTCATCGTCAACATAATGACAAACACGGAAAAGATCATCAGTTCAAAGTAACAAGTGCGTTCATGATATTTGTTTTTCTAAACAACAACAACAACAACGGTTGTTCAAATTATTTACACAGACTTTTTACTTTTCATTTTTGTGTCACAGTTCAGGGAAAGGAAATGAAAACTGTCGATACAAAGCAAACAACTTCTCAGACACAAAGCGCTTTTGAAAAACTAAGAGACGCTGCTATAGAAAATTTGTGCATAGCTTTGGAAGCTGCTCATTCGGTGGATCCTTATTGCGTACCCGCTTTGGTAGCGAGCGTATCAAACAGGCTTTTCACAGCAGAAAAAAGCGATAGGTATAACAATATCCTGTTGCTGATCCAACTTTACGTTAGAATGACTACATTTTTTTTTATCTTTTTTCATTTCGAGTCTCACTCCAAATAAATCCATTTTATTGCACCATTTAAATGACTGTTTCTTTCCCCTAGCGAAACTTCTCTGATTTCTACAAACATAGTTATCATGTTGGGGCACGTCGCAGTTGCGTTAAAAGATACTCCAAAAACTACGGATACAATACTGCAATTTTTTCAACAAAGATTTTGTCGAGTACCAAGTGCTCTAGACATTCTGATAGTCGATCAGTTAGGATGCATGATAATATCCAAATGCGAGCTGCAAGTTTATGAAGAAATAATGAGAATGTTTACTACAATTACCGTTGAGTCGGGTAGTACGGCTTACACTGCAAATGACGAGCGTAAACAGTATCGGCACGTATCTGGCGCTGTGATAAACGCGCTGGCTAATATCGCTGCAAATCTTAAAGGAGAATCAGAATTAAATGATTTGCTAGTCAGACTATTAGAACTATTTGTGCAACTTGGTTTGGAGGGAAAAAGGGCTAGCGACAAAGCACCTAATCCACAAAAAGCGTCTAGTAGCGCTGGTAATCTGGGTGTACTAATTCCTGTAATTGCAGTACTAATGCGGAGATTACCTCCAATAAAACTCCCAAAACCCAGACTATTGAAGCTGTTCAAAGACTTCTGGTTGTATTGCGTTGTCATGGGATTCACGGCGGCAGATTCTGGACTATGGCCATCTGAATGGTACGAAGGGGTGAAAGAGATCGGAGTCAAATCCCCTTACCTGATTTCTCAGACGTCAACCCGGTTGGACATGCGTGAATTACAATACACGTCTGCAGTCAGAAACGATAGCGTGTCTCTTAACGAGTTACAGGAATTGAAGTCCCAGATACTTAAGATGTTGAACAGATCAAGCGACATTGCAACATACGTTAATAAACTACAGTTTGCGCAGTGTACATATCTGCTGTCTGTCTATTGGCTAGAAACTTTGAGAGTAACTTACAGTCCTGAGCCAAGTTTGCAACCGATGTTAGAATATCTAAGCGACACTGCTCTCCTTAAGGACAAGAGTGGAATGTGGCAGTGCATCTGCTGCGTTAGCGATTCAGTATTTTTGAAATTCAAAGAAGTTATGCAACACAAGCCGAAGGATGATCACAGGGAAAAGGAACTAGAAAGTCACGCCCAATATCTTCTGGTTAACTTCAATCATATTCATAAACAAATCAGAAGAGTGGCTGACAAATATCTGAGCGCTCTTGTCGACGCCTTTCCACATCTGTTATGGAATTGCAGAGTCCTTTGGAGCATGCTTGACATACTACAAGTTCTTTCTTTCTCATTACAATTGGATCCAAATGAGGAAACACCTACTCTCAGAATACCCAGCACACCGTACAGCATTCAATTGATGGACACACTGGAAGCTAGAGAAGTAAGCGTTTTAAAAGGTTTTACTGTACCCCCTATCCTAGGATATCATCATATCTAACACAAATTCATGATGAAACATTTATTTCAGAGTATTGTTAAAGATTTTGCTGCAAGATGCAAAGGCATTGTTCAAGAAGCTATGAAATGGGCGCCACACGCGACCAGATCACA
Source organism: Tenthredo mesomela (assembly GCA_943736025.1). NCBI lineage: Eukaryota > Metazoa > Arthropoda > Insecta > Hymenoptera > Tenthredinidae > Tenthredo > Tenthredo mesomela. Next base: position 11,601,401 of record OX031014.1, read on the forward strand.
CTTACAAGAGTACATTAATCAAATACCATCATCAGGCATGTGGCATCACGCCGGATTATCATTGGCGACTGATTCAGTATTAGAATTCACTGACCTCACAGTTCACACAGCTCCGATAAACGTGAGTTTACTTATCTCATTCTGAATTCTAACTTAACTTAACTCTGTATTTTATTTTCAGACAAATTCATTGGACAAAAGGCCGCGGTGTGTTAAAGGCAACAGTTCCAAGCTAGTATCTATGATGTCAATGCGTTCTAGATACGCCGGTGAAGTATCAGGCATGTTAGCACTTGATTCCGAGGACTCACCGACGTCTGAATTGTCGACGTTTAACGTAACACAAAATAACAAAGTAATCAGCAAGCTGATATCGTCCGTTTGGAAAGCGTGCAGAAACAGAAGTGACTCACAGCACAGAGTAGCTCTATGGCGAGCTACAGCTCTGCTGATATGTACGCCTGGAATTCATAGGAAATTATTACACACAGTAGCCTGTTCGCAGATAGAATTATTCACCGACGACGCGATGAAAACTGCCGTCGAATGTTGGCAATGGATTCTCACCGCCAGACCAGATTTGAAATTGAGATTTTTACAGGAAATGTTAGCCGCCTGGCAGTATACCGTCGACAAAAGAATCGGACTATTTTCATTAGAGCAACCGGAAGTTAGTCCGTTAGCTGTGTACGAGGGTTGTCAACTGGAGCCAAATTCTCCTTATGTAAAGCCTCACGATATCTGGGTAACGTTTATAGCGGAATTAATTGAAACCGGAAAGTATTGCTGCCAGGAAACTGTGGAAATGATTGCGATGCTGTTGCACAGATCTTTACCAATGGCCGTAGGATCCTTGGAGGATCATTTAAACCGACACGTAGCTGCGGTTGGAGTTAGATTCAAGCTTTTATCTTGCGGTTTGTTGCTCCTCCAGGGTGACATCCTGCCTAAATCATTAAGCAAAAACGTTCTGAGAGAAAGAATTTACTGCAATTGTTTAGACTATTTTTGCAGAGCTCCTCAAACTCCGACACAAAATATATCACAGCTAAGCGAGGACATAGCTACGCTGATTAGATTCTGGCAGATTATGCACAGCGACAAAAAATATTTGACTGCTAACGGAGTCGGGGATTTTGATCTGTACGGACCGCACAATAACTTGACATCTACTCTTCAATCTGATATAAGAGGTTCGACTACCAGCAGCGAATTAACAAAGCCTGTAACTGGGTGGATAAATACAGTACCTTTATCAGCCAGCACGAATACTCTTAGCAAAAGAAGTACTCGAAGTAAAAGAATCGTCAACGCCGATGTGTTCGTCAAAGATTACATAAAGAAGCGCAATCTTATATTAGAACTCATGGCTGTTGAAATAGAGCTCCTGTTGGTTTGGAGAAATCCCGGGGCTAGACAGGACTTAGTAATGATAGGCGAGAACCACATCACCGAATGGAGGGCGAAGGCAATGAACGAAAAGACATGGAGAGACTATACGAGGCTGGCTTGGGAGATCAGTCCAACCTTGGCTGTATTCCTACCAGTTAGATTAAAGAATTCTGAAAGTATTGTGAGGGAAGTATCGCGACAAGTTAGATTGAACCCAATATCAGTTGCGCACATACCTGAAGCTCTTCAATATCTAGTCACAACTGATACGCTACTTAACGATGCTCCCGAAGTGAGTCCATTCAAATCTAGATTGGAATGGTGGATAATTGGGGATATTTAACTGATTTTACTCTTATCCTTGTAAAATTTCTGCTCTTTCAGCTGGTGCACATGTTGACGTGGTCTAGGGTCTCCCCTATCCAAGCTCTGGCTTACTTCTCACGCCAGTTTCCACATCATCCAATTTCCGCACAGTATGCGGTAAGAGTATTGAGCAGTTACCCCGCGGACGCGGTTCTATTTTATATCCCACAACTCGTGCAGGCTGTCCGACACGACGCTATGGGCTATGTAATAGAGTTTATTAAAGCAATTGCCAAAAGATCACAGGTATGGAGATTACATCGCGAAGTAATGTTTACAATGAAGGGATCTAATCAATTGATTGTTCCGCTAGGTCGTAGGTCATCAATTGATATGGAACATGCATACAAACATGTATATGGATGAAGACAAACAAGTCAAAGACCCGGTGCTATTCGACATTCTTGATTCTCTGATTAAGAATATTCTCAGCTCGTTGTCCGGACCTGCTAAACAATTTTACGATAGAGAATTTGACTTCTTTGGTAAAATTACTAGCATTTCTGGTGAGATAAGACCCTATCCTAAAGGTGCGGAGAGAAAACAGGCCTGCTTTCAGGCTCTAAGTAAAATAAAGGTGCAAGCTGGGTGCTATTTGCCCTCAAATCCTGAGGCCGTTGTTTTAGATATTGACTATAACAGCGGAACACCTATGCAGAGGTATGTGAGACGGAGACTGTCCTGTTTAAGATTCTTTATCAGGCTACAAGTCTGAGTAGTGATCAAGGGGTCAGTTGCTCGTAAGTATTGGCGTACACTAGATTTCAAGATTTTAGGATTTCAAAAGATTCCAAGTAATTTTGAAGATCATCAATGTTTTTCGAAGATTTCGCGAAGCGACGTACACCAACTTTGCAAAGCAGTTGACCTCTCAAATACGATCTTGTTTTCAACTATTTCTAAATTCAAATTTCAGTGCTGCGAAGGCTCCGTTCCTCGCCCGATTTAAAGTACAAAAATATGGCATCAACGAATTGGAGAACATCGCAATGGCTGTGTCTACTAATGCCAGAGTTGAAAATGGTAAAGACCATCATGGTATGGGCGTAGAAATGTGGCAAGCAGCGATATTCAAAGTAGGGGATGACGTCAGGCAAGATATGCTCGCGCTTCAAGTTATAGGCATTTTCAAAAACGTATTTGAACTAGTCGGTCTGGATCTATACCTGTTTCCATACAGAGTCGTCGCCACAGCGCCAGGGGTAAGAAATTCTTAAAAATACACAATAGGCATTAATTCAAATTCTGATCAATCGAAAATCAGTAAATGACAAGTTATTCCACAGTGCGGCGTGATAGAATGCGTGCCACACGCAAAGTCTCGGGATCAGCTAGGCCGGCAGACCGATATAACAATGTACGAATATTTTATTACAAAATACGGAGACGAGCAGACAAAAGAGTTTCAAAATGCGAGAAGAAATTTCATAAAGTCTATGGCGGCATACAGCGTTATAACATATCTATTGCAAATCAAAGATAGACACAACGGAAACATAATGCTTGACGAAGAAGGCCACATAATTCACATCGACTTTGGATTTATGTTCGAATCATCACCAGGAGGAAATCTGGGTTTTGAACCAGACATCAAACTGACCGATGAGATGGTCTATGTTATGGGAGGTAAAATGGAAGCCGCACCTTTCAGGTGGTTCATGGAACTCTGTGTTCAAGCATATCTAGCAGTGAGGTAGGTGGAGCTAATCTGAACATTGAATTTTCACCATCTTCGATCCTCACTCTCTCAACTGTTTAAACTATTAATTTCAGACCGTATCAAGAGGCAATTATATCGCTTGTCTCATTGATGTTGGATACAGGATTGCCGTGCTTCAGAGGTCAGACTATCAAGTGGTTGCGTAGTCGGTTTAATCCAGCAGCTACAGACAGAGAGGCTGCTGCTTTTATGCTCAACGTTATTCGTAGCAGTTTCCTCAACTTCCGTACCAAAACTTACGACATGATACAGTACTACCAGAATCAAATACCGTATTAACTTATCCTAAATTAAACTGACCCGTATTTTAAACAAGGAACAACAAACCCATCCAAGTCTCTCACTTCCTGAACTCGAGGTAACGGATTATGTCGTATTGAATGGCTGTAGGCTCGCAAATAGTGAGTTTTATGAGTCCGATATTTTACTATGACCACCGATATTGAAAAACCTATTTTCTTTGTCTATTAATGAATTCCGTCGATTGAATCAAGGAATAAAATTTTAACCAGGAGCAGATCAAACTTGATTTTGATTTTTATTCTCATCGTTAGCAAACGGTCTACAAGCCTTCAGACTATACCAGCCATACAGAATTGAATCTTGATATATCACCTAAACAAAGATATTAGATATTAGTTATTCATTGTTCAAAGGATATTACTATATTATATATTGTTGTAACTGTTAAACGAAATGATATTACCATTATTTAATATGTTAATGAAAAACTGTGTACATTCCATCGATTTATTTATTAATATACCATATAGCTAGAGGTAGTAGGTATATGTTGCGTTATGTATCACATTTACGAAGATACGTTCATACATACTAGATTTCATCCAATTTCGGTATATCCGAGTAAGCTTGGGATTTAATCATGTAAATTATTCATTCTTAGTATTATCATTTTAGTATTCTCTATTACTTAGGTGAGATGTTGTTAGGATCATGTACAGAACTAAATATATTTTTATTTATTTCTATCTACTATATTAAACAGTGCATTTCATTCTCTCTTATATACAAGGTGAGTCTCAGTCTCCGAATGAGGGAGGAGCTTATCACCGTCGCTTGCTTTAAAATCACACTGTTATCAAAAGGAATTGTTGATTTTCGACTCAGTTTATTGCCGACAGTATCGACGGATTTTATGTAAAGTTAGATTTTGATAACAGTGTGACAAAGCAAGGGGGCGGGGCATCGGCGGTGATAAGCTACTCCCTCATTCGGATCAGGAGAAAACTCACCCTGTATATTATCAAGCATACAAATAGATCATTTGTGCGGGTATCAATTTCGGAAATGGATAATCATTTGACATTTTGTTTATATATATTTCGCTTTACGATCCTCTGGATGTTCTTCTTTGAAATAAATGTTCTCACTATTTATTATATACTATTAACATTATGTAAATATACATAGATATTCGGATATGGGAATAAAAAGAAAGCATATTATATTGTATAATTTATTAATTATTTATTAATTATCCTAATAAATGATACGAAACCTGTAGCAGATGTTATAAATAAAAAAATAAGCATATTAATAGTTCAATTATTTACATAATCGATATCAAAAATTAAGATAAAAATATACGAATAATTGGTAATTTTTTTACATTCATTTAATTTCTTTACTTTACACACTATAATATAGAATATGCCATGCGATTAGGTACTATTCCAACTACTGTTTTCGAACTGTTTAATTTCATTCCCAAACTTTTCCGGGTGTAACTGGCTTGACTCCGGTTGACGGTTGGCCTCTGAAATTTTAATACAGTTTTGAAATTCTAATTTAATTTACTTATATTATTTAAAAGATAAATAAATGAATGAATAACTTACGACGTCCCGATTTGTTGACTAGTAGAAATAACCGTCGGAGGACCAACCTCTCGTCTTCCATCTCGTGTAAAGTAATAAATCTTTGAAGTTTTATGATGAGGACCACCGGGAATTTCAGGCGGAGGTTGGGTCCTCGCGGCTACTAGGTCCGCATAACGTAAAGCGTTTGTAAAATCGCCCTAGATAATTATAAATGTTTATTGGAAAAGAAAGAAAGTCGTAATACGCACAGTTTCATTACATAAGCCTCGTATCTTAATCTCGAAATATCATGTAATATAATAAAAGAACTTACCGTACGAAGCAATTTACGCACTAGTTGAATGATTCCACTAGAGGTACGGTGCTCGATCGGGCCAGGCATTGTTTATCTTTAAATTAATACAAATTATTCTAACAGAGATCTGTCAAAAACAAATTCTTCGTGCCATAGATTGATTTTAGGTTAGGTTTCAATTTTCATTCAAAGACACTATCGCCATCTCGCGGATTATTGGTAAACCGCAATCGAACTCTGCTTCCGTAGTACATCATGATTTCAGTTTGAAACAATTGAATGCACATGAGCAACACGTGCGATTTTCTAACCTCACTAATCAAACGAATCGACAACTAGTATTGAATTGATAGAATTGATAATAGACAATCTAAAAGGTGATGATGCATAAGTCTAAGGATATTGTAAGAGATGTGAATAAAACAAAGTTTAAAAAATGGTACGAAGAGTTTCCGAAGTATTCGGATTTCTCATTATCTGGTAAGACCGAATTGGAGGTTATGGAGTTGAAAGACGAAGCTAAAAAATGTTTAGATTCAGATACCGCAGCCTTCAATTTAAAACAATCGAAGATAGGAAGGTCAGATTTTTCTTGGATGAAAACTTTATTGTCGAAAGGTACAGTCGGCGATAAAGTAGCCGCTTCTATAATCCTAGTTCAGGATAATCCAAAGTACAATTTATCAAGACTCACAAATCTTGTATCAATGGTCAAAGTGGCTAAGAAGAAACAGTGTACTATGATAATAGATAATTTGCAGGAATTATTTACCTCAGATTTATTACACCCTGAATTTAAACTGCACAATTTTGAGGAACAGAATTTCAAACTTATTGACGATAAATTATTTGCCGATAATCCCATTAAGAGAAGGCAGCTGATAGCGCATTGGTACTTTGAGGATCAGCTAAAACTATGCTACTCTCAATTTGTCGATGCGCTAAACACAGTCGCTCATGATACGCTTGATGCAAATAAAGAAAAGGCTATAACAAACATGTACAAATTATTGGCAAAAAATTCTGAACAGGAAGATAAACTTTTGGCTAATATTGTGAACAAGATCGGTGACCCAAGCTCAAAAGTAGCATCTAAAGCAGTTTTTTGTTTGGGCCAATTGCTTAACGAACATCCTAACATGAAACAGGTAGTTTTAAATGAGATAGAAAAATTGTTGTTCAGAAAGAACGTCACCCAAAAAGCTCAGTACTACGGAATTTGCCTTTTAACACAATTCGTACTTGACGACGAAAGCAAAGAAGTAGCCAACAACATGATTACAGTATATTTTAGCTTTTTTAAAGCCTGTTTGAAAAAGGGGGAAGTAGATTCAAGAATGATGGGCGCATTGCTGATGGGAGTGAACCGGGCTTATCCATTCTCAGCAATGGATACTGATAAGCTTAAAGAGCATGTCGATACTATATACAGAGTTATTCACATCGGTTCATTCAACGTTAGTCTTAACGCTCTGAGTCTGCTGCATCAAATAGTTGGCAAAGACGTTAAACAAGGGAATAGATTTTACTCGGCTTTGTACAAAAAGCTTTTGGATCCAGAAATATCGACGACCAGTCATCAGGCCATGTTTCTAAGCCTGATATTCAAAGTTTTAAAAAAAGATACCAGTGCTACACGCATCAAGGCTTTTGTCAAAAGATTGCTGCAAGTTTCACTTTATTTACCAACTAATATGATCTGCGCAGTATTGTATATGATATCCCAATTGTTCAAAGTAAGGAAAAACATACAAGCAGATATGCTGAAGATATACAAAAAGCAAATCAACGATAGTACAAACAGCCTAAAGGAACAAGAAGCAGAAAGTGATGAAGGAGAAGCAGAAGAAGACGAAAAGGAAGAAGAGTCTACTATTACTTTGTCCAATTTTAACACAACACCAATAGCCACGACGGTGGAGACTGTTGAACCAAAAATTGACGTCAAAGAGGAAGATGCTAAAGCGTATGATCCATACAACAGGAATCCGCTTTATTCTGGATCAAATTTAAGCTACTGTACAGAACTCATGGTGTTATCAGATCACTTCCATCCTACAGTCACCCTTTTTGCAAACACTATCATCAAAGGTAATGAAATAATGTTGTGGAATAAGATCGATGATTATATCGATGAATCATTGATAATAACGGTATATCGTCATTTCAGGAAGGCCGATTATCTACTCTGGAGATCCACTGCAGGATTTTACAATGATTAGATTTTTGGATAGATATGTATTCAAGAATCCCAAGAAATTAGACGAGCAAAAGACACTGACTAACAGTAAAAACCCTCTCGCTAAGCGCGCTTCTTATATGGCCAGAGGAGTCAAAGCAATTCCAGTCAATAGTACAACGTACATAAACGAAGATGAGGACAAAATACCCGCGGATGAATTATTCTTGTATAGATATTTGAAAACTAGGACTCTATTGCCAAAGGAAAAGGACAAAGACGATGACGGTTACGACGATGATTTAGAGAGCGTAAACAGCGAAGAGTTCAATACCATGCTTGACGGATTAAGTAAAGACAAGGACTTTGACGACATGGATATTGCCGGTGACATAAGTGCCTCTAAAAAGAAAAGAAAGAAGGGTAAACGGCATTTTATGATTGTTTTGAGACAATAAATTGATCAATCGCACCTAATAACACATTTTGGTTTTCAGATGACGACGAAAGCGATAATGATGTGTCTGACGATAGCGACGGTGATAGAAATAGCGACAATGAATCAATTGACGAAGATGATATTGGCTCTGATGGAGAGATTGAGGATGAGATGGAAGAAAACGATGAAGATGATCTAGACGGTGTCGATGACGAAGATCTTAGCGATATGGACTTCAGCGATGACGATGAAGAGTTTGACAATTCAGGATCCAAGAATCAGACGAGTAAAGGCAACAATAAGAAAAAGCCAAAATACGATCAGAACGTATTTGCTGCTGCTGAAGAATTTGCCGAATTACTTGACCAGGAAGGCACATCAAAGACTAAGCATGGCGGTGCGAATGCTATGAGCAACACGGATAAAGCAGCAGTGAAACAGCTAGACTGGGAAGAGAAGAGGCATAGATGGATTAAGGGGTATAATAAGAGTATAGGAAAGCCGAGGTCTAAGGGTGGTTCCCAGAATAAGGGAGCCAAGAGATTTAAAAAACGATAACTTGTCGTGAATGAAAGACGTGACTGAAGTAATTGCCTATATAGCTTGTTATTTTTACGAACTTTATCCTTTTAATTAATCTGAAACATATTTCATGTAACAAGTGTGATAGAAATATATCTTTCTTTTCCAATCACAACATTTCTGTGCTATTTCATTTCCTAATTAAATAACTTGAGGAGCCTTATCCGTATCAAGGAATTGGTCAGAGAGGTTCCAGTTTTTCTATTCCCAAAACTTTTGAGTGAGTTTTAAGAACGATCGAATCTCAGGAGAAGTACAGGCTGCAAAATGTTGAATGAACGTCAGAAAATTACTTATGCAATCTCTTAGGGTTGAGATGCGGAGCTCCTTTTGAGAATGAATTTGTTGTGTGTAAAAGTTGTGGGAAAGTAGAGACAGTAGAATATCAATTTGTTTCAAATACACCCTGCTATACGTTAATCATTTGTCAGTTCAAATGAAAATTATTAAATTTAATAACTTACGTTAAATTTATTTACAATTTTAGTAACACAGTTAAAGACATTGCAGAATATATTATACACCTATATTATATAAATGGTCCTCTTTCCTCATGTAACTTTTAGGGAATTTCTTTTCGAGTACATTACAACAATATTTCGTCAATTGAGCGAAAAAAAAAAAAAAAAAATTCATCCAAAACGAAGCACTCTAATCGATAAATAATCTAAAAAGTCGTTCGTGGCAAAGGATCGTCTTCATCCATCTGATAATCTAGTATATCTATTTTTAACTCTTGATGCCTCTGTCTATGATTTTTCAATGATCCCAGTTGTGTGAATGTCTTTTCGCAAATATTACAAGCGTACGGTCTCTCCCCTGAGTGAATTCGTTCATGACGAATAATGTGACTCTGATGATGGAAGCTCTTGTAACAAACCCGACACTCGTAAGGTCGTTCCTTGGTATGCGTACGAATGTGTATTTTTAGATCAAATTTTTTAAAGAACGTCTTGGCGCAGTAGAGACACTTGTGATTACGCTCCTTAAGATGATCCCTCTTCACATGTTCCTGGACAAAGTAATTTCATATGAAGAATTTCAAATAAATATACAAATGGATTTCTAAGAGATTCGAGATTGAAAATATTTACGCACATTCACTTGGGACAAAGTCGTATATACTTTTGGACAAATTTCGCAAACAAATTTCTGTTGTCCGCCGGCTCTATGAGTTGCGGTATGTTTATTAAGCGTAGATTTCCAGGCAAAAAAAGTGCCGCATTCTTCGCACTTGAATTTTTGTTTATCTGCAAAATGGGTTCCGATATGTTGTCTGTAGTTGTAACCCTTTGAAAATGATTTCTTACAAACATCGCAGTTGTACTTTTTCGCATTGTTTTTAGTTCTTTTTTTACGATTTGATGTATCCGATCCCGACTTGGTATCGTTAATTGTACAACCAGAATCTAGGTGAAATTTCTTTGAGCATTTAGAATTTTTTGAAAGCTGTGCATTGTGTGTTTCATCAGATTCGTTTCTTTCCACTAACTCAAAGTCTTGTGTCTCATCGAAGTCTAAATCGCCTCTAATAAGCTCGAAAAATTGTGCTCCATCTTCATTTTGTACTAATCTGACCATCGGACCATCTTCTCTACTACTTTTTGTAGATTCAATTTTGTTTTTCTCATTCTGTCTCAGGGTATTGCTTTGAATAAGTCCCAATAATTCTTCGCAGCTTTCATTATCTATCAGGGATTGGTCGTTACCCAGACTCTTGTTTTTCTCCAACGTTTCCAAATGGTCAAAACTAGTTTGGGATACATTTTCCATCACTTCGTCAGACGCTAAGTTAAAACTGCTCTGTTCTTGCTCTCCTAGCGTTTCTATTTCAAAGAAATCTATCATATTATTATCCTTGTTGTTTTGAGCCAGGTAGAAAATTTTCTCACATTTATTCTTTCCTCTCATTTCGTCTTGCTCAATATTTTCCGATATTAATCTTTCGCCTAATTTGCTATTCCTAGTATCTTTGTCACCATCTTCTACCCCTTTTTCTATCTTCAGTTCTATCAACTCTTTAGTTCTATCCGATTTGCCAATAGCTGCGTTAACTTTATCAGTATTGATACCCAGCAGTTCTTTAAATATATTATTAGTTAGGAAAGGATTGGTCGTCTCAACTGGAAACTTATTATTTCTGCTCGAATTTTCTTCGCTACAATAATTCCTATTGTTATGATTTTTAAATCCTCTAATCGCTCTAACGTGTTTATGATTTTTTTCCCTCAAATTTCCACAATAAGAGGATAATCTTTTACTCGTAGTATCATTTTGAGCAATTTTTACAGTCTGGGAGTTCTCAAGCTCGTTATGTAAGCTCAAAGTTCTAATTGAAGACAAGTCATGTTTCATATCGACATACTTCTCTGGTGTAATATCAGGCGTAAAATTGCTAACTAAGTTACCATTGTCGTTTAAGAATATAAGACCATCTTTTTCCAACGCATGTATGTAGATTATACTCTGTGTATTATTCTTGGTATTTAAATTCTCTCTCTTATCACATATTTCCGTATCATTTACATATGGCATTTCAATTTCTTTCCAACAATTATTTATCATCTCAGATACAACAGTTTCTCCATCACAGTCTCTTAAATTGATATTTTCAGTTTGTGAAGAATTTTCAGAAGCAAGTTCCATCAAGTGTTGATGAAGAAAATGATTCGCTGTATCAACTACTTGTTCCGTATTCATATTAGCAAGCTGTGAACAAGAAAAAAAAATAAAAAATAGGTATAGAAAACTCGTGGGATTAGAACAGGCAGTTATTCAAATCGTCTAAAGTAAAAAAGGAAACTCAATTACATAACAGCTCATCTTTTTTCTCAACAAAACATTCATGTCTACTTATACCTGTCCGGTTGTAACATAAACAATAGTTTCCTTGGTCTGTTTATCCTCCGTCAATTTATTAGCATCAAGTTTATGATCGACAACATTTTTCGGTCCATTTATTTTTGACTTCTCTAGACTTTCGTCCGAACTAGACGACCTAATCTCTTTAGGATCTTCATTGATTCCTCGAAGTTGTGTAAGCACACTTTCATTTCCTGCAGATAAGTTCGATCTACTTTTATCCCTCGTTACTGTTACAATCGATTCTTCATTAGCTACTTTTTTCGTTTTCGCTGCATTTGGTATAGCCGACTTCTGCCTTCCGCATCTATGTTCTTTGATCTCATCAGGCTTATGAAATTTCTAAAGAAATTAATCAATCAATATTTGTATTGTTTAAATAAATTAAATTTCTTTCCTCACCTGATCGCAACTTCTACATTCCAATGTTTTTAAATTTCGATGAGTTTCTTCGTGAAGTCTAAGAATTTCAACGAATTGAAAACTCTCGCCACAAATTTTACAGTAATGTTTACGTTTAATTATTCTCCCTTTATCATCGCTGTTAGATTTCTCTGTAAACTATAAATGCGGAATGGAATAAAAGGAGAAAAAAGAGAAAATAATTATATCATTATCATATAGAACTTAAAACTATACTGCGTTTAGTTTTCTGCCATACCATATAAGTTTTACAACTTACGCCGTGTAATTTCTTCATATGTTCTCTAAGACCGTTATTAGATTTATATTTTTTATCACAAAAACAACAGTCCATTATTTCATCTCCTCTTTTATGAATAGCTTTGTGTCTAGCCAATGTATTTATCTGTGCAAATCTTTTACCGCATATACTGCACGGGTAAGGTTTCACTCCTGCGATTCATTTGGTGTTATTAGTAATCATTGATAAACAGTTGATCAATCAAAAGTTCAGAATTCATTAACTGATAAACCAAATAAAGTTATTTTCTTAAATCTCATTGAAAATTGTAATTCCATGATGGAAATTAATGGCAAAAATAGGTCAAATAGGTTTTGGCCAAGTTTATAACATATTTCATAAATTACTTAAAAATCATGTGGGGTGTAGATTTTTTTGGGGATTCAGATCAGTTTTGTAAAGTATTACAGATAATGGTCATAATGAAAACTATGCAATAAGTAGTTGTATGCGTTATTACCTGAGTGTGTTCTACTGTGTCTTATCAAATTAGATATATGATTAAATTTTCTTCCGCAAACATTGCACATGCATCTATTAGTACCCAAATGAATGTTCAAGTGAGTTTTAAGATCTGTTGGTCTAAAAAATCCTTTACCACATATCTGACAAACTTGAGATCTTTCTTGATGATGTACGCTTCTACTGTGATTATCGAACTGTGAAATTCTGTCGAACACTAAACCGCATAGATAACATTCAAATGGTCTAACTACCTTGGGAATAATCAAAGTTTTGGTATCTAATTTTTCGATTCCTAAATCAGAGTCCGGTCTAATATCTTCTACAGGATCCTCTGATCTATTTAATTCAGATCCTATGACATACGTTTTTTTCTTGAAAGAATTGTTATAATCAAAGGCAGTCTTTTCACTGGTTGTAATCATTTTGTTTTTCTTTCTTTCTTTTTTTGAATTTTGTTTATCAAGTAGAAAATGCAAGTGGATAATTTTTCCAACTGTTTAATCGTTGGGAAATAAAAATACAAGAACAAGTTTGAATTTGATAAGTCTAGAGATAGTGTTAGTATATTGTCGTCTATCTGATCCAGTGTCTATGGAGTCTGGATGTTCGATATTACATGACAGAGACAAGGTTCAGAAATTCTTGAATTCCGAATTCAGTATTTCAGTTTTTCGAACAATAAACAGCGGAAAGATGTTGTTCAATTGTCGGTAATAAATGAGTCGATAATAATTGATACATTTGACGTTTAGCAAACTCTCATGGCGTCCGATTCTGATGATCGATACCCGATTGCGATTCCTGCGATTATTGTTTGGCTCGTTTGTTTGGTTTGTTTGTTTGTTTGTATTGTGACTGCAGACTTTAGAATTTGATATTATAAAGAGCTTTTAATTTCTCTGCGTAATAGAGAAGAGAGTAAACTGATGAAACCATAAGATAAAACACATATTATGCCTGGTTTATGCAGCGCCGTAACTTGACTTAATTTAAGGATTGACCAATCTGAAGGCTCGATTCACCTGGCGTGTGGCTAAAGCAGCCTCCTGATTTGTCAATCTTTGAATTAAGTTAAATTACGGTGCTGCATAAACCAGGCATTATGCCTTTTAAATTCAAACGCATCCATGAAGTGACGTCATGAACTGCGCGGCCATTTTCTTGCCTAAAATCATAACGATACGACATAACCTAAAACTGGATGAAAGCGTATCGATTGTTTACTTTGTGGATAAACGAAAAAATTCTGTCAAGAATAAGAAGAAAAAGCTGAGATATCTTCAGTGTCGCATCGAGAAATCATCTGTTGTAGTACCTTTCAAGATATTCCTAGTGAGTCTTCTAAATTATTTCGACATTCATCGAGAGGATCGATTGTTTATTGTCTCGTAAAGCTGGTACTTGTTTATCGTCTACTGATCAATACGGTCATTGAATCACAATATTTGATGAGACGTAAATTTCTAACTTGAATCGATATTCTTGCAACTTTTTATCAAAATTTAATCCCATCTCCCCTTGACAAGAAGATAAATTGAAGTATCTCAATGTTGATTTTTCTAGGCGCTGATCTCTGCATAAGTAAATTAGGAAAAATTGTATAATTTGAAGAAAAGAACTAGAAGCCAAAATGCCGGAAACTTTGGAAGAAGATATGTCGCTCTCTGTGAGATTGACAAACGATGATTTTCGTCGTCTTTTGATGACTCCGAGAGCATCGGTGCCTTCATCAACGCCGGCATCAGTTCCAGGAACGATGCGAGATACGGCGGCAAAGACTGCTCAAACTCCGGTAATAGCGGGAGGAAGTAGAGCGGAGTTGAGAAGAAAGAAGAAAAGTTTTTACGCTAAATTGAAGAAGCAGGAAGAAGACAAAATGGCAGAATTAGCAGAAAAGTACAGAGACAGAGCGAGGGAAAGACGCGACGGAACTAATGCCGATTATCAATCCGAAGATCCCATGAACACTGCCAGTGCGTACAGAGCCGTTGCTCCGGATGTTAAGTCTGGTATGGACGCAGCGGAGAGGAGAAGACAAATGATACAGCAGTCGAAATTCTTGGGAGGAGATATGGAACATACTCACTTGGTAAAGGGGCTGGATTACGCGCTGCTTCAGAAAGTGAGAAGCGAGATAGAGCAGAAGGAACAAGAGCAAGAAATAGAAATGGAGAAATTGGTAAAGCCGAAGAAGGAGAAAGAAAAGGATAAGAAGGAGGTGGAGAGGAAAGAAGAAGAAATGCAATTCAAGACTAAAATTGGTCGCAATATACACAAAACCTTGACCATCATGAGGTCAAAACACGTTGAAAGAAACGAACTCTATTGCCCAGGTCGTATGGCCTATGTAATTGAACTTGATGACGAAAACGCAGATGCTGATATACCGACTACGTTGATTAGGAGCAAGGCTGATGTTCCGACGATCGACACTACCCCGACTTTGACAACAAACGATATTGTGATAAACAAACTGGCTCAGATATTATCTTATCTCAGACAAGGCAGCAGACACAATAAGAAAGGTAAGAAAAATAAGGAGGGAAGATCCAGACTGGAGGAACTAAACGAAATGGACATACCGCCGAGACCTCAGGACGATAGCATTTACGGAGACATTGGAGACTACGTACCATCTACTAGCAAGAAAGAAGCTCTTAATTCAAAGGACAAGAAGAAAGGATCGTACTTTGATAAACCGGCGGAAACTTTGACTGATGATAAAGCAAACGCTCCGCAGCTACCACCTACCGTTGTACAGAGCGTGGATAATGCCCCGAAGAAAGGAATGCTGCTTAATAAACTCGCTGCCGAACCTGAAGGGTATGCCGAATGTTATCCAGGGTTGGATGAGATGCAGGATGCCATTGATGACTCTGACGATGAGGTGGATTACACTAAAATGGACTTGGGTAATAAAAAAGGACCGATTGGAAGATGGGATTTTGATACACCTGAAGAATACAGCGAATATATGAACAACAAGGAGGCTTTACCTAAGGCTGCCTTTCAGTATGGTGTAAAAATGGCTGACGGAAGAAGAACGAGAAAGTACAACAAGGAAAAGAATGAGAAGGCAGAGTTGGACAGGGAATGGCAAAAGATTCAGAATATTATGAATAAGAGAAAACCAAATGGAAGCTCGGACGGAGCGCCAGAGTTCAAGGTCCCTAGGTATTAAGTTGAAGAGAAATAGATTAGTCTAATTCAGAGATTCGATGATAACGTGGGTGGCTATTCTTTGATGAATAAATACCGTTTATGTTGGTTCTGGTCGTGTTTTTTTTATCAAAAGACAAGGCAAGAGATTGTATTTAGTTGATTTGAGATTTGCGGGTATGTACAGTAGACAGAAACTAAAAAACCTTTATTTTCCGCAGCTTTCACTAGATTATTTAGTGGAAGAATTCAAAGTTTATCAAGCCATTTGTCGGGGACTACTAATAATGTTGAAAAATAAATAAAAAATACTACACATTCGAACATTTTGTACGAAAATTTGGTAGCTAGTTTTTCATGACTCCTATTGTTAGTGATGCACTGAAAGATACTGAAAACATTATATGTATGTGTGGCAATGAAGTACATATCTACAAGAGAGGAAAGTTTTTGATAAATATGGCTTGAAATATCCTTAAAATAGAGGTCTGTGAAGGTATAGAATAAACGCAATACCCGATTATTCTTTGAGGAATTTTCTACTCAATGTACCCTCTTAAATGTAATTTTAGATTCTTCCAATCGCATAAGTTATTATCAAATTGCGTGCTTAAATCAGTTATTGGAAAGCCTCGTTTGATGTAGGAGAATATAACTAGAAATCAGATGATAACTTTGTGTAATTGGTAAAATAAAATATCATGGGTTTATCCAAAGCCAGATGTTTGAATGTTTCCAAAATGATATTCGATTGCCTGTTATAAGTATTTGCAACAAACGCAATCATAGAATTTTGGATGATACAACGTTTGCTGTAGTAGCTGGCAGTCCATCAGCAGAGAAATTTCTTCCATAAATAGCGAAGGTTAACAAGTTTTTTATCTGTGTCGTCAAATTATAGGTGACATTCCTTATGGAAGTACCGAAAAAATCAGTCCTCTCGAACGTAAAGTCGCTGGCATTCAGAGGAAGAATATCCGTAGTTAAAGAATTTGGTATCTGCATTGTACAGGAGCTAGTAGAAAAGTTTCCGGAAATGAGAATGTTGTTGAACACAGTTGGTCGCACGATGGTATCCGTTCCGGCAAACCTAAGTCCGCAGCTAGCCAAGGTATCATTAGTGCAAGAAATAACACTGCAAATCTGCGTTCCCCCAGTGGCCCCGCCGTAAAATGATCGCACTCCGTTGAACACCGCGATTCGATATCTGTAATAACTGATGCTGGAATTGACACTTTCTTCGCTGAACGTTCTGTTAACGTAAAACGAACAGCAAAGTTGTCGATTGCAGAGTTCGAGAGAAGTTGTTTTTGTACCATTGCGCAGTTTCAGGCGCCTCGTGGTGTAGGGCGTCAGGTTGTTCTGGAACAAAGCTTCTTCACCAACTGTCGGAAAATCGATCCGAGTTGTGATTTCAGTATCACTAAATTCGTAGATCAACGGAAATGTCGTTCGAGGGATATAGCTTCGTACTCCATTAATCAATTTCGGTATTCTTGCCACCAGAAGCGCATTCTTTGCGCTCTCTGACCAAAGGGTAACCAAGTTCCCACCAGTTCCTATGTATATTCCACTACCTCCGCTACCAGTGGCTGGCGCGCTGTAGCCTGATGACAATAGGTTGACATTGTTGGCGTAGGACCAAGCCGATTGTGTTTGAAGAGCCGTTAGATAGGGGAGTTCAGAGAACCAGCGTAACGGATGAAGAATATCGGTAGCGTTGTATTCGTTGACTAGAGTTAGAGCCGGAGTGTTGAAGTAGATATCAAAACAGACGATATGGCCAAACGTGACGTTGAAGTCCGTTGTGAATGTAACTATGTCGGGGGTAGAAGTTACGTTGAAGCCAGCTTCGCCGAAGAGATTGAACTTTCTGTACTTTGATATGATGCCGCCGGTTCGATTGAACACAACGTTGGTGTTGTAGAAAAAGTAGCCGTCGCTAGGACAGGGACGAGACGTTGTCCCTGTTTTTCTGCAGTCTTCCATTTCGTTCAAGTTTACCACTACGTAGATGGAATACTTGTTGGCTGCGCATGATATCAACCGTAGAGCCTGAAAAAATCAGCCACAATTTAGTATAGAATAGAATAGGGGACTCATTGTGTCGCGGGGTGCTCTCATTGTTAATGTAATAGCACAAATGTAGACTTATGAGGAAAGTATTAGACCCCCGGGTAATGGATTTTTCCCAAACTTCTAGAGGTGTTTCCTTATACGTCAAAATATTGAGCCCATGGTGTGTAATTCAATCTAATGGGTCTTTCTTCACTCCGTTCACAATTAATCATATTAGGAGTTCGATGAGGGTAATACGGCGACACACGTAATACATGGTGATAAAATGTCCTAAATATTAATTTTTATTCTTGTCTGATGAAGTTTCAATGATAGGGTCTCATAAAGCCAAGTCTGAACGGAATATTTTGTAGCAATAGTGAAGCACCAACAAATTGCTCGGTAAGATGATAAATTGTAGTGGGAAGAAGAAAGGCCCGGTAGATTGAATTATACATCATGGCTTTGATATTTTGACACAAGGAAACACCTTTAGAACTTTGAGCACAATCCATCACCCGGAATTCTGATACTCTCCTTGCCACTAAATTCTAGATAATTGTATATCATTACTGTATTTTGTATACATTTTTTACTACGAACCTCTATCACGACCGTCGATGCATTACTACAGGGTGCATCTGTGCCTGCGTCGGGTATAACGGAACTGAATGAAGGATATAAAGTCCTGTTCGTATCGGAAACAGTGAGACCCTCGGTCAGAGAGCTCTCTGGGAATACAACGATGTCTGCATTCTATAAAACAAAAAGGAGAATTGATTGCAACTACATCCGTGCATCCGAAACATTCGATATAAATTGGAAAAATACACACGTGATTCGCAGCTGTTTTAATAATGGTCACGTAATTCTGAGCATTAGCGACTGCGATTGTTGTTCCGTTGGTTCCATTTTTCACTGGGTAGTACTCGGCGACGGCACCAATATAGGAGATTGCATCTGCGGCTGACGCCTGCACAGATTTGGCGTTGAAATATTAATTAATAATGAGCTATTGATCAATAATCAAACCGTCCACTTCACTTGTTGCTCATTTTCTAAAATAATTACTGCTACATTTTTACCTAGTTTCTTCAACATTGTTTTATCATTTTTCGAATGTACGTTCAAACTGACGTTCTCGCGCATGCGCGTATAGTATGTATTGCGCAGTGATACGTACCTCACACGTAAGTTGGGCTAAAGCCGTTAGCCCGAAGATGGTAATCAGTAGTTGAGAGGCTCGCATGATCGCTGGCCTGGAACTAAAAATCGACGATTTCTTCTTTTTATTGACATGTTTATATTACTAATCGCGGGTTGGACGCGCAATTGAATGTCACTATTCAATCAATGTCTGCATATTTTAAAACAGGAACTTTGGATGCGTCTCAATCACATGTGTAAAATATTAATCATAAGTTTGTACTTTCAAATGGAGTAGGTAGTATACGTATTTCAATTTTTTAATTGCATTGCACTAACCTTTAGACGTCTGCAGTTATAAAAAACACGTGTGAGACCCGCAACTTTTTGTGTACTGGCAGTTCGGTAGACTCGCACCTATTCTTTGCCTTTCCAGACACTTAGTATGAGTCGGAACAGCGTATATATACGCGACATTGAGTCACACCTATAGTGATATACATATATACAGGGTATTCCATGTCACCGGGAATCACCGTAAGCCTACGCTTTATTCTTATTGCAAATATTTGTGCTCGTAGAATTTTTTTTGCTTTTGTAATTTCATATTCAAAGTAGCGGAATAAAGGTCTGTTCAGACCAGGCGAGACCTACCGGAATGGAAGAGAACCGAAGAGAACGGAACAGAAGTGATCGGAAGCGTGTGGAAGTCCGTGGAAGCAATCAGAAGTTTTCAATCGTACGCGTCATTTGTGAGATATATTAGTTATGAAAAGTACAATTTCATATGATAAAATGAACGAAATGACTCATAATACATAAATTCATTATAAGTGACCAACGTACTCTGGGAGAGAATAGAACATGCGATACGTCATGCAAGCTGCATACCCAATCCTTATTTTCCCCGAAAGTACATTTTTCATTGCTCGCAAGCCCTCAAATAGTCCCGGAAAAATCATTCCTGTCTGTTTTTAATTATTTATGGACGTCAAAGCAAATTAGCATATAAACGCGGCGAGAGCGTCAGAAAGAGCTATCGGGGTAACCGATTGACTACAGTAGAGATTTCTTGATTACATAAAGTTTTTAAAAATCTTGTCTCATTCATTGATAGATGAAGAAATCTAATGAAAACGGCAGTTTCTTCTTTAGCGCAGTACACACGGTAATGAAAAATCAAGATTAAAATTGAAAAGAGTGAGAATTGAATACCAGTCGAAATAACATCGAATATTTCTCCACAGCTCTATGACATTTTTCTTTAATATGTATTTAAACGTTGTAATATCGACGAGACGCTGATCAGGTCAAATTGATATAATTTTGAAATATCACCATAATTATGTATTTGTAGAATAGAACCATTGAGATTTTGTATAGGGTGCAAAGTTTTCATCAAATACTCCCTTTGAATATCTGTACTTAAATTAGAAACTACCCTATTCCCCTAAGATTTTGCTTTGCCGTAAATATGAAGTCTGATCAAGTGTCGTGTTTCATTTCGACAATTTTTTGTTGCAAAATTTCAAGTCGTCAAAAGTCAATAAAGTAGCCCTCCGGAACATGTTGTAACAATATGACGTAGGAAGTAACGGAGTGACAACAACCGCGACGTAAATACCTTTTTTGTATCATAGCCGTAAAATTCGATTTTACGGCCCGTTTTCAGTCCGTAAAATGATTTTTATGTGTCATAGGCCGTAAAACCGCGATTTTAACCTCGCTTCGCTCGGTTTAAACGCGGTTTTTGGCCTGGACACATAAAATTCTATATGCCATACGGCCCAAAAAGTATTTTCTGACGAATTTCATCATAATCCTCGCCTTCGGCTCGGATTATAAACTCAAACTCTGACTTTTTCATTTAACGAGTAAATATTAAATCTTCATTCTCCGGCAGACGTAAATATTTTCTTTTCTCCTTGGATGCAAAATTTTTCGACGTCCCTGGAAAGCAATTTTTTTAAAAGTTCCTTCAAGGCGAAAATATTTTAAGTCCTAAAATCAGGAAATATTTCAGAGTCCATAAAAAAATTGAACCACGCTCATTTTTCCGAGCGCTCGCGATCTTGCTGTGACGAATCCAACACGAAAGTCCGTGCCTTGGTTATAAACAAATATATTAATTAAACGTGATTTTCAAAGCAAGGGCCACGCGATAACATTCTCAAAAAAATATAAGCGTATTCCTTGATCAATTCTCTACAGAATCGTTAAGTCAATTTTATGGAGAAACGATGGAAACCATGTGAAAACGATTTATTTATAAGCGACGGCGCGCGCTGCCGCTGAAAGACTCGGCTCGGGTACGGTTTTTGGGTGGCAGCGCGCGCCGTCGCTTATAAATAAATCGTTTTCACATGGTTTCCAGCGTTTCTCCATAAAATTGACTTAACGATTTTGTAGAGAATTGATCAAGGAATACGCTCATATTTTTTTGAGAATGATATCGCGTGGCCTTTGTTTGAAAATCACGTTTGAATAATATATTTGTTTATAACAAATAGAATTGTTTGTTACCGCAAAATTAAATAAATATATTATAATAGTGTCATTCAATAGCTTTAAAATGGTTCTTGGATGAAGTTTCTAGGATGAATACAATCAAAGATATGACCGTTTGAAGAGGAGTATGTTTTCGATTTTTGGCTCTTTTTCCCGAATTTCACCCCCGTGTAACTTCGAAAATAGGGGCCAAAAAAAAAAAAAAAAAATTGTTTGATCCATTTATTTGTTCCATAGAACCCGTAAAAAAAATCATTGCGAAATCGGTAACATCGAGGTCAGAAAGCTGTCCGGTCTAACGTGGAATTGCTCACATAGGTCCGTAAAATGAACAATTTCTAAAATCAGCCACTTTTCGATGATAAATCATTTATATCGGTTATTTTGCAATAACAAAAACTTTTTCCATCAGTTGACAATACTGATAAAAAACATTTAGTATGAATTAACGTGTATTTTTTATTCATTTATGCATCTATTCTTTCCTTTAATTCATTTTATTCATCTATTTTATTTTTTTAATTTTTTTTATTCATTTATTCATATATATTGTTTGTATGTATTTCTTGATATGTTTTTCCTAACTGAGTGCGCAAGATTCGATTTTTTTTTTTTCAGATTTCATTCTCAACAAATTGACTATTCTTATTGTTCAAATGAAATCTATTTTTTCGGTACTCGGGGGGCTTTGCCGATACCAAAGATACCAAAAAATAATGTTCGTCACTCGGCCGTAAAATTTCACGGCCTCGCGTGATCCTGGCATACTCGGGCCGTGAAAATCACTTTTACGGCCTTGTAACGAAAAATACTATAATTGTCGTGGTTATACAACAGTATGTTTATTGTAGTGGTTTTTCATGTACAAAATAGGAGTTTAACAATTTTTTCATTTTGTCCAGCGAGATCGGCTAGATTGTAGACCACTGTTTCGAGTCGTCTGCAAACAAATCTTATCACGTCACTTAATAGTATATTATGCAACAAGTGCGTAAAAATTTTACGCACGAGTTTCATACGATATTTTTCGACACAGTGTGCGTAAAATGAAATTTTACGCATACTATATCGAAAAAATATATTTATACGATACATTGGGTCCTGTTATTGAACCTATACAAATACCTTATAGATAATAGAAACCAAGCACACGCAAGTCCTTTAATGCTAATAGCGTCGCTCTTTTTCTTTGAATATTAGTACCCTGATGAGAATTTACCTGAAAATATGCTACGGGTACTATCGCCGTACTGTGTTACTCCAAGAATCACATAGACAGATATCTAGTCTAATAACATAATCGGGAGAAAAGCATTGCAATCGAGAGACCGTGATCGTGTGACTAATGCCTAATCAAGACTAATAAGCTAACAGTAGCTGCCAGGAACATAGTGACTGCCACCGAAAAACGCGACAATGGAATCGCTGAAGATTGAACATTTGTCGTAGTCTCCGCCAACCCATCAGATGAGAAATTTCTTCCATAAATGGCGAAGGTTAGCAGGTTGCTTAGCTGGGTCGTTGAATAAGTGATATTAGCGACGGATGTACCATTGAAACTGACTCTCGTATATGTGAAGTCGCTGGCGTTCAAAGGAAGAATGCTTGTAGTTAACGAGTCTGGCATCTGCATTGTAGTGGATTCGGTGGAAAAGTTTCCAGAGATGACAATGTTGTTGAATACAGTCGGGAGCACGACGGTATCCGCTGCGGCAAATCTAAGTCCACAGCTAGCCAGGGTATCATTGGTGCAAGGAATAACACTGCAGATCTGTACGCCAGTAGTAGCTACGCCGGAGTGAGGCCTTACGCCATTGAATACTGCGATACGATATTTGTAATAATTAACATTCGAATTGACATTCAATTCATTGAACGTTCTATTCACGTAAAATAAACAGCAAAGCCCCCGATCGCAAAGTTCGAGCGAAGTTGTCGTTGTACCATTTGTTAGCGTTAATACGCTCGTTGTGTAGGGCGTAAGGGTATCCTTGATTACAGCTTGTTGAGCTACTGTAGAAATATTGACCAAAGTTGTGATCTCAGTATTAGTGAATACATAGGTCAACGGATATGTTGTTGGGGCAATGTAGCTTCGTACTCCGTTAATCACCTTCGGTATTCGTCCAACCAAGAGAGTGTTTGTCGCACTCTCTGACCAAAGGATGACCAAGTTACCGCCAGTTCCTATGTATATTCCACTGCCTCCGCTGCCAGAGGCTGGTGTGTTGTAGCCCGATGCCAACAGGTTGACATTGTTGGTGTAGGACCAAGCTGATTGTGTCTGAACAGCAGTTAAATAGGGAAGTTCGGAAAACCAGTGTGCCGAAAAGACAATATCGGTAACGTTGTAGTCGGTGATCAGACTTAGAGTTGGGGTCTTGAAGAGTATATCAAAACAAATGATGACTCCAAACGTAACGTTGAAGTCCGTCGTAAAAGTAGCGATATCAGGGGTAGAAGTTATGTTGAAGCCAGGTTCCCCAAAGAGATTGAACTTTCTGTACCTCGATACGATGCCGCCAGTTCGATTGAACACGACGTTTGTGTTATAGAAGAAATAACCGTCGCTCGGACAGGGACGAGCCGTCGTTCCTATTGTTGTGCAGTTTTCCATCTCGTTCAAGTTTACTACTACGTACATGGAGTAATTTTTAGCTGCGCACGATATCAATTTCAAAGCCTGAAAAAATCACTCAGAATTTAGTATATATATGAAATATAATTATAGATTAAACTCGATACTCGAAATAACTCGGATTATTAGATCTCGTGATAGTTTTTGGCTACGAACCTCTATTACGACAGTTGAAGCATTATCACAGGGTATATCTGTGTCCGGGTTGGGTATGATGGAACTGTATGAAGGATATAAAGTCCTATTCGTATCGGAAGAACTGAGACCCGTCGTCAAAGAACTTTCTGGGAAGACGATGATGTCTGTGCTCTAGGGAGAAACAAAAAATTTCCATTTTTAGTTCATAAATGGATGAAATACTTTAACCTCGTGCAACCGTATATAACTATATATTAGGGTGGTCAAAAAAAAAAAAAAAAAAAATGTTTTTCCTTATCATCTCAAAAGTTTCTTTTAGGTATAAAACAAATTCTCTTAAAAGCGCAGCTCGATATCTCAACTCTACGAGACGCTCAACGATTTTCCGTTTTCCCATATAAATAACAAATGAAAAATTTTTTTGTTGTTTTTTCTGCATAAAACTCCGAAAATAAATTTTATTCCAATTTTGATGCATATTCTTGTAGGAAGTTTAATTTTTTAATTTTTTTAATTTTTTTTAATTTTTTTTAATTTTTTCACTTTTTTCAATTTTTAAAAATTTTTTTCCTTATTTAATTTAAAATTTTTTTTTTTTTTTCGTTCAAAGCCTGATAACTTTTTATCTGTTAAGATTACGAGGAAAATATATCAGAGCTTTTTTGTAGAGATTAAATTTCCTACGGAAATATGTGCATCAAAATTGAAATAATTTTTTTTTCAGAGTCTTACGTGAAAAAAACAAAAAATTTATTTTTTTAATTTTTACGTGTTATTTATACGGGAAAACGGAAAATCGTTGAGCGTCTCGTAGAGTTGCTCGGTCGCTGATTTCAAATTTGGTGTCAAAAATATGAAATTCAAAATGGTGGATCCAAAATGGTGCGCTGAAATATAAAAAATATTTAAATCTAGTATACTATTATTTTGAAAATTAAAAATTCAATTTTCCATGAAAATGAAGTGGGGCGTTTTTGAGATGGATTTGAACGTTCATAGGCTAACAACTAATACTGAATTTTTTTTTTTGTGGTCTTTCGGGGTCGTACCATCATGGGAAGCATCACGAGTGAAAATAAAGAATGTCATGGTTCATTCATTTATAATGAGGTGGCATAGATTCTAGGATATCCGGATGACTGTTGAACCCAGTATTACGCGTGATTTGAAAATAGTAGCACTCATAGACGATGTAAACTCAGAGAAGAAGCTAGGAATTATTCAAAACACTCACGTAATTCGAAGCTCTTTGAATAATGGTGACATAATTGTTAGCGTTGGCGGTTGCGATTGTTGTTCCGCTTGTTCCAGTTTTCACTGGGTAGTACTCAGCGACCGCACCTATGTAGGAAATCGTATCTGCCGCCGAAACCTGCACAGATTAAACAAAAAGTGGCTAGTTATTTATTGGTAATCGAATAGTCATTTTGATTCTTAATTATTTTATCAAAATATCTGGAACGCATTTAGTCAGCTTTGTTACCATTCTCTGATGTGTCGATTTACTTTTCCCTCATTTTTAAATCAAGCATGTGCGTATACTTAATTGGATTTGTGATATACTGTATTATTTCATTTAATTAATGTCGATGAAATGTTTATACAGTCTCTTCAATCTCAGGGTGCTCGGACTTTCTCCACGGGCCTACTTATATTTTGGGAATCGTATTGTATATGGTTGAATTCAAACGATATATGTTTTAGGAACAAAGATAATATTTTCATTAATATGAAACATAAATGAATAATCAGTAGGTTTATGCGTGTTTTCTGTTTGTTTGACCTATTTCTAACTAAATACTAGCGGACTATGAATACACACATGTTGAATTCCACATGAAGCGGATCGGTTTTGGCCGGAGGTAATTGAATTTGACGACAATGCAGAGTCAGATTCCTTGTTACTACATGAGATCCCAGGCGTGGATTTAGGGGGGGGGGGGGGGGGGGTCACGGGGGTCATGACCCCCCCCCCCCCTGCGTCCTAAGTCATACCCCGGCCTCACTGTGCTCTTCGGAGCAGGCCCCGCTCTAAGTGACAATTAGTGCGACCCGAAATCCCCTCGGTCTACCTGAAAACGGTCACTCGTCCTTACCTGGTAGTGCGATGGTAGGGGCAGCGTTCAGGAGAAATAAAAGGAACTAAGGGGTGTGCGGTCTATTTGGGACGGCAACAACTGCGTTACCTGCATATCCCCACTCATACCTACCAAAATCCAAGAAATGGCGTTAAAAGGATTAGTGCCGGTGAACGGGTTAATAGGATTAACAGCTTAGCTCTTTCGACTAATGAGTGTGCCGGGGTATGTCCTAAGTGAACGAAAAAAAAACTAAAATTTCCAATTTCGATTCGTAATTTTCGGTGTGTTTTGACATTGTTTTTGTGCCTGAACTCCAGACGGAACCGTGACCCTCCCCCCAATCGAAAGTCTAGATCCGCGCCTGTGAGATCCCCCCACCCGTTACAGAGTATGAAAATAATTGACACAATACCTATGTGTATCGCCGTCATAATTGTACCAAAAATTTAATTTCACACATTTTCAACTTCACGTATCGCAGCGATGCATGAACGAAATCATAACTTCCCATAGTACATTCTACGCGCATAAGCTCCTTCGAAATATGTAGCACTTCAATTATTTTTGAAATTCTGAAACATGTAAAACTTTGAAAATATGTGATCCCTTTCTTTTTCTACTTGAAGGGTCACACCAATTGCCCTGAAATTTTCACCGAAATTACTACTTTGAGGTGGCACTAAGAAGTGATTCAAGTTTCAGCTTTCCTTTTTTCTTCTTTTTTTTTCCAAAAACCGGCGAAGCATGTCAAACTTGGGAAATATGTGTTTCCATTTTTTTTCTATTTGAAGGGTCACACGAATGGCCTTGAAATTGTTACCGAAATTACTTCAAAGAGGCACAAAAGAAGTGATGAAATTTTCAGCCCCCCTTTATTCGATGACCTCCGGCCAAAAACTGATCCGCTTCACGTGGAATATCCCATATACTATACGTGACGATAACGAGATAAGGAATATGCGTGTGCCTATATTTATTTAGGTCTTTTATATATTTTAATATTTGAATCTGAAGAATCTCTATTTGAGTTTATCAAAAGTTTAAATAATATTTTCTTTGAATTCAAATCAAGTTTATTTTTAAACCGTTGTTCTTGTAAGAAGCGAAGGATTGGTCAGGCAAGGAAGCCGAAACAACCCTGCTAGCTTCACCCTGCGGGACTGCGTTGATCAAAGTGCATTGGAATATTAGAATGGTCGGACAGAAGAGGCAGCCGAAACAACTCTGCTGGCTTTTCATTTTGATATTCCCAGAAATAAATGGCTCTGAAAGACAGTGATTTTAGCCGAGACCTCATTATTTTCGTGTTTTACGCTGTTCTTATGGAGGGTAGAGGTAAGGAGGACTCTATCTTATGCCTGCACCGAAAGAAATTTATTCTTATTTCTAGTATGGTAACATACTAATCGTATATACTAATGAAATCCTCGAAATGTTTAGTCTATTTTTATGTAGAATGCTAGAGTATTAGAATATCCTCTTAAAGTTAGTATGCCATCTATTAAGGTGTGACCACGTGATCAAAACTTGTCGCATTTTGCATATGGCCGCATCCAGGTCCTGCATCGTGTCGTGCGTCGCGTTGTCTTTGAGTGTGAGTGATCAAGTTATATTTTTCATTCGAAAAAATCGACGAAGTCGTGAAGTGGCTCATCAAAAACGATCCAGGCGAACTGGTCGAAACATTTGAACGTAAGTAAACCTAAAATTCTGAGTATAATAGTACATTTCATTACGAGTAACGAAAGGCTTTTTTGACGAAACGAGAGCTTTACGGCACGAGCCGAAGGCGAGACTGATCGTAGCGAGTACGAGTACGAGTACCTCGAGCGAGTACGAGACTCGACTTCGGCTCGTGCCGTAAACCTCTCGTCAAAAAGCCTTTACGTACAAGTAATGATCATTATTTTTCATCGGGATTCCCGAGGAATCGCAACGAAGTCGCGATTTTGAGGCTAGAATGATGAAAAATAATTTTTATGCACCGAGGGGAGAAAGTGCGTACTTTATTCCCGGCTGCGCACATAAAGAACGCGCTTTCTGCCCTTGGATGCATAAAATATCGTATGCACCATGGTTTAAAGTGTTCTTCTAGACAAGTGTGAAGGTCACCCTCGCTTCGCTCGGGCGACAAACCTCACACTCGTCAAAAAGAACACTTTACTCCCTAGATGCATAATATACTATTTCCAAATTACTGCTACGCTCTGAGAAAACGCTCTAGTGACTCAGTTTTTCTACAGTTGATTAGTGATATTTTGATACAAAGTTCATGATTTTTCCAGATTTTATGTCCTCCGCTGAACATAAGTTCAGTCCAGCGAAGAAAAAGCAGTTGTCGAAGGGTACAGGCTGCTGCGTTGGATGAAATTTCTTCAACTTTAAACCAATAATATTTGATGAATTGTTTGAGACACAGAAATTTTTGATTGTAAGAATTTTTTTCCCACTTTCTGGAAAAAATGTGTTGAAACCAACACTTTTGTGCTATATAAATACTATATAAATATAAATATATTCCCTAAAATTGTTGAACATTTTTTTGTCTTTAATTTAATTAATTATCTCATAGTCTTGTATGATTGAAAAGTTTATAATATAAATAATAAATATACATAGTATATATTATAAAAATATAAAAAAATATATGAATATAATATAGTATACATATATACATAAATATATTATACCAGGAATGTAAAATATGAATATAAAATGAAAATAAAGAGATTATTTTATAATTTCACTGATTCCTTTCCGAATATAACATACTAAACTTAGATTAGAGGGTATTCTTAAAGCTAGTATATGTATTCACATTAGTATGTGTTTATTAAATTATTCTCCTCTAAAGATTAGAAAATATACTTACCGCCTATTTTAGACGGAAATATACTAAGTTTCAGTATATTATACTAACTTTGAGAATAAATTTCTTTCGGTGTGGGTTTACGCGGCGCCGTAACTTGACTCAATTTAAGAATCGACCAATCAGGAGGCTCGATTCACCTGGCGCGTGGCTAGAGCAGCCTCCTGATTGGTCAATCCTCAAATTAAGTTAAGGGGGGAAACACATAGAAACGATCAAAAATGACGAGAAATTTCGGGATTTTTTTCTGAAGTCAGTACTACACCAATCGTTTTCAACTTTGGAGGCTATTTTATTTGATATTCGAAGACTTGAAAAACATTTTTTTCAATGGAAAATAATTATTCATCAGCTGACTGCAACCAATTGTGGTTAAACGAATTTTTCCCGCGACGTCAAATTGCGGCAGCTGTAGTTTTTTTATTTTTCATCTGATTCAAAAATTTCAAAAACCATCAAATTCTGTATGAAAGTACGCTGTCGATAAACCTAAAAAAAGTTAAAAGTGTTGAATATTGTAAAAATGGCGGCACTCAGAAAAAAAAGATCGGATTCTCACCGAACATTTTGATGCGAAATGCATTTAAAAATTTTTTTTTTTCGAGATATTGGAGGTTTATCGACAAGGGTTTGCAATGACGTGTCTAAAAAAATTTGGTTGAAGTGAATCGGATGAATAGTTTTTTTTTCTATCGCTGCCGCAGATTGCGAAAATGTAGTTTCGAGAAAATCGCGTTTAAAGTTTCGGGCAACGGAAAATCAAAGTCTGGTGTCTGGTACCTTATAGGTGTTTCAAGGCTATTTCGCTATTCCGGGACCATAAAGTGGACCTTCCTCGTAAATAAAAAAAAAAAAAAAAAAAAAAAAAAAAGAACGAGTGGGTCTCCCCGCGAGCGGCGTCATACCTACTCCGCGCGCGGTCGCTCAGTTCTCCGGCCATAACATCGAAAGTATTCATGATATCACAACGAAATTTTCAGAGAATATTCTTAAGATGTTGAACTATCGATTCGTGAAATGAAAAAAAAAACTTTTTTGAAAAAATTTCTATGTGTTTCCCCCCTTAACTTACGGCGCTGCGTAAGTCAGTGCATTATGGGGCATCAGTGGCAAAAGTGGCCATTGAAATGCATTAAATAATAGTTCAAGAAGTACCCAGAATGGCGCTCGTAAGCAATAAGGGTAACCAATCGCGAGATCTGACCTTGGCGATCACCAACTTAGAGCATCTTAGACCATATAGAATGGACCGGGCATTGCCTATGCTGAAGTATTGTAGACTTGCTGCCGAGTAAAGCAAAAGAGACGGAAGACACTACGTCGTTCTCAAGAGAGAGACGAAGTGCTCTATCTACAGAGTAAACGTTGCCACATTGAACAGCAGCGTTGCCACTTTAGTATTCTAAACCCTATGTGTAATAAGTTTTCAGCTGGTTTTCAGTACCTACTTGATTTCGAGAGTTAGCATGAACAAGGCTTATTTGTGCGCATATATATCTGACTATGGCTATCCTTGTCTCCTTACTCGGCAGCACTCCCACCACTCCAATGCCCAGTCCATTCTATATGGTCTAAGTAGAGCATATATAGATATGGAGGAAGTCGAGCCGCGAGAGATAGAGGGACGTATAAGGCGATAAGTCGTTAAAGGATAACTAGAGGGACGTAGGGACCGTAATAGTATATGCCCTATCTTTCTATGACAGTAGTAGCGTACCTATCGTGAATGTGTACCCGGAACACTGTGCTGATGTAGGTACGTAATTCGAATCTTTGCTCCAAGATTCGAATATATACATGTGCACTAGACCGCCTCAAAAAAAAACTTTATTTTTTTTTTCGATCTCCAGCTTCATAATTTCATAGTTTTCAACCAAATATTGAACCTTGTTCAAGGAAATCGCCGTGCGATTTTTTTTAGCGGTGGCGCATCGAGATTTTGTATTCGCCATTTGATTAACACGTAAGAAATCCAATTCTGACGTTTGGAGCGGGATATTTTCTTTTCTACAAAACGGACGGAACTCTTCTTGGTACACTTTTGACAACTTGGATGTCCTCTTCAAATCGGCGTATCATTCAAAATTTTCAACCGCACGATCTTCGAGATATCCAAGATTGCGTAAAACGTGGTTTTTCACTTTTTGAGAAATGGTTACTTACGATAAACACGCAGCTTTCTCGACTGGGCCTCAGTGAAATGTTGAACAATATCCGTCAAATACATTAAATTTGTTCAATTAAACCGAACTCGATGTGCCTGTCTATCGGGAAAATCAAATTATCGAAAATTTCAGTAGAAACTTTCTCGCGTAGAAAAGAATATATATATATATTTTTTTTTTTTTTCAATTTTTTTTTTTTAGTATCCACTGCAAATAGTAAAGGATCACCGGTCAAAATATAAAAACTGCCATAAAGGAAGTTTACGACACTCAAGTTTGAAATAAGTCGATGATAAAAAAAAAAAAAAGAAAGCGGAATGGCGGTTATATTATATTATACTGTTCACTTATTTCACTTCTTACTTATTCTGTCTAAATAAAAATTCATTAGAACGGAATTTTTCCGATGTGTTTTTTTCTCCGAGCTCGGTGGTTAGGAACCCACCTCAAAAAATGTAGGTCCTCCCAAAACACTGGGCCAGTATTGACAAGGTTGCGGAATCAACAAAAACTAAAAGTTCAAAAAATGAACAAAAAAACTATGTGCTCAGAGTGCGGAGGTCTTAAGCCTAACCCAGTAAGACAGGTTACCTACCCTACTA
This sequence comes from Tenthredo mesomela, assembly GCA_943736025.1. Classification (NCBI taxonomy): domain Eukaryota; kingdom Metazoa; phylum Arthropoda; class Insecta; order Hymenoptera; family Tenthredinidae; genus Tenthredo; species Tenthredo mesomela. The sequence goes on from OX031014.1 coordinate 11,633,609, forward strand.
CTCATACTACTACTACTACTGTATATTTAATGTATTTGACGGATATTGTTCAACATTTCACTGTGGCCCAGTCGAGAAAGCTGCGCGTTTATCGTAAGTAACCATTTTTCGAAAAAGTGAAAAACCACGTTTTACGCAATCTTAGATATCTCGAAGATCGTGCAATTGAAAATTTTGAATGACACGCCGATTTGAAGAGGACATCCAACTTGTCAAAAGGGTACCAAGAAGAGTTCCGTCCGTTGTGTAGAAAAGAAATTATCCCGCTCCAAACGTCAGAATTGGATTTCTTACGTGTTAATCAAATGGCGAATACAAAATCTCGATGCGCCACCGCTAAAAAAAATCGCACGGCGATTTCCTTGAACGAGGTTCAATATTTGGTTGAAAACTATGAAATTATGAAGCTGGAGATCGAAAAAAAAAATAAAGTTTTTTTTTGAGGCGGTCTAATGTGCACTAGATGCTCTAAACGCGTGAGATTGGTGAAAGGAAAAGTAGTTAACACGGACAGTTCAATAATAGTATATTTGTTTACCGAGTGAGAAAACAGTCGGTTGCGCGCCGAGTATGAAGGTGAGCGCCGAGGCGAAGCCGACGTGTTCTCAACTTCATACGAGGCGCCAACGACTGTTTTATCCGAGGTGAACATACTATTTTCTTCAAGAGCGGAGCGGAATCAGCGAGTTTCCATCCGCAAACGAAGTCCGGCAATTGACTGGTTGGAAACTTGTTGGTTTCGCATCGCTGTTGAAGAAAAGTTCATATTTTTATTGAAAATAATAGTATATCGTGCAACTGGGGGGGGGGGGGGGGGGGGGGGGGGGGAAGATGGCCATTTCGAGCGAGGATGAGATGTTTAGCACGAGTCGTAATAGGGGGCGACTACGACTCGTGTTAACATCTCACCCTCGCTCGAAATTGCCAGCTTGCCCCCCTAGTTGCACACTGTATTTTTTATAGTAAGGGCACGAAATGGGCCTTCTTTGATGACCGTCGATCGGATTGAGGATGGCGTTGGGGCGGGAGGGAATGTACATTCCCTCCCGCTGTTGGATATTCGGTACTCACGGTCGAAACACGTGATTTCCCCCCCTCCCGACAATCATAAAAGAAGGCTCATTTCATGCCCGTGCATGAAAAATAGGCAGATCTAGGCGGGTCTAGATACCAGGCTCGTATGCCAGGCCAGTGCTCGATCATCTGTAATAGTGAGGGCCAATCAGAGTCTGCAAGACAAAGAAGGCCTATATACTGTCCCGTGGTCTGTCTCATGCCCGTTTCCCACTCACGCTGCGGGGCACGATGTAGGAAGAGTAGGTGTGTCAACGGCCGTGTTTTTCCATGTGACGCGCTGTGATTTTTAACCTCTTCCCGGCCACTGTTCCATATATGGAACAAAAGTTAAAGTAACCTCTAGCGCGCGTACGTTGTTGTGTTATTTTTTAAAAAAATATCCTGAAACATTTTTTTTTTACGGAACCAAAAAATTCGGCCGGGAAGAGGTTAAGTGTTATTACCCGAGCATTCCGCCAGGGTTCGACTCGACAGAGATACCAAAAAAGCGGCAAATTCAAATTTGTATTTATACACGCTTTTACCATTACATGCTAATATTCACGCGCTACTGCAGATATGAGTGATTCAGTGAACGGATGATACGTACGGTCATACACAAATGTAAGTAAAGTACCTATAACAATCGAGGTGCTATTCACTCTTGAAATCAGCTGTACACCCTGGCGTTGACTAAATATTCTTAAAGACGGTTCCCCTTATGGGACTTTGTGAGCCGGCAAAGTGGGCTCAAAGTGGGCTTGGGGATTGAAAAGTGCCCGAAGTTACCGACTGAAATAGCATTGCAGTATATCTATAGTGTACGAATATATAGATATACTGCAATGGTAATTCGGTCGGTAACTTCGGGAACTTTTCAATCCCCAAGCCCACTTCAAGCCCACTTGGTCGGCTCACGGAATAACCCAGGGTGAGCTGTCTTTAGAATACTCAGTCAACGACCCTGGTTTGAAATCAGTTGAAATCAGACAAGAAATCGCTTTGAAATCCTAAAAAATGACTGAGAAATCACTGGAAATCAGCGAAAATTCTTCGATATCCTTTGGAAATCACTGGAATTCAGCTGAAGTTCTTTGAAATCACTGCAAAATAATCGGAAATCAACAGAAATCATCCAGAATTACAAATGAAATCGAATGAAAAATCAGTTGAAATCATATAAAAAATCAGTTGAAATCATATGAAATCACATGAAATCATATGAAATCACGCGAAATCATATGAAATCACGGAATCACTTGTACACCAAAAGTTTGAGTGAATAGCCCCTCGATAACAATACCATCTATATCTATAAATTTTCAATGTTAATTGTATGACATCTTGAACAGAATTGGGAATGTGCTAAAAATCGGAGGAATCGGCTTTTTACAAAAATGACAGCCACTTTTTTCGGGTTTCCTCATTTGATGGAAGTTTGAAAATTGAAACATCATTTTCAACAATCCCGTGCACAATCTGCTCTGACAGTTCTTAAGGGGGGGGGGTTTACCCAATCAGTTACCGATTTGTCTATTTTCTCCTAAACGGGGTAATCAATCGACTTGTCCTTTCGGCAGCCGATGTTTGACGAGTAATGAGTTCGAATTGGTACGTTTGATCGGATGAAATCGGGATTTTTTATTTTTTTTCGATCGAAAAGTGTTGGCGTGCCATTTATTGCGACTTATGTCAAAGCCCACGCATCAAACATGTAAAATCGAGCTCTGTCGCCCGATTCTGTGAGGGATTCTGAACAGAACCATCCCAAAACATCTTTGTTTTCGACAACGATTCAGGAGACGCTTGGATTCCACGTTTTTGTGGTAATTTTCGCGATTGTCAGAGGCTGGGGGCGGCCATTGCCGCTACAGCTGCTGATACACGGTCGTATATACAGGTCCGGAAACTCCGGTGGTGGGGGTGGGTCTCTTATTGAAGCCAAAAAAGTTGCCTAAATTCGCCACTCAAGTTGGTGCGCTGTGGTCGAGTAGTAGTAGTAATAACAACAGCGTTCTTACAATTTTTTTTTACATGATCACATGATACCAAATATTATTCGGATGCTGTTCGTTGCACGAAATTTCATTCCATTTGTTAACCGACGAAATTGGAGATTGCTACGTGAAAGAATACAAAAAAGGAAATAGGTTATTTTGACACTTGATGATCGCCATATTTGAAACTACTACTACTAGATCGCAGCGCCTCGCTCAAGTGGTAGCTTTCTGAAGCGCACCTGGCTTCAATAAGAGACCCACCCCCACCACCGGAGTTTCCGGACCTGTATATACGACCGTGTGCTGATATAACGCGGTGGTTCCCAGAACGCCCGTGAGATGTCGCCACGCGCCCATCTGAACTTCATCCTTTTACTATAGTATAGTATACTTTTACGGTGACATCTCACGGGTGTTCTGGGGACCACCGCATTATATCAGCAGCTGCAGCAGCTGTAGCGGCAATGGCCGCCCCCAGCCTCTGACAATCGGAAAAATTACCACAAAAACGTGGAATCCAAGCGTCTCCTGAATCGTTGTCGAAAACAAAGATGTTTTGGGATGGTTCTGTTTAGAATCCCTCACAGAATCGGGCGACAGAGCTCAATTTTACATGTTTGATGCATGGGCTTTGATATAAGTCGCAATAAATGGCACGCAAACACTTTTCGATCGAAAAAAAATAAAAAATCCCGATTTCATCCGATCAAACGTACCAATTCGAACTCATTACTCATCAAACATCGGCTGCCGAAAGGACAAGTCGATTGATTACCCCGTTTAGGAGAAAATAGACAAATCGGTAACTGATTGGGTAAACCCCCCCCTTAAGGTGCCACAGTACTGGCGTGTCCTATATATATTTTGTGACGTCAGAATCATGAAATACGAGGAATTTCGTCGACAAATTGAGCCCAAACGAGGAAACGAATTCCACAGATATTATTTTTAGGCACGATCGTTGAAACGGGAGTGCCTTATACATTCGACATCGCGAAAAACGTCGGATCGAATAAAACTCCTAAAATCATATAGGAAGCACGTTTTGACACCTGAGTAGTCGTTTTTTGACATTTTCAAGAATGGCGTATGTGACCACCCCATTTCTTGTAAACACGGTTTCAGCCACAGCCTTTAACCGATTTCGATGAAATTTGCAGAGGATACTTTTATCACCCTGCAGATGTGCAAATTTCATTGTCGACCCGATCCGACTTCCGGTGTAGAAACGGCATTCGCTAACTTCGTCAATTTTGAAGATAGAATATTGAGCTTCGAAATTTAGTTTTCAGATCGAAAAAGAAAATTTTGTGAATTTTTGAGGATTTTTCCCGCACCTGCATCCGGGTGCAAACTCGTCCGAATTCCTTGTAAACACGGTTTCAGCCACACCCTTTAACCGATTTCGATGAAATTTGCAGAGAATACTTTTATCACCCTGCAGATGTGCAAATTTCATTGTCGACCCGATCCGACTTCCGGTGTGGAAACGGCATTCGCTAACTTCGTCAATTTTGAAAATAGAATATTGAGCTTTGAAATTTAGTTTTCAGATCGGAAAAGAAAATTTTGTGAATTTTTGAGGATTTTTCCCGCACCTGCATCCGGGTGCAAACTCGTCCGAGTTCCTTGTAAACACGGTTTCGGCCACACCCTTGAACCAATTTCGATAAAATTTGCAGAGGATACTTTTGTCACTCTGCAGATGTGCAAATTTCATTGTCGACCCGATCCGACTTCCGGTGTTAAAACGGCGTTCGCTAACTTCCTCAATTTTGAAGATAGAATATTGAGCTCCGAAATATAGTTGGCAGATCGGAAAAGAAAATTTTGTGAATTTTTGAGAATTTTTCCCGCACCTGCATCCGGGTGCAAACTCGTCCGAGTTCCTTATAAACACGGTTTCAACCACACCCTTGAACCAATTTCGATGAAATTTGCAGAGGATACTTTTGTCACCTCCAAGAAATGGAAATTTTCCCGTATGTACTCGATCGAATAACCAGTTGAACAAGCGACCATAAAGCAATTTGGTTCGAACTATAGAACCGACATGAACCGGTGATGCAGGCGAAAAAAAACACGACATACTATGATCAGAATGAAATAAATGAAAAAATAAATAATAAACAATAAATAAATGAAAACAATGGGCGATCGTGCCTTAAGCAAAAAAGCGATGAGCTTTTTGGCTAAAACCGTCTAGTTTTATAAAAGCTTAAATTGATCTGTAGGGCGCTTACTTAGTGATTTTCAGCGTAGATTACCCAGTAATGTGTATTGCGAATAAATAAAAGTGACAGGTCGTTTATACATATCCAACATGGCGGCATCAGAATCCGGCCATTACCGACTTGTCGTATTTTCGCCGCATCCAGGAGATTAAAACGTCTATCACTCAACACAGGGAGTAAGCGCCCCGTAGGAATACACACTTGTTTCAGGAAAACTTATTTCACCTATCTGCGTCCCGTAAATAAGGCTCAATTTGTCGACGAAATTCCTCGTATTTGACGTCTCGGTATGACATATATCTATAGAAAATCTGAGAATTGACTTCCGGTACTGTGGCACCTTAAGGGGGAGCCTGCTTTAGAAGCTTCAAAAAATCGATTTTTTTTTTTTTTTGCATAAATGTCTTCCTAAACTATCCAAGAATGTGTCCCTAAAATTTCAGAAGCAAATTCGAAATATTTTCGGAGTTACAGAAGAAATAGTGAGCAAGCGTCGAGCAGGTATACGAGCGGCCGGATCGCTCGGAGCGCGCGCGCTCCACCCCTCGATCTATTCTACGTATTATAATCCTAAGGGACTAACGGTCCTTCGACACACTATTAAGCAGCACTTTTTACCCATTATTTCCTGAGGTTCATAAATGCCCTGTGCTGCATTCGTGGTAACATTGTCAGGTAAACCAAAACAAGCAGTCGTGACTGTAACAGTAGGGTGGTTAAAAAAAGACCCAAATTCTCAGATGTTGTTGCTCATCCGTGAATATGTTGTTTGTGATTTTTAAAAAATATTCCATTTTTTTTAGCTCTATAGGACAATATTTACCACTGCCTCATTGAAGTTGAAATGTCGACATTTGATCATTTTTTTAAATTTCAAAGTTCTCAGCTCAAAGTGCTCATCCGGCTACCTCTAGATTCTCATTCAATGAGCATTTTGGTTCAAGACGAGACTCGTACGATAATATCTAGTACTGCCTCGGAGACATTGGAGTTTTTTCAATATTTAGCGTTTTTTTTTAAAGATTCGATCGCCAGGTGTTGTTCGAATCGAACTGTATGTTGCTCATGAGAAAGTTTTCTCTTACCATTATAAGGAAGAAATACAAGCAGTTTTCAGTCTGCAAACATTTTGATAATTTCATTTGAAGGAAAGTCGCCCTCAATGAGGCAGTAGTAAAAATGGTCTCACAGACTACAAACTGCTTGTATTTCTTCCTTATAATGGTAAGAAAAAACTGTCCCATGAACAACACCTGGCGATCGAATCTCTAAAAAAAAAAAAAAAACGCTAAATATATTGAAAAAACTCCAATGTCTCCGAGGCAGTACTAAATATTATCGTACGAGTGTCTTGAATCAAAATGCTCATTGAATGAGAATCTAGAGGTAGCCGGATGAGCACTTTGATCTGAGAACTTTGAAATTGCCAAAAATGACAAAATTTCAAAATTTCAACTTCAATGAGGCAGTAGTAAATATATTGTCCTATAGAGTTAAAAAATGGAATATTTTTTTAAAATCATCAACAACATATTCACGGATGAGCAGCAACATCTGAGAATTGGGTCCTTTTTGAACCACCCTACTGTGACAGTCAGTGACAGCTGAGGATAATTTTTTCACTCCATAAATAACTTCATAAATAATTATAGGTTTATTAATATTCCAAAAATTATTGCTTACACTTTGGAACTAAAGCTCTGGCATGTACCAGACGTCAGCTGTTATAAATTCGACCTGCATAGGTTAGTTTATATTTAATCCGTCAGGTAGCGTATTTAAGTGGAAGACTTCCCAACGCGAGCGACTATAGTGTTTATTAACCCAGTAACACGAAGTAATAGTAAGGAGACCGGACTCAGCCGAGGCCTCGTTTCAAAATGGGGCAGCGGTTTCTGTATGACAAAGGAGGAGTCCGCTGAAAAGAATACTAAAATTTTCGCGCCGGCGCGTTACGCATTCTAGCGGTGTCTCTTTCTCTCTCACAGAAAGTGCAAGAGAGATAGCTCGGCCGTCATCACAAAATAATAAACAGTGATTTAGTGAGGTTATGGTGTTTTGTTGTTTTGTTGTTATCACGAAGTAATATAAAAGTATTAAAACCGGCAAGGGTATAACGAATATTAAACGAATATTATTATTATTATGATCGAACTATTCATCCAACATAATGACAAACATTAAATATATTTACGGAGGGAGCTCTGAATAACGTATGTTTGTTTTCATCATCCTAACCTCAAAATCGCAACTTCGCGATTTCTTGGCAATCCTGATGAAAAATAATGATCGTTATTTGTACTATTATACTGCAAATTGATCCTGTTTCATACTAGCTTTTTTCTTTATATTTTGTATTCACCAGTTAAAAACGCTCGTTAATGTCGCTACCCTTGCCGGTTCTAATACTTTTATATTACTTCGTGATAACAACAAAACACCATAACCTCACTAAATCACTGTTTATTATTTTGTGATGACGGCCGAGCTATCTCTCTTGCACTTTCTGTGAGAGAGAAAGAGACACCGCTAGAATGCGTAACGCGCCGGCGCGAAAATTTTGGTATTCTTTTCAGCGGACTCCTCCTTTGTCGTACAGTGAACATAGTCAAAATTGTATAACGAAGTCCGGTCTCCTTATTATTACTTCGTGCCCAGTAAACACCAGTGTCTGAAAGTTGCCTTCAAGATGTCTGTTTTTAGATAACTTACCGACACGAGTAAAACTCAACCACAAGATAACTTAGCTAAGATATCTGGAAAACGTATACTAGCAGTTAACTTGTATAAGTCGTCTAGAAGTCAACTGATCAAGACAACTGCTAGTCATCTTTTTTTATTCACCGAATGTCAACATATCCTAGTAAACGCACCGGCATCTACTGGTAGATGTCTGTCAGATCGATAATATTGTTATCTCGAAGTCATCTTTTCTAGTTATAACTATAGCTGCAGAATGCAGATATAGGTTATGTATAGGGATAATGCCATGCCAGTCACTAGTCAGAATGAGCTGATACAGACAAAGTATTTAAGATCTTAATTAAGATGGAGGCTGTAATGAACGCATAGACCGAAAGTAATTTATATATTCAGCTTTTATAAAACAGACGTCGACAAATGTATGTTCATATAATATTAAAGTAGTTATAATAGTATTGCTATGGCTTAATATATAGATTTTAAAAAAGTGACGTATATTTTCTGTGCTTAAAGATATAAAAGCTATTAATAGGTTATGATTAAGTGTGAAAAACTAAAGAATTTTATAATTAGATAAGACTAATGCAAATATAGCTATATAAGAAATATATCATCAGTCATCACCTATGCAGTCATTATTTATATATAATCGCATACGAATATTGTACTAAATATGTATTATACATCTAATTGTTATATATGTAATAAATAGAAATTATTTTGTGTCCTCAAGATAAATAAATAAATATATATGTAAATGTATAAGTAATGAATAGAAATTAATATATGTACTAAAGATAAATAAATAAATATATATACATATGTATATATATTTATTTATTTATTTATTTATTTATTTATCTTTAGATAAATAAATAAATATATATACATATGTATATATATTTATTTATTTATCTTTAGTACATATATTAATAATATATATTAATCTAATACCTGTCTGATACCTGGCAATTTAAAGACAACGTCGAGTTGACCTGCGTGAAAAACATTTAGATGACTCCAAGATATCTTTTTCTGATACAAGAAGATGTCATGTAAACGTCGACTATCCGTTTCGTCAAAAAGACATCTTGGGACCATCCCGCAGGCAAGAAAAAGTTAACATATGGATGGACATTCGTTGTCCATACAGTGACTGTACGATGACTTAATGGCTCGCGAATAGACGACTTTTGTCTGCGAACGCCATCTTACAGTCAACTACCAGATGACATCGTGTTTACTGGGAAGGTTTACTTATTAGGAAGTTTGCCTTGCAAGTTTGGTGTAGATGGCACCAGTACGCGTCGGCTCTGTCATGGCTGCCGCACTAACACGGACATACCGTTTCATTGTGTTGAGCACGTACGTGTTAAGTCGGTGTGATATACTTGAAAGCGCCATATTTGAAATGGGTAAGGAAGATTATTATGGAAGTTTAAAAGTGAGGTTAGGATTGCTGTCATTTCACGACTCGGACATACCGACACAGCTGTTCATGCAGCAATGTATTGTTGCGGCAGCCATGACAGCGCCGACGCGTACTGGTGCCATCTAGACCGAACTTGCAAGGCAAACTTCCTCATAACTGCTACGTTACAGCGTTGACTGAATATTCTTAAAGACGGTTCCCCTTATGGGACTTTGTGAGCCGGCAAAGTGGGCTCAAAGTGGGCTTGGGGATTGAAAAGTGCCCGAAGTTACCGACTGAAATAGCATTGCAGTATATCTATAGTGTACGAATATATAGATATACTGCAATGGTAATTCGGTCGGTAACTTCGGGCACTCTTCAATCCCCAAGCCCACTTCAAGCCCACTTGGTCGGCTCACGGAATAACCCAGGGTGAGCTGTCTTTAGAATACTCAGTCAACGGTTACAGATTGCATATTAATATTTTGATACATACCTCGAATGTTAGTTGGGCCAACATCGTTAATCCGAAAATAACTATAATCATGTTAGAGGCTGCCATGATTGTTTACCTAAAAATAAAATTTGATGTACTTTTTTGCCTGTATCATCCGTGTTCTATATTTATCAGGAAGTTTGCCTTGCAAGTTCGGTGTAGATGGCACCGGTACGCGTCGGCGCTGTCATGGCTGCCGCAACAATACATTGCTGCATGAACAGCTGTGTCGGTATGTCCGAGTCGTGAAATGACAGCAATCCTAACCTCACTTTTAAACTTCCATAATAATCTTCCTTACCCATTTCAAATATGGCGCTTTCAAGTATATCACACCGACTTAACACGTACGTGCTCAACAAAATGAAACGGTATGTCCGTGTTAGTGCGGCAGCCATGACAGAGCCGACGCGTACTGGTGCCATCTACACTGAACTTGCAAGGCAAACTTCCTAATAAATAGCAGACACCAGTGTTGCCAGGTGTGATGATTTTTCACCACATGTGGTGATTTTATTGTTCGTGTGCGAATAAGTGGTGATGTGGTGAAAACCACCAAGATGTGGTGATTTTTTGATGTTGTAGTGGCACAGCATATAAGCAGTTGAATTTTCGTGCAGCTGAGTTTCCACTCTGTGTATGCTAGGTTTTAACGTAATGGATTCCGAGCCGGACGTGTTGGACAATTCTAGAAACAGCCAATCGGCGCTCTGGATTTTTGTAGTCCAGTCTATATGTATAAATAAAATATATGATTTGAATCAAAATTGTTATGTCACTGGAAACCTACTTTTTCCAACGAATTATTGGAGCAAAATTTTGTGAAAGAGTCCTAAATATAAAATTCTTATTTGATGTATAAACTGGTTTTGTTCGGGTTCAACTGGCTACTATCGTTTGAATTTAAAAGAAGCGCGCGCGCGCGCGCCTGAATCTATGCAATTGTAATTGTATTGCATTTCTAGGCCGCTGGTCCGAAAGTGGTGAAAGTGGTGATTTTTTCATGTTGGCAGTGGTGAAAACTGCTTTTCAAACCTGGCAACACCGGCAGACACCAACGACCACGGCTTGTTCTGATATGAACTACCTAGTGAAACCTCTCTTACAATCCCCTCTCTTATAGTCCAACCTCTCGTATAGTCCGAATTCAATACACTCGACACAACCGTATGTTCGTGTGAGCCCGTGTTTGCACCGATACTGAACCGAACATAACCTCTCGCCACTCGCGTCAGCGCTAGAATATTCTTCACGTGGAATTCGGTAGAATCGGATTTCAGATTGGTCATTTTTTTGTTTTTTAATTTAAACAAATATGCATGTGATTTAAAAAATACGAATGTGTTTTATCTACCGATAAGGACAATAATTCGTCTACAATAACTTCAGATCCAATAAATATGTAATTTTAAGGTTATAAACATAGTTTATACAATAACCTTAACCATAGGTTCCGAAAAAAAACCAAACAAGCAATGACCGCTATGATAAATGAAAAATATTTCAATTGTGAAGCAATAATTTATTAGGAAAATTTATATTCAGACCGTATTATAGTGATCAACCCCAAAAAGCACCCCTGGTGCAAAAACCTTTCGCCAAGTACATTAATGTGGTCACCACCCCCCAAAAAATCCACCAACCAAAATTCCTCCTCAACAAAATTGGTACTATGAAAACCTTTTTTACGGATTGTTTAATTTTGTAGCGGGTCGCCGTATGAGAAGAGAGGATGATGAGAGAAAACGCTGAAGTTGCAAAATAACCAGGCAGTGTGATTTGATACAAGAAACGGATAGAGTCAGACGAATAGAGCAGAATGCAAGTGTTTGACTTCAAAAACTTTCATTTTATGCTCTACGCTAGTCTTGCATCAATGGGCTCAATCGGCTTAATTCTATATATTTCGATACCTTCTGTTCAGATCCGAATTCAAAGTTGACGTTATGAGTACGGGACGAGTACATGTTCTTTCTGCAGAGGACCTAGTTGCATTAAAAAAAAAAACTACCTAAGAATTGCAATACATATATCTCATATTTATATATATTTAATCATGAGCAGCAACTATAACCCTGCGTGCAAGTGACTCCGCCATTGCCGGTCCCAGACCCACATGAGACAGGAAGAGGGCTGTGCGTAGGGTTACACGTTCAGGCATATAGAATTGTACCGGATTTTAACAAAACAAGTCGTGGAACTTAATAAAAGAACACATGTTACGTCTGTCCACAAAAATTCAAGGCTCACAGAAGAGTATGAGCATACGTGTATATTATAACACTATTTTCATTCATTTAAAATTATACTACTACATTTAACATTGCTGCTTTTTGAGGATTCGGATGATACAAAAGGCATCACCGTATACATGCATTGAGATGTTCATAGGAACAATTGACAGAATGCCGACAACTGAGCAAGCCTCGCGAACGAATATACAGGAAAACCCAATCGAGCGAGCGTAGCAAGCAAGCAAAATTATTAGATAGTCGAGCAAAATTGTACAAAAAGTGGTGATATCAACCCCAAAAAGCACCCCTGGTGCAAAAACCTTTCGCCATGTACATTAATGTGGTCACCACCCCCCAAAAAATCCACCAACCAAAATTCCTCCTCAACAAAATTGGTACTATGAAAATGTCTACTTACAAAAGGATTGAAATCAAATACAATTGCCAAGTACATGTCTTCTGTATAACAAAAGTTGACAACAGAAGAACAGAAAACTGAATAGTCTTGTATCGTTCACTCGCTACGCTCGCTCACTCGATTGGCTCTTGATAATTACAGGGCAAAAAATCAGTAAAAAAAAAAATTTAGGAAGTGGTACTTGCGGGCCATTTATGAGTAAGTAAAAGAGTTTTCACTTCGGTCTATGTATCATTTGTTTGATACATATTGATATAATGGCCCGCCAAGTACCACTTCCTAAATTTTTTTTTTTAAATTTTTTTATTAAGTTCCACGAATTGTTTTGTTAAAATCCGGTATAATTCTATATGCCTGAACGTGTAACCCTACGCACAGCCCTCTTCCTGTCTCATGTGGGTCTGGGACCGGCAATAGCGGAGTCACTTGCACGCAGGGTTATAGTTGCTGCTCATGATTAAATATATATAAATATGAGATATATGTATTGCAATTCTTAGGTAGTTTTTTTTTTTAATGCAACTAGGTCCTCTGCAGAAAGAACATGTACTCGTCCCGTACTCATAACGTCAACTTTGAATTCGGATCTGAACAGAAGGTATCGAAATATATAGAATTAAGCCGATTGAGCCTATTGATGCAAGACTAGCGTAGAGCATAAAATGAAAGTTTTTGAAGTCAAACACTTGCATTCTGCTCTATTCGTCTGACTCTATCCGTTTCTTGTATCAAATCACACTTCCTGGTTATTTTGCAACTTCAGCGTTTTCTCTCATCATCCTCTCTTCTCATACGGCGACCCGCTACAAAATTAAACAATCCGTAAAAAAGGTTGTGCAATGAATAAATAAATATAAATGAGAAATAAATGGTTTTTATAATTTTCATGATTAAATACAAATCTCTATCATCTGAGAAAGAGGAAGTCTATCGATCATTTCTTTAATATTGAATAAGTATTTTCATTCTAACCATTTGTCGTGATAGCACTAATCTGAATTTGATTGAGATCGTTCCGAGCGGAGAGTCTAAGCTGTTTGTTAAAAATGTATTAAAAAATTATCTTCACCGAAGGTCAAAGCACTACGTTGTCGTGGAGTGTAGAATAAAGCCTATCGGAGTCCAACGCACAACGTCAACTTACAGTCTCGTTTGGACTAGAGGATACCGAGATAGAATATAGAACTCGTCGGAATCCAACGCATAACGTTGACGCACAATTTGGGTCTGAGCAGACGAGCCTTTGAAGATGAGCCTAACATAGAGCTTAAAGTGGAATTCGTAGCAATGCAACGCTTGAACTCGGCTTTCTTGATCTGGCTCTATGCTGTCCTTATATCAAATTATGCTATCCTGATATTTTTCAACTTCAACATTTTCTCTTGATTTTCTATTGTCAGACTTTCTCAGGCGGCAACGTGCTAAATAATTGGAATCCCTAAAAAAAACCGTTTCCTCCGATAATTGCATTCATAAATGAAAATAGGCCAAATCTGCAATGTATAAGTGAACAAAATTTAGAGGTAATAGTCAGTTAATAATAGTCATCTGACAGTCTTGTGTCATGCAAGGTAAACCTAATCGTAAAATTATCCGTTCACGATTGTTATTTTATTTATCACCATGAATTTTACACGTCAGTCGATTCGCATAACCTCAAAAGCTCAAGATCGTAGGATTTAAGATAATAATTAACCTATCGAAACATTTTTGTTGGTGGCTATCACTTAAATGTACTTGGCGTAAGGTTTTCGCACCTGAGGGGCTTTTGGTGGGTATTCACTAGTTTTCGTACCTTCATATTTCATATTGTTATTAATCATTGCTTGTACTTTCTTTTATTTTCTTTATTTGATTTGAATTCGAAAACATGAAATGAAATGACAACACGCGTCTGCTAGTGTTGCAGACGGTTTCTGTCTGTGATACCAGCGCTGACTACGTTGTGACTGTCGAACTAATGCCATTCTATACAACTTTTGTGTGGATTTTCCCTTCTACTATGTGATTTTATGGGAATGGTTTGAATGGGATGAATCTTGGTCTGAATTTTTGTGTGGATTTTCCCTTCTATGTCATGTTCCCAGATGCGTAAGGACGTATGTTCTATGTATAAGCATAGGACATACGCCCTGCGGTTAGCGATGAAATGTGATTTTATGGGAATGGTTTTAGTGTGAACGAATCTTGGTCTGAAGACGACGAAGGAGAAACATTGTACGAGGAAACGGGGTATCAGAATCTGTAGTTAATTATATCTCAGCACTCCGGACACCGATTTAATCGATCTAGGGCTCAAATGAAAGCTTTTTATGCCCACATCCTGGATTAAATTAGTTTTAATTCGTGTATGTTGTGAGGTGAAAGAAAACAAAGATACTAATTCGCGGTATAGGTTAGGGTAGTTGCCTCTCGGGTATATAGACTCGTTGAGTCTCGCGCTTGAAAAAAATTTTTTTTAATGTACTTGGCGCGAGACTCTACCGAGTCTCTTGATATCTCGACTCTTTCAGCTAAGCAAAAAAAAAAAAAAAAAACCTGAGACATCAAACTATTAAATTGAGTTGATGAAGTTGGTACAATTCAGTTCATCTGGAAAAGTTACGAAGTCTTTAGTGGGCTCCCTTGCCACATATCACGCCCCTGAGTAAAGTTTGCTTTTTGGTTGATGGGCGGTGCCCCCTCACGGACTATAAGAGAGGTTTCACTGTATCTGTTGTATTACAATCGCGATACGGCTTTAAACGTCCTTGTACACCAAATTGGTTGAGTGATGCCGACATACAATACCACCTAAGTATGTGATTGACCGATAGTGCTTATAGTAGTTTAGACCGTATGGGTTTGAGAAGACTTTAACTCATTAATTGCCAAGACTATTATAATGATAAAACTGACAGTGCCGGCAACCTACTAATCTTCCGTGTGTTGTCAAGTTAGGATTGGGGGGAGGAGGAGGAGGAGGAGGAGGAGGAGGAGGAGGAGGAGGAGGAGGAGGAGGGGAGACTATATCATCCACTGATCTCTAATATACACTGGATAGTGTATAGGCCGAAATTTCTGTGACGATTAGAAGCTGGCAGTTGGTGGCAATCTGACACCGAATATGGCGACGTTTGAGTAAATCGGTGTGACAAAAGTAAGGTTAAGTGTATGAATTCAATGCTATTTATGCCAAAATAGTAATGGACTGCGGTTTTTGTGGTAAAGGAGCTCATCAGTAAGTACACAAATGGATTATAATTGTGGTCGTTATTTATTTCCCCTAAGATTATTAGGGTTAGGTTACTTTGTTTACGATGCATAGATATTTCTTGAGGAAATTGAATATCACGTACAGATCAGTATTATTTATTGGTATCCATTTGTTTATATGTATAGAATACGGGTGTATTAACAATTGAATTCATAAATTACGCCGCTTTTCCAACCTAAATATGTGTAGTTCATTTACTGTCGTTCAAATTTACCGCCATATTGGGTGTCAAATTGCCACCAATCTTGAGCTTCTAATCGTCACAGCGAGCGGTGGCTAAAAGGCCGCGCGTACACTATCCAGTGTATAATAGAGATCAGTGATATCATCATACGTCATCAAAATAATAATTTATTGCGGGTTTCTCGAAGAAGTATTATGAATGGAGAAGCACGCTAATTATGTTATTGAACGAACAATAATTGATTTACAACGAAAAAATGAGTTCATATGCCTATTTCAATATTCAGTTGAAATACAGTTTTTGGAAAAAGTGTATCAAATTTGATTATTTGAAAGACTGCAGTTAACTATATTTATACTATATAACTATATTTTTCTTCATATCTTTCATTCATCGATCGCAAAAGTCTCCCTCCTGACAACATTTCGAGATACAAACTCATCAATTAGAAAAGTTGTTATTCAAATTCATGAATTTTCAGTTGCAGCGGTCGAATTCCGAGTGTTGCAATTCCACACACGGAAGATTTCGAGTGTTGCCGTCACAACATAGGCGATACAAGAGTTGCACTTTCCGGCGCTGGAAACTGATTACATTTCAACCATCGAAAACGCGCTGTGGTGACAAAACGCAAAAGTAATTCTATTCAGTTTCACACAATGACACATTCGAAAATCTGGCATGAACTTTGGCCGCGTCTCATTTTTATAGCATTGCATGATATAAAAAGGAATGATTCTGAGCTGGTTGAAGACTTACGCGGATTATTCATTGAAAAATATACATTTCATTTCAATTCAACTCAACCGATGCTAGGCTACAGCCTATATCGCACACCTATATCTAAACCAGGACAAGTAAAAAAACCTGAATTTTGAGTTACTATTATTTTTGTATACCCCGATACCATACGCAACTAACCACAGGAACAGATTCAACATGTCCATAATCATGACGACAGATTGCGATAACTTGGTTTTGCTGAATTACTAAATAATTAATAATAATATTAACAATAATAATGAATGATAATTATTATTAATAATATTATATAATTATATTTATTACGAATAATAATTAATTAATTAATTAATTATCCAAAGGCATAATTGGAGCAAAACGTTTTTTCCTCATCCAGAAAAATGAGATTTTTTGACTTGTCCTAGTTGAGATCTAGGTGTGCGATATGTGGCTATCGGATACCTACTTAATTTTCAATTTTCAACGTTCAACTTTCACAACCACTTTCACAATCAGATACTACTGCAAAAACAAACACGTGCTACCGCGTCAGCCAACTTTGTGACTGTTTATGCGGCAGCCTTTCGGTGGACTCACAAGGTCTTACTTGGACGTGTTATTCTACCTTGATGCATCACGAATTTATTCTGATTGGCTCTATGCTGCGTACAAACAACGTATATCCGAATGTTGTTATCCGCACTTCATTCTTTTTCTATCGAATTTGGCGGAAAGTTGTGTATTTTCTAAGTACTATACTGTAAAGACAATGTACCGTCAAGGTTGCAGTTTCAACGCAATCAATGTACTTGTTTATGCAAAAACATGATTTTAATTTATTGATGCGTATGTATTGCGTTTCTACAAAATATACCGTAGTTTGTCAAGTCATTATGTTATTTCACTTACTTTTCCCCTCAAAGTTGAAACTATAATGATTCGAAATCAATTGCAATTAACCAAATTACGAATTGAATATTCGAACTTACTTTGAAGTCGATCGTCGACGGTTGACTGAACCTAAAGTCAGAAAGGAGTGGTTTTACATTATTAACTTATCACATTATCACGTTTTATTTGTACGTATATGTATATGTACATTTACGTACGCATTCTGTGGTGGAATACTATGAAGCTGTCTGATAAGATGACTATCACATCACTGCAATAGTCATGCTTAATTGGCTGTAATTGCGCTGAGTTTTTAGCACGGCTGAGCTAGCTAGAAATGGCACGTTATTAACATTAAATCAACGTTCCGATCATAGTCCATGACAATAAACGAAAATACAAGATAAGTTTACCTACGTCGAAAATGTCGATTACTTATCTAAAAAAAGCTTGAGATTCTAACGCGTGGAGTAATTTCGGTATCAATATCTGATTCTCACGAATGGCCAATCGTAAACTTTATGGATTATTGGAAATTAAATGAAATTGAGCAAGATACGTCGTTAAATGACGATGCATGACTGATGCTTTGACTCATCGTGTCATCTGAAACCTAAAATGGCATTAAGTTTCGGTATATATTATTTTCTGAATTTTTGTGGTTCTTGCGACTCAGCGATTATTGAAATGCCTCAGGAGTGCCATGAATGAATTTTTTTTTTTTTGTACATACTAGAAAATATATTGTAAGATTGTTTCCTATTTCAATGATTTCTTATCCATATATGGCGAAAACGGCTTAGTACTATTTCACGAAAAGAGCTGCACATACACAACATTTTATAATTAGATGCGCAAAAGCTGGATTACAGAGCCATCAGCCGGACCTGCAATGCACGCCTGCTCGGCGAAATAATAGTCAGCTAATTGTATGAAACGAAATTATGGTCTGGTAAATCCAACGTATTCCCGATTAGAAATTAGCTTTTTATCACACATGCACGGAAAACCCGATTTTCCTCGCTGTTATGCGAGAGTAAAATGGCAGTTTGTCTCCCGTGGTACACAAGGTGAACTCGCGCATGCGCATGTCGTAGAGAATTCATTTTCTTCCCTAGGGAGCGGGAAGAAAATAGCGTTTTACTCTCTACGAAACGTCATCGGCCGGAGTAAACACATGAATACATCGAAACAAAACAAAACAAATGAAAAAATAAGAGCAAAACAATCCCGTCCGTGTTCACAGGTCACGTTGACAGTTGTCACACGTCACCTCAGACATCAATACGGCTTGGAAAATCGGTGTTTTCGTGCATTTGTGATAAAAAATATAGTGTGCATCAAGGGAAGAATAGGTGCTTTCTACCTCGTGTGATCACCTATTTTCTTCCCTTGATGCACAATATACTATTATCGATTTCGTTGACCAGTTTTCCAACGTTGAACGGTTTATTCATTTTTATTTCACTCGTATGGGATGGAGAATAGCGCTTCTCTGAATTCTTCTGCTATGTGATAATAGGTACATGAACTATATGTGTACACGCATTTCAAGTCTGATAAAATAAAATCCACCTTTGTATGCAATGATTAGATACAGTTTGCTTTTGTTATCACCTCTGGGTCTGCCTTTTGGCTTTACGACTCGTCATAAACCGTAAACGTGCGCTCGAGAGTACTCGTTTGTATAAAACATACCCTGCTGTTCTATGATCCATCGTTCGAAAAATTGTCACAATTTGATGTCCCCGTGCGATGCATAATTATGTGAAGATGGTAGCATCGTTTGCCACTGAGGAGAAGTCAGAGGCTGCGCGCTGGCGCGCTGCAAGAAGCCATGAGAGATTCTCGGTGGTAAGAAGGAACAAAAGAGGGATCACTAACTCACTTGAGATGTAGTAGACATCGGCGATGAAGTTGACGCAGCAGCAAAGCACATGAATACGACAGGTTATTCAATGTCGAAAATTTCTCAACGATTGCCAGAAAGAAAACGCAACAAACACTGAACACTGAACACTGAGACTGAGCCAGCATCAAGTGTCTTCACAGTGCCTACACGGAAAATCACTACACGGAGGAACAGATAAAGGATCAGTGTGCGAAGTACGCGAGAGAAAAACGAAAATATAATTCTATGCAGATGTTCCAAATAGCTGAAGAAATACGGTGGTGAGAAAAATCGAGTGAGATTACTGGACGCCGGGGTCCACGTGGATCAGAATCACGCCTTTAACCCGTTAACATTACGGTGAACACGATAGAAAAAGAGTGTGTCGCCGTACTTGTTGGGGCGCTAACGCTAATTTTTGTGGCCGATTCAGGGATCTCGTGCCCATATCGTAGATGTGGAGACCTGGAAAATATCTGACGGTCAGAAAATTGTATTCGAATATTTTATCAGAATAAGCTAGGGCCCGTAAAAATGGATTTTCGTATACCCATGCGCAGATAATGCAATAATAACGTAGGGGAACAGTAATCCCAATTTTCATAGTGATGAAAAGAAGCGAGAGTCACTCTTGTAGAATAGAAATGAAATAGACGTTGAACGGGCGAATGATAAATTGTTGTACACTCAGAGAAAAGTATCGTGGGATCAACAATAATTTTGTTGAATCAACAAAAAAAAATTGGTAGATATACAGTCTACAAAATGCTTTGTTGCTTCAACAAAGATTGTTTGCTGGCTGATTTGGTTTGATCAACAAATGAACTAGAATCATTGAAGAAAAGCATTTTGTGAAATTAACGAAATTATTTTGTCAAATCAATGAAATTACTTTGTTGATCTAACTAGACGGTTTTGTTAAACGAAACCAAAAAAATACCTACGTACAGTATCTGAAAATTACATCAATTAACATAGAGCCAGTACTCTATGGGGTGTAACATATACTGTCAACATACTTATAGTCATAACCAATACAGGAATTGGGCGACGCTTAGAGACGAGATGTTCTGCCTCTATATATACTAACCAGCTCCTATAAGTGGCACTCGTGAGAATATCGAAAGTGGTGGTCGCCGCCTTACGCGAAAATATTGAAGTAATGTACATGACCATGTAAAATCAACATAACATTTCGGCACTCCAACAAAATCAGAATACACAAAATAATTTTGTTGAATATATTCCACCGTTTTTGTTATTTCAACAAATTATTTGCTCATTCAAATAAAAACCACGTGACAAAGAAATTTTTCTGAAGCAAACGAGCAAATCTCAGCCATTTAGTGATATCAACAAAACAGTTTGTCAATGCAACAGAAAAAATTTGTTGAATTGACTAAAATTGACCACCAAAACGATTTTGTTGGATATACCGAATTTTTTCTCTCGGTGTAGAGAATATTGGGAACCTTAGAACCTCGATACGCCAACTAGTGGCAGAAAATAGAACTGTTCTATCAAGGCTACAGTAACCAATGAGAGGGCTTAGAACCTCGATACGCCAACTAGTGACGAAAATAGAACTACTCTATCAAGGCTAAAATTTCAAAGCCACGCCCATTCCAAGGATCCCAATACTCGTCAATCCTTCCCTGAATGAAAGCCTGCAGCGGCTTCGCCGGATCGATGAACTTCTTTCTAGCTATGTAACATTAAGGTCTGCTGAAACAAGATATCACTGGAAAAGTGAAGTGGACAACACAACGGGTGTCATCGGTGATGCCAAGCATTAGGAAAATCTGTAAAAATACTATTGTGTGTAAACATGAAACATGCCAACCCAGCGCGGCAATAGTTAGACACACATAATAGAAAATTGCGGGTAGGCCATCGTTCAGTGCCAAATGACATAATAATCACTAGAATCTCGCGGAATCATAAGCTTTACGTCACGGAGTCACGATATCTACATTAAATTAAAACACAATGTGTAAGAACGCCTGTAAGTTCGAAGCGAAGGAATAACCGGGAATAACAGAAAGGCTATGACTAAATCGCACAAGAATCGTAGTCTCCATGATGAAAAATAAAGACATCCAGCCAGTGTCATATCACGTGTATTCGTGTTGATCCGATTCTTAAATACCATACCTCTGATTCAAAAAAAAAAAAAATCACTCTAATTCTGGTTAAAAATTTCAAATCTAATACACATGACCTCATCTACAACGCCGGATTTCGGCCTAGGCCCGCGAAGCCCGGGCCTAGGGGCGCCAGGGTAGGTGGGGCGCGACGTCATGATTTTTTTTTTTTTTAATCTTAAGGTTGTTGGCCTGTAACTTTTTTTTTCGACAATGTTTTTTGAATTTTTTATCGTAAATAGCTCCAATAATTAGCTACAAAATAAGCCTAGGATGATCGCAATTGACCGTCTCAAACTCGAGATAAAAAGTTTTGAATTTTTTCGAATTTTAATGTGTTTAAATGCAAATTCACCGGTTTTAATTATTAAAAAACGAACAACTCGAAATTTTTTGATAAAAAAAATATCTAGTGGTAAATTGTTATCTTCTGAATCGTTTGATTCATCATTCAGCATTTTCGACCGTCTCGTTTGGATTTTATAGTTAAAACTGAAACATGAAGCGGCGCGTATCTCTCTTGCTCTCGAGTGAATATCTCCTGGCTCTCACTCTCACAGAGCCATACATTGTCGCTGACTAGTACGAATATTATGGGTTTTAAGTTTTGGGTCGGACTGTCGCACGACAACAACCTTAATGAAAGAATGAATAGACACTGAGAAAAATTTTGTATTATACTTTTCGTTGAATTAGGGGAGACCGGGGCTAAACGTTACACTTTTCGTAAAAGATTAAATTTTGTGGAATATATCAACAAAAATCTGGTCTTCTCTACACGTAGTGTTAGGTTCATTATTATAGATAATTCCTACAGTAAAATTGATTGGATATCTAAAATCGTTTTGGACTTATGCATTAATTTTAACGGCAAAACAGATTGTCACATCTTACCCCGGTTTGGGGCAAGAAGTTACGGCTATGGGGCAAATTGTTACACAGGTTCTGCTCTACATTATCGGAGAAAGTAAACCTTATTCTTACTTTTACATTGAAAGACAACAAGTGTTATTATAAATATTAGTATTCATTCATTAAAATTAATGAAATTTAAGACTGAAGGTGGCGGAAAGTAGGCTATTCCAAACTGCGTGTGAGATTGGCACCCGAGCATCGGAAAGTACGATTTCCCACCCACGCGACGGGCTGGAAGTCGTACTTTTTGTGCCGGTGTGGTGAAAACTACTATTTTGAAACGCCATAGAACTTAAAATAAACATCAGCGGCGTAATTACGGCCCCCCCCCCCCCCGGATTGTCGAGTGCCCACCCTAGACAGAAGAAACGAAATTGAAAATGTCAGATATATATATTCGGGTAAAGCGAAGTGAAGGATAAGGCCGGTCCCCCTTCCCCCGAGAAAAGTCCTAGTTACGCCAATGACAAACATTACAACGACTTATTTTGAACAAAACGAAACTTATTAGCTGGGTACTTTATACGTTAGTATTGATCCATTAATTTTTTTTTTTTTTTACCTTGATTTTTCTTTCGCTTGTAGGTTGGCATTCTTGATAATTAATAAAAGAAACACATTAAAGTAATTTTTCGTGCCAATGGGGCGAGTTTTACACTGTCACAATGTACCCCGGCTCGTTGTAACTTTTGACCCCAATTTTGATTTTTCGATAAATTATCTATAATTTTTCAACTCGTCAATATACAGCAAACTTAGCTTTCACACTACTTCCTGACACTTGTATCAGGAAATCAAGCCAATAATCATACAACTGACATCATTTTTATGGACAGCAGACCAAAAATAAAACATTGAAAAATATTTACTTACGTGCCAGTTTCGAGACAGTATGCACAGATCGTTTTACTGCAGCGGCGCAGATGCCACTGATTAAGGGGGGGGGGGGGGGGGGGGGGGTGTTTACCCAATCAGTTACCGATTTGTCTATTTTCTCCGAAACGGGGTAATCAATCGACTTGTCCTTTCGGCAGCCTATGTTTGACGAGTAATGAGTTCGAACTGGTACGTTTGATCGGATGAAATCGTGATTTTTTTTATTTTTTCGACCTAAAAGTATTGGCGTACTATTTATTGCGACTTATATCAAAGCCCACGCATCAAAAATGCAAAATCGACTCCCTGAGCCCGATTCTGTGAGAAATTCTGAACATAACCATCCCAAAATATCTTTGTTTTCGACAACGATGAAGGTGGAAGTTGTATTCCACGTTTTTATGGTAATTTTCGCGATTGTCAGAGCCTGGGGGCGGCCATTGCCGCTACAGCTGCTGATATAACACGGTGGTTCCCAGAACGCCCGTGAGATGTCGCCACGCGCCCATCTAAACTTCATCCTTTTACTATAGTATAGCATACTTTTACGGTGACATCTCGCGGGTGTTCTGGGAACCATCGCATTATATCAGCAGCTGTAGCAGCTGTAGCGGCAATGGCCGCCCCCAGTCTCTGACAATCGCGAAAATTACCACAAAAACGTGGAATACAACTTCCATCTTCATCGCGTTCGAAAACAAAGATGTTGTGGGATGGTTATGTTCAGAATTTCTCACAGAATCGGGCTCAGGGAGTCGATTTTGCATTTTTGATGCATGGGCTTTGATATAGTTCGCAATAAATGGCACGCCAACACTTTTCGATCGAAAAAAATAAAAAAATCCCGATTTCATCCGATCAAACGTACCAGTTCGAACTCATTACTCGTCAAACATCGGCTGCCGAAATGACAAGTCGATTGATTACCCCGTTCCAGAGAAAATAGACAAATCGGTAACCGATTGGGTGAACCCCCCCCTTAAGGTTATTTCTTTGTCATGTTGCAACATGATTTTTCGCGTTCATTTCGTGGCGTAATCTGCCATGGTTTTTGAATAAAAGCGATTGTAACAACTTACCCCTGTAACTTCTAGCCCCGGTCTCCCCTACTGTAGATTTCACTAAAGAACGTGAATAAACAAATTACAATTGTATTTAGTATCGGATTTTTTTCTAAATACTAATCACAACTGTATTTAGTATCGGGAATTTATCTAAATACAAATTACAATTGTATTTGGTATCGGATTTTTTTCTAAATACTGATTACAACTGTATTTAGTATCGGAATTTCATCTAAATACAAATTAAAATTGTATTTAGTATCGGATTTTTTTCTAAATACAAATTACAACTGTATTTAAAATCGAATGTTTTCTAATTACAAAATACAAATAAATGGCTCAGTCGAATAACGCAGTATCTCGCGTTCCGCTCGGGCAGAAAGCTACACCTCGGGAGTGAAACGTTGTTTGCTCCCTTGATGCACAATATAATATTTATCCATACACTGTTAAAAATTTCTAAGTGGAACTTCCTACATTTTGTAGGAAGTTGCGATGCATATACATGGTAGTAAATTTACAGGACATTTCCTTAAAATTAATTTACAAATACTTCAAATTTACTAAACAATTTAGCGAATTCAAATAAAATTTTGTGTTTCTCCAATGAAAGTTCAGTAAAATCAAGAAATTTATCTGTAAATTCACTTTACTACACCACATTTGTAATTTTACAACCTTTTGTGTAGTAAATGTATTGGTAAATTTACAATAATTTTTAACAGTGTAGAATAACTTAATTTCCAAAATAGAAGTACATTTTCGATGTGAAAATGCAATTTCTAAATCAGTGAATAAAGTTAATCGACAAATAAAAATTATCCGTCGTTGGTGAAACCGGCCATAAGACATGCAATTGGGCCAAAAAATGGCGTCAATTATATTCGACTAATGTATTCAGCTTCGAAAATGCTGTCAAATACATTTCAGAAATTGTAATTAGGCTGAAAATGAATAAGAATTACAATTGTAATAATTAAATTGTAATTGTAATTTGTAATTAGAAAAAATCCGATAATAAACACAATTGTAATTGGTAATTAGAAAAAAATCCGATACTAAATACAATTGTAATTTGTATTTAGATAAAATCCCGATACTAAATACAGTTGTAATTAGTATTTAGAAAAAAATCCGATACTAAATACAATTGTGATTTGTATTTAGATAAAAATTCGATACTAAATACAATTGTAATTTGTAATTAGAAAGAAAATCGATACCAAATACAGTTGTAATTTGTGATTAGAAAAAAATCCGATACTAAATACAATTGTAATTTGTAATTTGTGGCCAGCTAATTACTAATTCGCCCAACTCTGGATATTAGATGATATCCAAATTTGATTTGAAGCATGGGAAAAAATTGCTTAACTTATGATCATGAAACTGAAAGGTAATCTCAAATAGGGGCGCCATGAAGTTACGGGCTTCCCTGCTAAAAAAGTCTTATAGAAATTCATAGGAACTTCAATCATTTCTATAATATTCAATACGTCCAATCTGTCACGGCGACTGCTCACATAGAATGTGTATAACATTTTATGTGTTTCTATTGTTTGTTTTTCTTATACGACTTTGCTGATGTAGAATCAATTGGTGTTTATGAAGTATTACACGCCGTTCCTCTAGTATATGATCCTATAAGATATTTCACAATACAAAATACTTCGTTTTTTAGATGTTCAAATTTGATTTGATGGATATCAGGGCAGCGATTCTCGATCTTATCTGAAACTATTGTATTCTATACGGCGAATTCAGTTGAAGCTTTTATTCGACATTTGCATGTTCAAAATTAATCCGTACTTATAAAATGATCGTTGTTGCATAGCGCTTCGTTTTCCTACCGAATTTCCAACAGGCATATGTACTAGACTCTATGCGTGAGATAGTGTTATAAGTGTTAATTCGTTATTCACTTATGACAATTCTATTTGTGACTATGAAATTCTATGAGCTGTCAATTCTATCCGCTTTCATCCGTATTTGCGACTGTAGAATCGGAGAACTAGATGACCCTATCAGTTTTTATCCGTATTGAAATATTGAATACCTTTCATTTGTATTATCTCTGGACTTTAATTTTGTTCAGTCTGACATCGTGTTTAGGATGCATTATGTAAAAAGCATATCAAATTTTACATAATACAGAGACATCGTGATATATTATAACGGCGTCGTCGCCGGAAGATGTCTTCGTACGACATACGCTTTCGTTATCTGTGACTAGGACCACCGCTACGTCGGTTTCGTCCTCCAGGTCGACCGTCCCAGCTTTCGTCCTCCAGGTCCACGACTACGTAGTTGTCGTCCTCCAGGTCGACCGCACTGTAGCTTTCGTCCCACAGGTCGACTAAGAGGACAAAAACTACGTAGCGGTGCACCTACAGGACTAAAACTCTGCCAGAGCCCGGCGAGGCCGGGGTATGTATTAGTGCATGAATCATTGTGTAAATTTGCAACTCGCAATCAGCAGGTTGTAAATTTTTTCCCCAGCAACTACAGATGTTAGAATGAGACAGATATGAGTCGTGATACATAGAAGAAAAAAAAACATGAAATGATTTCATTGATACCTGAAATGAATGATGCTACATATCTTAATGTGCTCAATTTCTTAAACAATTGGAGTGCTCTTCGAATATTTTTACCTATGCCAGTTCGAGCGTATTATTACTTAGGAACTAAAAATATAGTTACACTGAAAAAAAAGTATGAGTTCCACAGCGATAAATTTCGGTACTATAGCAATACTCGTATATGGTATACACTAAAACGACGTTTTAGTCCTATGACTATACTTTTCGCTACCACAGCGACACTGGTATACGCTATACACTTATCCACATACTTATATTAGTACCACGGCGATACGTATTTGGATATTAGAGATACCAGCCCGTTAAAATAGAGTATGCCCATAGGACTTATACTTTTTTTTCAGTGTATTTTAACATTTAAGGCAAGAGAGAAAATAACCATAACTTTCTTGAGGAGACAACGAATGCACTTTCCCTTTTTTTTTTAAAGAAATATCGATGGGGATTTATTGCTCCAGGCATCCGGTTGAAAACGTCCACAGGAAAGTTACGTTAATTTAACGCTCAACCGTGTCCGACCTGACCATCTTTAAAAACTCACAAAATACTTCGGAAGGGTCGGACTCGGAAAACACAGGCAATGCAATAAACCTGCACATGGCCCACACTCGGGGCTGCGTTCCAAAACTACACCCAGATGCACCCGAGTGCTTCTAGTCGGCTTCTAGTCGCGGATTGGCTGCCGGGTAATTCACTCCAATGAGAGTCGCTCGAGACTCGCTCCTCGTGACGCTACCGTTTCTCTCAGCCAATCGCAGAAGAGAGAGGGAAGACAAAAGATGCATGATTTCACCCGATCACACCCGACGAAACGAGCAAGGTGGCTGAGGTGGTTCCTCACAGTTCCGTCGTTCCTTGATTCAACTCAATTCAAGCGGCAAGAAAAAGGAATAGATAAGGGACCACTAAAAGGGCGATAGTAAAAAAAAGGAAACAAGGGACCATAAGATTAATACAGTTGAATGAAATTGAAAAAAAAGTTATTCAAATAAATATAAAAATATAACATAGGTAATCATAAATATACGAAATTATCGTAAATGGAAGAGAGAGCGTGGCAAAGCGTAGTGGATGAGCGTGGATGAGCGTGGTGAAAAGAAAAAAACTATTCAAGAAGAAAACTATTTTCGAAACTATGACAACCCCAAAGAGTGCTGAAATTGTGCTACAATCCGGTGTCCATCAGTTGCTAAGCGACACAAACGGGATCCCGTTTGCGGGCACAGGCCCGATCCCGACGCTCACAATCTGGAATTGCATAGGTTAGAATTTTCGTGACACTTTTATCCTTCAGCACGCGCGTGTTTTTTAGTGTCTCACTCGCACTACAGCGACATCCTATAAGTCGAATGTTGTTGTGTGAGAGAAACTCTCATAGCGCGAGTACTGAAAGGTTAAATGACATGTTATCAACTTTATACTTACCTCATTAAATGTAATCATTTTTTCACCAGACAATAGCATATTCGAGATTCGGGACGATGCATCCACGCGTGCGTTTTTTGAACTTTGCATCCCAACTGATATTTTAATTCCAGAGCCGACGACTCACGATTCGGGCATCTGTAAAAATCCAGGTGGAGTTCTGTTTCTCAAATTATTTAGAAATAATATGCAGTTCAAAGTTATTCATTTAACACACCTGTATTTCTTATTCAAGGCGAACCCAGAAATATCGAGCGCAGGAATTCTGAAAACTACACTGAGAGGTGATATGTATAGCCACTACCCTTGATGTGTAGCAAGAGCTCAAAACAGGGTACTAGTAGCTAGCTCGCAAAATGAGCAGTGGCTGCACACTTTTGTGTAGCCACTAGCCATAATATGTATAGTAGCAGCGCACCACGTGGATCTTAGCCTGTATACTCGAACTTTTCTCGCCCAATCTGCTGCCACTACTCATTCTTCGCTCACTCCCCTGGTGAAAATAATTTCTACGCCAAAATACGAAAACATTCAAAGCGTAAAAAAGCGTAGATAATTGTAGGTTTTCGTACTTTTCCGTAATTAATCGCAGTTTTAGAAGTAGAAAACTACGAATTTCCACGACAAATTACGAAAATCTACAGTCTTCAAGCACCGGAATATCAGTTCTACGATTATCTATAAAAATCTACAAAGATCTAGAAACAAAGTGGAGCGAAGTCTTTTTTTCCCTACTGAAAATGATTATGTAATAAAACACATGATGTTATGAACGAAATTGGCATGTATTTTATCATGTAATTTGACATGTGATTACGACTTAATACATAACAAATCATTTGAAAAATCATACGTTCCGGTATGTGATTTGTAATGTATTTTACCTTATAAGTCGTATTTTATGATTTATCATGTGATTTGTTATGTATTAAGTCGTGATCACATGTTAAATTACATGATAAAATACATACCAATTTCGTTCATAACATCATGTGATTTATCACATAACCATTTTCAGTAGGGTTGAGTTTATCCTGTAGTTTTGGAAGTAGAAATCTACGAATTTTCATGAAAAATCATGAAAACCACCAGTCTTCAAGCGAAAGAATATCAGTTCTACGAATACGTACGAAAAACTACGAAACATGATTTAGCTTCATTTCGTTCGTAGGTCTTTGTAGATTTTCGTAGATAATCGTAGAACTGATATTCCGGTGCTTGAAAACTGTAGATTTTCGCAATTTGTCATGGAAATTTGTAGTTTTCTCCTTCCAAGACTACGAAAAAGTACGAAATAGTATATTGTGCATCTAGGGAGGAAAGTAGGTTTTTGCTCACGAGCGCGGAGCTTGCTGCCCGAGCCGACTTGCGCTCCCGAGGTGTGTCAAATTGCTGCCCGAGCTGGGAGAGGGAAGAGACGAGGCGAGCCGAAGGCCACGAGGGCAGCAAGACACACCGAGGGAGCGCTAGTCGGCGAGGGCAGCAAGCTTCGCCGAGGGAGCAAAAACTTCCTCCCGTGATGCACACGATATTTTCTTTGACACATGGATGGAAGGCCTACTTCGCTCCCGGTAGAGAAGGAGCAAACAGAAGTTTTGCGTCCGTTGGTAGGAAGGGCTGTGTGGAAAGTCTTTCTACCAAGGGACGCAAAGCTTCTTTTTGCTCCCTCGCTACTGGGAGCGAAATAGGCCTTTCCGTTCATGTGTGAAAAAAAATGATTTAGCTTCATTTCGTTCGTAGATCTTTGTACATTTTCGTAGATATTCGTATAATTGATATTCCGTTGTTTGAGGACTGTAGAAACCCACCACGACGGACGAAAAAAAGGATTTTTCAAGCCCCCCGCAGATGGAATCATTATTATTCTTTGTTCCCACGGTATAAAAAATATGTTCCACTGCCTCAAATCAAAGCCGATATAGTTTTGAACTCTCAAGACCAATTCTCAAATATTGTCTGTAGTAATACCACAAGACCTTCAAAATTATCAGATATTTCCCGATTGTTTTGCTGCGTGGCATCGAGAGGGCTGAGTTTTGCAGATTCTTGTGCAAAACTTGGCCCGTTCGTTGCTACGCAGGATCAATAGTAGATTACACGCCTAGGCCAGTAAAGTAAGAAACGTCTCAGATCACATGTAATTGTCGGCCAAGGTGAAGCTGAGGTCGACAAACATGTGATCTGAGGCTTTCTTATTTACTGGCCAAGGTGTGTATACTAATTTTCTGTTCGACGCAGCCGGAAAGCGGCAACTTCGTTTAGCGCAGCGGCCCGAAAGTTGACGCTTTCCGGCCGGAGGACAGAAAAACAACTTTTTTTCGTCCGTCCTCGTGGGTCTCACGCGAAAACACTCAGAATTGAACAGAGAATTTTTCGTAATTTTTTCAAGAATTTTCGAAACGTTGGAACATGGTGTTTCGTTTGTTCAAAATGTTAAAAGTGCTGAGAAAAAAAGAAGGAATAATGATCCCATCATGGGAGGGGTGTCAAAATGATCGAAATAAAAAAATAGTATATTGTGCAACTATGGGGGGGGGGGGGGGGGGGGGGGGGGGGGGGAATGGCCAAGTCTAGCGAGGGTGAGACGTTTGTACGAGTCGTAGTAGAGGGCGCCGAAGGCGCCCGAGACGACGACAAGTGCTAAAAACATCTCACCCGAGGTAGAAATGGCCATCCCCCCCCTAGCTGCATACAGGCCCCGACTTGGAAACCTAGGGCCCCTAGGCGGTTAACAGAGCCAGGGCCCTTTTTTTAAATAATTGAATAAAACAAAAATATCACCGTAAAATGTCCTCCACGCATACCATTTCGGCCCCTGGCGGGGCCCCCCCTACAAGGTGGGCCCCTAGGCAACTGCCTAGTTTGCCTAGGCAGAAGTTCGGCCTTGGCTGCACACTGTATTTTACATAATAAAGGCACGAAATAGGCCTTCTTTGATGCGCGTCGGTTGGATTGGCAATGGCGCTGGGGCGGGAGACAACGAACAGCGGGAGGAAAAGTACATTCCCTCCCGCCAAGTAGATATTCCGGACTCACGTTCGAAACACGTGATTTTCCCCACGCCCGACAAGCATGAAAGAAGGCTCGTCGGCTTGAATAATAATGGAAAATTAACGGTAGGACGGAAAAATCTGAAAAAATTCAGCAGTGCTTTTTCGAGATCGTAGAATCGTATAAAAAGTCACGAAGCGAATCAAGAATGGTGAGGGAAAAACATTGGTCGAGTTCACGTGGAATTCCCCATATATAATAATATATATATTATCGTATCGCATTCTATGACTATCCATGAAAAACTACGGCAAACTACGGATATTTACTACGAATATCGCATACAGTATTATCCCATTCTACGACTATCTACGAAAAACTATGACAAAATACGGAAAACCACGATGAACTACAGATATCTACTACAAAGATCGAAATCATATCGAATTTCGTTCTAGAACTATCTACAAAAAACTACTACTTTGTCCAAAATCTGACGTAAAAAAAAAACTACGAAAAGTCCGAAATCCTCTACTTTTTCGTAGATCATTTTCATAGTTTGGCGTAGAAATTATTTTCACCAGGGTCTCTATACATACGGCAAGAGCCGCTGCTAGCCTAGCGAGTTCTAGTACCTACACAAATCACCTCTCAGTGCAGGCCTCCGTTGCTACACCGTCTCAAGGCTCCGTTGTGGTCTCAAACCACACGTCTGTGCTACTGAACCTTCGCAAGTCCCTGTTGCTCTACCGCCGCAAGTTTCCGCTGTTCCGCGACCACAAGTCGCTTGTGTTCCAAAGCCAAGTAATAAATTTTCTTTTCAAATTGTTGACAATTCACATTATTGTATAACGTATGTTGCCAACTGTCAGAAAACTTTTCAGTTGCATCGTGGAAAGATGAGAAAGCTGCGCAATATCTGCTCACTACATGGAAAGACTACAAACAATTGTTTGACAGTGCAACGATGAGAAACGAGGCAGTGTGGTGTCTCATCGCAGGAGAGCTGTCAGTAGCTAACATTACCTGGGTATATTCGGGGCCCCAGTGCGACAACAAATTCAAAGACGTCCGTAAGAGTTACATGAAGGTACAGGACCACAATAATCAAACAGGGGTGGAACCCAAAACCTGCAAGTTTTACGATGATATGGAAATTATTTTAGGTGACAAGCCATGCGTCAGACCAGGAACTGTGGCGTCTAACCTGAAAAAGAGAGCCATAAATACGGCATCATTTAATACTGCCGACGAGGAATGCCCTGACAATGAGAGCTTGGAGGTTGCTCCTCAAAAAACACCAAAACAAAATGTTGAGAATATAGGTCCCTGTTAATAGACCGTCTAGCTAGTTTACTTTGGATAGTTAGCCATAGGTGGCGCTCATAACATATATGTTGACCTTCTACACTTACCCTTGTTCCTGGTTCTTCTTAAGGTTCGAATTCGTAAACATTCGACACAATGTAAAATCGGTTTTTAGACTCTATTTTCACACGAAACGAAAATTTTTTTGGACGTATGTGTTCGGAATTGAAATAGAATTTGCGCTAAGTTGGCCTTTTTTGCGTTTTTGACGCCTGGGCTCGGATAATAATCAAAATGTGACACATTTCGCCAAAAGGAGGTGGGCGACTAGGGATGGGCCTTAAGCTTAAGGGGACCAGTACAGCGACTTTTCGAGAAATTATTATAGTCTGAAATCAATTTATTTCATAACCAAAGTTCATTTCACATCAAAATATTTTTCTTTTTCAAAATCATGTGTCGTAAAGATTTCAGAGCACCGTTGGACCGATTCAGGTCATCTTGGATTCAATTTCTTCAGAAAACAAATCCTCATCATGTGAATGTAGGAATTTTGAAAATTTTTCGTTTTGGCCAAGTTATTTAAGAAATGAGTGATAATAATTTTTGTAAATTTGGTAAATTGATCATAACTTATGACATAATTTTTTATTTTAAAATTCCTACATTCACATGATGAGGATTTGTTTTCTGAAAAAAATGAATCCAAGATGACCTGAATCGGTCCAACGGTGCTCTAAAATCCTTACGACACATGATTTTAAAAAAGAAAAATATTTTGATGTGAAATGAACTTTGGTTATGAAATAAATTCATTTCGGACTATGATAATTTCTCGAAAAGACGCTGTACTGGTCCCCTTAATAACGCTACCGCGTAACGTAAAATATGCGTTTGTTCAAACATGTTTATACTTATATTAAACAATATATAAATAGTTCTTGTGCCTTATTTCAAGACGCAACAACAGGTTATGGGCCCAGAACACGAGCGCGAGCGGTGAAAAAGATGAAAAAAAAAAAAAAAAAAAAAAAAAAGGTGCCAAGATGAACATAATTTGCTAAAAAAATCGTGAAATTTGAGTTAAAAAAAAAAAAAAAACGGTAGAAGAGTATATTAATGATTCATCAGCATCTCAAGTCCGGAAAAAAAAAGTTCGCATAAACCGCGGACTAACACTCGCACGGAAAAGAATGAATTTTTGCCGGTCATTTTCTCGAAGACGTATTGTTTTATTGAATCAGGATTCGGACCATTCGAAAGAGCTTTAAAAATTGTGGGAAGTACTTTTTCATTTGAGGAAAAAATAATTCATCAAATTTTAGGCAGTTTTTCTGCTCTCCTGTGAAATTATATTGATATCACTCAGACCGTTTCACCGTGCCAACTTCTGATAACTTTGCAAATTAATTTTTGTCAGCCATATCGTTTTGCAAACACGTGCGTGTATCCATCGTTTTGTCATGCCAACCTTCACTTGACGGAATTCAGTTGAACTAAGGTCGCAAAACCTGCGTCACGATCTTGAGAGTATTGGATTAAATTTTCAGAAAAATTGAAGGTGTCGCATTGAGAGTAAATAACATTTTTGTGTTTTTGTTTTTGTCACAAAAAAAAAAAAAAAAAAAAAACTGCACTCTGACTGGTGCAATTTTTTTGTCTCGTCCACAGGATTGGTCGTGCGCTAACAGAAATTTTGTTGGTGAATAATTTGCCATGGCACCGTACATAATAATTTTCTGTAGTTCTTATTGCCCAGGTCGACCCGAATCGCCCTGTATAACCAATCGATTGAATGATTGTAGTAATAAACTACCACAGGATTTGCCAAGAGCGTTAATTAAATTCGAAAGCTCTCGTTGAACTGAACTACGGATGTTTACTTCAGAGACCACTATTGTGAAGACACAAAAGTTTTCATGTTGAATATCTGTTCGGTTTAGTTATTTATCAGATGATACCGACAAGTCGCACCGTTGCATGTCTATGTTGTAACATACCCGGCTGTATTGCACATTGAATATCGACGATTCCCGAACAAAGGAAAGGATTACGATAATCCTCAACGTTCGACCGAAAGTCTGACGTCACGCAAAGAAGTGGGGATGAAGAGTATATAATCAGCACACGCTATGGCTCATTAGCGTATTCTGGTATAGCACCGTTGCGACTCACAACGTAGAGCGTAGTCAGGTAGAGCACCGGTGACAGATTTGTGACTGTATCAATTGCATTCAAATTTTGATCCATGTTCAAACAGTTGGTGAGGGTATCGGTACAAATATTTTCAAGAAAGGTACTATCGCAATTATTATTTCTATCTTTATTTTCGAATGGTCTGTGATGACATAGGTATAGATAAGATAAGAGGAGATTTGCATGCATGAAAATAGAATTTTGTGACAGTAGGCGTGATACACGGATAAACTTGATACAAGATTCGTGGGCAGCTTTCCGACATGACACCTCAAATTAGTTTCGCGCATATCATGTGGTAGTTTAATTTCAAGACAGACGGGGAGCTACAAATATGTACAGCGTTCACACTTGTGGTACATATCTAAGCCACAATTTAAGGGACATAAATGGAGTGAGGTTCAGGTTAAATCAACACTTGCATGATGTAGTAATCAACTGAAATATTAATAATATGTACAAGTTAGCAATGCGCCAAAAATATTATAATAAACAGATAAACTTAAACTAACCTGAATCAATACAAATTGCTGATAGCAACCCTTTATATACATTCATACAATCATCACTGCTTACAGCTCGGAGTCTGGTTACATACTAATCCTCACACACCTGACACACCTGTCGACAAGCCACACAGCCAAGCTTGATAGCACACAAGCTTACACATATTTTTAAAGGATTCATTCCATTGACGTGTAAAAAGTAATGAATGAATTAGTTAGTTTCCGTCTTAAGCCCGGGTAATGAAACATAGCCCAATCGATCTGTCCTCCGAACGTGATCGCTACTCGGATCAATGAGAATCGGCAAGGAGATCTCAGTCATTCACGCAACGACTGAATAATATAATAGTATGCTGCATCCATGCAAAAGCAAAATATCGTATATTTAGGGTACAACACTCGTATACACCCAGAACAGGAGAAAACGACATTCAATAATCGAGAGCTTTATATGACATTTATATTCACACAGATCGCGGGACGAAATCAATCCAACATTCTGATATTCAGTTCATTCTTGACGCCAGGGCTTGCACATTTAGAGTATACCGCGAGGACCAGGTGAAAGAGAATGGTCCATCCGCCCAGGCAGCTAATATTTCGTATTTTTAGGGGGATAGCCACTCGTTGCACTGAAAATCCCTAGGGTGATTTTGGCGCGGGGTCGATGCAACTCGGCAGCCATTGTTGATACAAGCCGGCTGACTGTCAATACATCGCGGAAGGTAGACAAGTGTGATTATGTTCGTTTATTTGAAGGAAATGATAAATAAAGTGAATAAAACCTACGGCGCCGAACGAATAATTGTAAAAAAAATATTTAGAAAAATCGCTCCATAAATTTCAAAAAATCGTCATCTTCAGAATTGAATAAGGAATACTTTATTTAAAATTTAAAAAATGGCCTTAGTTTGCGAAAAAAATCAATAAACATTTTGATTGCTCATAAAAATAACAACACTATATTTTTCGAAAAGTTAAAAAATTTTATTGAGAAGTGTCTTTCATCGCCTTTAAAAGTTAAAAACGCGTTTTGGAACATCTTCTACGGTGAAGGGGACCCGAGATATTAATTGTCAAAGCCGCCCGCGCACCACTTTTACAGTAAAATGCTATAATTCATAACTAGCGTGAAAAAAGTTTTTTGGACCAACGAAAAAATACGGGTCTACTTTTTTGACGTAGATTTCACGTAACAAAGTTTGAAACGATTCAAAAAAATACGCGGTCATTTCTCGGCCGATTTGAGGTGGAATTGCCCATTTGTCAAGCATGGCCACAAAAGGTACAGTGGCCACAAATGGTAGTCTACCCTAGGCTTTTAGCACTTTTAGAAAATGTGACGCATGGGCGCAATCATCCTACAAATAAAAGCTTCACTGAATTTCATTCATTCGGATGTTGTGTGCATTGTATACTCAGACTTGAGATATTACCAGCTCAACGAAGATTATCAGCAATCATTTTTCAAAAATTTGTACGTATCGATTTGATGTGAAATGATTTTTGAAAATTATCCATTACCAATTTAATAACAATATTGATGATGATCGGCCTTTAAACATCAAGCGATCAATCGGATCTTGTGGAATATCCTTCGTATGGACCCTTTAAAATGTTACCACCTCACAAAATCAGAACTTCGGAATGCCGGGCTCCTTTTGACCGCTATCATTATATTTATGTACCTATACCGATTTGAGATGCTGTCATGAGAACGAGCAGAATTTGAAACATTGGAATTGATCGAATCATCCGGGAGAAAAAAATTCAAGTAAGTTTTGCCTTACACATTTCTATGGTAGATATGCTTCAGATTATGCTATTATACATGTAATGTATTTACCGATTGTAGCAGCGTAAAGTCTAATGAAAAAAATCCGTGAGCCGTGAAGCTGAGATTTTCATGCGCTAGCTGCAGAGAGAATCGTTCAAGCTGGAAACAAATCGCAGAGTAAAAATTAGCCGTATCTTTGTGAGAGTAGAAGAGCAGTTTAATTCAACTAATCGAATAAAAGGGCGTAACTTACTTCGTTTTGGATTTCTGGTTTTATCGTTTTAGCTAATACTTTGTGAACTATCCGTCCAGTTAGTTGAGCCTGCATCGCAATCATAAATAATTGAGGTTTATCAAGAAAGTTAAATAATTACTCAGTAATGATCGTACAAGGCAGCTTGCTATAATAGTATATTATGCACCTAGGGAATAAAGTGTTCTTTTTGACGAGTGTGAGGTTTGTCGCCCGAGCGAAGCGAGGGTGACCTTCACACTCGTCTAGAAGAACACTTTACACCATGGTGCATACGATATTTTATGCATCCAAGGGCAGAAAGCGCGTTCTTTATGCGCGCAACCGGGAATAAAGTACGAACTTTCTTCCCTCGGTGCATAAAGACATTTTTCGTTACCTCTTTTAAAGTCTTCGTAACGTTGTGTGATAGAAAGACCAGTGGACCAAAGCAGATGGCAATGTATGCTATGGCATTGACATCAGAATATATGTCCGACTCATTAACTGAGAGAACGATAGGCATGAGGAGATAATCAATCTTAGCAACAAACGTAACGAAGGAACAGGCAACGCCAGATAATATCGGGATGGAGAAAAAATCCTCTACGTCTTCAGAAATCTCGGAGAGCGTGATACGAATATTGCGAAGTACTTTTAGAGTAGCTAGCTGACTGCAGTGAGTTGGTGAGCTCAAAACTGATGGATTATGGTCATGCAGTACCGGAGTATGAAATGAATAGTTCGGAAACTCTTCAAAGTTCGATAAAATCTTATTCAGGCTTTCAAGTTCCATGGTTATGAATGCGAGTACAGTCGAATATTCCACAATGAACCAGTAAATTACAAATATCGGTAAATTGAAAACAAACCCATACAGAAACGACATCATGTGCCACGTTTCCGTGGCCCATAAAGTTACCCATAGAACAGCGTGAAAAATCATTTGCACAGAGAGAAATATCAGCGATATCATTTGACTATGTGGATGTTTTGTCATGTCATAAAGCAAAGAATCGACTTCCAAAAGTTTATTCATTATGGAAATTGCCTTCTTTTGCCTGAGAGCCTCAGCGGCAATGATGACGCAGCTTACCGAAAGGTTGCTAGTCACTTGTGTTATAATGACAGCCAGGGTTATGGGAGATTTATACTCATACATTACGGAGGATATACGTGGAATTGCAGCGGCAGCCATGACTAGAATTAGTATTGAAAGTGAGAAATTATAAGCCAGTTCTATTTTTGAGGACAGAAGCACAGTGGTGTAACATCTGTCACGAGGGTTGCGCGACGACTTTTCAATTTGTTGAAAAGTAAATGGAGCTAGTCCAATAATCTTGAGCCCGCAAGCGATAATTGCGACGATCCTAGGAAACTGTTTGTTGGATTGGGTCGGAAGGACTTTCATAATTACTACGAGGATTGATATATTGATTGAATCTACAATTAATCAATCAGACTGTCGATAGTTATAGTAGGTAATCAACCATCACAGGATTCGTAAAGAGAGTTCATTACGTTTCGCGAATTTTGTTGAACTGAACTACCGAGTTCGTTTCACACTACGTTGATGGCGCCAGACTTTTTTACGTTAAATATCTTATCGAAATGATCGATCCTTATTATATCATTATATCGTTATCCTAGTCTAATATAGCCACTACAGGTTAATGATAGACATGATAGATGATAGATATGATTAATGATAGATAGATTAATGATAGACATGATAGATGATAGATATGATTAATGATAGATAGAGGCTATCTCACTATCTTCTTACCAGCACAAAAATGATGGATTAAATGAAACTAAAGTGTTGGTTCATCTTCGTCCTTGTATATAGTAATATGAAGTGAAAATTCTTGGTGAAGAGGTCATGGAAAAGTCTATTCGATCACGCAGATACATTGAATTAGTTGAAGCATTTCTAAATGGTCCGTTTTTTCAAAATCTTCGTTCAAAGTCGTGAACAATTTCTTCGCGCTCAAGACCTCACTCAAAAGCTCTGGTCCATTCAAGTCAGCAGCATATTTGATGTTCAGGTCCATACAATGCTCACCCAAAGAAGTTTCATCCAGTGATACTACACTCGACCAGTGTTGTGAAAATTGTAATTAAATTTTTTTTAATTACTCATTACTTCCGTAATGTGTAATTGAATTTTTATTTAATTACACATTACTTTGGTGATGTGTAATTAAATAACGTTTATGATATATGGAGATATATGATATACATCTATCAATGTATATTTATGTACATAATATGTATTATATGAATTGTAATGTATAATTGAATTTTCATTTAATTACACATTACTTTGGTAATGTGTAATTAAACTTTATTTAATTACCCATTACTTTGGTAATGTGTAATTAAACCGAGTTTAATTACACATTACCAAAGTAATGGGTAATTAAATGAGTAATTCCATTACAAATGTAATCTCCAGTTGACATTTTCGATTATTGTGTCAAGAGCCTCCATGTATGTAATACGGAATCTCTCGGCTTCATCCAAAGCTGCACCATCATCGGAAGTTTCATAGTTAAATTGTTTCCGAACTTTCCGTTTTCTACCCGTTAAATGTGAAATCGATTTTCATGGACTTAGCCGCATCTACACTCTGCTGTTGAAAAGGCGGGAACTTTTCATAACTCATTTCTATTATTGTGTTTTTTAGCCTTTCAATCAGTTTCAGAAGTCATCGTTTTTTTTTTTTGAAGGAGAATATTAACCTTCTCTATTTTGTCCAAGATGTTGTTCGACACTACCAAACATGGTCGAACATGGTAAGAAATAGGCAAATTCGTTCACTTCGATAACTCGGGCTATTGCACTCCTTCATATTTACCAGCCATATTTGCACCCTTGTCATAACACTGACCTCTGCAGTTTTTTATGTTGATGTTATCGGCCTTCAATTTGTCTAAAATTTCCTGTGCCAGTCCCAGCCCCCTGACACTCAACCATTTCCCCCTTAGAGAATTCCCCTAGTAGCATGGTGAAATCGCAAGCAACTTGAAAGCCTAGCTGATGCAGGCTACATAATAAAGAAACCGTTCAGATTTGCGCAAGAACACATTCAAACTGACATCTGTTGAAAATCTGATCTAATTCTTGCGTTTTGAGTCTTGCAAGATCCATCTGCAGAGCGATAATGGTCTGCTTCTGCTTATTTCTGTGGGTCTTGCACCCGAAAGATTTTCGAACACCTATACGCGGGAATTGCGAACAGCTTGTTCAATGTCGTCCCTAGTTATTTGTGCAAGACTCACGGCAGATTTGCGCAAACCGTCTTGCGATTTCCTCCCTCCCCCTCCCAACCCACCATCTGAACCGTGTATACCTATAGCTATTTCCAATTCCTAGTCTCTCAACTGTTTGTTTATTCCATCTGGTAGGCTCCGTCTCGCAGTAAAAATATACCGTGCCAGTAAGTATATTTCCTAATTTCATTCAAAGACTCCTTTACCAATAACACTGGAAAATAGCCACAGAAGTAGCTATAGGTATACACGGTTCAGTTATGGGGGGGGGGGGGGGGGGGGGGGGGGGAATCGCAAGACGGCTTGCGCAAGTCTGCCGTGAGTCTTGCACAAATAACTATAGGGACGACATTGAACAAGCTATTCGCAATTCCCGTGTATAGGTGCTTGACAATCTTTCGGGTGCAAGATCCACAGAAATATCCACAGAAATAAGCGGAAGCAGACCATTATCGCTCTGCGGATAGATCTTGCAAGACCCAAAACGCAATAATTGGATCAGATATGATAGCGTGCTACTAGGGTCAGTTGTCGTTAGAGTAGCAAATTCGAGGTGGCGCTAGTTGGCATTTTGCATGGAACTTGACGTTCAAACGTAACCTCTGCAGTACAGAGAATGAAAGTGACGAATATTATGAGCATTACGCATATATAAATTATGCCAGCTTGTGCTGTGCGTGGGTGTACGATCGGGTACAAAACAAATCCAGAGAAAGGTCATTTTTGTAGAGTTCCAAAAGCTCCAGAATCACTGAAGCATTGGCGAGAGGCAACTCCGAGACCAGATCTGCCCTCTCTTCATTCAATTTGTGATCAACGATTACAAAAAAAAAAAAATATTATGGGAAAAAATTCTACAAGACGATAATGCCAAAATTCTCAGGCGATTAAGTAACTACACGGAAAAAAATTAGAGCAGACAGTTTTGCCAACGGGTGGGTAGAATATCTTCCCTTGCGTTCGGTAAGTGTTACTTCCAACTTCCGTAATAATTCATTCTCTCGGTAGAGGCTCTCTCTCCCGAAATATGATTAGCGCCTCTACCGAGAGAATGAGCTATTACGGAAGTTGGAAGTAACACTTCCCGAACGCAAGGGAAGATATTCTACCCACCCGTTGGCAAAACTGTCTGCTCTAATTTTTTCCGTGTATGAATATAGAAATCATCTCTATCGTAATTGTTTCTCGTTATTCTTCTTGCATTGCTGCAGTCACCTTACAGAAAGCCCAAATTCGCTGAAGGGGCAATTCCATCACAATTTTCGTGTACACAACCCAATAAACCATAACGTAGAAAAAATAGGGCTAATGTCCGGCCGTTATTACGTTTAATATACGTGTTTCGGCCGGACATTAGCCCTATTTTTTCTACGTTACGGTTTATTGGGAATCACCTGAAACGCAGGCATCATTACCTGTGGATTCCAGAGTCACTTCGACCACTTACAGTCCCGATCCACAATCTAATAATCTGAGTAGATCCTCTCGAAGTGATAATCAAGAAATAGAACAAGAGGAAATGATCAGCTCATCAATTCCATTCGAAGAGGTCATTGCAGCTACTAATGAGGTGCCATTATCATTTGAAAACCTAGCAGCTAATATTAACCTGCCCATTGGATGGAGTGCCACATACATTCGTGAAGAACAACTCATGTATTTTTGATTTCTGAGCGAAAAATTCGTAAAGTTGATGAGGTTTACACTGCCGTGCTAAGCACACTAGCCGTAACTCGCATTTTGGTCATCTTGAGATATTGACAGTTTTCAATTTTCAATCTTCACAGTCATTAAGAATTATATTCATAGTTGAGCGATTTTAAAGTTTGATTCGAATCAAAAAGAGAAAAGGTTATATTCTTTGTTACTGTTGTATTAATATTAATGATAAATACGGCAAATTGTTCTAGTAATTGACAACTTTAACCAAGATACAGCAACTTTAATAGAGTCATTTTATTATCAAAAAATTAACCAGATCGTTTAATAATGTGATGAAAATATTCATCGATCGTTATTGTACCATCTTAGATTCATAACTCGTTTTTGACAAAAAAGTAAGTTACCACTTGTGTGCTTAGCACGTCAGTACAAATCATACACACGAAAGTGAATCATTATAACTCAGGATTTGAATCTCCAAACGAAGGTCTTCAGTGAAGCTATAAACCTATCTACTTTGGACATCGCTAATAAAGTTGCTGATATCACCACACTCAAGGGGATAATACCCGCGATAGAGAAGGTTTTCATTTGTAATGGGTCTCATGAGCCCAATGAAACAGTTCCCGGTGATTGTAGAACAGTCAAGAAGGATACTGGCGGTGCACATCATCACATCAACTGCCCCTTAATAACCACCAACGCCACCATGTGTCCATATTGTCGTCAGGCCAGGAAGACGATTGCAGCAAGACTTCGCAGGCTCCAGAAGTCTATTAACCCCCAAAGATGTTCGTTCCCAACATCACCCATTCGGAAAAAACAATGGCTAGTAATAATATGGGCCATTCCAAGTGAGCCGGATCAGTCACCCCTCGGATATTTTCTTAATTTTGCATGTCGATTGTCCTCGGGGAGTTAGATTTTTGTGCCAAAAGATTTTTCAATTATAGTGCAAAATTCGTTGAGTTATTTGCATAAACAAATTAGAGCACGGTTTTTTTCAAAAATTCATAACTCCGCCAAAAATTAGACGAGGCTCAATTTTTTTTTTCGTTCACGCGGAAAGTTCCATATAATGTACAAAAAAATGTGTACTTTGAAAAAAGTTTGTTCATCCATTGTTGACGAATACCATATTGGCTGGGTGCACGAAAATACTAATACTATTTCATTATCGGTGTGTAACATATTCATGCATACTGTCAGCGCCATCTAAAATCATGCTCAGCATTTTTCCATGCTTAACGTATACACAATACACACTTATTTTTAACCCTCTGTAATAGCCGTGGGTCACAGTGACCCCACGCCGTTTTTAAACTCGATTTTCACCCCTCAAACTTTTGGAAAACCGGCTACTGCTGCTATCTGCAAGGAGCAGGATAGTCCAACACTAGACCCGTGAAGTAGGGATCTGATTCAAAGCATTAGCATCCTCAGGGCAGCCGTCGAGAGCGGGACGTGCAGAATTGTGGGGGCACTGTGACCCCGTGCTAATATTACGCGTGAAAAACTTTTTTTGGAGCAATCTTTTATTTTTTTTTCAAGTGATTGGAGACATCAAGGTGAGTGCAAATAATTAATATCTGAAGACTAGATTTTTGTAAACCACTTTTTAACGATTTTTCTAACAAATTTTGAGATGGCATAGGGTAATTCCGGGTGAGATGGCCATAGGGGAGAGATGGCCTTCGATGATATTTCTCATGTGGCCTCTGTGAAAGAATTAAAGACAACAAAACATTCCCCCAGTGCCCATCGTGCCAGCGGGCAATGTGCGACAAGCACAGGGCCTATTTGTACATCGAGTGCCGCCATGGGGCTGTTTAGACAATGGTATTTCAGTGTTACACACGTCTGTACCTTTTTTCATTTTTGAACAATTTTTTAAAGTCATTATCAACAATAAAATTATCGTATTTTCGTGAAATATCTTGTGCTTCATTTTTCCCTGAAACGCTCCCTTCATTCTTCAAAATAAATATACTTTTTGGAAAGGCTGTAAAAACCATTATACTCACCTAAAAGAGGCATCTTTAAGGATTCAAACGCCGTTTGAATTTTTGCAAAATCTCAAAAAACAAAGAAAATAGAGCAATTTTTGTAAAAAACCGTAATTTTTCGACATTTTTTTTCGGGAATTTTTTTAACGTATTCAAAATAAAAATTTCAACTAAATTTTTTTTCACAGTCAAAGAGAAAGGTTTGAAATGCACTCCCATATTTTTTTTTGAGTCATTTGAAGGGGTCTGGACAGTTCTGCAACCCTTTAAAGTCGCTGGGGTCTAATTGACCCCGTGCT
This sequence comes from Tenthredo mesomela, assembly GCA_943736025.1. Lineage (NCBI taxonomy): Eukaryota > Metazoa > Arthropoda > Insecta > Hymenoptera > Tenthredinidae > Tenthredo > Tenthredo mesomela. The sequence goes on from OX031014.1 coordinate 11,678,406, forward strand.
ATTTTGACGTAATTCGCGGGAGGTGCTATTACAGAGGGTTAAAGTAGTATATGTGCGTGCACCCAGTCAATATATTGTTACAAAGGGAGAAACCCTGTATATTCAACGCATTACGGTCTAGTAGTCTCAAACACACACTGTACACTTTCAAATGACTATTTTAACAAATGATATAAGTTGTTGTGTAAACACCTTTCAATTTTTATAAACAGTCTTGTTTCAGACATAAAACGAAACTCACGCATTTTCCAATAAACTTAATTTTCACGTATTTCAACATAATTCATTTACGACTTGAATCTTTATTTCAATTCAGAACCCCATTATATTCAAAAAGCTTTCAATTCATCACAGTTTAGCAATCAAAAGCTAAACTTTGTTTCAATATGAAGGATTCTTTCTCAAGTGGGCCACCCATTTTCGTGGTGGTCTCGAATTAATTTCATTACTTCCTCCAATGATTACCCTACTTTTTAGGAGTTTTGCTGAATTTTTGCAGATTTTTAGCACTGAGATATACGAAATATCTGGATAATCTGTTTATTTTACGTATTTATAAATTACTGATAATGAAAGAAAGTTATGTTTTTTTCATCAGCTTTCCAATAAAAATATTTTTAATTTCAATAGAATGACATTTAGGGCTAAAAATGCCAAAAAACCCCGAAAAAATGCGAAAAAAGGTAGTTTCAAGTTTTCGGGCCACTACCCGAGTAGAAATTTGATAAGGCCAGCCTGACGTTCCATCAGGCCCTGACGAGGTTGAACTCAGGCGTGCCTAATAGAGCACACCGGATGCGGCCCTGACCAGGTCATCATCAGGCATCCGTCAGCAAGGCGTACCTGTTGGGGCCCTGGTCAGGTTCACATCAGGCATGCATTACTAAGTAACACCTGATGGGTTCCTGGTCAGGATTGCCTGGATCACCCTCACTAAAGTGCGCCTGTTGAGCCCCTGGTCAGGCAATGATCAGGCGCTACTTACTAAGAAGTGCTCATTGGGGCCCTGGTCAGTATGGCCTCCGTCGACCCTGATATCTCTGAGTGAGGCGAGCCTGTTGATCCCCTGGTCAGGATAGCCTGAATCATCCCTTGCTAAGGTGCGCCTGTTGCGTCCCTGGGCAGGCAGTGATCAGGTGCTACTGACTAAAGAGTGCTCGATGGGGCCCTGATCAGTATGGCCTCAGTCGACTCTGATATCTTTGAGTGAGGCGCGCCTGTTGAGCCCCTGGTCAGGTTGGCATCAGCAATTCCTTATCGAGGTAAGCCTGATGTGGCGCTGGCCAGGTTTTTCTCAGGCACTCCGTGTTTGAGGCAACCCCGATGTGGCCCTGATCAGGCTGACATCAGCTAGTCCTCATTGAGGCAAACCTGATATAACTTCGGCCAGGTTGACATCAGTCAGTCCGTGTTGAAGCAAACCTGATCTGGCCCTGTTTAGGCTGGCATCAGGCAACCCTTCCCAAAGTTTGCCTGTTACGCCCCTGACCAGGTTGGCATAAGCTGTTCCTATTAAGGCAAGCCTGATGCGACCCTGTTGTCATGTTCCAGCTCATATTTTTTTACAACATTCTGCAGGCGTGACCTCACCTTGAAAATCATGAGATTGGTAAGTCAGATTGAAATGACTATAAGCTTTCAATTCGACATCTAAATCATAAGTTTCGACAAATAGGAAAATATCAGACTAATATCCATAGGGTAGTTTGGCGTAGTAGGTAGAGCATGCGACTAGTAATACAACAAATGCGAGCGGACTTGGGTTCAAATCCCGGTTAGGTAGAAAAAAAAGGATGTCGTTTTTCTTAGCGAATCGGTCATGCTTCTCGATGTACGTGTGGAAGGTATGAAATGTGAATTCGAATATTCACACCTGCGTAAGTTTTTTGGTTTTGTTTTTTACGGTTGGTTTTTATTCCTTTATCAGGGCCTGGTGGAGAACCCTGGCCAGGGCCTGACCATTGAATCTGATTAGGCCCTGATCACCGAATCTGATCAGGGCCTGACAAATACAGACTGATCAGGTGATTCTAGAACGCAGCGTTACATTCTTAATCAGGGCCTTATCAGCGGGCCTGACAGCAGCCTGATCAGGCTGTCAGGTAAGCCCGTGCAGGGCCTGATCTGTGCCTGACGTCAATTTCTACTCGGGTATGATTTTGATGAAAGAATTCGAGGAAGACTCTCATTGCTCAGAGCTAACTGTGGAATTCTTATTATGGGACCGCCATTCCTTCTAGTAGGAAGTAAATAATGGAATACAAAAAAAAGTTTTTCAATTTTGAAAAAATACTAAAATTTTTTGGGGGTGGCCATTTTGCACCCTCTCCCCTTCATCCCGAGTGTTTTCGGTGAGACTTGACGGCCCCCTGCTTCCTATGGCAAAACCAACACAGGCGCGCACCGCGTGCGTGAGGCTCGTTCGGGAGGGGATAAGCAATGCTATGACACCTTATATGAAATTTATTAGTAGGAAGCTGGAATTGAATTAAATAATATGATATAATAATTCAATATGATAAATAATTGTTTATAACACCTGCACGATTTTCACGTTTTTTTTTACCCATTAAGCGGGCCTAAAGTGGTGGTTTTCAGACGAGCAGGCGTTTTCAGTTTTTATTTGCCCGTTAAATCGAGCATACAAGCGGGCAAATAAAAACTAAAAACGCCCGCTGCTCGATTTAGCGGGCAAATAAAAAATGAAAACGCCCGCTACTCGAGCATAAGCGGGCAAATAAAAACTAAAAACGCCCGCTAAATTATTTTTTAATATTTTCAAGAAAATTATCAACACCGAAGAAAAAAGGCGAAAATCGTGCTATTACCCGTACGGAAAAAACTACTGAAATACTACTGGGAAACTATTGGAATAACTACTGATAAACTACTGCTATACTTTTGAATACTACTGCCATTTTTCAGTAGTTCCCAGACTGTAAATTCGCGAATACTGGGGACTACTGATAAGTACTAACTACTGACTAGTAGTGACCATTGGTGAGTGGTAACTGCGAGCGGGTGATGAAAATCATGTTCCAGTAGTTCCTAAACTGTAAACTCGCGAATACTGGTGACTACTAACCACGGACGAGTAGTTATCATTGGCGAGCGGTGACTATCCAATAGTCACTACTTCTTTTTTTTCTTCTTCTTCCTTTTTTTCGACTCAACGCTCTTTCGAGCATGTAGTCAGAATAGTCACCACTATTCGATTATATTCGAGTAGTATACTATACGAGTAGTACACTAAGTATTGTCCAGTAGTTATTGCAACACAAAGTCGTAGACTGCAGGTAAGAAGTCACCAGTAGTGTACCACTCATACATGGTGTAATACTACTCAGTGAACTACACAACAGTATAGTGACTATTCAATAGTCACCACTTGCCAATGGCAACTACTCATCAGTATACTTATCGTCAGTAGTTACTACTAAATTACTACTTACCGGCAGTAGTCACTACTCACTTACTACTTATCTTCAGTAGTTACTACTGACATCTTAGGAGTTTTTTCCGTACGGGTACACGGAGAAAAATTTATAGTAAATTTTCTCATACTCATATAGTAGTTGTGTCATATACTTTCAATATGACGATTGTTCCTATACTTTATACCTAATGTCACCATGAATATAGGAATGTCTTTCTCACATTCATGGAACATTGAGTATAATGTATCGGAACGATCGTCATATTGGAAGTATATGACACAACTACTATATGAGTATGAGAAAATTTACTATACATTTTTCTCCGTGTACAAAAAATAGGGTGTACACTAAGGGGTAAGTGGGCTTTTTGACCTTGTGTAGTTGCAGTATACTCGTCTTCGGCTCGCAAATGCACTCGTCTTCGACTCGTGCTAGCTCGCCTCCGACTCGTACTGAAAATCCCACACTAAGTCTAAAAATGCCCACTTTACGGCCTTGGTACACAATATACTATTACACACATCGTGAGACCAAATCAATCTAACATTCTGATATTCGCTATATTTTTGACGCCAGAGCTTGCAGAATCAGAATGGTCGTTCCATTCAATATCTCGTAATTGAGCAGCAGCTGTCGCGCACATAAATTAATAGTCAAACAATTGAACGTCTAAATATTCATTCCGGAATCGGGAGATTCAGTATTCCCTGAAAAGTTAGTTGTAGATTGCAGGAACTGAATCATAATGACTAGATAGGTTGCCGTAGTTCCAATGATCTGTAACATAATAATTGGTTATGAAAGACAATTTTTTCCAATATTATTTCGGAGACATCTAGGCTGCACTTGAAATTCATAGGCTTTAAGCACTTCTCGATAATGTGACGTATCGGCGCAATCATCCTAGACACGGAAGATTCACTGAATTATATGCATTCGGATGTTGTGCGCATTGTATACTCAGACTTAAGATGTAAGTACAAGCTCAACAAAGACTATCAGCAATAATGTTTTAAAAATGTGTACGGGTATCGATTTGATGTGGAATGATTTTTGGAAATTATTCATCACTAATTTAATATCATTATTGATCATGAGCGGCCTTCAGATATTGGGCGATCAATCTGATCTTGTGGAATCTTCTTTGTATGAACCCCTTAAGATGGTACCACTTCACAAAATAAAAAATGCCGTACCTCTTTTGAACGCTATCGTATTGGTATATCGTATATGAATCATTCCACGTCAGACCGGACAAAATAAATCAAAAATTGACCTCGATGTTACCGATTTCGCCATAATTTTTTTTACGAGTTCTATGGAACGAATAAATTTATCAACCATTTCTTTCAATTTTTCGGCCGCATTTTCCAAGTTACACAGGGGTGAAATTCAAGAGAATGAGCCAAAAATCGAAAACATACCCCCCCTTAAAACGGTCGGATCTTTGGTTGTATTTATTCTAGAGACTTCATCCCAGAACCATTTCAAAGCTATTGAATGACACTATATTATTATATATTCATTCAATTCTGCGGTAACGAACAATTTCATTTGTTATAAACAAATATTTTATTCAAACGTGATTCTCAAATCAAGAACCACGCGTAAAAATTCTCAAAATAATATGAGCGTATTCCTTGATCAATTCTCTATAAAATCGTCCGGCCAACGGGATGGAAACCATGCTAAAACGATTTATTTATATGCGACGGCGCGCGCTGCTGCTGAAAGTCGACCCGGCTCGAGTACGGTTCTTCGGTGGCAGCGCGCGTCGTCGCTTATGAATAAATCGTTTCAACATGGTTCCCATCATTTCTCCATCCCGCTTACTCAACAATTTTGTAGAAAATTGACCAAGGAATACGCTCATATTTTTTTTAGTATTTTTAGGTTTGATGAATTTATTTGTTCCATAGAACCCATAAAAAAAATTATAGCGAAATCGGTAACATCGAGGTCAAAAAGCTGTCCGGTTTGACGTGGAATTACTCATATACATGTGAAAACCCATTTGAGATGCTATCACGATAACGAGCAGAATTCGAAACATCGGAATTAATCAAATCATTTGGGATAAAAATTTCGAGTGAGTTTAGCCTTATGAATTACTATAATATAGATATGCTTCAGAATATTTTACGTATATTGTATTTACCGATTGTATCAGTGTGAAGTCTAGTGAAAAAAAACCGCAGGCCATGAAGCTGAGATTTTCATGCGTTAGCTGGAGAGAGAATCGTTCAAGCTGGAAACAAATCACCGAGTAGAAATTGGCCATATACTTATAAAAATGAAAAAGAAGTTTGGTTCAACTTATCGAATGGAAGGGCGTAACTTACTTCTTTTTGAATTTCCGGTCTTGTCGTTTGAGCTAATACTTTGTGAACTATTCGTCCAGTTAGTTTAGCCTGCATCGCAATCATCAACAATTGAAGGCCTCCATGCTAAAAGGTCCTGAGCACTCGGCTCGCGTTTTTCAGTAGAACATTCCCGTCAATATGACCAATTTTCAAAAATCACCGAAATGATTTTTAAAAAATACCATCGTGTAGAGGATAAAAAAAGGCAACTTTTTTGTATTTATAGTTTTTTTCTAGATTCGTTATTTTTTGGGAAAAATAATAAAAACCGAAAAATCGCGAAGCTTGTTTGGACTACGTTTTTTAATCTTAACTCGCTCTAACTTCGACAAATATCAATGGATCTTCTTGATTTTTGGCATGACATCGTAGAATACCCTACCGCTGCCGATAAAGTCATAAAAAGCTAATAATTCTATATTTTTCATTAATAATTTAGTTGTAAACATGCGAACAACTTTTTATAGGGTTATATACATAACGTTCGACGAGAAAAAGTGTGCTACAAAGTTTAAGCATGGAAAAACTTTTAGCGAGACATTTGTTCATTAACATTAAAAGAAGTTTTTCAGAAAGTTTCAGATCGATTGAACGAAAATTGACTAAGATACAGCGATTTTCTTAAAAGCAATCGATCCGCGTGGTAGAGCGCGTGGTCTTAAGGGGACCAGTACAGCGACTTTTCGAGAAATTATCATAGTCCGAAATCAATTTATTTCATAACCAAAGTTCATTTCACATCAAAATATTTTCCATTTTCAAATTCATATGTCGTAAGGATTTTAGAGCACCGTTGGACCGATTCAGGTCATCTTGGATTCATTTTCTTCAGAAAACAAATCCTCATCATGTGAATGTAGGAATTTTAAAATAAAAAATTATGTCATAAGTTGTGATCAATTTACCAAATTTACAAAAATTATTATCACTTATTTCTTAAATAACTTGGCCAAAACGAAAAATTTTCAAAATTCCTACATTCGCATGATGAGGATTTGTTTTCTGAAGAAAATGAATCCAAGATGACCTGAATCGGTCCAACGGTGCTCTGAAATCCTTACGACACATGATTTTGAAAAAGAAAAATATTTTGATGTGAAATGAACTTTGGTTATGAAATAAATTGATTTCGGACTATGATCATTTCTCGAAAAGTCGCTGTACTGGTCCCCTTAACGCTTGAAGAAGAAGCGTTAATCAACCACGCGGATCGATTGCTTTTACAAAAATCGCTGTATCTTAGCCAATTTTCGTTCAATCGATCTGAAATTTTCTGAAAAACTTCCTTCAATGTTAATGAACAAATGTCTCGCTAAAAGTTTTTCCATGCTTAAGGTAGTACCCTCGATCTAAGAATTACCGTTTAGAATCCTATAAAATTCGGCATGTAGGTAAATTTTGACGCCAAAATGACCTGGTTAAATTTTTGTAGACCTAGAGTACCCCTGAGAAAAGATACGAGCATTTTCTTTCTCAAGCATTTAACACGGGACCTTATGGGAAAACACGCTTTTTTGAAGATTGCACGAAAAGTACCGTTAAGATCATTACAATAAATCGCACCATGTTACTTTATAAGCTCAAGAATATTTTGCGTGCTTCAGAATAGTGGTTCAGTAGCTATGAGCGGAGTAATAAGTAAATTTATATCTAAAATTGACGTTTTTCACTGAGCGCTCGTCATGTTTTGAATGATGCGGCAACGCAGCAAAGGTTAGATTACCGCGCAGTTTGAATCACAACAGACTCGATACAGAAGATACATAGTGTGTACTCATTAAATAACGTTTTATTATCACAATTTGAGAAATTATGTACATTTTGGGAATCTTAAGGTATTTACATCGGGTAAATGAAATGATTCACGATTATTACGTGAAATACAATTAATTAAAAGATACATATTTTAATGTGTAGCATCACGAAGTTTTATCGCAGTCTTTCATTCTTAGGCAAATCACGTAGAATTGTGCTGTAAATATGTTAACAATTTATTCAAAACTCTTTTATCTTTGGTAACCTTTACCTCACCATTCTTATTTTTTCCAAACATATCGACTAGTCCTTCAAATCCACTAGCTTTATAAGCATCAAATATCATATCAAGTGTAATATTTGCAGCAATCATTTTTTTTCTCATATTGTAAGATACACAGTCTTTTAGTGGTGCAAATTTTTTTAGAGCGTTTGGAAGATTATTTGTGAAATTGATCTTATTCTCAGCCTCAACCCAACTCAACAAGCTATCTTTCAATTTACTTTCCGAAATTTCCAGTTTTTGTATAACTTTATCCAACATAATGACGTCCTGAAGTGCATCATGAGCTTTATCAAAGTCTATTTCCAATTCTCTCGCTAAATTCTCTAATTTATTATCACCTGCCTTTCTTTTCCCAGTTTTGTTCTTTATAACAGCCAGTGTATCACTAAATCCAGCAACAACTGGTCGAAAATGTTCTTTTAAATAAACTTTTTCGATTGCATTCATCAGCCTGGGGTAATCAAAGGAACAGTTGTGTGCTGTGAAAATACATTTCCTCTGAAATATGCATATGAAATCATACAATGCAATAAGTGCTTCTAATAGTGTTGAAGTCTCAACTGGCTTGCCTCTGAATTGGAGTTTGCTATCTACAATACGTAAACCATGTACATTACTAGCTTCTTCCGAAATTTTTTGGCTTGGTTTTACATAAACTGAAAAGGTATAATCTTTATATTTCGCTGCAATTTGTAAAATGTCTGAAGTCTTAGAAAATCCTCCCGTTTCCAAATCAAAATATATAATTATTGATTCTAAATTTTCATCTATTGATTTGATAGGTGTCACTTCATATAATGAAGTAAGAAGTCCTATATTACTTTGGTACGTGATTCCTTCAATAGCCTCATTTTTATGTTTCAAAGCAGTTTTACATTTTTTCAAGAGTATTCTTTTCAGTTTAGCAGCACGTGTTGAAGCCTTTTCTTTCCTCTTTAAATACCTTTTATGTACTCTATTGCTGTATTTTAATGCATTTCGTCCAGGAGACAATGATAATTTTTTAGCCACATCTGCCGTGTACAGCTCGCCATTATTTTTTTTGCTTATTGCAGAAGCAACCCTTATATCACCCGCGAATGATTTACCATAAAGCCTACTCTTAGGGGCTTTACTAACTATCATGGCGTTCAAGCTTTCATTAGGGTTACTTGATGCACCAGCAGCAAACTGCTCAGCTTTTCTAGCAAAATTACTAAAAACCTGCTTCAAATCTTCGAAAAAATTTTCATCTCGAAAACCTTCACCAATAACTGAGTGCTTATACGTATCAGGACTTAAATGGTATCCACACCAAGATCCACAGTCATTGTGACGGTTGAAGCAATGAAATGCTATATTTTCAATAGCCTTCGCCATTTCAGTACTATTACCTCTATTTTGTGATACACAATAATTGAAATTTTTTTTCAAATATTGAATAGCAGCAACAGTTAGTTCCTTATATTTTTTTTTATTTTTCAATTCAAATAAAGCCGTAACTACACCTTTCGCAGTGTGATTTTTATCAGATTGCTTCACAACTTCGTGACTCGATGCTTCTCTTACTGCGCATATGGAACTACTATCATTATCAGCTATCATGATGCCTAATTCAAGTTTACATTTTTCAAATATAGGATTATCTTTGGCTAATAAAACTGCAGCCCTCGGCTCCATTGCCTTGGCACTGCCAACAAAATTCAAACGACAGTCATGATCTTCTTTGGGATGGCCCTTATCACACATAACACACTTTCTATTCAATACGACATATCCAATCACTTTCTTAGTGAAAAATCCTATAAGCGCAGCAGTTCCTGATAAGCTGTCATAAGTCCGACCAGTTCCTCTTGTGAACCATCCCATGTCGAATGAAGCAGCCACTCTGACTATCTTATTATCCGAAATATTTTTATTCGTTATATCTTCAGTACTTATCTCAGGGAATATGAATCTGAGATTTAGATCGGGAGGTCTGGAAAATAATAAGGGAATGAGGAAGGAAAAAAAGATCTTGGACATTTTAGTTCACCATTGTGTGCTAATATTTAGTGTATTAATAATTCATAACTAATTCTAATAGAATACATTTTAGAAGTTTAAAAAAAATGTTTAATTATTTGAATGATTACTAACAATAATTGATAATTTCATTTAAATTTTAAAAAAATTCCATGATCATAATCTCATTACACGATTCAAAAAATACAAGCAAAAAAAAAATACATATATATATATATCAACACTGAAAAAACTATTATCAAACTATATAAAATTCATCGTCTATCAATATACAGTATTTTTTTCGCAGACGCAGTACAATCCTCGATTTGATTTGGCTGATGCTTACAATAATTCTTTTAATTTATCTGCATGTTCAATGGTTAATCTCCTTTCTTCGAGTGCAGCAGCAAGGCAAGCCTCGTGAGCACTTTCTTCCATTCCTTTACTGACTTCTTTTTCATGGGTTCTGTATGTATTCCAATGCATTTCTGGTACGTCAAGCGCCGTGAGTACTTTATTGAGATGGCTATAGCCCAAGCCTCCGTTCACTGTTCCTGGTCGATGAAATGATTACATAAACTGTGCACTTCTATGGGCTTGATACATATACGTGAAATAATGTATTTACCAATCGCAATTTTGGTGTTCGAATCAAAATGATAATGACCATTTGAAACTTGATGTTGCTTATCACTGTAGACTCGAGTGAGCTTTTTACACGACCGACACTCTACAGCAAAGATTGAAGCCAGGCCACTCCTTTTTTCATCTTTTATGTCAGTCAATGATAAAATAGATTTACACTGCCAACAAAACATTTGTTCACCAAGAGTCTTTACATGAATTATTCGACGGCCTTGAATACCAGTAGAACTTATAGGGCTAGAAATATTGTGTTCTTGGTCTTCGTCCTCGATTCCAACTTGGGGGTTAGATGGTTTAGGGTTACGTGTACAGAACTTTCCATTTTCAGCTTTCAAACTTATTGCTCCTTGAACTTGTTTCTGTCTCTTATGGTACACTTTCTCGCTAACTCTTTTGCCTTTCCAAAAAAATTTACGTGCATTCGAACTCATTAAAATCTCGTGTTGTAAAAAAAATCCAGGAAAAAATATAAACACGAGAATAAAACGTCATGCAACTCAACAGTTGAACATAACAGGAGCCGCGCTATGCTCAAGAAGGCCATGCTTGCTCCACGACGTAGCCAAATCTAAACACTGCGATAGTCAAAAACTATAAATCACGAGATTGACTAGCGATGTACCGCGGGTACTACCTTAAACGTTGTAGCACACTTTTTCTCGTCGAACATACATAACCCTATAAAAAGTTGTTCGCATGTTTACAACTAAATTATTAATGAAAAATATAGAATTATTAGCTTTTTATGACTTTATCGGCAGCGGTAGGGTATTTTACGATGTCATGTCAAAAATCATGAAGATCCGTTGATATTTGTCGAAGTTAGAGCGAGTTAAGATTAAAAAACGTAGTCCAAACAAGCCTCGCGATTTTTCGGTTTTTATTATTTTTCCCAAAAAATAACGAATCTAGAAAAAAACTGTAAATACAAAAAAGTTGCCTTTGTTTATCCTCTACACGATGGTATTTTTTAAAAATCATTTCGGTGATTTTTGAAAATTGGTCATATTGACGCGCATTTTCTACTGAAAAACGCGAGCCGACCGCTCAGGACCTTTTAGCATCGAGGCCTTCAATTGGGGTTTATTAAGAAAGATAAATAATTACTCAGCAATAATTATACAAGGCAGCTTCATAGAAAACAAATTTCCCTCACCTCTTTCAAAGTCTTCGTAACGTTGAACGATAAAAAGATGAGTGGACTAAAGCTGATGGCAATCCATGCTGTTGCATGGATATCAGAATATATATCCGATTCATGAACTGAGAGAACGATAGGGATAACGAAATAATAAATTCCAGTAACAAACGCAACGGAGGAACAGGTAACGCTCGATAATATCGGGATGGAGAAGAAATCCTCTACGTATTCAGAAACCTCAGAGAGCATGATACGAATATTGCGAAGTTTTTTTAGGGTAGCTAGCTGATTGCAGTCAGTTCGTGGGCTCAAAACTGATGAATTATTGTCATGCAGTACCGGGGTATGAAATGAATAGTTTGGAAACTCTTCGAAGTTCGATAAAATCTTGTTCAGGCTTTCAAGTTCCACGGTTATGAATGCGAGTACAATCGAATATTCCACAGTCAACCAGTAAATCACAAATATCGGTATATTCGAAGAAAGCGTATGCAGAAACGACATCCTGTACCACGTTTGCGTGGCCCATAAAGTGACCCATAGAAGAGCGTCAAAAATCATATGCACGGTGAGAAATATCAGCGATATCCTTCGGCTAGATGGGTGATGTGTCATGCTGGAAAGCAGAGAATGGGCTTCCAAAAGTCTGTTCATTATGGAAATTGCTTTCCTTCGCCTGAGAGTCTCGACGGCAATGATAACGCAGCTTACCAAAAGGCTGCCAATGGCTTGAATCATAAAGATGGCCTGGGTCATGGAAGATTTATACTGATACGTCATAGAGGGTAGACGTTGAATTGCAACGGCACCCATTACTAAAATCAGAATTGAAAGTGAGATATTATAAGCCAGTTCCATTCTTGAGGACAGAAAAACACTGGTGTCACATGTGTTGCGAGGGTTTCGCGACGAATTTTCGATTTGATGGAAAGTAAATGGAGCTAGTCCAATAATCTTGAACCAACGAATGATAATTGCAACGATTCTAGTAAACTGTTCGTTGGATTGGGTAGAAAGGACTTTCATAATAATTGCTACGCGGATTGATATATTGATTGAATAAACAATGAATGTAATGAAGATTATTAATAACGGTTATATTGTTTCACTGTCGATGGTTATAGTAGGTAATAAACTGTTACAGAATTCGTAAAGAGCGTCGATTATATTCCACGAATTCCGTCGAACTGAACTACGGAATTTTTTTTTTTCACACTACGTTAAGGGCGTCAGACTTATTTCCGTTGAATATCTAATCGATATGGTCGATCGTTCTCATATTATTATATTTTTCTAGTCGCAGTAAAGCCACTATACAGGTTTACAGTAGACCACAATGTTTCAGGATCGGAAATTCATTACTAAATGGCAGATGGTAAATATTTGAATAAGGTTATCAAACTGTCTTTCTGTCTGCGAAAAATAATCAAATAAATGAAAATGAAGTGTTGGTTTATCTTCGTCCTTGTATATAGTAATATAATGATGTCAAAATTCGTGGTGAAGAGGTGATCTCAAAGTCCACTTGAACACGCAGATACATTTATTATGAATCTCGCTATCCGAGGTCTCAAAAGATCGGTACTATCCTAAACCTGGGAGCAGGACGTTTTGGCGCCGGTACGTTTTGGCCAAAAACTGACCCGGTTCACGTGGAATACCCCATAAATACATGCTAATACATACTGCAGTAGAATCCACACATGCGAAAAACCCAAACGGTAGCTGTGGCTCTCGAAAGGTTAGAATAGGTTGGGCCACCCCCTGACCCCCCCCCACACACACACACGCGAAATACTCATACGGTGGTTGTGGCTTTCAAAAGGCTAGAATAGGTTAGGCCACCCCACTGATCTCACACACACACACACACACATGCGAAAAACCCAGCCGGTGGCTGTGTCTCGTCGAAACATCCGGCGTCAAAACGTCCGGCGCCAAAACGTCCTTGCGCCAAAACGGCCGGCGCCAAAACGGTGGCGCCAAACCGTCACGTACCCCCTAAACCTAGCTTCGAGAGGTCTACCTGTACAATACAAGCTACATCCCTGTCGACGTGGACAGTGTCTACCGAGTATCGACGATTTGGCCCAAAAAGTTCAGTTGGAACGCTGAAGCAACAAAGTACGGGCATCTTTGTCTGAATTCATCAAAACGGTCTTGGGTGCATGGCGCTGTCCGAGGGGGTCCCATGATGGGGTCACTGAATTATCGAGGATGAAGAATTATTTCGAGAATCTAAGTGTTTCTTGATTGGAATTGTTTTGGGTGAAATAGTGAAGGTTATAGCCATAAATGATTCTGAAGTTCTAATGGAATGTTAATACAACATCTTCGTTATAGTTGGCACAAGAATATACACACTGTTATAGCAAACATGGCTGCCGCGTGAGACGAGTGACATAAAATTATACCAACGTAAAGATTTGTTGTACTTGCCGTGTAGTACTGAGCATTATTTGACTCACAACAATATTACAGTAGAAATAGTTGAATCATCTGTCCTTAAGTCGTAAAGCAATCTACAAGCGGAGAATTTTGAGGGCGAAACTGTCCAGTCAATAGTTAGCGCCACTGTTGGCTCGTTGACTCAAACCAATTGAAGCTGTCAGGACCGATCGCCAAATACAAAATATCTGAGCACCCGTAAAACGTGCAAACCCCGCGATCGTTAGAGAAAGTTACATAATAGAAAATTGAGGGCAGGTAGTCGTTAAGTGTCAAATAATAGTATATTATGTACCAAGGAGGCAAAGAAGGTCTTTTAACGCCGAGCGTAAATTTGCAATACGAGTCGTAGACGAGTCGAAGACGAAATAGTATATTGTGTACCAAGGGCGTAAAGTGGGCTTTTTTAGACTGAGTGTGGAGTTTGCAGTACTAGTCGGAGGCGAGGGAGCACGAGTCGAAGACGAGTGCATCCGCGAGCCGAAGACGAGTACTGCAACCACACGAGGTCAAAAAGCCCACTTAGCCCTTGGTACACACCATATTTTTTGTAACGCATGTATTGATTTCTGCGTTTTTTGTGCTTATAAGCGGCATATATATATATATATATATATATATATATATATATATATATATATATATATATATATCTACATATATATATATATATATATATATATTATTGAAGAAGCGGGCAATAAAGAATCCTTTATTGCCCGCTTATTGAAGAAGCGGGCAATAAAGAATTCTTTATTGCCCGCTTATTGAAGAAGCGGGCAATAATGGATTCTTTATTGCCCGCTCTTTTCAAGTGGTCAATAAACGGCTACTTTAGGCCCTATTTTTAGGTCAAAAAAACGCAGAAATCATGCATGTGTTACAAAAAATAAGAAAAATACGTGTAAACAAAAACGCACAGCGAGAAATTCGCTATCAGAAATATAAGTCAATGGAGCAGCATGGACAGAGCTGAAATCCTTCGAGAAGCACGCGCACGATGAGATTGTATCAATAGAGGCAGAAGAATACGTGAAAACAAAAACACACAGCGAGAAGTTCGCTATCAGAAATATCCTCAGGCGTGATCATGCAACTGCCTTTCAGAATAGTACTCTTCAGAGGCATCGCTTATATTTCAAACGTGAAGTGATTTTATTGATGCCCAAGATGAGTGAGGGCTACATATCTCAATACGCTCAATTTATTAAGGTAGTATTGCAATATAAGATAGTACCCGCGGTACGGAGCTAGTCAATCTCATGAACTCTGGTTTTTGAATAGCGCCGTGTTTAGATGTGACAACCTTCCTGATGTTGCCACATCATCTGAAACATGGCTAGTGCTCCGTGAAAAACGTCAATTTTTTATATACATTTACTTATAACTCCGCTCATAGCTACTGAACCGCTGTTCTCTAGCGCGCAAAATATTTTTTAGCTTCTGAAGTCACATGGTGCAAATTATTGTCATGATTTGAACGGTAGTTCTTGTGCCATCTTACGAAAAGCGTGTTTTTTCATAAGATTCCGTGTCAAGCGCTTGAGAAAAAACATGTTCCGTAACTTTTTTCAAGGTTACCCGTGGTCCGCAAAAATTTTGCTAGGTCATTTTTGCACCAAAATTCACCTGGATGCCGAATCTTGTAGGAACCTAAACGGTAATCCTCAGACCGAGGGTACTGCCGTAAATAATCGGAGTTCTCTTTGAATATTGTTAACTATGCCAGTTAGCCTTGCCTCCTGTGAACACTGCAGCTTCCGCAAGTTGAAGCTTTCTGAATATTGTACTGAATACTGTACCGGAAGAGATTGGCTAATAAATCTAGACATTTCATCTATTGATGAGACAATTATTGCTTATCCGATTGATGGATGGACGAAGGTCTGAAAAGTTCGGTTTGAACATGAATTACAGTTGAGGTGATACTTTTTTTTATGCACGATGGGAGCGCTGATCTAAACTAGTTTCCCCCAGTGCAATATCCTCTAGCTACGGTACTATTAAGTGACGAAGAATGATGAATATAACTGATCAGCTGTTACAGTTTTGAGAGTACATATTTCATTCATTAAAGTTTCCATGCAGACTTGGGCGTACGCTTGACCCTCATAGAGGAGAGTGGGGTAATTATGAACACCTAAGGGAGAATTCGTATAGAAGTAAATATATATAGGCTCAAATCATTTTTTTTTTTTTGATAATCATTCTTTGATTATTATTTTACATGAACATCATAATAGTACATTACAATACAAGCCCGGTAAAACTTTTTCTGACGAGTGTGAGGCTGCAGCACGAGCCGAAGGCGAGTTCTGCAATCACACTCGTCAGAAAAAGTTTTACCGGGCTCGTATTGTACAAAATTTTACTTCTGGAGGTGTGAAAATGGGGGTTTTAGCCACGCAAAGCGAGTCTTTATCTTTAACTTTATCATCATAGGTCATCAAAACTAATAATTTATTGCGGGTTTTTCGAAGAAGTATTGTGAATGGAAAAGCTCGATAATTACATTTTACGAACAATAATTGATTTACAATGAAAAAATAGGTTCATATTCCTATTTGAATATTTAGTTAAAATATAGTTTTTGGAAAAACTGTATCAAATTTGATTATTTGAAAGACTGCAATGAACTATATATTTATATATTCTAACATATTCAACTACGTAAAATCGAAATATCAGCTGAAATACACGGAATAGTAGTTTTTGTAACACATGCATGATTTCTCCGTTTTTTTTACCTAAAAATAGGGTCAAAAGTAGCCGTTTATTGACCGCTTAAAAAGAGCGGGCAATAATGGATTCATTATATATATATATATATATATATATATGCCGCTTATAAGCACAAAAAAAAATGGGGGTTTTAGCCACGCAAAGTGAGTCTTTATCTTTAACTTTATCATCATAGGTCATCAAAACTAATAATTTATTGCGGGTTTTTCGAAGAAGTATTGTGAATGGAAAAGCTCGATAATTACATTTTACGAACAATAATTGATTTACAATGAAAAAATAGGTTCATATTCCTATTTGAATATTTAGTTAAAATATAGTTTTTGGAAAAACTGTATCAAATTTGATTATTTGAAAGACTGCAATGAACTATATATTTATATATTCTAACATATTCAACTACGTAAAATCGAAATATCAGCTGAAATACACGGAATAGTAGTTTTTGTAACACATGCATGATTTCTCCGTTTTTTTTACCTAAAAATAGGGTCAAAAGTAGCCGTTTATTGACCGCTTAAAAAGAGCGGGCAATAATGGATTCATTATATATATATATATATATATATATATATATATATATGCCGCTTATAAGCACAAAAAACGCAGAAATCAATACATGCGTTACAAAAAATATGGTGTGTACCAAGGGCTAAGTGGGCTTTTTGACCTCGTGTGGTTGCAGTACTCGTCTTCGACTCGTGCTCCCTCGCCTCCGACTAGTACTGCAAACTCCACACTCGGTCTAAAAAAGCCCACTTTACGCCCTTGCTACACAATAGTACTATTTTATATCTTTCTATACTATTGTGTTGATTTTATATTTTGTGATGGTGATATATTCTATAGTAATTATAATTATAATATTCAAAAGGTACTTAAAAATAATTTTTTTAAACTTGTGTTGTTGTTTTCACCTGTGTCAATAAGACCTAACCTAAAAACAGTAAACAGTACGGAATGCGCATGCGCGTGAAAAAAAACCAACGGGATACGACACTGTAACATCGTAATATATAAACGTATATACTATCTGGCATGTAACTGGTCACTATCTGCATGGTACTCAGTGCCATCTGACGCTGTATAATCTCAGTTGTTACTGAGCGACATCTAAGATAGTACTGAGTGTATGCTGAAATTTTTCTTCACTTCAGATAGCATTGAGTACTATTCGGCTTGGTATCCAGTTCTAGATTTTTCTTTTCGTGTAGAAGGTTCCTATTTTATTATTTCTATTTTCCATTCAAATAACACGCAAAAACAATCGAAAATTTTTTGAATTTTTTTTTCTCGTAAGCGGCCTGATTCATAAACTATCTAAATACACATTCTTAGAGGAAATTTCACGCTCTATAAATAAGTACTGAGATAGAATTTTCCTAACTCCAACCAATTAAGACATATTCGCCTAGAAACATCATTCGCCTATAGTTATCTTGAACATCAAGGGGGTTCTTCCACGAACCGAAATTTCAATTTTACGTGGAGGTTTGACGGAATTGAGACGTTTGGCGACACCGCGACACGTCAGTTCATAGATTGCATCAGAGATCTCCGTCCGAATAAAACATCATTATGTCATTGGGGCATTATGGCTTTGTTTAAAATTAAAAACATGTAAATATAATCATTTTTAATGGGGCCCAACTAAAGCACCAATGAAATTCTGCCCTGTGTGGAAAAACCACCTTAATCGTCCAGAGTTAGGGAAATTCTATCTCAGCACTTTTTTTTTAAAGAGCGTGAAATTTCCTATAAAGATCTGTATTTAAATAGTTTATGAATAAAGCCGCTTAAGAGAAATTTTTTTTTTTTTTTTAATTCCTGATCTTCTTTACATGTTATTCAAATAAAAAATAGAAAAAAGAAAATGGGAACCTCTAAATATCAATATCTCATAAGCTATTATTTGGCTGAAATATTCTATTTGAGATGCTCCATCGAGATTTTGATGCGCGTTTAAGAAAAAAAAAAAGATTTATCTATTGGAACACCCTAATGGGGCCCCCTATCGTGCGGGGCCCGGTACAGCTGTACCCGTAGTCCCCCCTTGTCGCCGGGCCTGGCCGCTGATTGGATGTTGAATGAAAATTAATTCATATGCATTAAAAACGAGAGTAAAGCCATACGCCACAGATTGAAAAACAAAGATATTGATCGAGCAGAGAATGCTGCATCGACCAATCAAGCGATAGTATACTGTGCTAGAAGTTAAAACTTAATTGAAAATTGATGAAAATTCAATTTTTGCGTCCAACCCAAATAGATTTGCATCAAACTATAGGAGTACCTATGACAGGTTTTTCGGGGTATTCACAAATAATGGTAAAAAAATTTGACAAAAATAAGAATAATCAGACGAACATTCAAAACGTTGATTTGCTCAATGTTATCAATGGTAATAAAGGTTATCCCTGACAGAGCTCGACTTCCAGTCTTTTTATTTTTAATTTCATTACTTATTGCTGATATCTCGGATCCGTCTAGTCATAAGTAGTTTGCGGCAGAAGATCAAATATCTTGTGTTACTCTGGGCTCAAAACAGATCAACTAAAAATCACTTCATCACTTAAGGACGTTCCCAAGGAGCAGTGGTGCTCAACCTGCAGAAGATCTAACTATGTGAACTAACATATACACAATGAAACAATAGTTGATGCGCAGTGCACTCTTTCGCCCTGTCCCACATGCGAAGAAATGAAAAAAATAATATAACTTCCCGCGTAGTGCAACGTTATTGAATCGCGATCTTCTAGTCACTGGATTACGTGAGGAAAGTCGAAAACAATCAAAAGTACTTCACTTTCAACATATTTCATAAAAAAACGAATACCGCTTGCTATAATTTTCTTTTCATAACATCTGCTCTGAAACGTCAGCTTTCAACCGTTTAGCGAATCGAAACAAGCTAATTTCATGCGAATGCCGCGAAAATCTGTGACGTATGCTTCAATCGCGATTTCAATGTATTAGCGGTCTGAAAGCAGCATTGCTTTCGTCCCATGGGAAGAAAGCAACTGCTTCCGTCCCTTGCAGTTGCTTTCTTCCCATGGGAAGGAAGCAATTTGAAACCTGAAGTTTTTTGCAGATGTTATGAAAAACATAGTGTGTGACACGGGATGAAACATGAATGCAGGCACGGGTGATGTCAGTCCTCGCCTTCGGCTTCGGACTGACAACTTCACCCTGGCCTGCATTCACACTGTTTCATCCCTTGTTACACAATATACTATTACACGACAATATTTGTTATATTTCCAATTGATCATTCCAAGTTTTTCAAAAAAGTCGTAAGAAAATTACCATTGTTATATCACGAAACATCCGTTTCAACCTAGGCCGGTATAGGGTTCGTATGTTAAAAATGTAAATTTTAATAATCAAATTCTCAAAATTTAGTGCCGCAAGGAGTATTGAAACTTTTTCTACGTATGAAGAACATTAATAAGTATACATATTTAAATTTTCAAGATGATCGTAAGAAAAGTGATTTTCCTTGGGAACGTCCTTAATATTATGTAACTTTTATAACTACGGCTGTGAGGTGGTAAAACGATACAAGTGACGATGTCGAAAACATGAGTCAGGCCAATTTTCGGAGTTAGTGAGTCTTCATATTGATAAATACTATAACAATACTGGTTACGAAGTTTTTCAGATATCGTCGGTGATAGTGCAATACCGCGTATATATTAGGGTGGTTGTTAGAAAGAAAATTTCCGGGCCGCCCCCCAAATCGACTCGAAATAAATCAAAACTTGTCCTGTAATTATTCCTCGCTTCTTTCTCGCGTCTGTGAGTTCGTGAATACAGCTATCTCTTTTTTTTCAGAATAAAAACTCCCATTTTGATATTTCTGACTATAAAATCTCAAAAATATATAATGACTACCCACATGGAAATAAAATATATGTGAAAATATATTTCTCGATATACCAAACATCTATTTAATAGTACTTTTCGATACTAGTGCGAAAGTGTTGATTCTCGGACGAGTGTGAAGTTTTTCGCCCGAGCGAAGCGAGGGTGACAATCACACGAGTCGAGAATCATCTTTCGCACGTGTATCGAACTTTATTTTTCAACACAGCGCGCGTTAAGTTGAATTTTATGCACGCGAAGCGTGCGCAAAATCGAACTTTGCGCACGCTGTGTGGAAATAGTAGATTACGTAACTAGTGCGCAAAATAGGTGAATCCCGCACGAGTCGGATTTGTCGCCCGAGCGTAGCGAGGGCGACAAAAGAGACGAGTGCGGGAGACACCTATGCGCACTAGTTACGTATACTATTTTTCCTAACTAAGTGTGCAAATTCGACAACATTGGTATCTTGTATGAAATAATCAATTTTCAAGTATATACAAATTATTGTATATAGGATGGATGAAGTGTCCGCTTTAAAGAATTGGTAACGATACCGGTCGTGTTTATTTACGTTTACCAGCTCTATCTCCCCGCACCTTGAATTCTCTCTCTTTCATTCAACGTTACAATATACAAAGAAAAGGTGTTGCGTTTCAATCATATTTATTTTGCGCACTAGTGCGGGAAAGTACTATTTTGCACACTCATTTGCGTGCGCAAAATCGAATTTTGCACACTTAGTTAGGAAAAATATATTTCAGATACATATTATATATCGCAGATACATGTATGATGTATGCAATATATATGGGAGATACATTATGAATATATTTGTGATATGTAACTTTTCGTCAAAAAAATATATCTCGAGATATATTTTGACTATATTTTGACCATATTTTAAATATATTGAAATTATATCTTAACTATAATTAAAATATATTTCGACTATATTTTGACTATATTTTGATTATATTTAAAATATATCTTAACTATAATACACATTAAATAATACTTTCAATAATTTTTTAATAATATTTTTAATTATTTCTAATAATAATAATTTGAATACAGATAATCGAATAAAATAAGTCTAATATACTAAAAAGTATTGTAACAAATAAATTGAGGGTAAAGTAAAAGGGTTTATTAATAGATCCTCCGGGTTTTTCATCGACCGGCCAGCCTCCTGGAGGTTCCTTTTTCGCCGTGTGCCACTCGATTACATAACTCAGAGAATGGTTGATGTTATCGGAAAAAAAATTGTCAACGTCAAAACCCTTAATTCATTCGACTGGAACACTTGGTGTGTATGTAGCTGCATCGTCGCCACCAATCCATTGCACAAGTGCAAATAATTTCTTAGACATTATGTATAATTCAAATTACATGTTACAAATTTAACCCCTTTTCAATATAACAATCAACAAAGATGTATGACATTAAAAAAATTGAATAACCCTCTTAAAAAATTGAAGAATTGTTTAAAAAATGAAGTTGGCCCCACTTCTGTCTCTTTTCTTTTCAATGAATCTAATTTATACCCTGAATGTGTTTGTAAATATAGGTTGACATAATATATTTCAACTATAGTTAAGATATATTTTAAATATAGTCAAAATATATCTTAACCATACTTAACCCAATATATTGTCAATAAATTTAATTTATACCCTGAATGTGTCTGTAAATATATTTTGACGTATATGCAAGAATATATGCGGAATATGTAACTTTTGGAACAAAATATATTTTATATATGTTTTATATATTTTTCGACATATTTTGAATATATTTTATTTCCATGTGGGTAGAGTGTCTAACAAAAATCGACATTCTTTTTTCACTCCTACCACTTCAAACCATCGTTGTTGATACAAAAAAAATCCTCCCACAAAAGAAGCTCTACATCTCAAATCTATACTCCGTTCACGGAGAGACGATCCAGCCGTCGCGCAGCTTCGAACGGCCTGAGAGTCGGGTGGGGGTAGTGGGGCTCGCAACTCAGCGCCGTATCTAAATATCATACGTTTTGTCCCTCCGGCACTGTGGCGCTTCGCCACAGTTAGTATTCGAATGTTCGAAATTGACTCGGGGCCCCTTTGTCGGCTGTAGCCGGGTCTGCTCAGCTCTACGACCCGCTTGGCGACATGGAGAGGGTAAAATGGGCGGAGCGTTAGGCGGGATCTGACCGAACCGGACGAGTTCTGTTTCGATCTCTGGATCGTCTCTCCGTGAACGGAGTATAAAGCCTGGCGCACAAAGTTATCCGTAGTACGGAGTCGATGCATCGTCGCGCGTGTGATTGGCTGGCGCTATGTGTGCGACACGCTTCGCTTTGTACGTGTTACTACGTACGTACTACGGATAGGTTTGTGCGCCAGGCTTAAGTAGTGGCGTAGGCTATTTCTCTGTGTTCATTCGACTTTTTCGCAGATTGCACTTTTATTCATATTCAACTCTTTTATAAAAATCACTCGGAAGGGTTTGTCGGTCTGCTCAGTCCGGATCCAAAGTCAGAGAAGAAAAAGTTAAGGATGTTCTGGCGTTAGTGTTCTAACGTTAGGAATACGATGAAAATTCGACAGATTATTCATTTTTTCTATTCAAATACGTGTGTCAAGTTTGCAGTTGATCGACTTACCGGTTCAATAGTTATTCAATATTCAAGATTCATCAATTTTGCATGGATTCTTATGGAAAAGCAGCACATTTTTGCATTACTGAACGGAATTAATCAGAAGCAACGATGAGATTGTTTTCGAATTTTTTGTGTGTGTAGATCCAATTCTTAACAATATTTGTAAAACAAAAGTTTCCGGTGTTCCTAACTCGTTCTCGAGTTATTTATAAAAAATCATTCGAAAATGTCAAAAACGGGCTGTCATTCTCGTTACAAGTGAAAATATGACGTCAATGATGAATAATTATATATCTTATTCATTTTCAATCATTATTTGATGATTGTTATACATCAAATATGTTTCATGTGAACAACGATTTTTTATTTTTTATAGTTAGGTTCGGGTCAAATTCATGTCCAAGAGTTGAAAAACATGTTTATTAACAATATTTCAGCCAGCTTCACAACATACGAGTGCATACTTCACCTCCGTAAATCAGAGAAATTCATCTATTTCGAATTTCACTAACTTTTTTCTGGGACTGTATAGCCAGAACATCCTTAAAATAGGGGGCCCATTATACGGAGAGATTCTGAGTATACTTGAAACCCCTACGGTGGGCAATCCGGTTTTTGCCGAAACTGTCAACGCTGTCGTACGATCGAATTGTCTATCGTAAGCGTTTGAAGTTTACTCAGAATCTCTCTGTATAGTGGAGCAACACTATGAAAAATAGCCTGATTTTATTGTGATATATAATGTAGGTATAATATCTTTGTTTTACTTTGTTCGGGATGAAAGAAAAAAATTTCTTTCCACCTCCCGAGTCGAAATTTAGCGCCTACTTTCAACCTACGTAGGAGCTCCTACGTAGGGGTTAAAGATAGTAGAGTAGGTTCTATTTCAATGCAATAGTAGACCCTACTTTGACGTTAAAAGTGTCCGAAATTTCCCGATGTGCCAAGTTTAGGCTCAAAGTAGGGTCTGTTTAAAACCTCCTTTAACTTCCCTCAGTAGAAATATTTTAACCAGGCGCTTCGAGCGCCAGGTTAGCTAAACTCATAATCGGGCCGCCCTCATATCGGAGTCCCTGATTCATTTCCATGAAATTAAAAGGTAATAATAGTAAAAGAAAAAAACAATACCAAATGTGACATATTTTGTCGTCGGTTGATCCAGCCTACGCGTCCTATCGATGAAATTGCATTATACACCTACTGAAAAAACCGCCGCATTTTTCGTCCCCGCCGGGACTTGAACCCACGTCCGCTCGGTTACTAGTCGCACGCCCTAACCACTACGCTAAGCTACCTTATAACATATGACCCAACACTCTGCTACTTGTTCAGGGCCTATCGAAGTGTCAGGTTATTACTTGAACTATTTCAATATCATCAAAATTTTGCATTTGCTGGACTAGATTGAAGTCCTTGCATATATTATTACGATTAATTACTAAATATTATATCATGCATTTTTCGTTTAAGCTGTCATATGTTTATCCGAATGAAATATGATATTTTGTTATAAAAAAAATGTTCCAAGAGGTCTACTAAAAGTTTCATGTTTATTTCGACACTTTTTTCAGATAATACAACATAAATTTACTCAAAGTGGCGAATTCTTCTATAGTATGAACTAAGAACAGTGTTGAAATGACCGTGAAAATTTTAGTGGATCCCATGGAACATTTTTTTTCTCTAACAGTGTATACCTATATATTTTACAAATCCGGTAAACCGATTGAGATCTATTATTGTGGAATCCACAACTGGTCCTGATATGGGCCTTTGCGTTGTCAAGGCCTTACCGAACAAATTTCTACACGGGTTTCCTCATCGCATTTCGAATAGCTCGAGATTTTTTCATTCGCAACCGCCCAAATTCGGTCTTCGCTTACTTACGCCGACGATCCATGTCACTTTTGAAAACATACGCGTGCCAGACAATCCGAGTTTGATCAACAGGTCTGAAAATTCACGTTTCCGTTGAAAATAGTTAGTGCAGTTATAAATTCATAGGTTAGGAATCGTACGATTTATTGTGAACACTTGAATGGCGCCGTATTCAATGTAGGGTTGAAATTAACATTTGTAGGAGTTCGAGGTTCAATGTAGAATTTTTAGGAGTTCGAGGGTCAATGTAGGATCTCTAGGTTCAGTTTCCTCCAAACCCGAGTCGAAATCTGAGTCCTCATTTAAGCCTCGAGATTCTCGCGAGGTCTTTGAGACTCAAATGAGGCTTAAGATTTCTTTCAGGTATAGGGAAAGCCTGCGTAAATTGGGTATCATTAGGACCTCAAGAGTGCGCTTACGGGCCGATTCCGACTGTCGAGGTCTTAATGATAACCAATATTAGGACTCATTAGGTCCTCCAGAACCTCAATTTCGATTCCTAGCTTGGACCTCAGTTAGTCCTCGAAGTTCTCTTCGAGACCTCAGTAAGTCCTCGAGGTTGTCTTCAAGACCTCAGTAAGTCCTCGAGGTTCTCTTCAAGACCTCAGTAAGTCCTCGAGGTTCTCTTCGAGACCTCAGTAAGTCCTCGAGGTTCTCTTCCAGACCTCAGTAAGTCCTCGAGGTTCTCTTCAAGACCTCAGTAAGTCCTCGAGGTTCTCTTCAAGACCTCAGTAAGTCCTCGAGGTTCTCTTCAAGACCTCAGTAAGTCCTCGAGGTTCTCTTCAAGACCTCAGTAAGTCCTCGAGGTTCTCTTCGAGACCTCAGTAAGTCCTCGAGGTTCTCTTCAAGACCTCAGTAAGTCCTCGAGGTTCTCTTCCAGACCTCAGTAAGTCCTCGAGGTTCTCTTCAAGACCTCAGTAAGTCCTCGAGGTTCTCTTCAAGACCTCAGTAAGTCCTCGAGGTTCTCTTCAAGACCTCAGTAAGTCCTCGACGTTCTCTTCAAGACCTCAGTAAGTCCTCGAGGTTCGCTTCGAGACCTCAGTAAGTCCTCGAGGTTCTCTTCGAGACTTCAGTTAGTCCTCGAGCCCGCGTGGTAGGACGCCGGAGTCTCTCTATGTGTCTGGGTGTAGTACTTTACTCGCGAGAACAAAATTGCGGCTATTCTGCGGGTGAGTCGAAGCTCGGCGCCACGTTGTGGCGCCGAGAGTAAGTACTGTGAGTATCTCGAGGTGCAATGTCGAGCTAAAAATTTAGAGAACTTCGAGGCCCTACTGAATTCGAGGTTCTTGAGGTTCAATTACAATCCAAAAAATTAGAGAACTTGGAGGCTCTATCGAGTCCAACTGGTCTGTGAGGACCTAAGAGACGTAAATGAGGTCTAAATTCGTGTCGGCAAATCTGAACAACAACGAAAAGGAGAATCTGGAGGCTTAAATGAGGTTTAAAATTTAGAGAACTTCGAGGCCCTACTGAATTCGAGGTTCTTGAGGTTCAATTACAATCCAAAAAATTAGAGAACTTGGAGGCTCTATCGAGTCCAACTGGTCTATGAGGACCTAAGAGACGTAAATGAGGTCTAAATTCGTGTCGGCAAATCTGAACATCAAAGAAATGGAGGGTCTGGAGGCTTAAATGAGGACTCAGATTTCGACTCGGGAAGTAGGTTTAAATAAACCTTGGTAGGGTCAGATGTAGGCGCTAAATTTCGACTCGGGCTATCGCTCATGCAAACGTAACAGATTTTTTTCCGACTGTTTATTTATCATTGACTATTCATTTTGAAACAAAATATCAGTATCCCATAATCAGACTATAATTAGTCCAGTCAATAGGTGAATCAATCTACTAACGTAATTTAGCTGATAGTGCGATTTGTTAAAGGGGTGTATTCTGACCCTGGTAAAAATTCCCACATGGGAACCTACACAGGACCAACATAGGTAGGGGAGACCGGGGCTAAAAGTTACCGGGGTAAGTTGTTCAAATCAAAATAACTCTTAAACGAATAGAGATAAAAATATGGTCCAAGTGCGTCGTGAATCAGTAAGCAACAGCGCACCTACGGCAACCATATTAGTAAGACCATTGGTCTTGAATGACGTTGCTCGTGAGCACGTGTATTTCTAATACAGTTGAGTAAATATTTTTGTTTTGGTTATTTTTGGTCTATTTAATTCATTTTCATAACACGCGCACCGAAAGTGGGGTTTTTTTGTCCTCATTTGAGAGCGGAAAATAAGTCTTTTTGAGTCAGGATCCAATTCGTTAGTTTTTCAGGTCCTAGGACAAAAATGCTGGTCAAAAATGAAAATATTTGTCCTCCAGTTCCGAACGTTGCCACCATGCGGTGACGTCGATTTTGGTCGATCGGCTATCCAGTTAGAATATATATTAGTGGGTTACCTGAATCCTGACTCAAAGACTGATTTTCCGCTCTAAATGAGGACAAACCCCACTTTCTGTGCGCTTGTTATGAAAAGTATGGTATGCAGCATGGACAGATTGACAGTAATTTTTGACGCGGATGAAGTTGGCTGCACTCGACTGTGGCTCGGGCTTCGCCCTCGCCTTCGTCTCGTTCAGCCAACTTCACCCTAGTCAAAAATCACTGTCGTTCGGTCCTTGCAGCATAATATACTATTTGATAAATAGCCTTTAGATTTTTATGTGGTATATAAAGATACATCTAGTTTTCATATACCGACGTATAAATTAAGTTTATTTCATCAACCGAGCCTAAAATTTACGTTTATATGAGAAAATGCCATTTGGGGTTAGTTGTTACTCTTTTTTGGGGCATGTTGTTACTTTGCAACAACTTACCCTATCGCGTGGTCATCAACGAAAAATATTGTTTTTTTTTTAATTTTTTATTACAGAATGCGAACTTATAATAGAACAGCAAGTCGGGGAACTATATCTCAAGGCCTCATGCAAAAAGCCCCAGATGAAGCGAGGAAAATGGCGAAAAATTAACAACTATTGCTAAAAAGTAAAACTTTGGAAATTTGTAATTCATCTTTTTTCTACTTGAAGGGTCACACGAATCGCCTTGGAATTGTTAACGAAATTACCATAAAGAGGCACAAAAAAAAGTGATCAAATTGTCAGCTTGCCTATTTTTTCGATGACTTCCGGCCAAAAACCGATGCGTGTCACGTGGAACACCCCATATATAACTCAAATGACATATTATAAATGATACATCTTTTATGATAATAATTGATCTTAATATATTATATTATTTCTAACAATGATTGATCTCAATATATATTATTTTAAACAATAATTGATCTCAAAGTATTACTTGGAATTATTGGGATAACAAACAATAAAAAAAACTATATATTTATGTTCACCGTTCAATTTGAGTTTAATTTATGCACGACAAATAATTGAAAACTCTTCGAATATTGTTAATTCGTTCTTAAATACATAAATTTAATCTAAAATAATTGTTTTTTTTATGAAATATACCCACAATAAATCTTGTAACAACTTGCCCTAGCTCATGCACAACTAGCCCCGAACCGGGGCAAATTGTTACTTTACGTTTTGTTGCAAAAAAAAAAAAAAAATCATATCAAAAAAACTTATGCAAATATATTCCAAAACGGTTAGGCATACTAAAGTAGAATATATTTGCCAAATTGTAGAACAATAATATTTATATTTGACGAATTTTTTCCAATCAATTTTTCAAGTTATTCAAAAAAGTGTAACTTTTAGCCCCGGTCTCCCCTACCATACGTATCGTAATATGGAACAGGTGCCTATAGGAGTACAACTTATAGGAGTACTCTCTAAATTTGAATCACTGAATAGTCACTGGTTTCCAGTTATAAGTCGGATCAGTGACCGACTTATAACTGGAAACCAGTGAATATTCACTGATTGTCAGTAGTTTTCACTGATTCAAATTTAGAGAGTACATAGGACCTACGTCGGTATAGTGCACTAGGGCCCATCCGGGTTGAGACCTATATGGGTGTGTATGTACAGGAGGAAAACCTATATAGGACATGTATGTCCCCTATGCACGCCTATATACATATGGGTTCCATACGTATACGGGTATGGGTCCTACATAGGTCCTTCACCTGTACGGTACACGGATAGACTTTTCCTAGTAATATTTCTTAAAATTCTTACCAGAATTTACTATTTTCGATGCGATTTCGGGATATATCGGCATTTTAGCACTTATTACTAGTTTGCCTAGTAAACCTGTAAGTTACTATCATCATTGGAATATAACCCAAGATATTTGTACAAACTCTTTTACAAATGAGAAAGTTCACTAGCTAGGATGGTAATAAGTATAGCGAATCTTATACTTATACCTAAAACGAGCAGTACCTCTTCCAAGTCAGTATGGTAAAGTAGTGATCGTGGCGCAATGGAACTTACCATACTGACTTGGAAATTTTACCAGTCATTTCAGGAAAAATTCCATGTCAAAAATTAAAAAGCTGGAAGGAGGTGATAGGCGGTTCGGCAGTTCCCGGATCTTACATTGCGTAGCTTCATTGTTGTTGGTCATTGTTGTTCAGAGTTTGTTACATGTGTGTGTTCGTCCGCACTCTAGGGGCTGGCGCAATCTATAGTCGTCGTCTTAAACTTCTAGAATAACTTCACCTACTCAACATAACCTCAACTCAACGCTCGCAATTCCGGACGCATCGCAGATACATGTTATAGTGTGGTTTCTAGCTTTCCTTATATACAAACGGATATAACCATCTGGCACAAGTGAGAGAAATATTCTGATATCTCGCCATCTATCGACGACGTGAGACCCGCCGAACTTGTTCGTCAATTCGCGGCGACGAAATTTACCATACTCGCTGGTAATCATTCTAACGTGTGTAGCAAAACGTCTTATTTGACTAGTCTATTATCCAATCCCTCTAGAAATACCTACTAATATATAATTTTTTCTATCCGCTTATTACTTGTTACTATCACAGAATATCAGAATGCATTATCCAAATAATAGATTTTCCCGGTACTGTAAGAAATATTGCGAAATCAGCAGATATATCCCAGTTTTACTCGCAGTTATTGGAATCTTTACCAGGAAAAGTTTCTCAGTGTATATTCCCATACGGATCTGTCCCAAATTACGATAGCTATATCGCTATTAGGACCTATGTGGGTACAGATACCTGGGTATATGTATTAAAGTATGCAAGGAAAAATGCCGTATCCACGATCAAGTTACACAATATGTATATAATACCCTATCTGACATTTTTACCAGGGTATGTACGGCGAATTTACGGGCCTTATTGAGACCTACAAAGTACCCAAATTGGTTATTGCAACCATATATCGGATCTGAGGGGTCCTGCATACCAACGTAGGATATATCTATGTGGGTTTTATAGGAGCCTGCAAAGTAGGGTAGATTGGGTACGGTTGAAACACGGGGGTCGGTTGACACAACGCTGATAACTCAAAAACTAAGAGTTACTAAAGTAAATCAAGTGAATAAATAAACAGTAAATAATGCCGCTTCTTCCCAGGGCCGGATTTACCCAGGGTGCCGCCCTGGGGCACCGTGAAAAATGCCGCCCCCATTACCTAAAGCCTACATAAAATGGGTAAAGGTTCGGTATACAATTTTCAAATAAATAAAATCAAAACAAAAACTTTCAAAAATTGTGAGTAACAAGATACTTATGAGGGTTTCTTCTTGGTTTCTTCGTCAAACGGGGCCACCCATTTAATTTGAGGTCTTCGAACATTCCGTAATAATTCGTACATGTTATTGAGGATGAAATAGTACATTATGCTGCTAGGGAGGAAAGTACGTGATTTTTGCCGAGTGCGAGGTTTGCTGCCCGAGCGAAGATGGGCATGCCGCACGAGCACGAGGTGAAAATCACGTACCTCTCGTGTAGCATATATTACTTTTTACCCGACTAGATAAAATTACCATATTGCATCCACTGGTCAAACACAGCAATTTAATCAATCAAACCGAGAATCGGTCAAACTTGGAGTTTTTTTATTCCCGCAAAATTTACTTTTTTGCCCGCTAAATTTACTTTTTTGCCCGCTAATTTACTTTTTTG
Source organism: Tenthredo mesomela (assembly GCA_943736025.1). NCBI lineage: Eukaryota > Metazoa > Arthropoda > Insecta > Hymenoptera > Tenthredinidae > Tenthredo > Tenthredo mesomela. Next base: position 11,709,675 of record OX031014.1, read on the forward strand.
CCCGCTAATTTACTTTTTTGCCCGCAAATTGACTTTTTCTTTTCTCTGGTCAAAAATTGCTTACTTTCCTCTCGTATTTCAGAGATGGAATATGGTCATTTTATCGTAGTCGGGTAAAAAACAAATTTTTGAATTGTTTCAGATTTTTTGGTCATTGCATTCCAGAAATATTTTTATACTCAATAATTTTCACGTAGTGCGATAAATTGAGAAAGGAGAGAAAACTTGGGATCAAATTTCTTTGTTTTTTTCTCAGCTCTTCGGTAAAATTAACAGAAAAAAATTCCGGCCCATTTAAACCCCTTTTTATGAAAAAAAAAACATTGAAAAATGTGCCTCGTCCTAATTTGGACATTTTTTTCGTTTAAAAAAATGTACTAAAAAATGAAATTCATAATAGCGTTTTTTGACAAAAAATGTGGAGTGGCGACTTCAATTCTCTCACTGAAAAAAAAGTTTCAATCCTCCAGCGGAACAATTTATCGCTGCGAGCAGTTCATTACTGTAAGAATGAAAATAGTCGCCTGAACAGTGTGTATCGCTCCATCAGCTGGATAAACTTCTGGCTGTTGACCGGGAGACGTCTGGGTGCGCGCGATGAATACACTATAGTGGGCTATACACTGTTAAAGCCAGGAGTACAAACTTTTCGTGTCGGCTCACCTACGGAGATCGTGACCAGTGTACAGTCACTCACACGCAGCGCCGACCAATCACAGCCATGTCTGAGCAATCGAAGCGCCTGTAGGTGAGGCGACACGAAAAGTTTGTGCTTCAGGCTTCATCGCTATTTCTTGTATCGCTCCTACAGCGATACCGTGTTCTCCGAGCAAGTGAAATATGTCTGGCAGAGTTGTTCAGTTGCCATGGCTTGACAATGGCGCTGCTATCGGGGCAAACCACGTTCTGGCTGAGGCAACGATGATTCTTGCTATCGGGTAGAGATTTTTTTTTCAGTGCTCCCAGAAAAAAAATAATTATCAGAACGATGATTCCTCTCCTTCACTTCCATTTTTTTTTTTTTTTTTTTTTTTTTTTTCAAAAACTATTATGAATATAGTTTTTTTAGATTTTTTTTTTAACGAAAAAAAAAAAACTGTCCAAATTAGGAAAAGGCACATTTTACGTTTTTTTTTTTTTTTTTTTGTTGATAAATGCGGTTTAAATAAGTCGGAATTCTTTTCTTCTAATTTTACCGAGAAGCTGAGAAAAAAACAGAGAAATGTCATGCCAACAACATTTCTCTCCTTCCCCAATTTATCACGCTACGTGAAAATGATTGAACAAAAATATTTCTGCAATGACCAACAAATCTAAAAAAATTCCCAACATTTTTTTTTCTTCCTCAATAACATTTACGAATCATCAGGGAATTTTCGAAGACTTCTAATTTAATGGGTGGCCCGTTTGACGAAGAAACCCTCTTATTTTCTTTACTAAAAATGTGTGTCAAATTCTAGAAACTGAAAGCTAATTGTTTCACAATTTTGTAAGAAAAACTGCAGTGTTTATAATTTTAGACACATTCTTATAATAATGAGAAAAAGTATTTTATTCATTTCAATTTATGAAGGTTTTCACATGATCACACTTTTCGAAGAACTTTCCATAACGCGAAAAAAAAAAAAAAAAATTCTTACGTCTCAAATTTTGCCGCCCCTAAAAATTTGCCGCCCTGGGCACTGGCCCCTAGTGCCCCTAGTGTAAATCCAGCGCTGCTTCTTCCTGTCCTTGTATCCCCCCCACTATCTCTAGCAGTTTTTGAGTTATTTGCGTTGTACCAACCGACCCCCGTGTCTCAACCGTACCCAGTCTCCCCTACCTACCAAGGTTATTGCGAATACAGATCGGATTTTATGAGTCCTGTATGCCAACTACGAACACCTATGAGCCATTCCACGTCAGACCGGACAAAATAAATCAAAAAATGACCTCGATGTTATCGATTTCGCTATCATTTTTTTCACGGGTTCTATGGAACAAATAAATGAATCAAACAATTTTTTGTTTTTTTTTTTGGCCCCTATTTTCCAAGTTACACGGGGGTGAAATTCAGGAAAAAGAGCCAAAAATCGAAAACATACTCCTCTTCAAACGGTCATATCTTTGATTGTATTAATCCTAGAGACTTCATCCAAGAACCATTTCAAAGCTATTGAATGACACTATTATAATATATTTATTTCATTTCGCGGTAACAAACAATTCTATTTGTTATAAACAAATATATTATTCAAACGTAATTTTCATAGAAAATACCAAGCGATAAAATTATCAAAAAAATATGAGCGTATTCCTTGATCAATTCTCTACAAAATCGTTAAGTCAATTTTATGGAGAACCGATGGGAACCATGTTAAAACGATTTATTTATAAGCGAAGGCGCGCGCTGCCACCCAAAAACCCGGCTCAGGTACGTGTGGCTAGCATGAGAAAGCATCGGTGGGCATGTTCACGGTCATATCTTTGGTTGTTTTCATCCGAAAGACTTCTTCCTAGAACCATTTCGAAGCTATTGAATGACACTATTATAATATATTTATTTCATTTTGCGGTAGCGAACAATTCTATTTGTTATAAACAAATATATTATTCAAACGTGATTTTAAAAGCAAGGGCTACGCGATAACATTCTCAAAAAAATATGAGCGTATTCCTTGATCAATTCTCTACAAAATAGTTAAGTCAATTTTATGGAGAACCGATGGGAACCATGTTAAAACGATTTATTTATAAGCGACGGTGCGCGGTGCCGCTGAAAGACCCGGCTCGGGTACGGTTTTTCGGTGGCAGCGCGCGCCGTCGCTTATAAATAAATCGTTTTAATATGGTTCCCATCGGTTCTCCATAAAATTGACTTAACGATTTTGTAGAGAATTGATCAAGGAATACGCTCATATTTTTTTGATAATTTTATCGCTTGGTATTTTCTATGAAAATCACGTTTGAATAATATATTTGTTTATAACAAATAGAATTGTTTGTTACCGCGAAATGAAATAAATATATTATAATAGTGTCATTCAATAGCTTTGAAATGGTTCTTGGATGAAGTCTCTAGGATTAATACAATCAAAGATATGACCGTTTGAAGAGGAGTATGTTTTCGATTTTTGGCTCTTTTTCCTGAATTTCACCCCCGTGTAACTTGGAAAATAGGGGCCAAAAAAAAAAAAAAAAAAAAAAATTGTTTGATCCATTTATTTGTTCCATAGAACCCGTAAAAAAAATAATAGCGAAATCGGTAACATCGAGGTCAGAAAGCTGTCCGGTCTGACGTGGAATTGCTCCTATGTGGGTCCTATTGGGTCCCGAAAAACACCTAGATGGGTTATTGCGGCAGCATATCGGACCTCATGGGCCCTGTACGCCATACCCCGGCCTCACTGTGCTCTTCGGAGCAGGCCCCGCTCTAAGTGACAATTCGTGCGACCCGAAATCCCCTCGGTCTACCTGAAAACGGTCACTCCGCCTTACCTGGAAGTGCGATGGTAGGGGCAGCGTTCAGGAGAAATAAAAGGAACTAAGGGGTGTGCGGTCTATTTGGGACGGCAACAACTGCGTTACCTGCATATCCCCACTCATACCTACCAAAATCCAAGAAATGGCGTTAAAAGGATTAGTGCCGGTGAACGGGTTAATAGGATTAACAGCTTAGCTCTTTCGACTAATGAATGTGCCGGGGTATGCTGTACGCCAACTACACGGAGAGAAATTCCTTGTAGAAACTACCATACAGTTATTGCAGTTTGAAGACAGAACGGAGGTATAAACAGACCTACCATACTTTTCTCGTGGTTCGTCCAATAAAATCTTGTCCGAGTCACAATAATATCACGGCTGAGACCACATTCAAACTGCAGTAACTGTATGGTAGTTTCTACGACGAATTTCTCTCCGTGTACCTGGGAATTTTTAGCACGGGAGCATAATGCCGAATTTTAGGTGTTCCCCGAGTATCGGTGGCGCCGCTATCGCCAGTAACGCATTTAATTCCATATCTCGAGAACGGTTCATTCTATACAAAAAATTATTCAAACCCTTTTTCTTGTAAATTAAATTTCCTAACTTTTTTGTTCGAAGCTTTTTTCATAGCATCAACTATTTTTTGAGTTATTTCGTTCTAAATGCACAAACTTCCCTATCCTCGTCTCTTTTCACCATTATCTCCACAAGCGGTCACCTTTCAGGGGGGACTCTACAGGTCTTGTTGAAGACACCACGTTTTTGCTCTTGAAATCAAGGAAAAACATCCAATCGAAAATTCCTGACAGCAATTTTCAGATTATAATATTACGTGTCTTCAAAAAAAATGTCAACCTCCTGCGATGAAAGTGTATGCGCAGGGGACTTTTGCAGCGAAGTGACTGCGAAGAGACTGCGAAAGGTCCCCTGCGCATACACTTTCATCGCAGGAGGATGACATTTTTTTTCACGATACATAATATTATAATCTACAAATTACTGTCAGGAATTTTCAATTGGATGTTTTTACGTGATTTCAAGAGTAAAAACGTGGTTCTTTTCACAAAACCTGTGGAGTCCCCCCTTAATAGGAAAGTTTGTGCATTTAGAACGAAATAACTCGGAGAATATTGATGCTAGAAAAAAAAGTTTCGGATAAAAAAGTTAGGAAATTTAATTTATAAGGGAAAGGTTTCCATGGTTTTTTGTGTAGAATGAACCGGTCTCGAGATATCGAATTAAACGCACTGGCGATAGTGGTGCCACCGACGCTTGGGGAATACCTCAAATTCGGTGTTATGCTCAGAATACACCCCTTTAACAAATCGCACTATCAGCTAAATTACGTTATTTAAGGTGCTTTCTTAGGCAATTCCACCAGTCCTGAAAACATCGTGAAAAAATGTGATATTAAACGGAATATCTCTGCCTGGGCACCGAAATCAATGAAACAAAATACGTCGCGCAATTCTATGTGCGACTCCGAACATGTACAGCCCAAAAAATGTTCGTTTTGCGCGAAAATAGAGAAGATATCCATGAAAAACGTTTCTAAAACCGTTTTTCATGGATATCTTCTCTATTTTCGCGCAAAACGAACATTTTTTGGGCTGTACATGTTCGGAGTCGCACATAGAATTGCGCGACGTATTTTGTTTCATTGATTTCGGTGCCCAGGCAGAGATATTCCGTTTAATATCACATTTTTTTACGATGTTTTCAGGACTGGTGGAATTGCCTAGGAAAGCACCTTAACGTAGATTTCGCATTTTTAAGTGATATATTGACTGGACTACACTGAAAAAAAAGTATTTTTCCTCCGAGGATACAAAGTATTTTTGAGCGAGTATTCTTGCAGTAAGTATACGTATTCTTACTGGAGGGATACGGGTATTGTTCCCACAGCAATACCAAATATAATGCTGAGGCGAAAACCACACTGTATGTTACCATGGCAATCGCAATGGTGGCGCCATCATTTCCCTCCTTTTTCGCAGTCTTGGAGGTTGAAAGCAGGTGTTAGTTTGTGAATTGCCTAATCGTATCGTTGGAGAAATATTTTACGTGTTAATTAAAAAATTATAAGGATTCTTGGGTATGCGAAAAGTTGCAAGAACGGGACTTATCATCTTTGCAACAAATATTCACTATGCCAATAAAGTGAGGTTAAGTCCGTTGTATTCAGAATTTGGTATTATGCTCAGAGGGATACGAAATTTTGTTACAGTTAGTATACGTATTGCTGTGGGAAATAAACTTTGGTATTCTTACAACAAGAATACGAGTTTCTTTACTGGAGACAAAAGTTTACTAGGTGGAAAAAAACTTTTTTTTCAGTGTATATATATATTTTTTGCCCCCAGTGAAAATGGAGCTTTCCTGCTAGCCTGATCTATACTACCTACTTGCGTTGCTTGCGTGTTAGCTGGGTAACATATGAGTCATTCCACGTCAGACCGGACACCTTTCAGACACTATGTTCTTGAAACTCGACATAATTTTTTTCACAGCTTCTACGAGTCAAATGAACGATTCAAACAATTTTTCAAATTTTTTTATCTTCAATAGTTTCAGAGTTGCAGGGGGTTGAATTTCGTCAAAAAGGGGCAAAAAACGGAAACACGCTGTCTTTCAAATGCTCATATCTTCGGTTTTATCCATCCTACAGACTTGATCCTGTGTTCGTTTTGAAGCTCTTGGAACAGACTTTTATATTATATTTTTCAAATGTTGGTATAGTGACAACGACTATTTGTTATAAACAATTATATTTTTCAAATGTAATTTTCAAGGTGAAAACACGCTTTTAAAATTTTGAAAAAAATATGAGCGTGTTCCTTGGACAATTTCCTAAAAGATAGGTGAGTTTCAGAATGGAACTCGGATGGAAAGTATTTTTAAACAGTGATTGAATAAAAGAAAGTGGCGTCGTGCGACGCTGCTGGCGCGCCCCTTACGTCGATTCACGCTTTTGCTTAATCAATCGCTGTTTAAAAATGCTTTCCATTCAATTTCCATTTTCGAACTTACTTTTCTTTTAGGAAATTGTCCGAGGAACACGCTTATATTTTTTTCAAAATTTTCAGAGCGTGTTCTCACCTTGAAAATCGCATTGCAATAATATAATTGTTTATAACAAATAGTACTTGTTGCTATGGCAAAATTAAAAAAATACGACATGAAAGTATGTTTCAAGAGCTTTAAAATGAGCACATGACCAAGTGTCTGGGATGGATAGAACCGCAGATATGAGAGTTTAAAAAAATACGTGTTTTCCGTTCATGCCCCTTTTTGGTAGATCTACGTAAGAGGCGCGCTAGCAGAATGTGCGGGTGCCGCTTTTGCTTAATCAATCGCTGTTTAAAAATACTTTCCATCTGAGTTCCATTCTGAAACTCACCTATCTTTTAGAAAATTGTCCAAGGAACACGCTCATATTTTTTTCAAAATTTTAAAAGCGTGTTCTCACCTTGAAAATCGCATTTGAATAATATAATTGTTTATAACAAATAGTCGTTGTCGCTATACCAACATTTGAAAAATATAATATAAAAGTCTGTTCCAAGAGCTTCAAAACGAACACAGGATCAAGTCTGTAGGATGGATAAAACCGAAGATATGAGCATTTGAAAGACAGCGTGTTTCCGTTTTTTGCCCCTTTTTGACGAAATTCAACCCCCTGCAACTCTGAAACTATTGAAGATAAAAAAATTTGAAAAATTGTTTGATGCATTCATTTGACTCGTAAAATCTGTAAAAAAAATCAAAAAAGAATCGGAGACATCAAGTGAAATTTTCGATTTATTTTGTCCGGTCTGACGTGGAATGACTCATATACGGAAGGCGTTATTGAACGTGTTACAGCTGCGTAAAGTCTTAGGTCATAATATTGTCACCGACGATGGGCCACCCACACTGATAGAAGGATTTGTTAACATTTAATAAGATTTATTCATATTTAATAAATGATTTATTAACTCATATACTTAATAAATATTTGTTAACAGTTAAAAAGTATTTATTAACAGTTAATAAATCATTTCTTAAATAGGATTTGTTAACTGTTAATAAATATTTGGTAATAGTCAACAAATATTTATTAATAGTTAAAAAATATTTATTCAGAAGTCTGGAAGACAGATAGGGAATGCGCCTTAGAAATGCGCAGAAATTCTACGATTGACAGTTTTCATAACCTCGAATATTATATTTATACTTTCATATTATCTGTAGACTCAATATTACTCTAATCATAAAAATAAAAAAAATAAACAATTTGCTTAATTGTACCTATTATGATTACATCATGGAATAACACCAGTTTGGAGGTGTGCGTCTATTTTAACCTCTTACTGGTGTCTGAGGTTATGGCGTGTATTTATGCGCGGTCTTCACGAAACTTGGATTTAATAAATATTTGTTAACTATTAATAAATATTTGTTAACTGTTAAAAACGTATATTTCTCACAAAGAAATATTTGTTAAATGTAAATAAATGTATTTATTTATATTTAAAAAATCAAAAAATGGGTTCCAAATAAATGTATTTATTAATATTTAAGAAATCCTTCTATCAGTGCAATTAGCATCAAAAGCCAAAAAGAAGTTAATTATGAATACTATTCTCTGGCATTCTATCAGTTCTGCATAAAAATACTGCAAAACCGGTTATCTTAAATGTACATTTTGCTACCATTATACATGTACGTAAATATAAGACGTTTGGTTTATTCAGCTGCTGTCACAGCAGGTAGACTTTGAACTCGGAATGAAAAAGAAGAAAACATATGCATGGATTATGGATTTATAATAATTTTATTTATACGATAGAAATTGCCATGAATCTATGAAGTTACTACTCGTGAAGTTGTACCATTACTACAAGATATGTGGATCCAGTGGCCACGATCTGAAATGACAAACAATTAAACATTGCAATCCTTATTCCTACAGTGACGAAAAAGATTTGGTTGAGGATACTATAATAATATTGTTAAGGCCCATCCCTAGTCGCCCACCTCCTTTTGGCGAAATGTGTCACATTTTGATTATTATCCGAGCCCACGCGTCAAAAACGCAAAAAAGGCCAACTTATCGCAAATTCTATTTCAATTCCGAACACATACGTCCAAAAAAAATTTCGTTTCGTGTGAAAATAGAGTCTAAAAACCGATTTTACATTGTGTCGAATTCGTAAACATTCGTAAACATTCGACACAATGTAAAATCGGTTTTTAGACTCTATTTTCACACGAAACGAAAATTTTTTTGGACGTATGTGTTCGGAATTGAAATAGAATTTGCGCTAAGTTGGCCTTTTTTGCATTTTTGACGCCTGGGCTCGGATAATAATCAAAATGTGACACATTTCGCCAAAAGGAGGTGGGCGACTACGGATGGGCCTTAACATTTAAGAGTGGAGACGACTCATTTTTATAGTGGTGACTGGTGTTTACTAAAAAATGGTTCGCCGTACCATATGACGATAGTGAAATGAACAAAATGGACATGTTGGCAAAGAAGTACAATATTTATAGTACCACGAACCATAATTTTTGTTGAGAAAAGTACTAAGATATTGTAGTTGAGGTAACATTGTTCATTTCTTATCCCAATAGTGGTAATGGTTCAACGTACTAAGCCATCTAGCTTGTGGTACTATACAGGATGATTCAGAATTCGTGACGAATCTCTCGAGGGGTCAATCCTTGTCAAAATTGGGATCGAAAGTTCCTTAGCCATTTTTCTGAAAAATGATTTTTTTCCTTGGAAATTTTTTTTCCAACAATTTTTTTTTCAATCATTTTTTTTTTTTTTTTTTTCGTAACGAATCTCTTGAGGGGTGAATTCTTGTCAAAATCGAGATCGAACGTTTCTCAGCCATTCTTCCGAAAAATGATTTCTTTCCTTGGAACCATAACACATTTTTTTAACATCTCCCACCAAATAAGAAACTTTCACTGAGAAATCTCTCTAATATTGAAAAAAAAAAACACTCATTGGCATCATATGGGATTCTTTAGAATTGACAAATGATATAGGAGAAAAAAAAAAAAAAATTGTTGAAAAAAAAATTATTTGTCGGAAAAAAAAATTCTAAGGAAAAATTTTTTTTTCCAGAAAAATGACTTAGGAACTTTCGATCCCAATTTTGACGAGGATTAACCCCTCAAGAGATTCGTCACGAATTCTGAATGACCCTATATATGTAATGTTCAGTCAGACAAGTCACACTTTAGTTGCATACAACCCTCCCTTCGGTTGCCACCACAGCATTCACAGTTTAAGAAACTCGAACGGCCAAGTTGTCCTAACCATCCGCAATGGCACTTCGTACTACCTACCACATTTGAACCGAACCCTTTTTTTGGTTGCCACTACTGCGTTCATAGTTTGAGGAACTCGAACGTTTAGTTTCTCAAATCATTGGCAATGACAATTTGTACTACTTTCGCCATTATTTGAATCAAAAATATCCTGGCTTTCCACTATAGCGAACAATAACTGTCGCATGACTTTGGTCGCTTATCATGCATAAACTAAAAGGCATAGGTAGATACCGTCTGAAACATTTTGGCCGTATTATTTGGAAAAAAAAAAAAAATGTAAACTATGAAACTAGTAACAGAGACTAGATTTTTATAAACAATTGCCATATGTATTGTAAGCGTTACAGTGAGTAAGAATTTTTAGAACTCTAGGAAAGAAATTGAGTTAGGAAGATATTTGGAACTTGGATATTCAATTATGATATCTTGCTGGATTAAAACGCTGATATCAGACAGATACCAAGTTCGAAATAAATATGGAAAGTCATACATTATTTCAATAAATAGTTTAGCGTAGTCGGTAGAGCATGCGACTAGTAATGCGAGCGAATGCCTGTCCCGGATCGAATCTCGACCAAAATCATGCGATTTTTCTCTAATCTAAAAATCCTTACTTTGTAGCAATATGCGGTTCATTACAATGAGTAGATGTTGCTCAACGCATCATACAATGTAATAAATTCATTGCAACAAGTTAAATTTATCTTCTTCGCACAGCAGGGGCCTTATTCAACCATTTGGGTTGGTCTATCACATAATACCACTATAGTGCATCATACCGTTAGGATTGGTCATTACAACTCACGTAATATGATAAGGCTAACCTTATTTTTAATTGCTAGGGCATATTGTACCCCTTACTATATTCAAATAGTTGCGCAAATGGTACTTTCAACTGTCGATTTTAGTTACGGTAACTCTATTTTGATAGGTTACGTTTACTATAAATTATTTTGGGTCCACTTATCTACCTCATTTTAAAGTTAAAAAATGGTTGCGGCAACAATACATTTTTGTCAGTGTATAATTCGGTTAAATTTCACAGTAGCTCTTAATTCTATGATCTACCGCTATTATCATATCGCAGTTGATTGTTTGTAGGAAAATATTACACTTACAGAAGATATTAATGCGATGTCCAAATTGAAGAACCCTGCTGCAGAAAATGCAACGATTCTCGAAGCCACGTGGTCGTGAAAAAACATCAACTTGAATTCAAGTAACGTTGATTAAGTGATTTCATAGAACGGGGATTTCACGTCAAATTTTGATTCTGTAAGCTTTACCATTTTTGGTTGTTCTGAATATTTTATATGTTGATCTACACTGAAAATAAGCCCACACCTACTTCGGGTTTCATCAATTTGATGATGTTTTCTATGATCTACGGCTACCTGAAGCTTTCCAAATTTTGTCAGTCCTCCTCTTTCTAATGCCATCTCGTATACCTGCAGTGGCTTTACGACAAAAATTATGTCATAAAATTTCTGTAGTTGTAAATATATGTACTTTCTGAAAAACTTTGATGCAAAATTTGTCACGATGTCCAAATAAGCCTTTCATTTCAATTCCCGCTCATTTTTAGTGTAGATCAGTACATCAAATATTCAAAACTATCAAGAATGGTGAAGGTTTTGAAATGAAAATTTGACGTGGAATCCCCCGCAAGTAAAGGTTAGCGCAGTATTAGGTACAATTTTGATATCCAGGGAGTAGGATGAAAGTTATCTAAAATGTTCACATCATTCCATAACCCACCTCTTCCTTTGTAGCAATATCTATGCTGTTTCGTCTAACGTCCAAAATATGAATAAGGGAACGTTTGGCTGCCTTTATCGTCGTTGACGCCATAAAAGCCATAGCCACGATTCTAGTTGCATAGTAGAATGCCCAATACAAATTGATCAGCGGGTTGTTAAGCAGCTCAATGTTAGCATTGAGATTAGTGTTTTTCTGACCTCTCCATGCACCCCCGGATAACAAAGAGTACATGTTGAACAATTCATTGAGGAAGCAGCCGCTGATTGAAAACAAGACCTGCATCTGAAGAAAGGTCCGGTAATATAACAATCGACGTTTTCACCAATACCTATGAGAGTCAATGGAAAATGACAGTAGACAATATTCATTATTTTAATGCTCCATTCTGAAATGATTCGGTTAGATGATCAATTGAATAATTCATGTGAAATGATCAGTCATTCACCTGAAACATGTAATTTACTTGATCCAAAACGTCGCAGAGACGTTGATGACCAACTCGTAAAGTTTGTATAGTTTCAGAAATCGATATTTTCGAATGCATTAAGTTTGCCTTGGTTCTGAAACAAGCCTCTTTCTCCATTGTCAGCTTTTCTCTTAAATTAGCCTTGCATTTGATATCTGAGAATGAGAGAATTCCCGCAGCATGTATTGAAGCTATTCCTTCCGCTGGATATTTCCGAAAACATTTTTCAAGATCGTAAAAATTCAATACGTTCAAAAGTTTTTGATTTATAATCTCGAACCGAGATTTTAGCAGATAACAAATAGCGATAAATTGCGCTTCCGCCGAAACGGCAGTAAAGTTGTTGAAGATATTTCCAATTACGTAAATTGCAATGGAATAAGTTTTTCCGAAATATATAAATATCGATGAGAAAATTTGCCCAGGTAATCCAACAAGAATACTCATTCCAACCAAGATCCATATCGTATTCATGTTTCTTTTATGCTCCTTAAATTTTGCTTCTAAAAGACCATCTATCAAGTTAATGGTAGCGAATGCCTTCGGCAAGTGACTCCGGATGTACAAAATGGCATTAATTTTGCTGAAAATACCCATCAGGCCCATTAAAATACCATTTAAGAATCGAATCAACAAATGTGGACTTGTCAAAGGGTTCTGTGAATGCTTGGCCGAGTTATTGTGACTGTTGTTATTATAACCGTTCACGAAGTCGCTTGACGCTATCGTCATTTGAGGTAAGTATATCAAATGAACGAAAGATAACCCCAGTAGAACAATGGAATAGATCGTTGCACCACGCGAAGTTACAAATACCTGAAAATTGATACGATGTTATCATTTAATGATTTTCAGTATAGGTGATATTCCACGTAATATACATTCATATAGTTTCACATTTGTGCATACATTTTCATATCTTTAGATTAATATTGCTTTTTTCCGGAATTCGAAATGCCATTATAAATACCTGATTTCCTGAAACGTTCTTTATTTTTAAGGGAAAAACACCAAGGGCTCGGCTGACTATAGTTAAAGGTGTAAATTCTTGAAAAACTGTCAACCGAGTTCCCGTTGACAAATTGGATATGCGATTCATTATAAGATCAGAGTTTATAATAGGCCGGAATTTATATGATAGTAAATGCTGTCAATTTCCTTGATTCACATAGATCTTCGTCGGTAGCCAAGAGCGAACTAAATTTTTTTTTCCCCTAACTCTAACACTCGTTACAGACCAATTCAATAATATTTTGACTAAAAGCAATCCTGAACCAATTCATTAAATTTGACGGGTTGAATGTCCAATTATGGGCTAGAATTATATTAGAGGATTTTTATTCACCCTCAAGGATCTATAAATTTGACTATCATGTTTGCAGACTATATTTACTGAATTTTCGAGCGCTCCACGTGTACTTTAATTATAAACCATCTATTAATTTCTTTTTATCCTGCATGCGTCAAAATAACCCCATATCGAGCGTGTCTTACGGGGCAGAGGACGCACATATCTCCCTCGGCCGTCATATGTTGTCGACGCATGCGCAGTCACGCGATTTGGTTACTTATCAACCCTAGGGAGCATAAGTGCGCGTCATAGGCATGATATGAACGCATTACATGAAGCTGTCAGGGAGACAGGCGCGATTTTGTTTCGGGTGTAGCTGCCCTCGCTTCGCTCGGGCAGCAAACTTCACCCGAATCAAAATCGCGTATGTCACCCTCACAGCATCATGTACTAATGCGTTCATATTATCATGCCTACGCGCACTTTTGCTTCTTAGGCTTCATACCTAACCAAATCGCGTGAAAGCGCATGCGACGACCACATATTACGGCCGAATGAGATACGTGAGTCCTCTCTCTCGTAAGACATGCTTGAAATGGGGTTAGTTTGATGCATGTATGAGAAAAAGTATCGTAAGTCGTTCGGGAGAGAGGCGCGATTTTGATTCGGGTGAAGCTGCCCTCGCTTCGCTCGTGCAGCAAACTTCACCCTCATCAAAATCGCACACCTCTCTCCCTAACAACTTAATGTACTATTTGTTCTATATCCAATTTTTATTATGTACAAGTTTATTCTACGTATCCCATAATCGCAGCATAAGATTCTATTGTTAAATAAGACTCGACTACTGTAGATAACTTATGATTTTCAATAAAATAAGTTATTCTTTATATGTATAACATATATGTGCCAATCCAATGATTAGACTATAAAAATGTCTTGGATGTATTAGCTGACGTCTCTTACATACGTTTAAACGAATATAACTTCCTAAGCAAATTTTAAATCCATGCCCCGAATTGAGCACTAGCTGTACCAGTTTGACGCTGAGATAATCTTCAATTCAGCTTATGATGATAATTAGGCCAAATTATTGCGCAAGTCTCCCAAGGCGGTCACTTTGGGGGGGTGGGGGGTGACAAGTGATTGCACTTTGCTAGAACACCAGGACTGACTTCAACCGGAATGTGTTGGATGGTAAACAGCTCATCGATAGCCTATAACCCCGCGATATGAATAGCTGTTTTACATGAACTGGATTTAACCAGTTTATTTTTGTGCTGATAAATGATTCTCGAATATTTTATAACATCGCAATTCTTAAACCTTATCATAAAGTCGTGGCGTGGTAATAAATTAATTCCGTTCTTATAGTATATTAATATTGCGGTCTTATCTCTCGTCCCAATGAATATTATTTAGCAAAAGAGAGAAAAACAAAAAATGATATTTCATCATCTTTAAGCGACTTTCGTAATTTATATTAAGTGAAATGAAAGATCGTTTAGAAAACTCTAAATCTTTGCCCCAAAATTTGTTTCTTTCGAATGACATGCGATATTCTAATACAATGCCCCGTCGAAATAACGCTGTTAAATCGATTTACACCTAATGATTCATCGCTGCCCCAGACGAAAATTATGAATATGTGAAATAGAAAATCATTGAAACACACATGCATACAATAGGGCTGTGGCTAAACTTCAAAATTCACTTCTCTCCTCGATTCGACCTAAATTAAGTTTCGCGTAATTACGAGGACTGATTGCCAATTGCAGGTAAGACTTTGGCGATCCCGTTATGAAGGTACTTGTAAATTTTACATGCAGTGTTCAATCCTTAAGGTACATTCACACCGTGGATTTCAGTTGCACGTGGCCCTATCGATCCATCATATGCGCGTAAGGGTTGCGCGTGGCTTTAGATCTGCATGCCCATCAACCGACGTCCCTATTTGTTGTACCTTAGACTCCTTTCAGTGCCTTACGTAGCGTGTAGTGATTAAGAGTAAATTAATTACTACAACGAGAGTTTTTAGTGTCCCTGGAGGATACAGAAAAAAAAGTAGGTATATCAAGTCAGAATTTGAACGTTATAGAAAACAGTGAATTGAGTTACTTCGATCGCATTCTAGTAGAACTTATAATATTTATAATGCTGAATTGAAAAGTGGCGCGTGCGAAATCTCACCTGCAATTATTATTACTCTGATCTTCCTTCTTATTTTCAATTAAATTTCTTGATATATTCGATATTACAGCATATGAGACGTTGTGGATACTTCGATTGCATATATCGTTCATACTGACTGTTTTATTATTATTATGATTTTGATTATTGTTCTTATTGGGAAGAAATCCCCGGCTATTCAATTTCTATGAATGTAAATATCGAGGGAATTACAGAGTACTTTTTTTTAGCTAGAAGCAAATATTATATATGCTAACGTTGTCGCATTTATATAGATAGAATCTATCACCGAATGGGATATATTAAAATGATATCTATACGTGACGAAAGGAATGGATAGCTTGTTTAATTACGTTATCTCAATTTGTGTAATGTAGGAAAAAGAAAAAAAAAATAATAATTTGAAATTCAATCAATATGGATGTATATATTAATTCTGAATCGGTCAATGAGAATTGGTGGACTGCGGACGCAGCTGTATAGTGAATGTCAGAAGTATTCGTATCTAGCTACTAGAATCGCGGTTTTTCGGGCCTAGACACATAAAATAGTAAATTCTATGCCCAGAAGACTCGAGGCACCTATTTCAGAAATAATTCTTTTAAATCACAACACATTTTCGATACATAACTGAAATATTCATGAAACATGCCATAGCTGTGTCCATATCCGGACGTAAGTGCAAGTTAGTCCTTTTTAATCAACCCAGGTGAATATCTCAATAACTAAAAGAGATTCGAGAAAAAGTTTGATACGAAACTTGACAGGTTTTGAGTGAGTGAATTGATTCTTGGATTGTGCCACTTCCAAAATAGTCGAAGTAATTCGTGATTCCAGATAGAGAACACTGCACCTATTTTTGCCATATATGCGGCTAATAGCGGAATTGAAGGTGCATTCAAGGACGTTGCAAATTTTTTGTTTTCATTACACGGTTTAAAACTAATGAGAAAATCTCGAATTTTTTCCATGAAGAATTTCCTTGCACATCCAAAAATGAAATGATTGAAAGTCCGAGATTGAAAAAGAAATTCATGAGTCGAACAGGCGACATTCATGTTTGTCCCAACAGCAACACAAAAATTTAACCAAAAAATAGTAAAAAGAAAATCATCAGAACAAAAATAAGATTCAACTTTTTTGTCACTGTTATATGTTTGGCCGAATCAATGCTAGTATTTGTTTTCATTTAACTTACGAATTCTCCTTCCAATGTGATACCTTCTATGCCGTATTTCCAATATTCCGATTTCGAATCTGCAAGAGATTTCTCCGCGAAGGGCGAGATATACCTAATGAATATCTTCCGGAGTGCTCTGACTCTATTCAAAAATGCAAATATCTTTCTTTTCAACGTCTTTGAGTTTGTCTTGATCACGCTATCAGCTACATATCGCTAAAATACAGCACAATCCACAATTCAAACTTACACTATGAAATACGTTGCACAAATCCTATGTTCAAAAGATTCATGAATAGTTCAAAATATTATGAAAATGCTGCATCATACTCGATATATTGTTGCACAGTACTATGTAGGAAAACATGGGGCATAACGGGCCCTTTCAGGAAAAAGCCACAGTTATGACTGTTTCAAAAGGATATTTCGACTGTCTCTACACTAGAAACCCAATGTATTTTAGCGATGTATGTTTGACATACTACGTGATGGTTTTGCCGATTAATTTTGGGAAATTGTGAGCACTTTCGGGGAGGCCTGTTGTGCCCCAAGGGCGCTGTTGAGCCCCACATTCAACTTTTCTTATTTTTGGGAAAATTAAAAAAAAAAAAAAAAAAATCATAATAAGAAACTGATGATTCTAAAGACCAAAACGATAGTAATGATTCCGTTCCTTTCTATTGTTTTCAGAGGGATTTCAATATTTGATCTCAATACAATTTGAATGGAAATGAAAAGATTTTATTTGCGGAAATTTTACTCTGGAATTCTCCCGCATACAAATAATAACGTAACTTTGTTTGATTGTCGGACAAAAATATTGACACGAAGAAAAATCTTGAATTCATGTTTATCAATAATTATTGATATGCAGTATTCAAAAACTCTCTGGTATAAAAACCCAGTAAAAACCAGAATTCCAGTAAAGTTTTAATCTTAGAATCATCACAAAATTTGCGTGAAAGTTTTTCATAAATGAATACTTAAAAAAATGTATTTTTTAGTGGTTTTTGAAGTGCGTAATATTAAGTAATAAAATATAATGAAAATGTAAGATGTTCATGGTGACAGGCTAGGCGATTTTGTACGGAAACACTGATTTATTTGTGGATATTTCTATTGGAAAATCGTCTATACATATTCAAAGCCAGTTAGACGCGCGAAGGTTGTCACATGAAGTATGGCACGGGCGAGCAGTATCCTAAAAATAAGATTACCATTTGTGAATACAGAGTTTGTTTATTACTGAATTCGCAGTCTGTATGGGACTATAGGAGATATGGGGGGGCTACAAGGTCTTGGCTTGTAGATAGTAGTCGCTTATATAAGCGGCGAATACTTAACAGTAGTTCAGTCAACTTTGTGTTCATTTAAGCTTTAACACACGGAGTCGTACGGCTATTCAGTGACTCCAATTGATCGGAGAAATTTATATTTAGTTCAAACGAAGCACAAATTGAATAGGATTTTAAATTGTTCGTGTTACAGACCTGATGCTGGGTACAAGAATTTTCTTTTCGACGAGGCGTACATTTGCTACTGCAGCTGTAAGTAAAAGACAACAAAAACAAACATAAACACAAAATTATATAAATATTAACGGTGATAAATAAAATGAATGTAGAATTTTTTCGATCTATTTTAACACTCGTTTTAAATTACCGTCAAAATATGTTGCAAAATAAGTTCTCAATGGTCTGTTGAATTTTATTTCCGCCAAAATTCAATTTCAACATATTTCACGTGTCTATTTTATTTTTATTAAGTTGAAACATATTTTTTGTTCTTCATCTCATTCGGCTTATACTTTGGCTCCGGTTGATTTTCTTTTACTTCTTATTTTTCATAATTTTTTTTTTTTTTTTTATGTACATTTATGTAATTTTATAACTTATTTGTGCTCAATTTGACGAGTGTGTTTAGAGGACACATGTCCCAGAGTATAAGTAAGTTCATCTGTCCATCTGTCCCCTTGAAAAAAAAAAAAAAAAATATTGAAAAAAAAAAAAAAAAAAAAACAAAAAAAACAAAAAAAAAAAAAAAAAAAACGAAGTATGGACGAACGGTAAACGCATACTATGTAGGTATAGAAACGTGTATTATTTGATGGCTCAAACATTCGAAATAAAAATTACATTGTATAAAGACTAAATATGATAATAAATCATACTTTCTATCAAATTGAGTATCACTTACTTAATATATTCATTTTTTTTCCTGCTTTGCTTAGAAGATTTTAATCTGCTTAATTCACGCAGTTTTTTCTTTCTCACCTAAACCAACAATAAATAATTGAAATAAATTTTCCCTCAACTATTCTTTATTGTGTGAATTTGAATTGGAAAAAAACAAAATAAAACACACACTTTACTAATGTTTTAGATTTACTTATCGCACTACTAATAGTTTTGTTAATTTCTTTACAGCTTTTATAGGGTCCTACTGTTGTTTTTGGTTGCTTCTTCTTTAGTTTTAACTATAGGTATGTATATATATTAATTTATTCTTAATCCTCGCTATTAGACATACGACAAATGGTTTTCATCCTAACAAATTGCAGTTGAGTAAAAATGCAAAAATCAATTACTAAAATTTTAACTCAAGATACTATTTGACCTTCTGGGTGAATAACATTCAGTACAAACTGTCAAGAGCCTATCCTATAATTTCGAGTCTGCAAATGTTGTCTAACAGCGAGCGCGTTGAGAATACCTTAACGATTGGTTTTTTTTTCTTTATTACTAACCACGTTGATGAGATGATTATGTTGTTCCTTTTTTTTTCTCTCTCTTCTACTTTATTCATACTTTTTTCAAATTCTTTTTGGGAGATGGGACATAAGTTAATTTTTCTCTTTTTGACTCTTTACGTAGATCCTGAGTTTAATTTAATAAAATCACCGTATATATTTCACATGAATAACGTCTGGACGGGTCTCACACATACCTAAATAAATTTGTAGTACGGGGTGTACCCGTGGATGGTAACCGGCATTAGTGAATGTCCAAAATCCATGAAAGGAGTAAAAAGTATTAAAAAAATTGAATTTTGAAATGAGATCGTGATGTTTTGTGAAAATTCAAGTCCCAAAGGCTTGAAAATATTAATGATGATTTTTCCTCACACTGGTCTAATGAAAGACCCGAGGGGCTATTCACAGCCGTAGTCATGGTGTCACTTGCGACTGTAGTCAATCCGTAGTCGCAATGTAATCAGTGAAATCATTGTAATCACACATTGAAATCACTGTATTCATGTGACTACATTCTTTGTAGTCATAAGTTGTAATCAAAATGTAGTCATTTGAAGTCACCGTAATCACGTAATCACGTATTACAAATATATGAAGTCAGTAGTGTAGTCAATGAATTCATTTGTAATCACGTAGTCATCATTAAAGACAGTTGTAGTCACTGTAGTCGTAGTGCCCGTAGTCTCGCCGTAGTCAGTAGTGTAGTCTCGTGTAGTCGACTACATTTCTGTAGTCATGGTGTCACTCGATTCGAATGTGAATAGCCCCTCGGAAAGACCCATTAATAAAAAATGAAAAATTGGTCATTCGTTGATTGTGAGCTTAATAAAAGTGGTCACACACTGGTACAGTGATGCTATCTGCTTTTTAAATATCAACTCACTGAAACCATGGTGTGATACCTATGAATCTATTTGGCATTGAAAAATAACAATATTTATACAGGTGGCAATGGCGCAGTTGAAAATAGCAATAATTGGTCAAAGTAATTTTGCCGCTGACGTTTATAAACTCCTGCGGCAGGATGGCCATCAAATTAGTGGCGTATTTACGATACCTGATAAGGGTAACCGGGAGGATCCTTTAGGTAAGTAGAGCTATGTTTCATAAATCCTATAATAATGCAATGATAATAATAATAAAATTACTCCGTAACAGTCTAACGAAGCAACGTACGTCACGTTGCTAAAATTTGAAATCAAACCGAATTAACACGTAATTCTAATGCTATCGCTAACCTTTGTTGACCCTCTTTTGCAATTATGGTTCGGTCAATTAACTCTGGTGAATCGGCACATATATTATTTTAACAAGTTACTTGAATATTCAACGAATGTTATATTGAACGCATGACTGCTCTACATAATATACATTATCGAATAACCGAATAAAAGATATGATAATTAGCCTGCGAAGTGCTGAAATTATTATCTTGTAAATATGTTTAGTATATTTATTTTAATTCTGACAAGTGTAAGAAAATTTAATGATGAAAATTGATTGCATGCTGTTTTTATCTTTAGCTGCGATTGCAAACGCTGACAAAACTCCGGTGTTCAAAATCAAAGCATGGCGAAGCAAAGGTGTCACCCTTCCTGAAGTTCTGGACATTTACAAAGGGCTCGATGTCGATTTAAACGTTTTACCATTCTGCAGTCAATTTATTCCTATGGAAGTGATAAACCACCCACGACACCAAAGTATTTGCTATCATCCGTCTATATTACCTCGACATCGTGGGGCCAGTGCGATCAGTTGGTAAGAGAAAAGCAAAAATAAATTCTATTCTACATTCCATATGAAAGTTCAGAAATATTTCCTCTTCAGAGTGCATCCGGGAATAATAAGACAGTCAACGGCCTGTTAGATTTCTTTTTTTTCTCGAATAACTCTAAAACTATGATATAACAGAGACAGACTGTGATTTTCTGAGAACGTTGTCCTATTGCTGAATTTTCGTTCGAGCATCGTGACCTAATGGTTCTTGAATAGCTTACAAAATGTGATTTCTAAAATTAAACAGAAAATTACAATAAAAAAATAATGTAAATACATTGGTCTGAAATAAAATATTGCATTAACTGACAGTTAACCGAACTTTAATGCAGAAAATATTAGGTAATTGGATCGTGACCAAAGTAATGTAATACCGCGTGTGACCGCATAGAATAGAAAGGCGTTTGGTAGGAGTCGCGGCGGTAGAGTGAAAGAAAAACTGTAGGCATAATCCTGGCAGTAAATTGCTTGTCCATAGTGGCATTTCCTCGTCCCGTGCAAAGGCAAAGCGGTTTTAACCGGTTCTACACTGGATCTAAAGCGTTGTACTTATTTTCTTGTTATTTGAATAAATCCGGTTATACTATAACTGGTTATCTGAAGTCGGTGTGGCCTCACATTTTTGCTTCATTAATTTTGATCTTCGATATTATGCTATCCAATATTATTAGCTCAATACGCACGGCTTATAGTATCGCTTGATGATAAGGGGTCCCAACAAGATTGCTGTGGAAGTTTCGATTCAAAAAATTCGAAATAATTCGCAAAACAATATTCGAAAAATTCATGTATTGGAATGTTCAATCAATTTCTGCTGTTTTCAAAGATAGATCCGAAAAGCTAGGCAACCAATGCTAATGAATATGCAATGCTTATGGCTCAATTGATCGACCTTCGAGAAATAACCTTTCAGATCAAGAACGAACTAATAAAATTGGAAACGACTTTCATTTTTCCAGGACGCTGATCGAGGGTGACAAGGAGGCAGGATTTTCAATCTTTTGGGCTGACGATGGCCTCGACACAGGACCAATTTTACTCCAGCGTTCGTGCCCTCTCGAGCCAAATGACACCCTAGATACTATTTATAACAGATTTCTCTACCCAGAGGGCGTCGTGGCTATGGGCGAGGCTGTAAACCTCGTCGCTAACGGCACTGCACCAAAAATTGTCCAAACAGAAGAGGGTGCAACATACGACCCCATGCTCAACAAGAAGGAATTGCAACAGGTTAATTTAAACCACATACTCACAATTGAATTATAATTATTGTCTGTTTCGCAAATAGTTCAGAAAATCTGGACTTTGTATTCGAGCCTCAGGGGCTGTAAGAATTTTTTTGTAGCTACATATTAGGGCCATTTCGATCAATCATTCATCGCCTAAGCATACTCAAGCTACCCTTTCAATTTCTTTAATTTAAAAATATTCCGACTATCTAAGGCTGCTTACAAAAAGTGTAGCCCTCTGTGATCGACATGTTAACTCAATAACTATTGATCGTCTATTGACTTGAATTGATAGCTGGTACACTGTTATCTTTTGACTGACCTACATTCCGTTTTGCAGTGAAAAGATATGCAGGGAATAGTTATTTTCGTACCATGGGCGTAAAGTACAACTTTACGCCCGCGGGTGATCGAACGTGCCAGAGGGCCGGCGTAGCCGGCCCGAGGGTCGCGCGATCACCCAAGGTCGTTCAGTTGTACGCCCGCGGTGCGAACATTATTTTTTTTCACACATGAACGGAAAGGCCTATTTCGCTCCCAGTAGCGAGGGAGCAAACAGAAGCTTTGCGTCCCTTGGTAGAAAGGCCGTGTGGAAAGTCTTTCTTCCCTAGGGAAGAAAGACTTTCTTCCCTAGGGAGGAAAGACTTTCCACACAGCCCTTCCTACCAACGGATGCAAAACTTCTGTTCGCTCCTTCTCTACCGGGAGCGAAGTAGGCCTTCCATCCATGTGTCAAAAAAAATATCGTGTGTATCACGGGAGGAAGTTTTTGCTCCCTCGGCGAAGCTTGCTGCCCTCGCCGACTAGCGCTCCCTCGGTGTGTCTTGCTGCCCTCGTGGGAGGGGAGAGAGACGAGGCGGCCTTCGGCTCGCCTCGTCTCTTCCCCCTCCCAGCTCGGGCAGCAATTTGACACACCTCGGGAGCGCAAATCGGCTCGGGCAGCAAGCTCCCGCTCGTGAGCAAAAACCTACTTTCCTCCCTAGATGCACAATATACTATTTCGTCATAGTAGGCGTAAAGTACGCATTTTTGGTCTTGTTTTGCGAGCGTAAAGTGCGACTTTACGCCCGGTGTTTGTAAACAAAAACTATCCCTACGCACGACGCCCGTTGGGCGTCGCGCGTGGAAATAATTTTTATTTACATACACCGGGCGTAGAGTCGAACTTGACGCTTGCAAAACAAGGCCAAAAATGCGTTATTACTTTACGCCACCATGACGAAAAATAAATTTCACTACGTTTACTTTCGTTTCGACACACTCTCATTTGTATCATCTGTAAACTCGAGGTTAAGTGGTCAAAACGAAGATAAGCGAGTTACAAAACTCTGCTATCAATTTCAAGTAAATAGATGAACTGGTCGCTGAGTCATCATAATGACTCTAATTTCCGCAGATACGGCTTCGACTTAACATACTAATTTTTGTATATTTTGATGACGAATAAATCGCTGAAATCTACATGGAGAAGGAATTAGGTAGACGACAGCGCCAATCTCGATAGCGGTGGCTTATGTACTGTCAGGCAACGCCCCGCGCTCTCCTTGGGAAGGCTCAGCTCCCAAACAGTAACGTTGCGATACGCGCGTAAGGTATACCTTGCTCGCGCGTATCGCAATGTTACTGTTTGGGAGCTGAACCTTCCAAAGGAGAGCGCGTGGCGTTGCCTGCAGTACATAATCCACTGCTATCGAGATTGGCGCTGTCGTCTACCTAATTCCCTCTCCGTGTACCCACATGCAAAAATAATTCAGCAAATACAGTTCAGCCCATACAAGCTAAAGATACAATGTTCAACTTTCTCGGATTTAAGCCAGGTGTACTCCTCAAAAACAAATCTTCCCAATTTAAACCTATGACATGCCCTTTGATGGAATCCCCCCCAACGGTATTACTTTCTGTTGAATTTCCGAAATACCGTGTGTTGATAGGTTGATTGGAAGAAGTCAGCCGAAGGTGTACACAACTTTGTACGAGCTTTCGACAGCACTCCAGGAGCCTGGACATTGATCAACAATGAGGAAGTTCGTTTGTTTGGTTCCTCGTTATGGTCAGGATCAAAGCCGGAAGGTGACATTGTAGAGGTCGGTGGTCAAGATGGTGTTGTTCACAGTGGAGGTCTTTTGGTAACAGCAGGAGATGGGAAATTTGTAAATATCGAGCGGCTGAAGGTGGGTAACAAAATGTTGCCTGCCAGTAAATTTGGAAAAGCTGCAGACGATGTTCAGTCAATAGAATTTACGGAAGAGGAGAAGAAGACTACAGAACTTATTCGAGCGATATGGCGAAGCATACTTAACATTGAAATCGAAGACGGCACGGATTTTTTCGCCTCTGGTGGTGGAAGTATGGATGTTGTCAGGCTAGTAGAAGAAGTCAAAGAAAACTTTGACGTAGCTCTACAAAACACTGATGTCTTCATGGCTCCAACATTTCAACAGTTTGCTGTGGCTGTCGCCCTGGCTGGCCGCGGTGCTTCAGCTTCGAAAGAGATCAAGTATGATCCCGTTCAATTACACATTAATAACATAGACGTCAAGTTCCCTAGACAATTGTTCATCAACGGGGAATTCGTAAACGGCGAGGGTACGCCTATTGATACGGTAAATCCACACGACGAGACCGTCATTTGTTCAGTAGAGAACGGATCCGTGAACGATGTCGACAGAGCTGTTAAAGCCGCCAGGGCTGCCTTCGAGGATGGCGAATGGAGCAAGATCAGCGCCAGGGAACGCGGAGCGCTGCTCTTCAAGTGAGTTTTGATTCTCAGTACATTTTATATTAAATTTATTAACTAAAGTTAACTGGTGAAGTAGAATACAAAATGATCGATAAGTAATTTATCCGATTGTTTTCGTTACTGGAAAAAATCAGAATTTCAAACAGTCGCAATGCAAGGGCCCAATGGAATCAAACAGCACTTTGATTATAGATTGGCGGACTTGATGGATCAACATAAAGAGGAATTGGCAACGATCGAGAGTATAGATTCCGGTGCAGTTTACACATTAGCGTTGAAGACACACATTGGAATGTCGGTAGAGACTTGGCGTTACTTCGCGGGCTGGTGTGACAAGATTCATGGTTCAACAATCCCGATAAGTCACGCTCGACCCAACCGTAATTTAACGATAACAAAGAAGGAACCAATTGGTGTCTGCGGTCTTGTAACACCTTGGAACTATCCTCTGATGATGCTTTCCTGGAAAATGGCTGCTTGCTTAGCAGCTGGTAACACGGTGGTCATGAAACCAGCCCAAGTTTCTCCTCTAACAGCGTTGAAGTTCGCCGAATTATCAGCTTTGGCCGGAATTCCCCCAGGGGTAATCAACATCGTTCCAGGATCAGGCTCCGTGACAGGAAATGCGATCGCAACACATCCACTGGTACGAAAATTAGGCTTTACTGGCTCTACCGAGATAGGGCAAGTGATTATGCGCAACTGCGCTGACAGTAATTTGAAAAAAGTCTCCCTAGAATTGGGAGGAAAGAGTCCTCTGGTGATATTCGAAGACGCAGACATTCAGCACGCTGTTAGAACCGGAATGGGGAGTGTGTTTTTCAACAAGGGTGAAAATTGCATAGCAGCTGGACGGCTATTCGTCGAAGCAACAATCCACGACGAGTTTGTGCGCCGAGTTGTTGAAGAGGTGAAAAAAATTGTAATCGGTGATCCGTTGAATAGAAGAACGTCGCACGGGCCTCAGAACCACAAAGCGCACATGGACAAGCTCCTTGAGTTTGTTAAAAGGGGTGTGGATGAAGGAGCCAAGCTTGAGTATGGTGGAAATCGGCTCGACACTCCAGGATGGTATTTCCAGCCGACTGTATTCAGCAATGTGGAAGATCACATGTTCATTGCGATCGAAGAATCCTTCGGTCCTATCATGGTCATCTCCAAATTTCACTCGAAAGACATAGACCATATGATCAAAAGAGCAAATGACACAGAGTATGGTCTGGCTTCCGGTGTTCTGACGAAGGACATCAGCAGGGCGTTAAAATTCGCAGAAAAGATTGATGCTGGGACTGTTTTCATCAATACTTACAATAAGACTGACGTCGCTGCGCCCTTCGGTGGTTTCAAACAGTCTGGATTTGGAAAGGATCTTGGACAAGAAGCTCTCAATGAATATTTGAAGACGAAAACCATCACTATAGAGTACTAGGCAGAGAGACCTTCGATGATTTTAAACTGTCTATAGTACGTAATTTAAGAATCCTTTAAATGTTTGTTTCAACCTTTTTGTATATTAGGCTTTTCCTCGAAACTATGGCCAACTTTACCAACTTTATGTATATGTAAAACCTGGGATACTCTATTTATATAAAAGAATTTTATAAAATGATGTCTAAACGCTGCTAAACCAACAAATCGATCCTGTAGGTATACGTCCTATTCGAGATGTTCCAGATAGTACAGTCAATAGGGAAGCCCGGCACTCTTGATCGCTTTGCACTAAATTTCAGGAGTGATTTTTTTTTTCAGTTAGGTTCAGTATCACGTACTGAATATAAATGAACAAAATCCTTACAAATTTCGACCCCGGAAGTGCCGCCATTTTGAGAAAAACTGTTTCAGCCTATATCTCCGTCATCGTTCACTTTAGGCCGAAAATTTTAGTGACCTTTCTTGTAGGTAATTCAATTTTCTATCTTTTTTGTGAAATAATTTTTTTTGTATCACTTACCGTTGGCGACTTAAGATTTTTTTTTGTTTTTATTTATTCATTTTTTTTTTTTTAATTATTTTTATTATTATTTTTTTTTTTTTGGTCCCGAGTAAAAGTTGTAGGAAATTTATAAATTCAAAAGTTAAGTTCTGAGCATTTTAATGTTTAAACAATTATTAGAAGCGGCCTACTGAAAATTTCCAGATGGATTCATCTGGTCGTTCGAAATTCATATGGCATTTGCTTGAAATCCAGCAGGTTTTAGATGGAATTCATTGGATTCTTCCAGAAATCCATTAGATTTTATATGGAATCCATAGGAATTTCGAATGACCAGATGAAACCATCTGGAAATTTTCAGTAGGGGATATCGTTCAAAAAGTCAATACATAAATCTTAAGTCATGAACGGTAAGTGATACAAAAAAAATTATTTCACAAAAAAGATGAAAAATTCAATTACCTATAAGAAAGGTCATCACTAGGGCCAGGAATTTAGTTTTCTTAAAAAAGAGAGACAAAAGATGGGAGGAGCTAAAACTTTTGATTGGTTGAATTTTGATAGATTTGTATTTGTTTATTTGAATCGAGTGAAGCGAGCAATGAAGCAAAAATAAGTTTTATCAATCCAAAACGAATATACTATTCACATAATTATATATACAGTGAATATTCGTATTTGCGGGGTTGTTTGAGA
Organism: Tenthredo mesomela; assembly: GCA_943736025.1. NCBI lineage: Eukaryota > Metazoa > Arthropoda > Insecta > Hymenoptera > Tenthredinidae > Tenthredo > Tenthredo mesomela. The sequence goes on from OX031014.1 coordinate 11,737,484, forward strand.
TTCTAAAATATGCACTTAATAATATTTTGAATGAATTTAAACTAAGGATATTATTTGAGAATATTTTAGGTGATATTACTTATATGGCCGTATAATGTAGAGAAAAAAAATGCTACGATGTAAAAAATAATTCTCTATAAGGCAGTACTAAAATATAGTTTCCCTAAGTCTAGTCTAGGCAAAGTTACGCATAAGTCTCAAGTGATATTAAATTATTTCGTGGTATTTTTGACATCGTTTGAATCGTTTATAAATATAAGGCAACAGTGTTCTTGCTGGTCACCTTGCTGACCGTCTTGCTGGTCATCTTGCTGACCGTCTTGCTGGTCATCTTGCTGATGGTCTTGCTGGTTATCTTGCTGATCATCTTGATGACCGTCTTGCTGGTCATCTTGCTGACTATTGGTTAGAAAGATGACCAGCAAGATGACCAGCAAGACCATCAGCAGGATGACCAGCAAGACCATCAGCAAGACCAACAGCAAGACCATCAGCAAGATGTTCAGAAAGATGACCAGCAAGATGACCAGCAAGACGGTCATTAAGATGACCAGCAAGACGGTCAGCAAGATGACCAGCAAGACGGTCAGCAAGATGACCAGCAAGAACACTGTTGCCTTATATTCATAAACGATTCAAACGATGTCAAAAATACCACGAAATAATTTAATATCACTTGAGACTTATGCGTAACTATTTGCCTAGACTACCCGAGTCGAAATTTAGCGCCTACTTTCAACCTACGTAGGAGCTCCTACGTAGGGGTTAAAGATAGTAAAGTAGGTTCTATTTCAATGCAATAGTAGACCCTACTTTGACGTTAAAAGTGTCCGAAATTTCCCGATTTTCCAAGTTTAGGCTCAAAGTAGGGTCTGTTTAAAACCTCCTTTAACTTCCCTCAGTAGAAATATTTCAACCAAGCGCTTCGAGCGCCAGGTTAGCTAAACTCATAATCGGGCCGCCCTCATATCGGAGTCCCTGATTCATTTCCATGAAATTGAAAGGTAATAATAGTAAAAGAAAAAAACAATACCAAATGTGACATATTTTGTCGTCGGTTGATCCAGCCTACGCGTCCTATCGATGAAATTGCATTATACACCTACTGAAAAAACCGCCGCATTTTTCGTCCCCGCCGGGACTTGAACCCACGTCCGCTCGGTTACTAGTCGCACGCCCTAACCACTACGCTAAGCTACCTTATAACATATGACCCAACACTCTGCTACTTGTTCAGGGCCTATCGAAGTGTCAGGTTATTACTTGAACTATTTCAATATCATCAAAATTTTGCATTTGCTGGACTAGATTGAAGTCCTTGCATATATTATTACGATTAATTACTAAATATTATATCATGCATTTTTCGTTTAAGCTGTCATATGTTTATCCGAATGAAATATGATATTTTGTTAAAAAAAAAATGTTCCAAGAGGTTTACTAAATAGTATATTGTGTAACAAGGGATGAAACAGGGTGAATGCAGGCCAGGGTGAAGTTGTCTGCCCGAAGCCGAAGGCGAGGGCAGACATCACCCGTGCCTGCATTCATGTTTCATCCCGTGTCACACACTATGTTTTTCATGACATTTGCTCTGGAACTTCAACTGTCAATTTCAATAGTCTGAAATCTGCAACAGGGCAGTTATTTCTCTTTGCAATCCCAAGGGATTGTAATAGACCCATTTTGCAATCCCAAGGGAGTGAAAAACACCAATTCACATCGCTGATTCATTGAATTCGCGATTTGACAACTTTTCACGGCATCAGCCTGAAATCAGCCTCTTTCAACTGACAAAACAGGCAACGAAACTTGCAGTTTCAGAGCAGATGTTATGAAAAGTTTCATGTTTATTTCGACACTTTTTCCAGATATTACAACATAAATTTACTCAAAGTGGCGAATTCTTCTATGGTATGAACTAAGAACAGTGTTGAAATGACCGTGAAAATTTTAGTGGATCCCATGGAACATTTTTTTTCTCTAACAGTGTATACCTATATATTTTACAAATCCGGTAAACCGATTGAGATATTGAGATCTATTATTGTGGAATCCACAACTGGTCCTGATATGGGCCTTTGTATTGTCAAGGCCTTACCGAACAAATTTCTACACGGGTTTCCTCATCGCATTTCGAATAGCTCGAGATTTTTTCATTCGCAACCGCCCAAATTCGGTCTTCGCTTACTTACGCCGACGACCCATGTCACTTTTGTAAACATACGCGTGCCAGACAATCCGAATTTGATCAACAGGTGTGAAAATTCACGTTTCCGTTGAAAATAGTTAGTGCAGTTATAAATTCATAGGTTAGGAATCGTACGATTTATTGTGAACACTTGAATGGCGCCGTAATAATATCTATGGGGGAGGAGTTATACAGCGCCGGACTTTGGCCTAGGCCAACCTAGGCCATGGCCTAGGGGCGGCGCACTTCGGTAGGGCGGCAGTTGTGCGGTTTTTTTTTTGTTTTTTCAATTTCTGTACTCGAAATGAAAATTTAAAATGCATCAAATGTATATTATTGTGTGTATTAATAGTTCATTGTGTACCAAAGAGGCAAAGTAGGTCTTTTTTTTAACACTGAGCGTGAGTTGCAATACGAGTCGTAAAAAAAGCATATCAAATTCTTCGTCTTGATACGTACTTTCATGTGCAAATATCGCCAAAATTTTCCGACCCCTTTGAAAACGATATTTTCAACGTCATAGTGGAAGAATCGAAATTTCGCAAAGTTGGACCATTTTGATTTTTTTTTTTCAAATTCCAAAAAATCTACTCTCGAAGACCAAACTTTTGAGCCCAAACCCAGCGTGGCTCGAATTTACCTTGATTTTTTACAGATTTTCAAAGTTCATAACAATTTTATTCAGGGCAATGCAATGGTATAACCGATCGTCAATACAAATATTAATTTATATAAGATCACGAAATTTATTTGGTGCCATATTTGCGTGAATAACGTGAATTTGTAAATTGTTCATCAGCAGAACGTCATCAGCGAAACAGGGCAGAATTGATATGAACAATCGAATAAAAGCGGCTCGCCCCGCGATTGTGCAATTTTTTAGAATTAATATTTGTGTTGACGATCGGTTATACCATTGATTGCACTGAATAAAATTGCTATGAACTTTGAAATTCCGTAAAAAATTCAGGAAAATTTGAGCTACGCTGGGCCTGGACTCAAAAGTTCCGTCTTCGAGAGTACTGTAGATTTTTTGGAATTTTTTGCAAAAAAATCAAATTAGTCCAACTTTGAAAAATTTCGATTTTTCCACTATGGCCTTAAAAATATCGTTTACAAAGGGGTCGGAAAATGTTGGCAATATTTGCAAACGAAAGTACGTATCAAGACGAAGAATTTGATGTGCTTTTTTGTGATACGATGCATGCGTCCAAAGATGCAATCATTTGAAAATTCTTTGAAATGACAAAACAGAAAGTGCTTTAAAATTCATCAGGCAAAAACGAATACATATAAAATTCTGAAATAATTGAGAGGTACTCCAAGGGGTGGGGTCAATATGAGAAAAAAGTCTAAATCGAATAGAAAATGATGAGGGTCAGACGCTGGTCGAGTTTACGTGGAATTCCCCATATGTATACTATAATAAGAGTAGAGTAGCTATGACAGCCAAGATTCATGAGAGCCAAGATTCACCCTGTTCACCTGTCTGGAGTCAGGACCGCGCCTTTACCTTTTTCCAGAAAGTTCTAAGCCGCGCTTTTATGTCCGATTTTTATGTCCGATTTTTATGTGATAATTAATTGTGCCAATCAATCATCAGATTTTTTCTATGGGGTAATCCTAACGGTTATCCCCTACCGGTTTTCTACAGTCCCCTGCGGTGAGTGACCCTGCGTTTATGTCACAGTATCGTATCTACGAGTGCAAGTTCCCCCCGATGCAAATCTACAGTACAGTGAGTGCAAGTTTCCCAGTGCAATGACGGCAATCGTCAGAATTTTTTACGGTAGGTCATACCGGTTAAGCAGTGATCTACGGTAGGTATATAACCGGCACCGTGATCGTGAGGCGTCAGAATTCGATACCGACAATTTCGTGAGGCGCCAGAATGAACCTTTCGTGTCAACAATTTGTAAGCGTGATTGTGAGGCGTCAGAATTCGATACCGACAATTTCGTGAGGCGTCAGAATGAACCTTTCATGTCAACAATTTGTAAGCGTGATGGTGAGGCGTCAGAATAAACCTGTTTAGCTGCTTGACAGAAAAAATCATTCGATATAAATACGCCACTACTCGTTGGATACAGCCGCATTCAGAAATAAACGCCAGAGCAAGTATTCTAAAAATGGCTGGTGAGGCGTCAGAATAAACCTGTTTAGCTGCTTGACAGAAAAAATCATTCGATATAAATACGCCACTACTCGTTGGATACAGCCGCATTCAGAAATAAACGCCAGAGCAAGTATTCTAAAAATGGCTACAATATCAGATTTATCAATTGAGATGGAAAATAAATTGACTGAGATGTTCCGACTTATCACGAGTTTGAGAAGTCCTGAAAAGGTTGAGAGATGGATTCATCATTATAATGTCACTATACGTTTGTTGAAGAAGGCCCTGAAAAAGTCAAATCTATCATGTGGGCTCAAGCACAGTTTGGAGTCGCGAATTGGTCGATTGAAGAGTATTAAAGTCTTAGTGGAGCACCGAGTGAGTACGGGTCAAGGAATCGGAAACACCACACCACGACTACGAAGCAGTCGAATATGCTGGCAGGATACTGAATCGGCATTCAAAGGAAGAATTCGTACTGGATTAGTAATCAATATCCAGCACATAGATCCGAAACAATTTTTAGAAGATGCTAAATATCTGGTAATCATTCGCATTAAAAATGCACTACGAAAACACACGTGTATCAAAGTAAATACTGCACTCAACGCAGAATTTCTGTTAAAAGAGAGAAGTGATACAAAATGCTTTAACACAGCGAACAGGCAGCTTCTTTTAACAACAAATCTGGGGGAATGGTATTCTAACCATGTGGTCACATCCATAATAACCCAGATGGAAGAATTTCAGGAGAGGGATAGTGGTTGGGTACTGAGTAGACTGATTAATTTAGAAGTCAATGTAAATAAATGTGAACCTCTGATTGGATCGAGTTTTGTTGAATTACCTCGTGCGGTTAAAGTTCGAAGAGCAGTGATAAATGTTCATTCGCGAGACGATGCATGCTTTGCCTGGGCAATCGTTTCAGCTTTACATCCTACAGCGATTAATCCCAGTCGACCAAGTTCGTATCCACATTTCTCAGAAATATTAAATTTAACCGGAATTTCATTTCCCATGACAATCAAACAAATACCAAAGTTTGAAAAAATGAATACAATGTCCATAAATGTTTTCATTCTGAATATTAAACGTTATAGTGGTGACATTGAAATCCAGCCATTGCAATTAACTGATGATAAAAAGACGATACACATTAATTTGCTCATGATCCAAAACAGTGAAGGCCAATCACACTTTTGTTGGATCAAACATCTCTCTAGATTGATATCGAAACAGATATCAAAACATCATGGTAAAAAATTCATATGTGATAGGTGTTTACATGCGTTTTATAGTGAGGTACGGTTAAGTAATCACAGCGTTGATTGCACTAAATTGAATGACTGTGCGATACAGCTTCCTACAGAAGAAACTAAGTGGCTGCGGTTCAAAAATTATATCCGGAAAGAGTTTGTACCATTTATAGTGTACGCAGACTTTGAATGTCTGCTTAATGAACTACCAACTGAAGGGTTGACTAATGGGGGGTCCCATGCATATCAAAAGCATGAGGCATTTAGTGTTGGATATCATTTTCATTGTTCATTCGATACCTCACGATCAAGGTACGCATCATATCGAGGCGTTAACCCGTCAGAATGGTTTGTCAAGGAACTACAAACAATTGCAATTAACCTGCAAACGACCTATCAAAATCCAGTTAAAATGAATGAATTAACTCAAACAGAAAATTTAGAGTATAGGAATGCAAGAATCTGTCACATCTGTGGGGGTCCATTTACTGATACAAGGTTACGTGTTCGCGATCATTGTCATTATACTGGTAGATATAGAGGTCCCGCGCATAACGCGTGTAATTTGAATTATCAAGACGATCGGATTATTCCAATCGTACTACACAATATGACTGGTTACGATGCACATTTCATTATAACAGAACTCATGACAACATTCAAAGGACAAGTAAAAGCATTGGCGCTCAATAAAGAAAAGTACATTTCATTCACAAAGGAGCTTGAGGAGGGCAGTACTTTCAAGTTGAGATTCATCGACTCATTTAAATTTTTGAATTCCAGCTTAGACGAACTTAGTTCATATTTGGAGATTGAAGAGTTAAAAATATTAAAAGAAAATTTCAATGACATTAGTTCAGCTCAATTCAAACTCTTGACGCGAAAAGGTGTGTTCCCCTATGATTACTTGAACTCACTTGATAGGCTAGATGATACTACTCTACCACTGCGGGAAGAATTTTATAACAGATTAACAAATACCGAGATTTCAGAAGAGGATTATTTACACGCTAATAATGTTTGGGAATCATTCAGCATTAAGACGTTGGGTGAATACAGCGATTTGTATTTAAAAACAGATGTTTTGCTTCTGGCAGACGTGTTTGAAAGTTTCAGAAAAAGTTGCATGAGAACGTATGAGTTGGATCCTGCATACTATTTTACTCTCCCGGGTCTGACGTGGGATGCAATGCTCAAGTATACAAAAATTAGTTTGGAGTTGTTGACTGATATAGATATGTTATTATTTGTAGAACGAGGTATACGAGGTGGTTTGAGTCAGTGCTCAAATAGGTATGCATGCGCTAATAATAGATATATGAAGTGTTACAACGTTAATGCACCTCAAAAATATTTAATGTACTTCGATGTAAATAATTTATATGGTTGGGCAATGTCCCAGCCTTTGCCTACTAGTAAATTTCAATGGCTTGCAGATGTATCACAATTTGATGTGCTACTGATTTCCGATGACGCTTCAATAGGGTATATCTTGGAAGTTGATTTAGAATATCCTAAGGAATTGCATGATCATCATAAAGATTTGCCATTCTGTCCCACTCATAGCAGCGCTCCAAATACAAAAGATGTTAAGCTGCTTGCAACTTTGCATCATAAAACACGATATATCATTCACTACAGAAATCTCAAACAGTGTTTGGACCATGGTTTGAAATTATGTAAAATACATCGAATTTTACAGTTTGAACAGTCGACTTGGCTAGGTTCATATATTGCTTTAAATACAAGTTTGCGCACACGTGCCAAGAATAATTTTGAAAAGAATTTGTTCAAATTGATGAATAATGCAGTATTTGGTAAAACAATGGAGAATGTGCGAAATCATGTCGACATAAAGTTGATCAGTGAGTGGGATGGACGATATGGAGCAAAATCTTTGATCGCAAAACCAAATTTTCATCGACGAACAATATTTTCTGAAAATTTCGTTGCAATACAATTGCGGAGGTTGAAGGTGAAAATCTTCAAACCAGTTTATCTGGGAATGTGCATATTAGATTTATCTAAAACCTGCCTTTACGAGTTTCATCATGTATATATGAGACCAAAATTCCAGAATAAATGTAAGCTACTGTATACTGACACAGACAGTTTAATATATGAAATAAAATGTGACGATATTTATGAAATAATGAAGCGTGATATTGAAAGATTTGACACAAGTGATTATAGTCCAAGTAATCTGTATAATATTCCCCTCAAAAATAAAAAAGTTCCAGGACTAATGAAAGATGAAAATAATGGCGATATAATGACTGAGTTTGTCGGTTTGAGATCTAAAATGTATTCAATTAGAATTGATGAAAAAGAGGTTAAAAAAGCTAAGGGAATAAAAAATTGTGTTGTACAGAGAGGAATAACGTTCGCGGATTATCTGAATTGTTTAAATACAAACCTTGACTTAAACAAACAGCAGCAATCCATACGTTCAAAGTTGCATAAGGTATATTCAGTATGTGAGACAAAAATAGCCTTGAGCTCGAACGATACCAAGCGTTATGTAATTCCCAATTCCACTGACACGTTGCCGTGGGGTCATTATAGTATAAGGAGTGAGTTGGAAAGTGATTCAGAGAAGGTTGCAGCAGTTAATTGATTTTTGTTATTTATTGGATGTTGAAATATATTTGTAATACAATTATAAAGCATTGTTCTTATTTATCCATGAATTGTGTGATGAATCAAACCCTAACCATTTAACATAAACCTGATTTCCCTTCTTACGTAAGATTTTTTCTACTAGATGCACATCGGGATATTTAGCTATTTTTAATTCATGTTCATAAAATCCTCCCATAATAGGCTGCCCACGAGAATCTTCGAGGGAATACGTCGCTGGATTTGTAACTCGCACTTTAATGATTTTGAATACTTCCGTGGACCAATTAGGTGTGAATCCTCGAGCAAATACAGTTTTGTATTTACTGACTCGTACAAAGTCGCCGATTTTGAATTTTGCAGGCCCCGCTATTTTGATGTTGCTGTATACGGTTGTAAGAAGTTTCTTGGCAATCGTGGGCGTAACTTTTTGCGGAGACATTCCAATCGTTCTGTGCACGCGTTTATTATAGTCGGCAACCAGCCGGTGAAGCATATTCACCCATTCGTAGGATCCGTTGGCGGTAAAGGCCATCCACATTGCGTTTTTCAGAGTTCTGTTCCAACGTTCAACTACGGATGCCTTCATAACGCTGTACGTTGAGTAGTGATGAATTCCATTTTTAGATAAGAGAGACTCAAACGATGCGTTATAAAATTCTTTACCATTATCAGTTTGAAGATTTTTCGGTTTCCGTGAGTCTGATATAATTACAGTAAATGCTGCACACACGTCCTTTGCGCTCTTACTTTTAAGTGGAATAGCCCACGCATACTTGGATAGAACGTCAATTACTGTAAGTATGTACTTAAATCCCTTGTTAACTTTTGCATACGGTTGCATGTCGACAAGATCTGCCTGCCACAAATCGTCGTATCCATGGGTGATAACCCTTCGACGTGGATAATTACGTCGCGCGGGCGCATGTAGCTCTTTTACTAGCTGCAGTTTTTCTTTACTCATTCTAATTACGAGCTTTGAGACGCGCAACGAGTAATTGAATTTGAGCTTTCAGATCAGCATGCAAGAAGTCGACGTATTCCTTATTTACAGCATCGAACGGCTGCGCGGGAGTCTTCACGTTGTGTAAAAACTTATTCTCAAAATCAAAGTCGTTCACGAGACCCACCCGTTTGATAGTCGGTAGCGAATCAATATAATATCTTGTTTGCGCTCCTGCCTTATCAACGTATGATTTTGTCGCAACGTCGTAACCAGTACTTGGATCACCCACACGAGTTAGCCTTTTACCCTCAAAGTTATAATGCCCATCATATGTAAGATTTTTTCTATCGACATACCCTTTATTTACGGCGTCGAATTGATTGTCAGGATTTCCAACATTTGTGAGACGTTTATTTCTGAAATTCCACGTTTCGTTAGGCTCGAGTTGTAAAATATTTTTGCGAACTTCATCAACATATTTTTTGTTAACAGCATCGTTCTCAGCCACAGGTCTATGCACTTGTTTTATTCGTTTGTTTCTTAAATTATAATGCCCCCCATCACGAGGAGTTAAAAAATTAGTGTCGACGTAATCCTTCGTCACGATGTCAGTCGACTCGGTAGGAAGCGCAACATTCGTTAACCTTTTACCGCGGAAGTCAAAATTTCCATTTACTTGCAAAATATTGCTGTACCCATTAGCGGGGGGTGTGCTCAATCTGGGGATACGTTTGTCAAGATGTCTTCCGAATTTATCAACAGACATTTCTACACTGACGAGTAATAGTGTAGCTCCACCTATATATGAATAATATTTGCCTCACGAAGTTCCTCTATGATGGACATTATTTCATTGTCATGTCCTGTGTGACCGGCATTCCTGGACGCAACTAGAAGTCTCAATCTCTCAACAAGTTCGTTCGGGTTGTCCCAATGGACATAATCTACAGGATGATTTGTAACGACCATTCTGTTTGGAACCAAACCTTGACCAGACGATTTGCTACGAGCCGTAGTGTTGAATAATTTCGCGATTACATATTTCCATTTATAACTTTTATTTCCATTCATCTGTCCGCGTTCAGTATATCCGCGCTTGTGAGCGTTAGTTGCATGTAATATGCTTTTGTATTTTATAAGATCAACATCCGTAAAGTCTGCTTCATCGGGAATTCGTTTAAAAATCAGCTCCATTAATCCCGTGGATCCCTTGTACCTGACATTATTGATTATAATATTATCATTTTTATCTACTTCGATAGGGGAATTACCAAGCAACCAGAATCCATCCACAAAACGAACCCCATACGTTGTATCATATTCATGTTTCGTGTCAAAAATCAATCCCTTGAAATACGGCTTAGTCAATTCACCAAAATGCTTATTAATATATTGGACAGCCTCGTCTCGACCCTCAGAGGTTTCTAGAATTGATCGCAAAGTGGTTTCAGGTGATGGCTCAGGGTATGACTGAGCTACGGGCTCTAAGTTCAGAAAAACGGAGTCGTTTCTTGGCTGTGAAGAGTCTATCTCCATCGAAGCGGATGCATTCTCAGTAGTAGTAGTACCCCGGCGATTCGCGATCGGAGTGCTTGACGGTTTAAAACGGATAGTTCGGTTCAGCTTCGTGTCATCCTCATCGTCCAGTTCAAGTTTTCGTTTCACCGGCACCATTGGTTTTCGTTCGACTGGCGTATTAATGTTACGGCCCTCGGCTAGGATCTGTAGAGGGGTCACGATGGGTGCAAGGTTTTTTTCCAGGGCTTCAGCAGCCTCCGACTGATTAACTTTCAGCGCTCGGTATTTCGCACGAATCGCTTTACTCGATCGCGAAATTGCCTTTTTAATTTTTTCATCATTAACTTTGGTGGAATCATTTTTATTCTTCATGCCTTCGACAAACGCTGCAGACTCGTTTGCCAATTCAGACATGGTGACGCTTAGAAAGTTGAAGGCTAACTGAAAGATTCGGCGTGGCAAACAACGTATTCATCGAACCCTCGTCGGTAACGACCCCCCTGAAGGGGATCGTCCTTAACGATTACAAGAAACCCAAATTTTTTGAACCAACATATTGCACAAAGTTTTTGAAATATATCGTATGCCATATCGTTGTTGACATGATCATCATACACGTGGCGTAGATTCAAACTGTCTTGCTTGAATAGGATGAGAACATTCGCGTTGTCTCGAATCAGGTGTTTGGGAACTCGCGCATACGTTTGGCACAAATAGAAACAGTCAACTTGAGCATGTCTTCCCATGGAAAAATATTCGCGAACTACGTCTTGCTTGTCACAGGCCACATCATCAAAGATAAACACTGAGTTGGGCAATGATTCGGTAGGAGGGATTACATCGCAATTGTTTGAGAATGGGAAAAAACTAATTTCTTCGATATTCGTTAGAAGTTTTTCCAAATATCGATATTTGGGTTGTTGCAACGATTTTGAATAGATGTAAACATTCTCAAAGCGAACTCCGTTGCAACTTTCCAGCAGACTTATCACAACATTTGTCTTCCCACAATTGGAAGGCCCGCAAATTATTGCCCTGATTGTATTCGGTAGTAAGGGGCCGTGCCGCTTGGAACTATCGACCTCTGTTTTATTGTCAAGATTTACCACCCGAATGGAGTACGGCTGCTTGATAAAATGCATCGTTCGCTTGTGATTACAATATGGTTCGGTGAAGGGTATTTATATGATACGCAGCCATTATTTTTCTCAGTTATGAAATGTATGTGGACATCGATGTATCGGCAGATCAATTCTTTACTACTGAACTTCTGAAATATATACCTAAAGTTATATTGTTGCAATACTACGGTGATCTGATCCCAAAACTATGGAATAAACTTCCCGTACATATAAAAACGGATCCAGACTTCACACAGTATCGCGTGTGTCTGAAACATTATAATAACGGTATTGATCATATTGACGGACCCGCGCGCCAGATAAGAAAGTGCAGTCAATGCCAAGAGCGCGATCCCTCGGGCAAGGTCTGTTGAATAGCGCGATTAATTCGCTGCCTTTCGAATTACATATACCAGGATATCAGTATTGCGGCCCCGGCACACATCTGGCCAAGCGTCTAGCTCGAGGTGACGCGGGCATCAACCCGTTAGACAAGTTTTGTCGTGAGCACGATATAACCTATTCGCGGAGTAGAGACCTCGAAACACGACATAACGCTGACAGAAAACTAGCGGAACAGGCATCACGACGAGTCGAGGCTGGAGACGCAGCACTGCTTGAAAAAGCGGCTGCGTGGGCAGTTTCGCGCGCTATGAAGGTTAAATTGAAGATGGGTGCCGGGCTGAAACGTGGCGAGGGACGAAAAAAAATTTCAGGTGGACAGTTGCCAAAACAGAATAAGAAAAAACATGTTTCACAACCTCGACGGAAGAGGGTGAAGCGCGTCAAACCTCGAATTTTGCCGCCGGGAAAGCGTGGAGGATTTTTACCATTTTTGGTTCCATTACTTGCGGGATTGTCAGCTGTAGGCAGCCTAGCGGGGGGAGCTGCAGGCATTGCAAAATCTGTCAATCAGGCATCTAACGCGCGGAAACTGTTATCTGAGACTGAACGCCATAATCGTGCTATGGAGCAGCATGGTCGGGGGTTATATCTGAGTCCCTATAAAAAGGGTGGTGGTATCGGAAAATGTCGAGGAAAAAAAAAAACCTCAAAAATGAGATGATTATTCTACCTGACGGTCCGACAACTAACATCGAGCTACTCGCGTATGCGAAACGTATGCGTATTCCATATTTCAAAGGTGTATTTATGCGATCTGAACTACTTCAAAATAAAAATCCCATTCAAGCTAATGAGTGTGGAATAATTAACCTGGATAGTTTGCACGGACCTGGCACACATTGGGTTGCATATGTGAAACGTGGACGTAAAATAAAATATTATGATAGCTATGGAAATCTACCCCCACCCAAAGAATTTATTCAATATTTTGGAAACAATGTGCAAATTGAATACAACCACAAACAATATCAAAATTATAATTCTGCAATATGTGGACAGCTTTGCTTATATTTTTTACGTGATAATGCATAGATTACATTGGCAATTCACTGTTTGTATTTAAAACGATAATACATAGATTACATTGACATTTGAACTTCAGTATACGTGCAACCGCGATATGTCTCTGACGCTCACGCTTTCGGGGTCAGCATCTGTTCTAAGTGCAAACTATTTTCCACCTATTGTCCTACGTGAAAATGTCGAATATGTACTGGGATTAGTAGATTTCGAAACATTCAACTCAATACCTAATGTTGACAGGACAAACAATACATTTTATTATGATGGCGACAAAAAGATTACTATTCCAGAAGGATCCTATGAGATTGATGATTTGAATAGGTATTTATCTGGGAAGCTAGTTGGCGATTCCGAATCTCCTCCCGCGATAGTACTTCGTCCAAACAACAATACATTAAAATGTGAGTTGAAGTGCAAGTATGACATTGACTTTAGTAAGGAAAATAACCTCGGCTCGCTGCTAGGTTTTACAAAACGGAAGCTTGAAGCTAACGCCTGGCACGAATCCGATTTGCCGGTCAATATTTTGAGAGTTAATATTATACGAATTGAGTGTAACATCACCGCTGGAGCATATAGCAACGCTCGACCAGTGCACACGATTCATGAATTCTCTGCAAACGTCCCCCCGGGCTATAAAATCTCGGAGTCACCTTACCACGTCATTTACTTACCTCTCAGCTCTCGCGTAATAGACAACATAACAGTCCGCGTTGTGGATCAAGACGGTAACCTAGTCAACTTTCAGGGAGAAGAGATCACGATTCGTTTGCACGTAAAAGAACAGTGATTTTTTCATCATGTTGATCTACGAAACCGTGCACAAATATCCCATGCCCGCTCGGCCATCTCTCAGTATTCAAAGTTTGGTCAAACAAACAACACCATACGCAGTCCGCCAATCGCTAACACCCGATAACCTCAAATTTTTACAATCATTAGGATTTCGTGTAAAAGATAGAAATGGCAAGTATGTTAAACATTAATGCTCGACCAATATTTGATAACAGTATAACTCGGGTTGAAGTTCATGCTCATGCCCCTTACGCAAGTACATCATATCAAAATAACGACGAGATACGAATTCCAATTCAACAGCAGGATTTGTATACGCTGCCTTGCAACAGTTTTTTATACCTCGAGGGCACATTACTGAATTCAGTAGCGGACGTATCCGGTGTCCATCAACCGGTAAAAAATGTCAAACTTGTCAACAATGCGATGGCTTTTCTCTTCGATGAAATTCGGTATGAATTGAATGGGGTTGAAATTGATCGATGCAAAAATGTTGGAATTACCACTACTATAAAAAATTATTTATCATTTAGTACTAATGCTAGCAAAGCATTAGAGGTTGCAAATTGGGCAGTACCGGGAAATTTAGTTGAATTAGATAAAGGATATTTCAACTATTGCATACCACTCAGCATTTTGCTCGGGTTCTGCGAAGATTATAAACGAATTATCACCAACGCACGTCATGAGCTGATTTTAATTCGATCAAGGACTGATTCGAATGCCATTTTTACGGGCGACACGAATGCAGCTGTAACTTTGAAGCTGAATAAATTACAATGGCGTATGCCACATATAAGCGTCGAAGACTTGCAAAAATTGGAGCTTTTGCATCTTCTTGAGAGTGGTACATCGATTCAAATGAGTTTTCGTTCGTGGGATCTGTACGAGTATCCAGTGCTTCAAGAAACTACTCATCATACCTGGTCCGTGAAAACCGCCGTTCAACTTGAGAAACCCCGGTTTGTGGTATTGGCGCTGCAGACTGGTCGCAGAAATATGCTTACCCAAGATCCCAGCGTATTTGACCATTGCGAATTGACAAACATTCGCCTATACCTTAATTCAGAATCATATCCCTACGATAATTTAGATTTAGATTTCAATCGGAAACGGTATGCCTTGCTTTATGATATGTACGTTAAATTTAAGGCATCGTACTATGGTGCGACTGAGGCGCCGGAACCATTGCTTGATTTAGATACATTCAAAAGACATGCTCCGATCGCGGTTATAGATTGTTCGCGTCAGAATGAATCTCTCAAAAGTGCAAGCGTAGATATACGTCTCGAGTTTCAGTGCAACGCTAACGTGCCTGCAAATACAACCGCATATTGTCTAATTTTTCATGATAAAATTATTGAATACAGTCCGCTAACGAACGTGGTTCGAAAGATGGTTTGAATTAAAATTGAAGTCGTTGGGTTGGGATCACGAGCCTCTATAAAAGTCGTCAGGGTGGGATTACGAGCCTCTATAAATACTGCGGAGTCCGAGTATTTTGCATAAAGGTATACGCGACAATGGGGCCCACATTTGTCGATGTTCAGGGGTTTGCGGGACCCAACGACATGTTTATTGTGAAAGAAATTGCAGTTCTGAAAAACGAATTTGATTTGCAACATTTCATCTTCAAGCCTCCATATACCTGGTCAATTTTATCCAAGGACTACCAACGTTTGGCGATTGAGAGTAAAATCAATCATGGATTCAGCTGGAACGACGGAAATCTCCCTTACTCGGAACTACTATATCTCGTGCAACCTCATCTGGAAAATTCTCCATCAGTTTTAGTAACAACCAAGTCGATTAAATTAATTTTAAAACGATTGTTTAATGTTAATGCAGCCTATTTAGCTGATGAACCAGTATCTAATATATGGCAACCAAGGTGTGACAGCCACTTGGGTGACTGTGCTATTGAAAATGTATTTAGAATTAGCGATCGATGTAGGGTGGAAAAATAAAAAACTATATTCGTATCACCAAAATACTGTTTATTCAGTCATTACAGCAGCCCCATATCCCATTCCTTCATGGAGATTCGTCGATTCTCTATCCAAATCTCCTGGAGTTCACGCAGAACCTCTTCACGCGTCTTAAACTGAAAATCATCTCGTGCATAGATTAAAACTCGGGGGCTGTGATCGGGTATAAAAGGGCTGGAATTCAAGTCTTAAACATCAGTCTTCATTTCGCACTCGATGAGAACCATTCACAAGCAGCAGGAACTGAAACTGCGAATAGAACTACATTTGAAAAATATTGGCGACGTAAAAACTCTGATTCAGACTAAATTGGATCTGAATTATATTCTGAGAAAGTTGGGACGTATAAATCTGATATGAGTAACGCCATGGACTTGACTAAAATCAACAAGGTTGGACGCTGCGATGAATACCTTCCCACAAAGAAATTGTCAGATCTAGAAGTAAATAAACACTACCCCGTCACCAGCTTGCGGAAGGTTCAAACAAGATTCGGTACGAGGATTGCCATAGACTTGGAAAATACATTCTCGGCTTTTTTACCTGCGCGGATGTCGAAAGTATTGACCGATGATGAAGACTTATTCCAAAAAATGATACTGGCTGCCGATGAGAGTCGCCTTAACATGCATAACCTCGGGGGACTATACAACCGAGTTGAGTTCAACTATATGTGAATCTAAACCTTGTTAAATAAATGGATACATAAATATATTGTTCTGACAAGTCTACCTTTAGCCAACATCATTTTCCCACTTAAATATTAGTTCTCCACCTTTAGATAAGATTATTTCACTCTTAAATATTAGTTCAAAGCATCTGATGCTCATCATACCATCGAACTGTTCAGTTCAAACAATCTGACACCTGTACAACTGCTCAGTTCAAATCTGATACCTGTCGGATTTTCAGTTCAAAGACCTGTTCATAAGAAATTTTCATCACCGTCGTTGGGCTGATCAGTTTGATTTAATTAATTAATGGCTGAGATCTACTAATGGTAAGATTGATTAAAAGTATTTGAGCCGTGTGAAAACCGGTTTATCTAATCATTCCACACGTATGAATATGACTACATTTCGAGATCGGAGTTACTTGCTGTCTGAAGTCGGGAGGGTGAGCATCGAATAGAACTCTCAAGATTTGCAAAGTTTGTTGATAAAAAATGTTCAACGTCATGAGCCTTTCTGGGAACACTGATGTATCTGACGTCAACGTGTTCAACGCGAAGGAGTTGGTTGAGGACGCATCTACCCACAACTTCACCGACGAAGAGTTAGTTAAAATCGGTCAGTTGGGCTTATGCGGTGAACGTCTTCCCATGAGAAAATCGATTAGCGGTGTGCATATTATCATCGGATTACGGAAAATAACAGCATTATCGGGACGAAAAAACGTAGTAGCCGACATACTTGGTGGAGACGATCCGTATGAAACCTTTTCCGAAAATCTGCCACCACGCATGGCTGCAAGGCTACTGAGTGACGACCACCTATTCCAAAAATTGAAGATGGTTGCTGAAGATGGCGGCGTGTACTACCGTCATGTTTCTAAACGTATCCGCCCGATTCTATTCACTTTGCGGAGTATTCCCAACCTGGATGTATAATATTTTGAAATAATGTAGAAAGTATCCTAAGACCTGAATATGATGTTTTGAAATAAATCTTTAATAACATATCATGAATTGTTGTCAGTATCCTTCCCACATTTAAGAGGACAGTCAGTTGGTGAGGGTAAATCAATTAGCAATGAGCATGCAACGCTTGATATTAATCAGAATTCCTTTAATACATGGGTAAAATTGATTAACTCTTCCGAACGTATAATTACAGTGATTGTCGTAAACGCCAATTATATCATAGCCCCTCAGACGGTTGCAAACTGATTGCAGACGTTAATCTTAAGCGGCGTGCAGAAGCTCGTTAAGATCGATCTGATGCACGATAATACGCAGTGGTGTATCGATCCCCGCTACAAAGTTGCAATATGACAGGTAAAAAAATTTAAGCATATGCATCCATTACACAAAGTACCTCTCAGTGTGAAACTCGATAGTAATCAGAAATAGATAGTGCGTGAAATTGATTTTATCCGTAGCCGCAGACGTTAATCTTAAGTGACGTGCAGATGCTCGTAAAGATAGATCTGATACACGATAATAACAAGTAGCGTAGTAATCCGTGCTACAAAGTTGCATTATGACAGGTGAAAAATTTCAGAGAGGCGGATCACGACACCTATCATGTAGTTTAATAAGTTGTGAAATTTTTACATTGACAAATCGATTAGCATTCAAGAATCGCCTCCCATGCGACGCTTGATAGCAATCAGAATTCCAATCATATTCAGAGAGGCGGATCACGACACCTATCATGTAGTTTAATAAGTTGTGAAATTTTTACATTGACAAATCGATTAGCATTCAAGAATCGCCTCCCATGCGACGGAGCCCACATGATAGATTTGACTTTTTCAGGGCCTTCTTCAACAAACGTATAGTGACATTATAATGATGAATCCATCTCTCAACCTTTTCAGGACTTCTCAAACTCGTGATAAGTCGGAACATCTCAGTCAATTTATTTTCCATCTCAATTGATAAATCTGATATTGTAGCCATTTTTAGAATACTTGCTCTGGCGTTTATTTCTGAATGCGGCTGTATCCAACGAGTAGTGGCGTATTTATATCGAATGATTTTTTCTGTCAAGCAGCTAAACAGGTTTATTCTGACGCCTCACCAGCCATTTTTAGAATACTTGCTCTGGCGTTTATTTCTGAATGCGGCTGTATCCAACGAGTAGTGGCGTATTTATATCGAATGATTTTTTCTGTCAAGCAGCTAAACAGGTTTATTCTGACGCCTCACCATCACGCTTACAAATTGTTGACATGAAAGGTTCATTCTGACGCCTCACGAAATTGTCGGTATCGAATTCTGACGCCTCACAATCACGCTTACAAATTGTTGACACGAAAGGTTCATTCTGGCGCCTCACGAAATTGTCGGTATCGAATTCTGACGCCTCACGATCACGGTGCCGGTTATATACCTACCGTAGATCACTGCTTAACCGGTATGACCTACCGTAAAAAATTCTGACGATTGCCGTCATTGCACTGGGAAACTTGCACTCACTGTACTGTAGATTTGCATCGGGGGGAACTTGCACTCGTAGATACGATACTGTGACATAAACGCAGGGTCACTCACCGCAGGGGACTGTAGAAAACCGGTAGGGGATAACCGTTAGGATTACCCCATAGAAAAAATCTGATGATTGATTGGCACAATTAATTATCACATAAAAATCGGACATAAAAATCGGACATAAAAGCGCGGCTTAGAACTTTCTGGAAAAAGGTAAAGGCGCGGTCCTGACTCCAGACAGGTGAACAGGGTGAATCTTGGCTCTCATGAATCTTGGCTGTCATAGCTACTCTACTAATAAGCAATCACGAAATAAATACAATGAAAAATAAAAAAGAATATCTTCACTGACTGTACTGACCATTACTTGAAAGTATAACAAAACCTGTAGGCTGGCTGCATAGCAGACGGAATATTCGAGAAGTAGGTGATAGCTCATGTAGTAGCTCATTGATTGTTAGGAGAAAACTAGACGTAAAATGTATTATTTGAAATGTACTGATAATGAGCGATTTTTCTGCTGTCGAAGCGGCAGCAGGAGGGTGGCCTAGGGGCGGTAAATTTCCAAGTTCGGCGCTGGTTATACATAGGTTGTATAGCGTGAAAATAAGTTCAATCTAAATTTGTAGGTGTTGGAGGTTCAATGTAGGGTTGAAATTAACATTTGTAGGAGTTCGAGGTTCAATGTTGGATTTTTAGGAGTTCGAGGGTCAATGTAGGATCTCTAGGTTCAGTTTCCTCCAAAGTAGGTTTAAATAAACCTTGGTAGGGTCAGATGTAGGCGCTAAATTTCGACTCGGGTAGACTTAGGGAAACTACATTTTAGTACTGCCTTATAGAGAATTATTTTTTATATCGTAGAATTTTTTTTCTCTACATTATACGGCCATATAAGTAATATCACCTAAAATATTCTCAAATAATATCCTTAGTTTAAATTCATTCAAAATATTATTAAGTGCATATTTTAGAATCTCAAACAACCCCGCAGATACGAATATTCACTGTATATATAGTTATGTGAATAGTATATTCGTTTTGGATTGATAAAACTTGTTTTTGCTTCATTGCTCGCTTCACTCGATTCAAATAAACAAATACAAATCTATCAAAATTCAACCAATCAAAAGTTTTAGCTCCTCCCATCTTTTGTCTCTCTCTTTTAAGAAAACTAAATTCCTGGCCCTAGTCATCACAGTTTTCGGCCTAAAGTGCACGATGACGGAGATATAGGCAGAAACAGTTTTTCTCAAAATGGCGGCACTTCCGGGGTCGAAATTTGTAAGGATATTGTTCATTTATATTCAGTACGTGATGCTGAACCTAATTGAAAAAAAAAGTTACTCCTGTAATTTAGGGCAAAGCGATATTACCTATTGACTGTACTATTCAAAATTTTTACAATCTCATATCTATGTTCGGGACTGAATATGAAGAAAATATTTATGTTTCTTGAAGAGTGATTCAAGCGTGAATAATTTATTTGATGATGAATACATACGGCCAGGTGGGATAAACAAGCCGCTTCAAAATGGTATGAAATTAAATTCATACGAGGGACGATGTGAGTAAACAAAATTCTAAGGGCTGTAGAGTCGATATCTGTCATCCCCTTTGCAGCAGGCGCCCATATTTTCCTATGCCATTACGATGAATACTTCATAGCGTGCTGTATCACGCCAACGTTGAAAACTACAACGTCTAATGCCACTACAAGCGAGGCAGGCATGAACCGAGAAGTAAGTACGAGGTGGAATCGTGTAAACATCATTTTCCGATATTATGCGCAAATTTCATACATCATGATTGATGAACTGCAAATGTTATTGTTTTACACGAAACACTACTACTATACACAATATCTCATCCTCAAATATGGCCAACGTTATGTTATCGAATAGAAAATTATCACTCTCATATACCGTGAACGTTCTAATGGCCGGACAGGTCCCAGTTAAGCCTAGAGCACAGACTTTCTCGTGTGTCGTGTTCCGCCTCACCTACAGGCGCCACGATCGCTCACACATAACTGTGATTGGTCGGCGCTGCGTGTGGGTGACTGTACACTGGTCACGTTCTCCGTAGGTGAGCCGTCACGAAAAGTCTGTGCTCCAGGCTTTACCGGACAGAAAGTGTGTGCAAGAGAGACAGAAATACGATTTCGCATGGATGTCCGGCCATTGGGACGTCAGCCTTAACTGTCCGGTAACTGGGACGTTGACGGTACATACATAAATGTTACGATATAGGTACTTAGATAATGATGCAGAATATTGTAAATATCGTCAATGTAAATTATGTATAGTCTCACATGCACACCACCTATGGTCTATTTAATGGCCAATAACTTTTGAGGGAGTGAATCGATTTCAACGACATTTGGTTGTTTCAGAGATACTTTCGAATTTCAATCATTTCTAAATTTCAGCAACATCGAACATCGGGGCTTTTTGGAGGGGAATCGACCGCGTCGATAACCATTTCTGGGAATTTGATGACATTTTTCGATTATCACTTTACACGATGCCGAATTTTTCGTCCGATTGTGACACAATTTGGCAAGCAGGTACGTGAAGGATAGCAATTCGAAATTTTACCTGAACTATAAACTGTATCGACATTCGGAAGACGCGGATTTTCAATTATTTGAAGTTTGATCAAAATACACACACGATCGCGATTACGCCGACCCATCCGGCTCTTGTTATTCGTTTGTTATCAGTGATCGCAAATGATGCGACTAGTGCAAAAATGACAAAATCTCCAACTCATCGAAAGGAAGATGAAATTTCAGTACAGCGCTGTGTTTAGAACCGTTAAGGAGGGTCCTCAGTTATTTTACGAAAAAAGGAACGCAATGATGTAGGTACAGCATTTGAAATTTTAAGGATACATTCATTAATTAGTCCTAAATAAATCCTCAAAATTTCAAATACGTTTACCGTACAAATTGTTGAGAAAAAGAGTGGTTTAGGGCTGACATGGCCAGCCTTTCAACTTCCCGTTTTCAAACTCATTTCGAAATGAATTAATAATAATAATAATAATAATAATGACATTATCGTATTCGAATTTTCGAAGCACAATGTCAAATTCGTGAGCAGTGATCCAAAAAACCTCATGGCACCAATTTTCATTGGAATCCGTTCATCCATTCTCAAGGTATCATAATTTTTATTTTATTTTCTAGAATTTTGTTATTCAAATAATTCGAAAAGTACTGAAGCGATCAAAGCCAAAATCTAATCAGTTCTAAGTTGAGAAAAGCCGCGTCGATTGAGCCTAATTCGATTAAAGTCCGCTCATTCGTTCCCGAGATATCATGGGGACAAAAATTTGGTCACACACACACACCCACACCCAGACGTCAATCTCAAAATAGTCGGAGGTGATTCTCCGGACCTCAAAACGTGGACATCTAGTGAAAACTCAACTTTTCATTTTCGAGGTGATTACAATAACTTCCTTTTTTCTCTGAAAACAGAGAAACGGGTAGTTGAAAAATATTGAAACGTTGAATTCCACTTTTTTTTTGATAAAAAAAAAAAAAAAAAAAATGGCAATGATGCACGGCAAAACTTGATTTAGATATATATTCTTAGGCAGTTAAACTTTATATTTCCACAATAAAAATACCCACTAACCGTTCTAACTTCCCGAGAAAAAATGGGTCGTATATGAACATAAATAATCATATATGGCCTCATCATATATGAACATGAACGAAATTTGTCTCTATATGACCATATATGGCTATATATAATTGTATAGCTATATATAATTGTATATAGCCATATATAATTGCATATGTATATATAATTATATACAATCAGATATGATCAGATCTGATCAGATCTGATCATTTGTTTTGGACAAATTAAAATAAAACAGTTAATTAAATTAAAAAATTACATGAACTATTGTTTTTATATTTTTCATATGTCACAGTGATCGGCAATCATAGGTATTTCTGAAAATTAACTTTTTTTGTCGATGAAAAATTTTTCACTTTCTTGCGGGGATTTGAACCCAGGTCCTGCTGCGTATCAGTCGAAGCTTCTACCACTTGGCTACTTCACGTATTTAATAGTTGAAATTTTCAGAATGTCTATGGGCTATATGTATTTGTCACGAAATTTTCAGAATGTCTCTGGGCTATATGTATTTGTCACGAAAATTTAATTAATCTTAATGATGCACTTAATATTGATCATGATGATCGAACGATTCTTGAACTGTTTTTGTATTTTAGGGAATGTAAGGCAATATGGCCACTCTAAATTTTTTAGCAAAAAGAATTACTAATTATTAATACCATGACATTTAAAAACTTCAGCTTTATGCACCCGGACATTATAATATTTGCACATATGCATGCAAAACTATTCGTATGTATAACAGTTAAATTTATACGTTATATATATTTTTTTAATTCATTTTTTTCTCAATAGATATGATCATATCTGGGCATTTTTTCCGTATATACAGCTGCAGATATTTTCATACATAATCATGCATGATCATACATAACGTCATATATGAGCTCATATATAATCATATATGGATAGATATGATCATATCTGAGCATTTTTCCCGTATACAGCTGCAGATATGCTCATGCATGATCATGCATGATCATACATGAGCTCATACATTAATCATACATGAACAGATGTGATCATATCTGAGCATTTTTTCCGTATACAGCTGCAGATATGATCATACATGACGTCATATATGAGCTCATATATAAACATACATGAATAGATATGATCATATCTGAGTATTTTTTTAACCCTAGAATGGTAACCTGGGGTCAAAAACGACCCCAGGCGACTTTAAATCTCGCGCCCTTTCTCCCTCCGTGACTTTAAGGACTCGGGACCCTAACCATAATTCAATTCCATCCTCAGAGAGTCTCGAGAGCCGGTTGGCCGCCTCAGTTACGCACGTCTTTCCGAGCAGGAAGCGTCGAAAGTGCGGCTGGGGTCGTTTTTGACCCCACGTTACCATTTGCGTTAGTTTTTTGTCAACATTGCAATTTTTTATTTTTTATTTTTTAGATGCCAGCGATGTAAAGCGGCCGTGTGCCAAGAACATAAGAACCTCTTATGCACCATTTGTATTCAACGAGACGTATAAATTTTGTTATAATTATATAATAATATTTATAAGTCAATTTATACGCCAAATGGCTTTGTAAACGGTTTCCTAATTTTCGTATGACAAAATAAATTAAAAAAAAAAAAAAAAAATGAATACACATCTTTTAGAATCACCTTTCCACTTGAAAATGGAGTTGGTTACATTCGATTTGCACATAATTTGGCGTTGTTACACCAATTTTGGCGATAAAAGTCAATATTTCGACTTTTCCTAACTTCCCAGACTTCGATTCCCGGAATAAATAGACTTTTTCGAAAATGGAGTAAAACTAACCTACCTGTCTCAAAACTGTATATTTTCACTTTATAATGCCGTTGGTTTTATTCAATTTCGTTAAAAATCAACGGAGATATTGCAAATTCAATCAAAAAAGTCATTTTTACGAATTTTTCATGTTTTTTTCCGTTTTACCTCATTTTTGACTACTTTCTCCGACTCCAAGCAAAATTGCCATGGGCTCACGTGATTCCGCATTAAAAAATGAAAGGAATGAGCCTAAGTTGAACCCTTTTCGTAGAATATTACCGGAGATATGAATTTTTCAAAATTGGGGTCGTTTTTGACCCCAGGTTACCATAATAGGTGAAAAAAAATAAGGTTACCATTCTAGGGTTAATGATAATCCTTCACTACAGCTTTAGATCCGATCATATATGACCATGTACGATCATATCTGAGCTCATGCATGATCATGTATGATCATATCTATTGTTAGTTGGATCTATTAGGTATAAGGTATCGGATTTTGGGTTTAGGTTTGTAATCTCTCTGACATATGATAAACTGTACAACTTTATTTTCTTCTCTATTAGCAAAATACAACCGTCACTTAGACATCTTCGGAGGGAGAGAGTTATAGCTAGACCGGCATACTGCCAACTTAATAATATGTTACTAGGAACTATGAAGCGAGAAGTTCCTAGACTTTATTGTCTAACTATCTTATCTATATATTGTTACACGCCCCCTCAATAAAGTCTCTTTTTCTCTTATTATATTTTTTTTTTTTTTGTTTTATTACGCCCCCTGATTATGAGCGCGGCGTGAACCACTTTCTACCCTTTGTACTTTGTTATAGTTGCAGGCTCATCTTTCTTGAAAATTTCACAAATTTTTCTTTAGCCAATGGTTTGGTTAATATGTCTGCTACTTGCTCTTCTGATTTGACGTACTTCAAGATTATTGATCCTGCCTCTATATTTTGTTTAATATAATTAAATTTGATATCAACATGCTTCACACGCTTGTTGTTTTCAGGATTATTCCCTAAATTTATTGCTGCTTGGTTGTCGACTTTTACAACAACCGGATCTACTACTACTACTTGAAAGTCCTTTAGAATTTTTAATAGCCAGCTCGCTTCAACGACAGCTGAACTTAACGCTATGCACTCAGCTTCGGTAGAAGACAGACTGACCGTTTGCTGTTTTTTCGACGACCATGCAACCGTACATTCAAATAATTTAAACACAAAACCTGATGTTGACTTTCTGTCATTCACATCATTTCCCCAATCGGAGTCCACATATCCATACAATACATTATCACTTGAGTTTTTCTTATAAACTAATTTCATTTGTAATGTGCCCTTAATCTATCTCAATACTCTTTTTAAAGCTGTGTATAATGCGCTATTAGCATAACTTTGGTACCTGCTTAAGTATGACACACTAGTGCATAAGTCTGGCCGAGTGCCCAATGCTGCATACATGAGACAACCTATTATTTGTCTACATCTTAATTCTAAATCTTTATCACTAGCCTCCGGTTTAACAAATTGGAACTTGTGTTCCATCGGAGTATCCATTGGTTTACATTCCTCCATGCCAAACTTATTTAACACTTGTTTCAAGTAGATACCTTGACTTAATTCAGTAATGCCTTCTTTGATGTTTTGATTTACTCGTATCCCTAAATAATTTGATACCATTCCCATATCCTTCATGTGGAATGTTTTACTTAAATATCTTTTTATATCACAGACTTCATCATTGCTTGACCCAAATATTAAAATATCATCTACGAATAACAATAGAAACATCTTACTTTGCGAATTACATTTAGTATACAAACAAAAATCATTTTCGGATCGCACGAATCCCTTATCTGTTATAACTTGGTCCAACTTCATATTCCAATTTTTCGGTGATTTTTTCAAACCATAAATAGACTTGTTCAACCTACATACTTCATTATGTTTACTATTAATATCTTCAGGCAACTTCATATATACTTCCTCTTGTATCTCACCATACAGAAACGCACTTTTAACATCCATCTGAAATACTGGCGATCCCAGTTTATTCGCTACTGCTAACATAATCCTAAAAGTATTAATTTTTGCAACAGGTGCATAGATCTCATACATTTCAAAGCTTTCTTGTTGTTGAAACCCTCTTGCTACTAAACGTGCCTTATGCAAGGAAGGATTTCCTTCATTATCTTGCTTTACTTTGTACACCCATTTGCTATCTATAACCTTCTTATTTTCTGGTTTAGGCACTACAGTCCATGTGTTATTGTCACGCAATACCTTTAATTCACAGTTCATGGCTTCGCGCCATTTATCGGAGTCAACGCTATTTATTGCCTCGTTATACGTGGCTGGTTCTTCTGATATACTAATAAAACCTGTTTCATACTCTGAGTATCGCTTAGGTTTTACAATCTTGCGTTTACCAGGTTCACGTATTATGGTTGAATTTAGATTTACTAACTTTTCGTCAGATTCACTAGGTTCACTCACTTCACTGTCTTCAGTCAGCTCTTCGTTGCACTCTGTGAATACGCTGCTTTCCGATTGACTATCGGTTTGTTCCGCTTCGTCTTGGCTTTCTTCTTCGTTGGCTTCCTGGATGCTGTCTCCTTCAAGTTCAAGTCGTATGACTTGACGTTGGTGTTGTTCTGGGTCAGGAATAAAGGATACCTCCCTTTTCAGAATCACGTCTCTTTTATCAGGAAAGTATATTCTGTATCCTTTTGTGTTTTCTCCGTAACCCACGAACAATCCACTGACGCTCTTCGGATCCCACTTCAGCCTATGTTGTTTGGGAACAAGAGTCAAAAATTTTAAGCCAATGGGAGGGCTGCTTTTTCGTATACACGCGTAAAAAGCAGCCCTCCCATTGGTTACTGCATATTGTTTGGCGCGCCGCGTGACGCGACGCGCCCTGTGTAACAGCCCCAATAGGCATGATATGAACGCATTACATGAAGCTGTCAGGGAGACAGGCGCGATTTTGATTCGGGTGTAGCTGCCCTCGCTTCGCTCGGGCAGCAAACTTCACCCGAATCAAAATCGCGTATGTCACCCTAACAGCATCATGTACTGATGCGTTCATATTATCATGCCTACGCGCACTTTTGCTTCTTAGGCTTCATACCTAACCAAATCGCGTGAAAGCGCATGCGACGACGAGATATTACGGCTGAATGAGATATGTGAGTCTTCTCTCTCGTAAGACATGCTTGAAATGGGGTTAGTTTGATGCATGTATGAGAAAAAGTATCGTAAGTCGTTCGGGAGAGAGGCGCTTCGCTTCGCTCGTGCAGCAAACTTCACCCTCATCAAAATCGCTCACCTCTCTCCCTAACAGCTTAATGTACTATTACCTTTCGCGCAACCGTCACAATTTTTATTGTCCATAGTATACGCAATTTGGTGTTTATCTAGAATTTGTTTGACGTAACTCACGTTTTGATGACCCATCCGCTCATGCCAGACTGATAGGCTTTCTTTTACATAACCTACCGCTGCTTGTTCTTTTTCACTAAAACACATCATATATAGTTTCTGATCCCGGTATCCAATACTTGTAACGTTTCCATCTTTGATTACCTTGCACTGTTCATTGTCGAATGTCAATGGGGGCCTTTGTCTGTTACATTTATTACGGAAAACAAATTCATTGTCATTTTTGGTACGTGCAAAACGTTACTTAATGTAGTGTTTATCCACTCTTTGCCATTAAAGGCCTTTAGACTCACTGTGCCACTTCCGACCGCATCCAACTCGCTTCCGTCACCTATAATTACCTTCTTACGAACTGCTAACTCAGTGTACGTGTTGAACTTCGCTTTAGCAAAACACATATGTTCGCTCACGCCTGTGTCTACTAACCAATTTTGGTTATCTTTATAGGTTGCTATGTACGCGTTGCTTGTTTCGCCTCTTGTTGGGTCCTGCGTATTCCTCTGTTCCTTCTTCTTCAATTTATAGAGCCTTGTTCTGCATTCGCTTATGTGATGCCCGGGTC
Source organism: Tenthredo mesomela (assembly GCA_943736025.1). Lineage (NCBI taxonomy): Eukaryota > Metazoa > Arthropoda > Insecta > Hymenoptera > Tenthredinidae > Tenthredo > Tenthredo mesomela. The sequence continues at coordinate 11,766,038 of OX031014.1, forward strand.
TCTTGCAATAACTGCACTGTTTCTTTATCGACTGACAATCCCTCTTGTAGTGTCCTTCCTTTCCGCACCCAAAGCACTTTATACTGCTTCGAGGACTGTTGCTCGCCAGAGCTACTGACGTTTCTTCTCCCTTCACACCTCTGTCCGTTATGCGATCTTCTTCGACTAGGAGTCTTGCCGTTAGTTCCTTCAGAGTCTGGCTAGCCTCTGCTACAGATTCCCAAGCGACAACAAAGTGTTTGAAGCGCTCTGGTAGTGACGTTAAGACCTTCGTGATTATCATTTTGTCTGATATCTTTTCACCAAGCTGGGTGATTTTATCACGGATTTCTTCTAATTTCGCGAGGAAAGTCGATATATCGTCTCCTTCACACTTGAGAGAGAAAAACTTCTGTTGTTCGCGATGAAGACTCGTTGCTGATTTTCTTTCGTATACGGACATTAATTTGTCCCACATTTCTAGTGCTGAGGTTGTAGTAATGACGTGTACCATTTCCTTTTCATTACCATCCGCTATCATTACCTTTTCTTGCAGGTGTGTTACTATGATACCCTGGGCCTTTCCATCCTTCGAGATGGAAAAAAAGTCGCAGAGAAGGGAAAGTTCAGGCTGCAAAAAGTTGAACAAATATAACAAGAATGGTTTGCGCCACCGCTTAAGAAGATTAAGATTAAGTAAGAGGATTTGTTTCGCGAGAAAAACTAATATCTAGAGTAAGAGAATCGAAGATAAATAAAATATCAATTTTAGAAATATACAACAAAATATGGTTAGGTGCGGGAAATTCAATTGAAATAAATATTGTACATATGCGTTATGTCGGCTCCAAATATTTTCGCAAATATTTAACATGTAAACGAGTCCATTGAAAAACGGCAAAGTTATTAATCCGAGGCCAAAAATTGTGAAACGAAAAAATTAGAATACCTACTTCTTTGTATTTCTCGTGTCTTTTCTGATTCCAATGAAACGTACATTTCAAATAAAATGTTGTGCTTGCTAGTCGTTGCATATCATGTCGATGTCCGGAAATAAATTTCTCATTCGTTTAGCCGTAATAAATCCCAAATTTTTTGGCAAAATCTATATTTCTAATTGTCGAATAATTAATCACAAGCTGGAATAAAAATTCTCGAATATCGTACTGCCCAACACGCATGCTGTGCTTCGAAGCTTATTTTCTTGGTAATGATATGCGCAATATAATACGTTTGTTGTGTACAAGGAATAAAAGGGCTATCACGCTCGTACAGAATTTGAATCTGATAAATGATCACCGTGGCAGTAAGAAATACAAAAAGAAGTTTCAATTATGCAGTGACGTTGGTTGAAAAATTGTAACCGTCTATATTAACAATCAGTATTCAGTATTTAGCAGTAAATTCATCATTTGAATGGCCAAATATATGGCCCATGTCTGTGATATCTTAGACGCGATTCGCTTCCGGTTCAATCTTTGGTTCACCTCTTACGGGGCTTGTGGTATTGATCTGGGGCAAGCAAGCCCTAATCACCAGCCAAAGCTGTAGGTACGTATATGTATATATTAGGGTGGTCCTTAATTTGATCATTTTCGAATTTCAATTCTTCCATGGGCCAGGATGTCTCTAAATATATGAAATTGGGATAGGAACCTGGGGCATAAGAACCTAGTATGAACTGAAAAGCAGATAATGCAAATTGAAAACTCAACTCCCTTCACGATTTCAGTTTTAATGTGTTTTCAAACATTCAAATCCATATCCCTGCTGTAATCACATATGTATACATATTTTTTCACGTAAGATCACGTGAGAAAAGGGCGTATAAGAAATTGGGACAAGATCTTATATGTTCATATCAGAATTGTGTAGGAATAATACTCCCATCAATTGTGTATGTGATCTAGTCTAAGATCCGGCATTAGGAATATATACTCTCATCTGTTATTCGAATGAAACATAGTTTATATACAAGATAACATATAAACTGATAAGTCGGTCATCGGTTGTCTAGTCATATCCCGGTACTATGCCCTTCAATTGAAAAAAAACTTTTTTTCTTTTTTTGACTCACTACTCTCATTTGTTATTTGAATAAATGGAATACCATTTGAAAGTATATGACATAAGGAGCCAAAAAAAAAAAATAGGTTGACTATTTTTTTCTTGGCACTATTACCGGGTTGACAGATTTAAAGAGGTGAGCTCACGTAGTCGATTTACTCTCATCTGCTATTTGAATGAAATTTACATTAAGGGGACCTTTTCCTTTTCTCGGGCATTTTCAGGCGTATTTTCAGGAATTAATAAAACAAAAAGTTTTGGATTTATTTTATCCAAACTTAGTCGATATCTTTATTTATGTTTAAACCAAATATACAAATTTTTATTCAATAAAATATTGATTTTTGAAGGCGGGAATAAGCCGTGCCGTGCGGGCTGCTTTTACGGCTCGGACCACGATTCCAACCACTTCAATGATCCGAAATGAGAAAACAAGACATTTTTATGACCGGAAGACAAGATTCTATCTTTCGGCCTACGAGCGTATTTTTATAAATTTTTTCAACAAAATGGCGACATAATTTGCAAAAAAAAAAAAAAAATTTTTTTTTTGTACCTCTAATCATCATCTATAAATCGTAATTTTCAGATTGCAGAGTTGTTCGTAGGCCGAAAGATAGAATCTTGTCTTCCGGTCATAAAAATGTCTTGTTTTCTCATTTCGGATCATTGAAGCGGTTGGAATCGTGGTCCGAGCCGTAAAAGCAGCCCGCACGGCGCGGCTTATTCCCGCCTTCAAAAATCAATATTTTATTAAATAAAAATTTGTATATTTGGTTTAAACATAAATAAAGATATCGACTAAGTTTGGATAAAATAAATCCAAAACTTTTTGTTTCATCTATTCCTGAAAATACGCCTGAAAATGCCCGAGGAAAGGAAAAGGTCCTCTTAAATTGAAGGTATTTTTTTTATCTACGCGATAGTATGGGGTTGAATGAGTGAAAGTTGACCCCACTCATGGTTGTCGAAGTTTTAAATATCAATTTTTGAGCGATAAATGAAGGAGCGATATCCTCATGCAGTCCTATTTCTGGATGAGTATGATGGCGTCATCTCCTGGAGATGTCTTTGTACGGCATACGCATCCGTTCTCGTAGTCAACAGATGAGAGTAAATCAGCTACGTAAGCCCACCTCTTTAAATCTGTCAACCCGGTGATAGTGCCAAGAAAAAAATAGTCAACCTATTTTTTTTAGCTCCTTATGTCATATACTTTCAAATGGTATTCCATTTATTCAAATAACAAATGAGAGTAGTGAGTAAAAAAAAAAAAACAAGTTTTTTTTCAATTGAAGGGCATAGTGCCGGGATATGACTAGACAACCGATGACCGACTTATCAGTTTATATGTTATCTTGTATATAAACTATGTTTCATTCGAATAACAGATGAGAGTATATATTCCTAATGCCGGATCTTAGACTATCACGTAAGGTCTTATATGATCTGATAGGATCTTATAGTCTTACGTGTTGAATTACTGTGACTTTTATTCCAGAAAAAAAAAAAACCATTTCCTACTCTCGGGAGTGCTTATTCTATGTAAAAACTGTCATTCACAAAAAACTATTAAAGAGTGAATTTCCGTTGATCTTTATTTAGCAATAACGGCACTATTGTATAATGTGAATAAAAAACCAAAAATTCCTGTGAAAGATACTTCATTTACTCAGTAATTGATGATAATTACCCGAGTCGAAATTTAGCGCCTACTTTCAACCTACGTAGGAGCTCCTACGTAGGGGTTAAAGATAGTAAAGTAGGTTCTATTTCAATGCAATAGTAGACCCTACTTTGACGTTAAAAGTGTCCGAAATTTCCCGATTTTCCAAGTTTAGGCTCAAAGTAGGGTCTGTTTAAAACCTCCTTTAACTTCCCTCAGTAGAAATATTTCAACCAGGCGCTTCGAGCGCCAGGTTAGCTAAACTCATAATCGGGCCGCCCTCATATCGGAGTCCCTGATTCATTTCCATGAAATTGAAAGGTAATAATAGTAAAAGAAAAAAACAATACCAAATGTGACATATTTTGTCGTCGGTTGATCCAGCCTACGCGTGCTATCGATGAAATTGCATTATACACCTACTGAAAAAACCGCCGCATTTTTCGTCCCCGCCGGGACTTGAACCCACGTCCGCTCGGTTACTAGTCGCACGCCCTAACCACTACGCTAAGCTACCTTATAAAATATGACCCAACACTCTGCTACTTGTTCAGGGCCTATCGAAGTGTCAGGTTATTACTTGAACTATTTCAATATCATCAAAATTTTGCATTTGCTGGGCTAGATTGAAGTCCTTGCATATATTATTACGATTAATTACTAAATATTATATCATGCATTTTTCGTTTAAGCTGTCATATGTTTATCCGAATGAAATATGATATTTTGTTAGAAAAAAAATGTTCCAAGAGGTCTACTAAAAGTTTCATGTTTATTTCGACACTTTTTTCAGATATTACAACATAAATTTACTCAAAGTGGCGAATTCTTCTATAGTATGAACTAAGAACAGTGTTGAAATGACCGTGAAAATTTTAGTGGATCCCATGGAACATTTTTTTTCTCTAACAGTGTATACCTATATATTTTACAAATCCGGTAAACCGATTGAGATATTGAGATCTATTATTGTGGAATCCACAACTGGTCCTGATATGGGCCTTTGTATTGTCAAGGCCTTACCGAACAAATTTTTACACGGGTTTCCTCATCGCATTTCGAATAGCTCGAGATTTTTTCATTCGCAACCGCCCAAATTCGGTCTTCGCTTACTTACGCCGACGACCCATGTCACTTTTGAAAACATACGCGTGCCAGACAATCCGAATTTGATCAACAGGTGTGAAAATTCACGTTTCCGTTGAAAATAGTTAGTGCAGTTAGGGCCGATTCACACTATAGATCCGCTCACTGTCCGCTCTAGCCTCGCTCTCGGTTCGATCACGAGCCTAATGCATTCACACTTGTCGATCAAGCTGCGTTCCTGAGACAATCAGTTTACATCAGATAATAATATAATAATATATAATATAATTCATAATTTTTGCCGTGAAAAAATGTCGAAATATTTAAAAGTAAAGGAATTAATGATGATTGCCTTAGCGCTAGATGACAAAAAAACGAAAACTGGAAAGCAAAAAAAAAAAAATAATAATAATAATATCGCGAAGGAAAGATAAGAAAAGAGGACTCTGGGCTTATCCGAGTCCAATTGATAGGGAATTAGAAGGGAAGACACTGTATTTTGCTGCGGTTTATTACAATGTTATTACGGCTAGATGAAAATTAGAACTGCTTTGAGGATCGTGCCTGGACCTTTACCGCAATGCCAGTGATTCACACTATGGGTCAGGTATCGGAACAGTACAGGCTCGATTCGGTCAAATATTGTCTCGACTTGATTTTGCCTGACCGAAACTGGAACGAGACGGGAACGCTACCCATAGTGTGTATACCACCATTAAAAACAACGAAACAATATTTTACTGGACCGAGACGGGAGCTAGAGCGGACCGTGAGCGGACCTATAGTGTGAATCGGCCCTTATAAATTCATAGGTTAGGAATCGTACGATTTATTGTGAACACTTGAATGGCGCCGTAATAATATCTATGGGGGAGGAGTTATACATAGGTTGTATAGCGTGAAAATAAGTTCAATCTAAATTTGTAGGTGTTGGAGGTTCAATGTAGGGTTGAAATTAACATTTGTAGGAGTTCGAGGTTCAATGTAGGATTTTTAGGAGTTCGAGGGTCAATGTAGGATCTCTAGGTTCAGTTTCCTCCAAAGTAGGTTTAAATAAACCTTGGTAGGGTCAGATGTAGGCGTTAAATTTCGACTCGGGTATACAATTTTTAGCGATATACTAGGAAGAAAAAAAAAAAAAAAAATAGATTCAAAATTTTTAATTTTTTTTAATTTTTTCGAATCTCACCGACAAAATTCCACCGACCCCCCAATTAAGGACTACCCTAATGTATATAGTGCTTATTTACTTTGACATTGGTCCATATTATACTATAAGAGTCGCATATGATGCATATACGATTTCAATATGATTTTTATAGGATATTTGTGAATTACATAGGGTAGAGTGGTCCCAAACCGACCGGTGGTCCCATCCCGACCTCTCCATAAAACACGCGCGAAACCATAGAATAAAATGTGATAAAAAGATGGCTCACTACCTCCAAATTGTCGGTGTTGTGAGAGCTTTCAAAAGCGACCACCGATATTTTCCCGATATTTTCCGCGGCAGCACAAGTACTGAGAAACATGGACCACTCTACCCTACATCGTTAAAAAATCACGTTATATTCACATAAGTTTCACACAAGATTCTTATACATCTATGCTGGGTAAAATGATTCCTAAGATTTGCGTATAGAGTTCTTGTACCATCTTATATGAATACATACAGGTTTCACTCCAGATTCCCGAGTCGAAATTTTAGCCCTCTTTTGAATGCTCCTGAACCTATTTCTTTTGTATCGCGCAAGCCGCCACCCTCCGTTGAACCTACCAGGCCCTATTTGCAAAATTCAGTGTTGTCGGTGAACCTCCTTTCACTCCACTTCACCCTCCGATGGCCCTCCTAGACCTCTTTCAGATCGCAAATATCTCGCGGACATGAACCTACGTAGCCTTATTTGAATCCGAAGACCCCTGTCTTCACCCTACGTAGCCTTCTTTGGATCTAAAGTCTCCTACTCTGACCCTACATAGCCTACTTTGGATCCAATGCTGGCCAAGAACAATAGGACCAAAAACTTTGGATCCAAATGAGGCTATGTAGGGTCAAGGCAGGAGACTGAATTCAAAGGAGGTTACGTAGGGTCAATGCAGTAATCTGGATTCTGGGATATGTTTTTTTGTAACTCTACTAGTTCTTTCAACTCCGGTTCTTAGTTTATTATATCCATAACTCTGTGGTTCACACGAAAATACGTAATCCACAGATTCATAAGCGTGCGCCAAACGCTCAAGCCTTGACAACTCAAAGGCCCCTATCAGGATCAGTTGTGGATCCCACAATAATAGGTGTCTATATCATTGCTCAATCGGTTCACCGGATTTGTAAAATATGGAATATATAGGTACACTGTCAGAGAAAAAAAATGTTCCAGGAGATCCACTAAAAGTTTTACGGTAATTTCAACACTGTTTTTAGTTCATACGACGGAAGTGGAATTTTCCACTTCAAGTAAATTTACGTTTTAAATAAAAAAAAGTGTCGAAATGAACATATACATTTTTGTGGACCTCCTGGACCATTTTTTTTTTTTTTATAACGAACTGTCATATTTCATTCGGATAAACAGATAACCGCGTAAACGAAAAATGCATAATATAATATTTAGTAATTAATGGTAATAATATATGCAAGAACTTCAATCTAGTCAAATTTCAAATGCCAATACTCAAATGCCAAATTTTGATAACATTGAAATATTTCGAGTTATAACTTGACACTTTGATGGGCCTCGAACAAGTAGTAGAGTATTGAATCTAATGCCATATGATAGTTTAGCGTAGTGGTTAGGGCGTGCGACTAGTAACCGAGCGGACGTGGGTTCAAATCCCGGCGGGGACGAAAAATGCGGCGATCTTTTCAGTGCGTGCATAATGCGATTTTAACAACATAATAATGCGTAGGTTGGGTCATCTGACAATAATAACCGTCAAATATCGTATTTTTGTTTTTTTTTCTACTATTATTAATTAATAATTTTCTGCCTCGCTAGCGCCCGATTGAAATTTCTGCTGAAGAAGGAGGGTCTGTAGGGTCTACGCGAGATTCGATTCAGGCCGAGAGGAGGCTCTGTAGGCCCTACGAGCGATTCGGTTCAGGCCGAAAGAAGGGTCTGTAGGGTCTACGCAAGATCGATTTAGGCCGAAAGCAGGGTCTGTAGGGCTGGTGTAACATCTGCAATAGGCCCAAAGGAGAGTCCGGAGGATTCGTTTGTACCCTCCATAACCTCCTTTGAATCCAAATGTTCAGTTTCTGCCACTTTTGTAGGTTCAAGTGGAGTCTAACATTAAACGTACCGAACCTCCTTTGACTCCTCGATACTCCCAAGATTTGACAACTCTCGACGAGACTACGAGGTTTAAAGGAGGTTCAAAGCAGGCCTAAAATTTCGACTCGGGTTCTTATATGATCTTACCAGTGAAATTTTATTGACAATATTTCTGATAACATTCTTCTATGATCCGGTTTGGAGGGTTTGGACTGTGTACACGATTTATACAAGATTCCTATACAAATCATATACGATCTTGGGAGACAAGCACAGGTTTCTTATAAGATCTGATGCAGTTCTTGTGAGATCCTATATAAATTTCTGATGTGTATTTACAGTAGGGATACGTCGTGAAGTTTTCGGAAGAAACTTTTCTTATATTACTCAAAAATGGTCTCATTTCTATTAAAGTGTTAGGTCAACATTACCTACAGAACGAAGCTGACACGATTGCGGAAAAACTGATTTTCAACGTTACTCGTAGTTCGCGAATTTACGTTATAGTGAATTTGCAACCTTGAAAATATTTTTCACTCTAATTTTTCGTCAACTTTATATACTTCCCTCGAAACATTTCGTATCCACCAATTAACTCATTGCGGCACCAAGATCACGAAATGTATCGGTGTGAGGTAAGTGGGGGATCCGTCAGCGTATTAGTGCGCCATAAGAAATACACGGCAGCGCATGCACACCACTACAAATGGGCGAAAAGTGGGGTACCGTGAGGTGCCGCAATGGGTTAAGTCGGAAAATTACCGATTTATAAGATAACACTGGTCTACAAAAAAAAAGTGATCTCGAGTTGCAGGCTCAATTTTATCGAATCTAGGGGTTTTCGAGGGTGCTGAATCCGAAAATGATGACCGTTTGTTTCGGTTGGTTCGTATAAGGCCTTTTTTCAGCAGTTTTTCGCTTTTTTGTATATCGTTTTTCGTTTAATTTTCCAGCAATGACCAACTTCAACTAAAACGTCCCAAAATGGGCTAATTTTATAGAGAATTTAATGCCAAATCCAAATGTACCATTGTTTTTTACTTCACACCAATTGAAATCCTCGAATTTCTCAAAAAACGCCCGTAAAAGTGGTAAAATGTATGGTTTTCAACCATGTTTTCAACCATGTTTTCAACCACGTTCTCATCTCTAGCAAGTCCATTAGGCCCTCTGACAAAAATACAATGAAACGGTGCAGAAGATTAGACAGTTGAGCGTCGAATGAGACCAAGCGCAGCTCTTAACACCCAAAAATAAGGAAGCTATGACTTTTTCAAACTTTGCGAAAAAAAATCAGTTTTAGCTAAATGGGTAGGGAAATGATCAAATTATGAAGAGTTGGTAAAAAATATGCTAACCAATTACAACAGCTTGGGAGCTAATAAGAGCATAAAAGTTCATTTTCTGCACGGCCATCTGGGCAGATTTCCAAAAAATCTAGGGGAATATAGTGAAGAACAAGGTGAACGCTTTCACCAAGATCTGAGGATAATGGAAGAGAGGTACCAAGGTAGATGGGATGAGCACATGATGGCAGACTACTGTTGGAGCATACACAGGGAAGACAATAAACTACTTCAACATCGAAGAAAATCGAACAAAAAATCGTTTTTTCCTATTAATTAACTAATTACAATGAGGCTGAATCTAGCGGTCGGAGCTAGCGAGCGCTAGCCCGTTAATGAGCGATTACCAATATTTAATAATTTTCCAAAGATCGTCCGCCGGGGTTTTAATTTTTTTCTCAGTTCGAATGTCAGTCGTGAGTAGGTATGCATACGAAATTTGAACTCGATATTCGCTTGCAATAACTTCGCGCGCTCCAAGCGCCAAGCGGCCGCTAGCTCCGGCCGCTAGATTCAGCCTCATCTAATTACAAACTTATCAACTTACTTGCGCCTTCTTGCTTACTTATTCTCGTGGGCCTTACGTTTGAAATAATAATAATAATAATGATAATAATAATAAATAAATCCAATTTGTACCAAATCCTGTGGAGGACGACAATATGAATATCATTTATGCACCGAGGGAAGAAAGTGTGTACTTCATTCCCGGCTGCGCGCATAAAGAACGCCCTTTCTGCCCTTGGATGCATAAAATATCGTATGCACCATGGTGTAAAGTGTTCTTCTAGACGAGTGTGAAGGTCACCCTCGTTTCGCTCGGGCGACAAACCTCACACTCGTCAAAAAGAACACTTTATTCCCTAGGTGCATAATATACTATTACCTATTCATTAGTTCATGATCTATCTAAGATCCAATTCCCGACTTTTTTCTATCTGTCCAGTCGTCTGTCGTATTCATCCCATCATTTTGAAAATCTTACAAGACGTTTGGAAACATCTAATTATGCCTAGTAAAATTTTATAGTTGATTGAAAATAATTATAGAGGAGACAAGAGATAATTGTGAGTACGAGAGATCATTTCCCTACCCATTTAGCTAAAACTGATTTTTTTTCGCAAAGTTTGAAAAAGTCATAGCTTCCTTATTTTAGGGTGTTAAGAGCTGCGCTTCCCGGGTAGAAATTATTCCAGGGGACATTCACGGCCCTCGCTAGATTGCCACGCTTGTTTTGCCGGGCCTTCCAGGGCAGTCTAGCAAGAGCCGTTCCGGCATGTAACGCTCATGCATGGATGGCCCTGTTCTGGGGGCCTTTCGAGGTTCTTGCGTGGCCCTCCTGATAAAACCAGAGAAACCTGCCAATGCCCACACACGGCTTTGGAAGGTTTTATTATTACTAGTTTTTGTAGTAGCCCATAATTTATTTTCATGAAATTAAAAAGTAATTATCGTAGAGAAAAAAAAGACAAGAAAATTGACATATTTTTTCGTCAGTTGACCCTATCATATCGATGAAATTATATTATACATTCACTGAAAAAACCGCCGCATTTATCGTCCCCGCCGGGACTTGAACCCACGTCCGCTCGGTTACCAGTCGCACGCCCTAACCACTACGCTAAACTACCATATGACATATAACCCAACACTCTCCTACTTGTCAAATTCTTTTGTCCTATGAACTAAAACAGTGTTGAACTGACCGTAAAAATAACTGTTGATAAATATTTGTTAATAGTTAACAAATATTCATTCAGACGTCTGGAAAACAAAACGTGAACGCAGAAATTCTACGATTGACAGTTTTCATAACCTCGAATATTATGTTTATACTTTCATTACAAAAAAAGTCAAATAATCATAATAATTGATAATAAAGCACTGTAAAAAAAACTGTAGTGTGTCTATGCGGTGTCTGTTCAGATTTTCGGTGTTGCTAATTTTTGCTAGTAATAATCAACGTTTAAAGTGAATTTAATTGATGAGGATTTTAGAACCTCAAATAATTATTATCTGTAGACTCAATATTACTCTGATCATAAAAAAAAGAAAAGAAAAAAAAAAAAAAACAATTTACTTAATAGTATTATGATTACATCATGCAATAACACCAGTTTGGAGGTGTACGTCTATTTTAACCTCTTATTGGTGTTTGAAGTTATGGCGTGTGTTTATGAGCGGTCTTCACGAAACTGTTAGATGCAATAAATATTTGTTCGCTGTTAAAATTGTAGATTTCTCACAAATTAATATTTATTGTACACAAGATTGATTTGTTGAATGTTATAAAATATTCAATTATATTTGAAAAATTAAAAAATTGTTTCCAAATAAATGTATTTATTAACAGTCAAGAAATTCTTCTATCAGTATACACGGGTTCTATTTCGAATAGCTCAAAACTTTTTCATTCGCAATCGCGCAAATTCGGTTCATTGCAGCTTCACTTCTGTCTGGACAGGGCTTTACAGGGCCCTTCCGTGAAAGCCTGGAATTTAAAAATTGTCACGTCAGACGTAAAAGGGCCATGAAAGGGCATTTCCCGCTAGGCAGATTCCCGACCGACGGGACATGCCACTTAAGGGCCTTGCAATTATCCAGGGCAGCCTGGAATAATTTCTACCCGGGTTGGTCTCATTCGACGCTCAACTGTCTAATCTTCTGCACCGTTTCATTGTATTTTTGTCAGAGGGCCTAATGGACTTGCTAGAGATGAGAACGTGGTTGAAAACATGGTTGAAAACCATACATTTTACCACTTTTACGGGCGTTTTTTGAGAAATTCGAGGATTTCAATTGGTGTGAAGTAAAAAACCATGGTATATTTGGATTTGGCATTAAATTCTCTATAAAATTAGCCCATTTTGGGACGTTTTAGTTGAAGTTGGTGATTGCTGGAAAATTAAACAAGAAACGATATACAAAAAAGCGAAAAACTGCTGAAAAAAGGCCTTATACGAACCAACCGAAACAAACGGTCATCATTTTCGGATTCAGCACCCTCGAAAACCCCTAGATTCGATAAAATTGAGCCTGCAACTCGAGATCACTTTTTTTTTGTAGACCAGTGTAATTTATTTAGATTATTTCCTCCATCACGATCTCGGCCAATCAGAGTACAGTATTCCCGGTCACGTGGCTTGTTTCAATCTGATAGAACCTCCGGCCACGGGAGATTTATCAGACCGATAATTTCGCAGTAGCCTGTCAATTGTTTTCAACGAATGTGACAGATTTCATTCAAATATCTGTCAAACTCGCGTCCCAGTTTGAATCAATTTCAAGACGCTAACCACAAAATGAATTTGGACAGGCTCATTCGCAGAAATCGATGAAAAAATACAAAACATTGTGCTCAGTAATACCGTGAATACCCAAGCCATTATTTAAGCCTCCGAATATCGAAAACTTTCCTCGAATACTGCACTCTGTTCGGCCGGATCGTAATGGAAGAAATAATCCTCCGAATACCCCTCGACCTTCAAAATTCATCGGATATTTCCCTCGAGTCTTCCTGCATACCAACGATCGGGAAATGTCTGATAATTTTGAAGGTCTTGAGGTATTATAGCTGAAAATATCATCTCTACGCAGAATTGTAAAAACTGAAAAATTCACAGCTTTAGCCACTGTGGGAAAATATATAAATTGTATAAAATATATGTAATGTAATATGTAAAATATGCTAGCGGTGGGCGAAGGTTTTTCCCGCATCGCCAGCGATGCGCGAGTATTTTCCCCGCACGGGTACGCTCAAACCTGCTTTCGTGCTTGCAGACGGCGCACAGCGAGGATCTTTCGTTGTATTTGTTAAGAAAAACAGAGTTTGATACACGAGCCCGCAAAGCAGCAATCCCTTACTCGTGTGAAGGCTTGCAGAGTGCTTGCTGAAGTGCGCCTCACTCGCTACCTTCGGCTCGCCTGCCGACTCGCTTTTGGGCTCGTTCGGGCCTTCACACTCGTGCATGAATTGCTACTTCGCGCTCTTGTATCGAAAAACACTATTTTGTAGCAAATGCATGAGGAGTGCTACTTCTCGTGCCGGCCGAGAGGAGGGTGCGAGAAGTGAAGTCAGACCGACTGTGGCATGCGCAGAATTTTTATTGAATCCCTGGCTGTAAAGCTCCACTTGCGCCACTCTCTGCAGGTACGAGAAGTAGTACTTCTCATGCATACGTTGCAAAAATAGTACATCGTACAACAAGGGGGGGAAATGGGTAATTTCTAGCGAGGGTCAGATGATGTTGCACGAGTCAGAGTCGAGGGCGCCGAAGGCGCCTGAGACAAAGATGAGTGCAACGTCATCACCCGAGCTTGAAATTACCCTCCCCCCCTTGTTGCACACCGTAATTTTTTCAACGAGTGCATGTGTAGGCCCTTTTTCGCGCATGTACGATAGAAATTTTGGAAATTTTGGAATATATATATTAATATATATATTAATATATATATTCCAAAATATATTAATATATATTAATATATTGTTACATTTGTGAAATCACCCTTATATATTAATTCTATATGATCTAGATCAAGTAGCCTATATGATAAAAGATATCTTCTAAAATATAAGAACTACGGTTGCTACGTTAACAAACATTATTGTAAAACAAATCAGTCTGTCTTTAGCCTCGTACTGAAGCAGACCTGTATTTTCTGAATACATAAACCTTTTGCCCAATTGATTATATTTCATCTGATTCACTTTATTTCCCTCGGGAATCCATAAATATTAACTTATTATTACAACAAATATTAAAAATATTACATTGGTGTCAGAATCGGGATCTTACCGGGATCGATAAAGTGAATTTTTGAAAGAGAGTTCGTGATTGTGAAAGGATTTAAAAAAAAAGAATTTGAAAAAGAAACGAAATGTCTTCTCGTCGACGAGAACCTCAACAAGCTCCAGCACCTCAACCCCAGGTTGATATGATGGAACGATTATTTCAAGTTATGGCTGCACAACAACAAGCTAGCCTAGCTGCTCAAACTGCCCAACATGAAGCTAATTTGGCAGCACAAAAAGATCGTGAAGAACGAGAAATAATAGCTAAACGTGAAGAGAGAGAAGCCACTTTATTAGCTCAAAGAGAAGAGCGAGAAGAACGCCGAGCTGAACGCGAGGCAAATCTAACAGCCCAACGTGAACGCGAAGAGCGCGAAATTTTAAGACTGCGTGAAGAAAGAGAAACAAATTTGACAGCTCAACGAGAACGCGAGGAGCGCGAAGCTGTTCGATTGAGGGAGGAAAGAGAGGCAAATTTAGCAGCTCAACGAGCTGATAGAGAGGCAAATCTGGCAGCTCAACAAGCTACCCTATCCATTTTAATGAGACGCCTGGAACCACAGGAAACAATGTCTCAAACTTCGACTCCTAGACGATCCCCAGTGAGGATCGAGGAAATTATTGAACAACCAAATATACGGTCTGTACAAAACTATGGGGAAGAAGAACCTTCCCCAACAATACGTAGACCTCGTACAGGTGGAGCGGCAACTTTTACGCCACACACCCGTACTGTAGCTCAAAGCGACCGAATTGGAGGTACAATTCGGGACGCACGAGGCGTAGAAAATACTAATTTTATGGCTGGTGACCAAAACGTAGATAATACAACCAATGATCTTCCTCTCAATTTATCTCGCGCCGGGAGTAGTCGCGATAAACAGATCAATGATACAATTATTACTCGTAATGAAGGTTTTACTGAGTCGACAAAAAAATCGTCAAACCTTAAAGTAAATTTCTTCGACGGATCAATTCCTTGGGCTGACTATGAGCGACAATTTCAAATAATTGCAAAAGTAAACTCCTGGTCTTCTATTACTAAGGCCGGACAACTTGCAGGTAGCTTAAGAGGTCCTGCCTTAGCTGTTCTATCAGCTCTTGCTGATTCAGATATTGAAAATTACGATAAACTCAGTGCAGCCTTACGATTGAGATTCGGAAATCAACTTATATCGAAATTATCTTTAACTCAATTAGACCTTAAAAGACAAGCTAAAGAAGAAGGTCTTGCTTCACTCGGAGTAGAAATAGAAAGATTAGCTAGAATAGCTTTACCCAATTGTGATGAACCTACTAGAGACATGTTAGCCTGTAATAAATTCATTAATGCAATAACAGACCCAGAGTTGAGACATACTCTTAGCCTGACAGGACCTTCTTCTGTACAAGAAGCGGTCATTAAGGGTCTAGAAATTGAGGCATTGACTAAACATCATTTAGGAGTAGGAAAAATTAGACAAATTGAAACAGATAAAATTCCTACTATCCCTATAAAATCAAACGATTCTGAGAAAACTACTCCCAGGCAGCAAAATAATTATAACAGAAATAATAATAATAATTACAACGTAAATAACGGAGGCAGATCCCCACCCGTGTGTAAATTCTGCCATAAGATAGGTCATATAACAGATAAATGTTTCTCATTAGAAAAAAGGAATAATTCAATTAATGATAATCTTTCGGATTCTCGGACGTCTTGGCGAAAAGACGACGAGAAAAATAATTATTCAAATCAGACTTCCTGGAGGGATAGAGATCCCTCTTCAGATTCACAACCAATAACCTCAAAAGAGTAGGTTCTAATGATTCAACGGAGCTTAAAACTTTTTATTAATAGTCCTAGTTCTATCCAATTTTTAATAGAAAAAGTGTTACGTAAATGTTTTAAATGCGACTACGATCGTTTATCTTCCAATTCATTATTTATTTTCAATCGATCTAACTTTTCTTTTATTTCATTAGCGTGATAGCTATATAAGAGATCTGAGCGGAAAATCTGCATATAGGTTATGTTTTAGTTTACAAACATTAACCCAAGTTTTTCCAGCTCCCGATATTCCGATAGTAGGATATTCTATTTAAATGACGAAATGATATTCTGAGACGAGAAGAAGGAAGCCTAATTCATCCCATCCTGACCTATTATTCCGGTTTCCTCACTTCTATTCAGATAAGATCGTTCCAATTTATATTTATAACATTCATTTAACAGATTAATTTATCAATTTATTATATTTGAAATAATTTATCTAATAACAAAAAGTTTAATTTATCATTCTAATTTGAAAGAAAATATTTAAAAAGGAATTTATAATTTTGATTTAAAAAAAAAGATTTAAAAGGAATCTATAATTTTGAAGAGTTTTTAGAAAAACTCAAATTTAAGACCTTATTATTTTGAGAGAATAACATTTGTCCTCCTGTCTAGGTCGTATATGATTTATTTCGAAGAGGTTTGGAGTTGGATCTCCTGGAGTTCAGAATCGGACTTTCCGTTCCAGTCTTTGGTCCTTCTACCCCTCCAACCCCTTCCTGTTCGAGTATTCAGGACTTTCTTCATAATGACCAAGGAATTCTTCGCCTTGTTCCTGAGTTTCTACTCTTATTTCCTGATTCCTGTCTACTGATCCTGTATTCCTGAGTTTCTGCTCTTGTTCCTGGTTCCTGTTCTTGAAGATTTTTGTAAAAACCCATGTTGTGATATTAAGTTAGACTATCTTTTTAGAGGTTTTCTGTGGTTTCCCTACTAATAAGAGACGAATGTCAGATAGTACTTAGGAAAATTTTTAATTACTTGAGCCACAGCTCCGATTCTCCTAAATAGAGCACATAGATTTTATGATTCAAATATCGACTTGCTAATCCTTATGATGATTTTAAATAGACAATCTTTATTATACTCACCTTACGAGTCGGGTCGACTCTTTTACTAAAGGGGGGGTAGTGTTACATTTGTGAAATCACCCTTATATATTAATTCTATATGATCTAGATCAAGTAGCCTATATGATAAAAGATATCTTCTAAAATATAAGAACTACGGTTGCTACGTTAACAAACATTATTGTAAAACAAATCAGTCTGTCTTTAGCCTCGTACTGAAGCAGACCTGTATTTTCTGAATACATAAACCTTTTGCCCAATTGATTATATTTCATCTGATTCACTTTATTTCCCTCGGGAATCCATAAATATTAACTTATTATTACAACAAATATTAAAAATATTACAATATATTGTAATGGATATTACCTCCCTAGGGAGGTAATGAAGTCGACGCTAGAAATGGGCGATTTTCTATTCGTTTTACATGCAAGAAAAAGGGCCTATTACATGCACATGTTGAAAAAAGTAATTTTATCAAATCGCTCACGCTCTGAAAAAATATTCTTTTCACCACACCTGCACGGAAAGTACGACTTTCGGCCCCTCGCGTGAGTGGGGAGTCGTACTTTCCGATGCAGGGGGTGGTGAAAAATAGTATACCTCACACGGGAGTGAAAAAGGCTATCCCAATCTCGCACGCAGTTTGGGTTAGCCTACTTTGCCTCCCTAGGTGAGTAATATACTATTATTGACTCAGATTCCTTCCGCACGGAGAGAAAAAAAACAGTGTCCTGTGCTGCGCAGGGCATTAATCTAGTCAATATAGTATTTAGAAGCATACATTTTCAATCTAACCTCACGGTTTACTGTCACGACAGCAATAGTTACCTCCGTCACAGCAATGAGAACTGTTAGAAACTATAGTGAAAAGTGATTTGCACATCACGGCAAAAGCATCGATAGTTACTCTATAAGCATTCACTCATGTTCGCTCATGTCACAACGTCTAACCACAACTGTAACATGCTTTTCTCTACTTTGCTGCCACTTTTGCTGCAGAGTCGTGGGCAGTGTTGTGAAAATTTTAATTAAATTTTTTTTAATTACTCATTACTTTTGTAATGTGTAATTGAATTTTTATTTAATTACATTACTTTGGTAATGTGTAATTAAATAAAGTTTAATTACACATTACTAAAGTGATGTGTAATTAAATAAAGTTTAATTACACATTACCAAAGTAATGGGTAATTAAACTCGGTTTAATTACACATTACCGAAGTAATGGGTAATTAAATGAGTAATTCCATTACAAATGTAATTAGTGACTCGCAACACTGGTCGTGGGTAGATGGCGCTAGATTGCGAGGCTCTGTCATGGCGGCGATTACCTAGCGCCATCTACTCACGACTCTGCAGCAAAAGTCGCAGTAAAGTAGAGAAAAGCATGTTACAGTTGTGGTTAGACGTTGTGACATGAGTGAACGATGTTTATAGAGTAACTATCGTTGCTTTTGCCGTGATGTGCAAATCATTTTTCACTATAGTTTCAACAGTACTCATTGCTGTGACGGAGGTAACTATTGCTGCCGTGACAGTAAACCGTGAGGTTAGATCGAAAATGTATGCTTCTAAATACTATATTGACTAGATTTTAATGCCCTGCGCAGCACAGGACACTGTTTTTTTTTTCTCCGTGCAGCTGATTACTAGTATATTGAGATATGATTCAAAATTATCAGAGATTCCACAGGGTGATTCCTCGCTTGCATCGCAGTAACTCCAGTAGTAGACTGTCAGGTATAGTCGGTAATAAAAAATTATCCGTGATCGTAGCCGCTAGTTCTATAGCGCCGTTCGATGGATCGATGGCGGTCTTGAGTTTTGACGGGTACAAGTGAAGTGGTGTCATATTATTACGGAGAAGAATTATTACACCCACAAATAGTATATTGTGTACCAAGGGCGTAAAGTGGGCTTTTTTAGACCGAGTGTGGAGTTTGCAGTACGAGTCAGAGGCGAGGTAGCACGAGTCGAAGACGAGTGCGTCTGCGAGCCGAAGACGAGTACTGCAACCACACAAGGTCAAAAAGCCCACTTAGCCCTGGTGCACACCATATTTTTTGTAACAGCACGATTTTCGCGTTTTTTCATCATTGTTGATAATTTTCATGAAAATATTGAAAAATAATTTAGCGGGCGTTTTTAGTTTTTATTTGCCCGCTTATGCTCGAGTAGCGGGCGTTTTCACTTTTTATTTGCCCGCTACTCGAGCATAAGCGGGCAAATAAAAACCAAAAACGCCCGCTGCTCGATTTAGCGGGCAAATAAAAACTGAAAACGCCCGCTGCTCTATTTAGCGGGCAAATAAAAACTAAAAACGCCCGCTGCTCGATTTAGCGGGCAAATAAAAACTGAAAACGCCCGCTCGTCTGAAAACCGTCACTTTAGGCCCGCTTAATGGGTAAAAAAAACGCAAAAATCGTGCATGTGTTACAAAAATGTTATTTGTGCACCGAATGATCGTTATCCAGGGGATTGCGACTGATTAGCGTGTCGATGGATGAGCGAGTAAAACTATTTTTTTATAATCACGAGTGCATCTGACAAGAGCGTAACCTCAAAACGGCAAGTAACCTCAAGGACAAGTGACCGTTTTCAGGTAGGCCAAGGGGCTTTACGGTAATTATTAGTAATTAATTATTAATAATTATTAATAATTATTAATAATTATTAATAATACTATAATTATAATTATTAATTATTAATAATTATTAATAATACTAATAATTATTAATATTAATAATATTATTGATATTATTAATATTATTAATATTATTATTTATTATTATTAATTATTAGTAATAATACTAATAATTAGTAATTATTATTTCAGAGAACATGCAGCAGCCTAGGATTATCTTTGACCTGTCAAGTTCATAGCTAGACTCGTGCTAACACAGGGTGTGAAGGTGTTTAATGCTGCCAAATCATTCTACGGAGCGTTGTGCACGAACAGCTGGAATACTATGTTTAACGAGAAGGACATCAAACTGGGATGTCGGTTGCACGATGCTGAAGAGTAGGGGCATTTTCCAACGCATACCAATTGACACGAGTAACATGCTAAGCTAGCATGTTCATAATCGAAAGACAAGGCGAATCATTTATAAAGAGAAACATTAACAGGCGGTACCCACCTTGAAGATAATATTTTCAAATCACTGCTACGCTCTGATGAAAAATTTTAGTGACTCAGTTTTTTTATAGTTGATTAGTGCTGTTTTGATACAGAGTTTATGATTTTTTCAGATTTTGTGTCCCACGCTGAACATAAATAACGATTTTAAGATTGAACCAGTCACAGTTCTCAATGCTCACAACGGTTTGGATCAGGATTGGAGTTCGTAGTAGATTATCCTCGGTCCGATGGGACAATATATATCTGAGTGTTTGTGAGAAATGACAATCCTGTATCTTGAATGTCAGTGGAGCGAACCAAGAGACGTCGATGAAACGAGGATTGCTTCGCAACCCTGCAATATGGAAATTCTTCAATCCCAAATGGCTGCGGAGCAAGCCTACAGACACTGAATAGTATCTTACCTTGCGTAATTAATATCAGATGATGATTGTATATATTTATCTATTTTATTCATCGAAACAATTCATCAAAATGATTTATCCAATCAGCTCACGTAGTGACAATACAATACAATACACCATAATCCT
Organism: Tenthredo mesomela; assembly: GCA_943736025.1. NCBI lineage: Eukaryota > Metazoa > Arthropoda > Insecta > Hymenoptera > Tenthredinidae > Tenthredo > Tenthredo mesomela. The sequence continues at coordinate 11,786,813 of OX031014.1, forward strand.
GTATACTGTATGCTGTAGCGCTGCAATACTCTGTCATGAAACGCATAGTTCATCAACGTGTTCGTTTCAGGGCTGATCTCTGCTAACACCGCTGTGATCCTGTTACTTAATGCCGGTTTACCCTGCATCGGTATCCTATTCACAATCCTTGTCTTGATTAGGCTTTACACTGAGTAATCAAGCGGTGTAAACACACCGGTAAAATGATTCCAAGATTAGATTTCGAAACACAATAATTTTCATTAGAAAAAGACATTTCAATTTCTATCTCAGTATAATCTGGTTTGATAGGTAGCAGACAGCCGAGACCAAGACATCGAATCAAACCCTGGTACCCTGGCACCACCTCCTCTGCTACTGATCCAAGATCCAACCGCTCCGCTCTCAAACTACTTTACCGAACATCACCGAGACCTCTTTCACCCTGAGAGAATATTTTGTCTCTATGACGACGGCTCTTGCACAACGTTCTATCCTCAAATATGCGAGACTCAGTAATTCCCTGCGATCCATCAGAATACTTTATTCACCATCTACGTGACACCGGTAAAACATGATAATTTTCATTCAAAGTTTAGATTTCACTAATCAGAATAAAAGAGTTGAAGAATTAATTTTGATAACCAGAGTAGAAGACTTGATTAGATATTTTATTTAGGGTTTGCTGTATATAAACATCTACATCGATTGTATTAGGATGTATATGATGCCATACATGTCAGTAAAGTAATCTGGTTTGGTAGGTAGCAGGCAGCCGAGACCAAGACATTCAATCAAACCCTGGCACCATCCCCTCTGCTACTGATCCGTGATCCAACCTTCAACCACTCAAGAAAAAAAAAATGGAAAAAGAAAGCAAGAAGGATACAGAGGTCAAAAATAATACCAAAAATAAAAAAAAATAAATAAACGTAATTAAATTTGAAAAAATTATGGCAAAAAGTTTTGTAACAAAGTTATGTTCAATAAAAAAAATACATTCACCTACACACGATACAGATGGCTCCTAAACTTCAATTCTGATCAGCGGTGAAACTCTAAGCTGCGATTCAAGGAAACTAAAACTGATATTGGTCGATGGACTTGATTGCATCTTGGGGTTTCATCGTTGATCAAAATCAAAGCTCAGGAGCCATCGATACACTAAATCACAGGTTAGGATCCAATATATTTTTATTTATTTTACTATAGATATATTTTTCTAAATATTTTAATAAAAGATGAGATAATTTGAATTTTAATTTCTTTTAACTTTATTAACTTCAATAAACAAATACAAATAAGTATTGCGTATAACGTTGTGCAAGAGCCGTCATCGTAGAGACAAAATATTCTCTCAGGGTGAAAGAGGTCTCGGTGATGTTCGGTAAAGTAGTTTGAGAGCGGAGCGGTTGGATCTTGGATCAGTAGCAGAGGAGGTGGTGCCAGGGTACCAGGGTTTGATTCGATGTCTTGGTCTCGGCTGTCTGCTACCTATCAAACCAGATTATTATACTGAGATAGAAATTGAAATGTCTTTTTCTAATGAAAATTATTGTGTTTCGAAATCTAATCTTGGAATCATTTTACCGGTGTGTTTACACCGCTTGATTACTCACTGTAAAGCCTAATCAAGACAAGGATTGTGAATAGGATACCGATGCAGGGTAAACCGGCATTAAGTAACAGGATCACAGAGGTGTTAGCAGAGATCAGCCCTGAAACGAACACGTTGATGAACTATGCGTTTCATGACAGAGTATTGCAGCGCTACAGCATACAGTATACAGGATTATGGTGTATTGTATTGTATTGTCACTACGTGAGCTGATTGGATAAATCATTTTGATGAATTGTTTCGATGAATAAAATAGATAAATATATACAATCATCATCTGATATTAATTACGCAAGGTAAGATACTATTCAGTGTCTGTAGGCTTGCTCCGCAGCCATTTGGGATTGAAGAATTTCCATATTGCAGGGTTGCGAAGCAATCCTCGTTTCATCGACGTCTCTTGGTTCGCTCCACTGACATTCAAGATACAGGATTGTCATTTCTCACAAACACTCAGATATATATTGTCCCATCGGACCGATGATAATCTACTACGAACTCCAATCCTGATCCAAACCGTTGTGAGCATTGAGAACTGTGACTGGTTCAATCTTAAAATCGTTATTTATGTTCAGCGTGGGACACAAAATCTGAAAAAATCATAAACTCTGTATCAAAACAGCACTAATCAACTATAAAAAAACTGAGTCACTAAAATTTTTCATCAGAGCGTAGCAGTGATTTGAAAATATTATCTTCAAGGTGGGTACCGCCTGTTAATGTTTCTCTTTATAAATGATTCGCCTTGTCTTTCGATTATGAACATGCTAGCTTAGCATGTTACTCGTGTCAATTGGTATGCGTTGGAAAATGCCCCTACTCTTCAGCATCGTGCAACCGACATCCCAGTTTGATGTCCTTCTCGTTAAACATAGTATTCCAGCTGTTCGTGCACAACGCTCCGTAGAATGATTTGGCAGCATCAAACACCTTCACACCCTGTGTTAGCACGAGTCTAGCTATGAACATGACAGGTCAAAGATAATCCTAGGCTGCTGCATGTTCTCTGAAATAATAATTACTAATTATTAGTATTATTACTAATAATTAATAATAATAAATAATAATATTAATAATATTAATAATATCAATAATATTATTAATATTAATAATTATTAGTATTATTAATAATTATTAATAATTATTAATAATTAATTACTAATAATTACCGTAAAGCCCCTTGGCCTACCTGAAAACGGTCACTTGTCCTTGAGGTTACTTGCCGTTTTGAAGTTACGCTCTTGTCAGATGCACTCGTGATTATAAAAAAATAGTTTTACTCGCTCATCCATCGACACGCTAATCAGTCGCAATCCCCTGGATAACGATCATTCGGTGCACAAATAACATTTTGTGGGTGTAATAATTCTTCTCCGTAATAATATGACACCACTTCACTTGTACCCGTCAAAACTCAAGACCGCCATCGATCCATCGAACGGCGCTATAGAACTAGCGGCTACGATCACGGATAATTTTTTATTACCGACTATACCTGACAGTCTACTACTGGAGTTACTGCGATGCAAGCGAGGAATCACCCTGTATAGACTCCGCATGACTTAGACCAATTGTACCGGAGAAAAGATAGTTGTCGTCAGGTACAAGTCGCATCATTCATCGCGACGGTTTTAAATTTTCAGGGAATATCCTACAATGATGTAATTTCGGAGCAAATGAATGATATTCAATGAATTTAATTTTTTGATACGACAATGTTTGATTATAGGTATTTTTTTTTTATAAATAGTAAGTGAACAAAGTGTGCCATGTACTTACAACGATATAAGACTGGCTTGCCCCAAAATGACATCATTTTATAGTGTTCCCTCCAAAATTTAAAAAAGTTTCGATCGACGATGCGATCTGTACCTCACGACAATCACTTTTTCTTCGCTGAACCCTACTGAAAATCGAAATTCGTTACCGAGATCTGATGTGAGGCCTAGGTAGGATCTCACCTGTTCTCAGGTGAGATGATATCAGATCTCATAAAAGAATTTGGTCTGACATCAGATCTCATGCCGCGATTTTCAGTAGGGAACTCAATCCATGAAAGACGAAAATCCCTAAAATCTCTAAACAGTTTCGAATAATGTTTTGAAATCCAATTAACAAGCTGTGAAAAAATCGGGTAAATAATAGTATATTATGTGGCATGCCCGTAAACCAAGTGTTTTCCCGAGTCGAAATTTAGCGCCTACATCTGACCCTACCAAGGTTTATTTAAACCTACTTTGGAGGAAACTGAACCTAGAGATCCTACATTGACCCTCGAACTCCTAAAAATTCTACATTGAACCTCGAACTCCTACAAATGTTAATTTCAACCCTACATTGAATACGGCGCCATTCAAGTGTTCACAATAAATCGTACGATTCCTAACCTATGAATTTATAACTGCACTAACTATTTTCAACGGAAACGTGAATTTTCAGACCTGTTGATCAAATTCGGATTGTCTGGCACGCGTACACGGAAAGACCCGTGGGAGGGCGCTTTAACCTAGCGTTGTATAACATTCTTCCTTGGAAATTGTCATGCAAGTCTTCGATTCTGGGAGAATTTTTCGCCCTCGCGCGAAGAGATCACTTGAATATAGCAGTTCTTTCAATCACTCACGTCGAAATTTTATCCCTAAATGAATTAACTGTTAGATCAAGATTCAAAGATATCGATTCTCCGTGAATTTGGTGTAACTTATCGACAAAAAATTTCGCGAAGGAGAACGGTTATCCCGCGGGTCTTTCCGTGTATGTTTTCAAAAGTGACATGGATCGTCGGCGTAAGTAAGCGAAGACCGAATTTGGGCGGTTGCGAATGAAAAAATCTCGAGCTATTCGAAATGCGATGAGGAAACCCGTGTAGAAATTTGTTCGGTAAGGCCTTGACAACGCAAAGGCCCATATCAGGACCAGTTGTGGATTCCACAATAATAGATCTCAATCGGCTTACCGGATTTGTAAAATATATAGGTATACACTGTTAGAGAAAAAAAATGTTCCATGGGATCCACTAAAATTTTCACGGTCATTTCAACACTGTTCTTAGTTCATACTATAGAAGAATTCGCCACTTTGAGTAAATTTATGTTGTGTTATCTGAAAAAAGTGTCGAAATAAACATGAAACTTTTAGTAGACCTCTTGGAACATTTTTTTTATAACAAAATATCATATTTCATTCGGATAAACATATGACAGCTTAAACGAAAAATGCATGATATAATATTTAGTAATTAATCGTAATAATATATGCAAGGACTTCAATCTAGTCCAGCAAATGCAAAATTTTGATGATATTGAAATAGTTCAAGTAATAACCTGACACTTCGATAGGCCCTGAACAAGTAGCAGAGTGTTGGGTCATATGTTATAAGGTAGCTTAGCGTAGTGGTTAGGGCGTGCGACTAGTAACCGAGCGGACGTGGGTTCAAGTCCCGGCGGGGACGAAAAATGCGGCGGTTTTTTCAGTAGGTGTATAATGCAATTTCATCGATAGGACGCGTAGGCTGGATCAACCGACGACAAAATATGTCACATTTGGTATTGTTTTTTTCTTTTACTATTATTACCTTTTAATTTCATGGAAATGAATCAGGGACTCCGATATGAGGGCGGCCCGATTATGAGTTTAGCTAACCTGGCGCTCGAAGCGCCTGGTTAAAATATTTCTACTGAGGGAAGTTAAAGGAGGTTTTAAACAGACCCTACTTTGAGCCTAAACTTGGCAAATCGGGAAATTTCGGACACCTTTAACGTCAAAGTAGGGTCTACTATTGCATTGAAATAGAACCTACTTTACTATCTTTAACCCCTACGTAGGAGCTTCTACGTAGGTTGAAAGTAGGCGCTAAATTTCGACTCGGGTTTCGGCGAGAATAAATATTTTTTTCATTTCGCACCATCGATATAAAAAAAAAAAACAAGCGATTTACTAGGTACGAGAAACACGTAAGTACCCTTAGAAAAGAATTCGTTGTAAACAATAGTAACGCAGCAGAGTCAAACAAACAAACCACTCGGCAGCCATTGGGTGGTTAATTTATCGTTAATCAATGGTTTAATGTGATTGCGACCTGCCTCATGGGCATCAGCGTTATTATTTGCAGTTTGCCTAAGGACTCTGAAATTAGGTAGTCCGTTATTTTTCACTTTCCATACTTTTTGTGACTTAGGAGCCTTATTTATTTCATGGGCTGCAATTTCATGAGAACTAATCACACGTATGCGAGCCTCAATTTATTTTTCCCAGTAGTAGTGCCGTTGAATAAACGTCCATTTATCTGACGGTATGGTAGGGTAGGGTAGGAGCTCACCCCTGCCTGATCGAAGGTGTCTTCTTTCACTTGGTCAGCGCGGCTGACTAGTAGAGTAACCAACGATTGATCAGGCAGCGCGGTTCACTACTTCACTGCGCATAAATTCAAGCTTATCTCGTTCTCTTCTATCTGTGACGTATTGGTGAATGAAAAACCAAGAATCCTCATGCAAATAACTGCGAAAGATGACGTCCACAGTGAGTAGAGTTATTTTAAAAATTCATTCATACACGAAATTAGTTGAGACTTTTATGCTCTCACGTTCTTTTTTTGCCTGTCTTTCGTGATCCTCAAGTTTGAGGACCCTGGTCTTATTTTTTTATTCGTATTTTATCAAGGGGAGACTTCGGTGAAGTTTTTAGCAGCGGTGAACAGAAATTTCTTTGCGAAAGGTTCCTTTGCGCATACACTTTCAACTCAGAGGATTGAATTTTTTTTTTTCATACACATACTACCATTGAGCCATTCCACGTCAGACCGGACAAAATAAATCAAAAAATGACCTCGATGTTATCGATTTCGCTATCATTTTTTTCACGGGTTCTATGGAACAAATAAATGAATCAAACAATTTTTTGTTTTTTTTTTGGCCCCTATTTTCCAAGTTACACGGGGGTGAAATTCAGGAAAAAGAGCCAAAAATCGAAAACATACTCCTCTTCAAACGGTCATATCTTTGATTGTATTAATCCTAGAGACTTCATCCAAGAACCATTTCAAAGCTATTGAATGACACTATTATAATATATTTATTTCATTTCGCGGTAACAAACAATTCTATTTGTTATAAACAAATATATTATTCAAACGTGATTTTCATAGAAAATACCAAGTGATAAAATTATCAAAAAAATATGAGCGTATTCCTTGATCAATTCTCTACAAAATCGTTAAGTCAATTTTATGGAGAACCGATGGGAACCATGTTAAAACGATTTATTTATAAGCGAAGGCGCGCGCTGCCACCCAAAAACCCGGCTCAGGTACGTGTGGCTAGCATGAGAAAGCATCGGTGGGCATGTTCACGGTCATATCTTTGGTTGTTTTCATCCGAAAGACTTCTTCCTAGAACCATTTCGAAGCTATTGAATGACGCTATTATAATATATTTATTTCATTTTGCGGTAGCGAACAATTCTATTTGTTATAAACAAATATATTATTCAAACGTGATTTTCAAAGCAAGGGCTACGCGATAACATTCTCAAAAAAATATGAGCGTATTCCTTGATCAATTCTCTACAAAATAGTTAAGTCAATTTTATGGAGAACCGATGGGAACCATGTTAAAACGATTTATTTATAAGCGACGGTGCGCGGTGCCGCTGAAAGACCCGGCTCGGGTACGGTTTTTCGGTGGCAGCGCGCGCCGTCGCTTATAAATAAATCGTTTTAATATGGTTCCCATCGGTTCTCCATAAAATTGACTTAACGATTTTGTAGAGAATTGATCAAGGAATACGCTCATATTTTTTTGATAATTTTATCGCTTGGTATTTTCTATGAAAATCACGTTTGAATAATATATTTGTTTATAACAAATAGAATTGTTTGTTACCGCGAAATGAAATAAATATATTATAATAGTGTCATTCAATAGCTTTGAAATGGTTCTTGGATGAAGTCTCTAGGATTAATACAATCAAAGATATGACCGTTTGAAGAGGAGTATGTTTTCGATTTTTGGCTCTTTTTCCTGAATTTCACCCCCGTGTAACTTGGAAAATAGGGGCCAAAAAAAAAAAAAAAAAAAAATTGTTTGAACCATTTATTTGTTCCATAGAACCCGTAAAAAAAATAATAGCGAAATCGGTAACATCGAGGTCAGAAAGCTGTCCGGTCTGACGTGGAATTGCTCCATTATCTAAATTTTAATTCAAGGAATTTTCGATCAGATTTTTTTTAGTAATTTAAGAAAGGAAGAAATCATTTTTATCAAAATTCCACCGAAGTGTCCCCTTAAGAAAGGTTCATCCAAGTGACTGGTAAATGAAACTACAATTCTTTCAATTTAACTTTAATTGGATTGTGCAATGGGTGAAAAATAATTACGTATACCTTTAAGCTTCCGACAAGTTTTTTAAGCTCTTTATCTAGTAGGACGTAGGTATAGGATACTCTGACGTGAGCTTCATTCATGCAACGGTACGGGCAGCATAACGAAACTTTTTTTACAACTTGTATCGAAAATATAATAAAATTTAATTGATAAAATATCGATCGTATACTTTTCGTCGTCATGATTTTTCAGGGATTAAAATCGTTGAATAATTGCGACTAGTTGGACCAGCCAGTTGCGATTAATGGATCTTATTCACCATTTATAAATTATATAAAAAATAGAAAATAAAATAAAGTGAAAAAAACACTCATACGGTTTTGTTAATATTTGAATATCCTGGTATATATCTGGTTATCTGAATTTCACATCACGAAAAAATTTGTTCGGTGTACTGAATTAACCGATAATAATCAAAGTGGTCAGATTATAATCAGACGTATCGGAAAAAAGAAAAATACTGACACAAGAAAACAGGAATGAAATAAGTCAATTACACGGAGAGAAATGTACAGTCGATATTACTTTGCACATAGAAAAACAATGTAAATATTACCCTGCTACCTAGTAGGTATTCAGTCCGTGAAAAGAAAAACGTTGGAAATATCAATATCATCGGTGATAGTGTAATACCGCGTAAGTACAAAAAAAGAAAAAATGAGATTTGGTGTGCATTCTATGTAGAAATAAAGAAAATAAAAATACATATTATGCACACCAAACCTCATTTTCGCTATTTTTGTACTTACGCGGTATTGCATTATCGCCGACGATATGTCACATAGTAAATTCTACTATTTTCAGTGTTGTGAGTCCCTTGTTGCCCGGAACTTAATTTCAAATAATTTCTACTTTTCTTCTCTTGGCAAGGATTTATGCAGCACAGTAATATTTAGGTTGGGTAGCTTGTGCTACCTCGTAGCGATGTGAGCGCGACCAGACAGCAGAGCGTGTCGCTTTTAGGTTATGTGAATATTCGATGGAACGCACTGAAGTAGGTAGCATGGTAATATTTACCTTGCTGGCATTGCTACGATAAGGCTACCAGATCTGAACGAGTGCAATGCAGGACACCACCATTAACCCCCCCCCCCCCCCCCCCGCCCCCAAAGTAATGCATGGACACAATCATTTAGTTCCTTTATTTTCTTATTTAACACAATAAAATGACGTTACAATTATACATTAAGTTTTGCAAACAAGAAGAATTAAACATTCGAATGAGTGATTTATTGCCTGGTTTACGCAGCCCCGTAACTTAACTTCATTTAAGGATTGACCAATCGGGAGGTTCGATTCACCTGTCACGTGGCTAAACCAGCCTCCTGATTCGTCAATCCTTAAATTAAGTTGAGTTACGGCGCTGCGTCAACCAGGCATTATATGTTTTCACACAAGTTGAAACGAACCCGCACATAATCCAGTACAATGCAGGACAATTCTTATAAATACAGTACGAATTCGGGGTGTGAAAAAATCCAGGACACTTAGCTCAAATCCAGGACTGTCCTGCCTAATCCAATACGTCTGGTAGCCTTAAGCTACGATGACATTCTCGCAAAGTTATATCAGACGGAATTTTTCGATACTGTGCTACGTAGTAATTATTACCTGGCTCCTACAGTTGTAACATCTATATTTTTCAGGAAGCCTGGTAACATTTCCTGTACATTTCTCTCCGTGTAGTTACCTTGCGGCGGATTATATATACCTAGTTGATAATATCGCACCTGTCGTTCAATAACCACTGATCGGCCTATGCACTACACCTTTGTAGTCTCTGATAAGGAAGATGAAAAAAAATCCTGTTCGTTTCCCGAGTGCACAAACTGAGTATGCATATGAGTGTATACATACTTACATACATGGATTGACGTTTTGATAGACGAACAGCTTTGCGTGTTTACATGCTGTCTAACGCAAAATGTTTACCGGTTTATCCGCATACGACAAATTTTTATAAAATGTATTTAAATTTTCGGGTGATAAATAAAAGAAATTAGAGTGTAATTAAAGCGAGTACTTTCTATTTTGGTCATTTAATAAACAGGATGAAGTCGATTTTGGTATACCACTATAGAATGAAGTTTATGTTGTTGTTGCTCCAACCGGGCTTATTGCCTTCGCATGTAGCCAGAGAATGAAGTTTATTTGAAACTCAAGTGAAATTCAAGCCAAATATAATATAGAATATAGATTGATTGAAATGTTATAGGAAAAGTAGAACGCAGCTTGCTAAAACGATAGGGACAAAAATAACACGTCACTATAACGTATGGAAAACAGTACCTATTCTCATCAGATAAATACATTCTCACTAATCGACGTTAACAACTATTATTATCTGAGTTGATCTGACACGAATAAATACAGCTATTGCTACTTCTTCTCTGCAGTAAACAATAATTTCTGTTTTTTTTTTTTCCAACATCGCCATTACTTACTCTCGACTCGCACTCGCAATTCGATTGATATAAAATAGGCACGATATTTATTTCACTCGACGATTAAATTGCTGTTATATTACACTTCAGCGAAAAATGAGCTAAGGACATTCAACTCTCATAAGTCATAACACATCTATAATAATGATGGATGTCGCTCATTCTTCCTGACCTCATCGCCATTTAATCAAGTCAACAACCTTTTCCTGGTATTTTCGAGGAATGGACGTCACTTCGTGCTTGTTTTTTGTTGTTTTTTTTCGTCGATTTTAATGAGCGATATTTATAATAGATCTTGACATGGGTGATAATTTATTCTGATGATAGCAATACACTTTTACTAATATAAATACTTTTGTGGAAATTGACTTGTTTGTTAATCAGCTCCAACATTCTTACATTAGTCTTTTCGTTTTTGTTTCGCCAAAGGCGCAACAAACCTACAATATTATGTATCGATGAATCAGAATCAGAGTAAAAAAACTTTTTTATCCTACATGCGTCAAAATAACCCCATATCGAGCGTGTCTTACGGGACAGAAGACGCACATATCTCCCTCGGCCGTCATATGTTGTCGACGCATGCGCAGTCACGCGATTTGGTTACTTATCAACCCTAGGGAGCATAAGTGCGCGTCATAGGCATGATATGAACGCATTACATGAAGCTGTCAGGGAGACAGGCGCGATTTTGATTCGGGTGTAGCTGCCCTCGCTTCGCTCGGGCAGCAAACTTCACCCGAATCAAAATCGCGTATGTCACCCTAACAGCATCATGTACTAATGCGTTCATATTATCATGCCTACGCGCACTTTTGCTTCTTAGGCTTCATACCTAACCAAATTGCGTGAAAGCGCATGCGACGACCACATATTACGGCCGAATGAGATATGTGAGTCTTCTCTCTCGTAAGACATGCTTGAAATGGGGTTAGTTTGATGCATGTATGAGAAAAAGTATCGTAAGTCGTTCGGGAGAGAGGCGCGATTTTGATTCGGTTGAAGCTGCCCTCGCTTCGCTCGTGCAGCAAACTTCACCCTCATTAAAATCGCTCACCTCTCGCCCTAACAGCTTAATGTACTATTAGATAGTTTATTTCGGAATAGAATTATTCCAATGAGTCAAGAGATGCATTGAAAGGAGAGCGAGAGCTCACATCGGGATTGAGATCACGTTTTTAGCTAATAAATGCATATATATATACATATATACTTTAATTTGGGATAATTATCGAATAGTAGTAGAAACAAGCGGTTTGGGGCTGACTATGGGCCAGCCTTCGAACTTTCCGTTTTCAAACTCGTTTCGAGCTGAAATAATGATACAGTCATGTCATTATTAAACGCTTTAATTATACTCGAATTTCTTTTATTTATCACCCGAAAATTTAAATACATTTTATAAAAATTTGTCATATGCGGATAATCCGGTAAACATTTTGCGTTATACAGCATGTAAACACGCAAAGCTGTTCGTCTATCAAAACGTCAATCCATGTATGTGAGTATGTATACACTCATATGCATACTCAGTTTGTGCACTCGGGAAACGAACAGGATTTTTTTTCATCTTCCTTATCAGAAACTACAAAGGTGTAGTGCATAGGCCGATCAGTGGTTATCTTATTCGAACTTTGGAAGCACAATGTCAAATTCGTGATCAGCGACCCAAAAAACCTATTGGTACAAATTTGTATTCGAATCCGTTCATTTATTTCCAAGAAGAAGGATTCCCAAGAATTCCCTTTTTTTCTAGAATTTTGTTATTTGAATAATTCTATAAGTACTGAACCGATCGAATCTACTCGTACGGAAAAAACTCCTGAAATGTCAGTAGTAACTACTTAAGATAAGTAGTAAGTGAGTAGTAACTACTGCCGGTAAGTAGTAATTTAGTAGTAACTACTGACGATAAGTATACTGATGAGTAGTTACCATTGGCGAGTGGTGACTATTCAATAGTTACTATACTGTTGTGTAGTTCACTGAGTAGTATTACACCATGTATGAGTGGTACACTACTGGTGACTTCTAACCTGCAGTGTACGACTTTGTGTTGCAATAACTACTGGACATTACTTAGTGTACTACTCGACAGTAGTGACTATTGGATAGTCACCGCTCGCCAATGATAACTACTCGTCCGTGGTTAGTAGTCACCAGTATTCGCGAATTTACAGTCTGGGAATTACTGGAACATGATTTACATTACCCGCGCGCAGTTACCACTCGCCGATCGTCACTACTCATCAGAAGTTACTACGTATCAGAAGTTACTACTTACCAGTAGTCCCCAGTATTCGCGAATTTACAGTCTGGGAACTACTGGAAAATGGCAGTAGTATTCAAAAGTATAGCAGTAGTTTATCAGTAGTTATTCCAGTAGTTTCCCAGTAGTATTTCAGTAGTTTTTTCCATACGGGTAGAATCTAACTAAGTTTGAAAAAGCCGCGTCGATTGAGACCAGAATCATTCAAATCTGGTAACTCGTTCTCGAGATATGGTCGGTCAAAAAATTGGTCACATACGTACATACACACGTACATAACACAGACACAGCATCCATCTCAAAATGATTCGACCTCAAAACGTGGAGATCTAGTGAAAACTCAACTTTTCATTTTGCGGTTGAAAACAATAACTTCTTTTTTTCTCTTTTTTTTTTTTTCTTTTTTCGATTGTGCCGAATTATGAATTAGTAAAATTTACAGTGAAGCATTCAAGGTATTCTGAAGTCAGAAGGGTGCGTATTTGACAGAAGACATAACAACCCCCACGGAAAAAAATATATGTCAAAAATATATCAGACATATATTTAATATATTTACTATATTTCCCCATATATGTGTCCGATAAAAAAAGTTCTATATGTCTTTATATATGTGAAAAGCAGGGCCGGATTTACCCAGGGTGCCGCCCTGGGGCACCGTGAAAAATGCCGCCCCCATTACCTAAAGCCTACATAAAATGGGTAAAGGTTCGGTATACAATTTTCAAATAAATAAAATCAAAACAAAAACTTTCAAAAATTGTGAGTAACAAGATACTTATGAGGGTTTCTTCTTGGTTTCTTCGTCAAACGGGGCCACCCATTTAATTTGAGGTCTTCGAACATTCCGTAATAATTCGTACATGTTATTGAGGATGAAATAGTACATTATGCTGCTAGGGAGGAAAGTACGTGATTTTTGCCGAGTGCGAGGTTTGCTGCCCGAGCGAAGATGGGCATGCCGCACGAGCACGAGGTGAAAATCACGTACCTCTCGTGTAGCATATATTACTTTTTGTAACACATGCATGATTTCTGCGTTTTTTTGACCTAAAAATAGGGCCTAAAGTAGCCGTTTATTGACCACTTGAAAAGAGCGGGCAATAAAGAATCCATTATTGCCCGCTTCTTCAATAAGCGGGCAATAATGGATTCTTTATTGCCCGCTTCTTCAATAAGCGGGCGTAAAGGATTCTTTATTGCCCGCTTCTTCAATAAGCGGGCGTAAAGGATTCTTTATTGCCCGCTTCTTCAATAAGCGGGCAATAAAGGATTCTTTATTGCCCGCTTCTTCAATAATATATATATATATATATATATATATATATATATATATATATATATATATATATATATATATATGTAGATATATATATATATATATATATATATATATGTAGATATATATATATATATATATATGTAGATATATATATATATATATATATATATATATATCTACATATATATATATATATATATATATATATATATATATATATATATATATATATGCCGCTTATAAGCACAAAAAACGCAGAAATCAATACATGCGTTACAAAAAATATGGTGTGTACCAAGGGCTAAGTGGGCTTTTTGACCTCGTGTGGTTGCAGTACTCGTCTTCGGCTCGCGGATGCACTCGTCTTCGACTCGTGCTCCCTCGCCTCCGACTAGTACTGCAAACTCCACACTCGGTCTAAAAAAGCCCACTTTACGCCCTTGCTACACAATATACTATTTTACCCGACTAGATAAAATTACCATATTGCATCCACTGGTCAAACACAGCAATTTAATCAATCAAACCGAGAATCGGTCAAACTTGGAGTTTTTTTATTCCCGCAAAATTTACTTTTTTGCCCGCTAAATTTACTTTTTTGCCCGCTAATTTACTTTTTTGCCCGCTAATTTACTTTTTTGCCCGCAAATTGACTTTTTCTTTCCTCTGGTCAAAAATTGCTTACTTTCCTCCCGTATTTCAGAGATGGAATATGGTCATTTTATCGTAGTCGGGTAAAAAACAAATTTTTGAATTGTTTCAGATTTTTTGGTCATTGCATTCCAGAAATATTTTTATACTCAATAATTTTCACGTAGTGCGATAAATTGAGAAAGGAGAGAAAACTTGGGATCAAATTTCTTTGTTTTTTTCTCAGCTCTTCGGTAAAATTAACAGAAAAAAATTCCGGCCCATTTAAACCCCTTTTTATGAAAAAAAAAACATTGAAAAATGTGCCTCGTCCTAATTTGGACATTTTTTTCGTTTAAAAAAATGTACTAAAAAATGAAATTCATAATAGCGTTTTTTGACAAAAAATGTGGAGTGGCGACTTCAATTCTCTCACTGAAAAAAAAGTTTCAATCCTCCAGCGGAACAATTTATCGCTGCGAGCAGTTCATTACTGTAAGAATGAAAATAGTCGCCTGAACAGTGTGTATCGCTCCATCAGCTGGATAAACTTCTGGCTGTTGACCGGGAGACGTCTGGGTGCGCGCGATGAATACACTATAGTGGGCTATACACTGTTAAAGCCAGGAGTACAAACTTTTCGTGTCGGCTCACCTACGGAGATCGTGACCAGTGTACAGTCACTCACACGCAGCGCCGACCAATCACAGCCATGTCTGAGCGATCGAAGCGCCTGTAGGTGAGGCGACACGAAAAGTTTGTGCTTCAGGCTTCATCGCTATTTCTTGTATCGCTCCTACAGCGATACCGTGTTCTCCGAGCAAGTGAAATATGTCTGGCAGAGTTGTTCAGTTGCCATGGCTTGACAATGGCGCTGCTATCGGGGCAAACCACGTTCTGGCTGAGGCAACGATGATTCTTGCTATCGGGTAGAGATTTTTTTTTCAGTGCTCCCAGAAAAAAAATAATTATCAGAACGATGATTCCTCTCCTTCACTTCCATTTTTTTTTTTTTTTTTTTTTTTTTTTTCAAAAACTATTATGAATATAGTTTTTTTAGATTTTTTTTTTAACGAAAAAAAAAAAACTGTCCAAATTAGGAAAAGGCACATTTTACGTTTTTTTTTTTTTTTTTTGTTGATAAATGCGGTTTAAATAAGTCGGAATTCTTTTCTTCTAATTTTACCGAGAAGCTGAGAAAAAAACAGAGAAATGTCATGCCAACAACATTTCTCTCCTTCCCCAATTTATCACGCTACGTGAAAATGATTGAACAAAAATATTTCTGCAATGACCAACAAATCTAAAAAAATTCCCAACATTTTTTTTTCTTCCTCAATAACATTTACGAATCATCAGGGAATTTCCGAAGACTTCTAATTTAATGGGTGGCCCGTTTGACGAAGAAACCCTCTTATTTTCTTTACTAAAAATGTGTGTAAAATTCTAGAAACTGAAAGCTAATTGTTTCACAATTTTGTAAGAAAAACTGCAGTGTTTATAATTTTAGACACATTCTTATAATAATGAGAAAAAGTATTTTATTCATTTCAATTTATGAATGTTTTCACATGATCACACTTTTCGAAGAACTTTCCATAACGCGAAAAAAAAAAAAAAAAAATTCTTACGTCTCAAATTTTGCCGCCCCTAAAAATTTGCCGCCCTGGGCACTGGCCCCTAGTGCCCCTAGTGTAAATCCAGCGCTGGTGAAAAGTATATGGAAAAATATATATAATATATATGAATCATATATAAATCATATATATTATAGTAATCGTATATGGTCACCATATAATACTCATATACGATTCATATATAATTCTCATAGATGATTCATATATAATTTTTATATATGATACATATACAAAAATGGGCCAATTTTATATATGTGTCATATATTCCCTATATGTGTCATATATTAATTATATAGGACATATATGATTCATGTATTTCGACATCTATTTTCCACATATATATTTTTCCGTGGGGGAACCTTATAAGTTCTGATTTAATGTCATTGTGAGTCTGAATTTCAGTCAACACGCTAGCACCAGTTGTTATGTTAACGTTTCAAAGTTCACGAGAAAACTCGAATCCGTACTATCATTCGTGGAGGTCTGAGAAATGAGAAAATCTTTGTCATGTCGCACCCGAATATTGCAAGTTCTCGTAGGATCGACATTCGGCGAATAAGAAAAATTGCTTTTGTTCAGAACCTTTGGAAACAGTATATTCAGATTTTACATTGTAGGGGAAGGTGGGGCAAAGCCGGCAGTGGGGGCAAAACCGACCAGCGAAAAAAAAAAAAAAAAAACGGCCAAATCGTATTTTCGCGTTGAAGCGAGTAAGAAAAAGCTGTATCTAACGTATCTCTGCTGAAAACGATAAAATACCGGGAAATGGGGGAAAACCGACCACTAAACAAGAAAATTATACGAATTCAAATTCAATGTAACAAAGAATAAAAAAAATGTATGTAACGAAAGAAAAAATAGATAAGTTTCAGAGACTAGATGTATTTAACAAAAGAGCTATTACTATACCATTTACAATAAACAAAAAAAAAAAAAAAAAATTTAATCAAAAGTACCAATATTTAAGGTAAACGTCCCAATGACCGGACAGCTAAGGTTGACGTCCCAATTAGTCTCAATTAGTGATGGGCAAGAAATATCGATATTTTGTGAGTATCGATATTGACCTTACGATATATCGATAATCTGGTATCGATACTGGTCTTTCGATATATCGCTGATATCGATACTTTCGCGTCCGATATTGACAGTTCAGTTGAATTTGTTTAGGCACGCATATTCACATTTCAGTCTTACACCTGCGTCTATTTTATGTATACAGGGTGTAAATCTTAACTCTGTACATACTTATAGGGTGTGTAGGGGGTGCCAATACAAGCATTTTGAGGTATGACACCCATGGTCGGAAACTCATCCTAACCACTGTGGAGGGCTTTGAAGGATATGGTACCGTGCACGCTCGACTGTAGTTTAATGAATCAGATGTGATCACTTTCGACCCAAGATTTTATTCAGCCGCAGACAAGAGTACAAATGTTCTTGTGTGGAATCAACAGAACGATAAACTTGGCAATCAAAAAATAGCAAAACAATTTCCGGTGCTTATAAACAGATTTTGAAAAAGTTATGGAAAACGAAATGGGGTTTGGCACACTTAGGCTTTTCGTTTTCCATAACTTTTTCAAATTCTGTTTAAAAGCACCGGAAATTGTTTCGTTATTTTTTTATTTCCAAGTTTATCGTTTTGTTCATTTCACGCAAGAACATTTATACTGTTGTCTACGGCTGAATAAAATCTTGGGTCGAAAGTGATCACATCTGATTCATTGAAGTACGATCAAGCGTGCACGGTACCATATCCTTCAAAGCCCTCCACAGTGGTTAGGATGAGTTTCCGACCATGGGTGTCATACCTCAAAAGGCTTGTATTGGCACCCCCTACACACCCTATAAGTATGTACAGAGTTAAGATTTACACCCTGTATATTGTATTTCATGTGTATTTCATGAATGCTTCAAATTTTAATACATATATATGTGAAGATATTGCTCATTCCATACCGGTTAAAATAATCGCTTAGGCTAGTCTTTGAACACTTTTTGTTACTTCTTTTAACAATCAATTCGGATCGCTGAAAAAGTATCGATATTAAACGAATATCGATATCAAGCATTCGATATTTTTCTATAATCGATATTGACGTTTCGATGTATCATTTGATATTGATATCGATGTATTCATTTAGGTGCCCATCACTACCCGGGTAACAATTCACATGGCCAGCCCACAAGCCACATTATTGCCATGTGGCATGAGCACGGCAATGCTGTCGGCCAGCCACATAGCAAGTCAATGTTCGATAACCATGCGGCGGCTATATGGTTTCAACATGGCCTTTTCACATGGCGATAATATGACTAACTAAGCTAGGCTACCAATGTTGCACAATCCTGGCCGCCACCTTGCGCCACGACATCGATTTTATGCGGGGAAACCTGGCACTGCCATATCTTGACGTTAACTGGCGACTACCTGGCCGCCACCTCACGAGGCCATATGGCTTTTATGTGGGCTAACTTGGTACTGCTGTGTCTTAACGTTAACTGGTGACCGCTGGCGACCGCTGGCGACTACCTGGCCGCCACCTCGCGATGTCATATGGCTTTCATGTCGGCTAACCTGATACTGCTGTGTCTTAACGTTAACTGGCGACCGCTGGCGACTACCTGGCCGCCACCTCGCGATGCCATATGGCTTTTATGTAGGCAAACTTGGTACTGCCGTGTCTTAGCGTTAACTGGCGACCGCTGGCGACTACCTGGCCGCAACCTCGCGATGCCATATGGCTTTTATGTGGGCTAACCTGGTACTGCTGTGTCTTAACGTCAACTGGTGACCGCTGGCGACCGCTGGCGACTACCTGGCTGCCATCTCGCGATGTCATATGGCTTTCACGTGGGCTAACCTGGTACTGCTGTGTCTTAACGATAACTGGCGACCGCTGGCGACTACCTGGCCGCAACCTCGCGATGCCATATAGCTTTTATGTGGGCTAACCTGGTACTGCTGTGTCTTAACGTCAACTGGTGACCGCTGGCGACCGCTGGCGACTACCTGGCCGCCACCTTGCGATGTCATATGGCTTTCATGTGGGCTAACCTGGTACTGCTGTGTCTTAACGTTTACTGGCGACCGCTGGCGACCGCTGGCGACTACCTGGCCGCCACCTCGCGATGCCATATGGCTTTTATGTGGGCAAACCTGGTACTACCGTGTCTTGACTTGAACTGGCAACTACTCGGCTGCCACATCGCGATGCCATATGGCTTTCATGTGGGCCAACCTGGTACTGCTGTGTCTTAACGTTAACTGGCGACCGCTGGCGACTACCTGGCCGCGACCTCGCATTGCCATATAGCTTTTACGTGGGGCAAGCTGGCACGGCCATGTCTTAAGGTAGCCTGGCATTTACCCGGTATATACAATGCGTCGCCACCTACCTTAGTACCTTGCTATGCCGGTAGATGAGCGGCAACGCTCGCAAGTAAAGTAACGTTGGCTTGACTACACCTACCCGTTGCCGGCCGACCACAATCATAATTCATCTACGAGTCAAGCGACTCATACCGCCTACCCGGTAGTATAGTTCATAACAGTAATTCTTTTGGAATGAATACTGTGTAAATGAAATATATACTTAAAAGTAAAATAGAACTCAAGGAGCGGTGCTCGTTCCAAAATAGGGTAACTGCCACATGACAGCTAGCTGGGGAAATTTCATGGTTACTTCATGGCAACCAGATGGCCCACACATAGCAACGAGTAAGCGCTGCCATGTCGCTGCCAGGTCAAAACCATAAATGAACTATATTGTTTATCGACCTAGTTGCCATCAAGGAGCGACATAGTTTGGTCGTCGTTGCCAGGTAAAAGCCATGATAAAACTGACCACTGCCGACATAGCGGCCACATTGGTTAGGTGGGTTGGCCATGTAGCGGCCGTATGGTTGCTGCGTTGGATTGTTACCTGGCAACTAGTTGGCTTCCACATGGCAGCGAGATAGCGCCGCCATATCGCTGCCAGGTCGAAACCATAAGTAAACCATGCTGTTTATCCACCTAGCTGCCATCAAGGAGCGACATAGTTTGGTCGTCGTTGCCAGGTACTAGCCATGATAAAACCGGGGTCGGCTGACATGGCGGCCACATTGGCTTGGTCGGTTGGCCATGTAGCGACCATACGGCTGCCACTTCAAATTGTTACCCGGGTAGTCCCAATGGCCGGACATCCATACGAAATCGTATTTCTGTCTCTCTTGCACACACTCTCTGTCCGGTAACTGGGACCTGTCCGGCCATTGGGACGTTTACCTTATACAGTTTTCTAGAAATTAGAAAATTCGACGAAATTATAGAGAGCGTCTGGCCGGTTCTCCCCCGTTTCCCGGTATTTTATCTCTTTTAGCAGAGATACGTTAGATACCTACAGCTTTTTCTTACTCGCCTCATTGCGAAAATAGGATTTAGCCTTTTTTTTTTTGCTAACCGGCTTTGCCCCTCTATTACCGGCTTTGCCCCACCTTCCCCTATATGTGTGTAATACGTGAATTTTTAGTCTCCTACAACTTTCACGTTAGGTTGGAAAAATTTGGAAGTAGAGATCTCTGGGATTCAGGAATTCGCAGAAGTCGCGACCTTTCCATAATTCGTAACTTTGAATTGGGACAGACCGAAGGGTGTCACGATAAATTTGAAAAAATAAAAAAAAAAAAAACAAACTACGACGTCTCCGTACAAAAACAAAATAATAATCAGACCACAGGGTAAATAGCGATAAAGTTATTTGAACAGGTGTACGCGACGTTCATATTCACACTGTATTATGGCAAACGTCACTCGTCTGGTGTTTTATATTGATTTCGAAATTTCGAAATTGTTTTTATTCATTGGATTCATTATGGATTTCAACCTCTCGATTACGGAGATCAAGGGCTACAAACTGAGATCTGGTTCGTTGAAAAAAAAGGGGATGGAGTTATTATAAACATTCCGAGAATAAAAAGTTCACTTTCCACCAGATCTCCACGTTTTTAACTCCAGAAAACCATCTCTAACCAGTTTCAAGGAGACGGCTGGGTGTTTGTGTGTGTATGTGCAGATATGATAAATACTTTGTCCGACGATATCTTGAAAATGAATAGACGGATTTTATAACTTTCGATAAATCAATCGATGTTAAATCCACCAAACGTGGGTTTCAGAGAAGATTTTAAATACTTTCCGATGGGAAAAAAATCTGAAAAATATCAAGCATGTAGAAGATCCTCGGGAGATTGATTTTGCATAATAATAACTCAAAAAAGTTATCAACAAATTGATGGAAAAAAAAACTGTTCACGAAATTAGCCGGTGACCCAACTTTTTTTCAGGTGAAAATGATTTGTCAATTTTTCTAAATACGTATGAATGTTTTACGAATTTTGTTAAATTTTTGAAAATTGCGTTTTTTCGCGTTTTTTCATACCTGACAAAATGCAATTTTCAAACATTTAACAAAATTCTTAAAAAATTCATACGTATTTAGAAAAATTGACAAATCATTTTCACCTAAAAAAAAAAGTTGGGTCACCGGCTAATTTCTTGAACAGTTTTTTTTTTTCCATCAATTTGTTGATAACTTTTTTGAATTATTACTATGCAAAATCAATCTCCCGAGGATCTTCTACATGCTTGATTTTTTTCAGATTTTTTTTCCCATCGGAAAGTATTCAAAATCTTCTCTGAAACCCACGTTTGGTGGATTGTAGCGCATGTACTACCTTATTAATAGGACTGATTATAAATTCAGAATCCGATCGGCGCAGTAGTTTTTGAGTTATTGAATTATTGGATTTCGTAAAATTGTCGATTCAATCGATAGAATTCGTTGGAAACTAGATCAGATTGAATTTTCGAATCAATACATGGATTTAGTCGTTTTTGAGTTCGAAAAAAAAAGGTAGGCGACAAGTCGGCTGACCATGATGGGCCAAGCCTAGAACGTCTCGTTCAGATCTTGCAAGCTGAAGAATAGTATTTTATGAGTAAAAAGTTTAATCAAGAGGAAAATAAATGTATCACCAGCAAAGATTTGATTTTTTTTGTTCAACACAACGACTACTGGATCGATCGATTCCACAATCAAATCAGATTCGAGTTGGAGCTGATCTTACGCCTGGTCTACATGCTGTATTGAAGACCGGGTATTTAGCCAACTACTGAATTTCCACAACAGAAGTCTGTTAACTGTTTGCTCACTTCTGTTGTGGAAATTCAGTGGTTGGCTAAATACCCGATCTTCAACACAGCGTGTAGACCAGGCATTATCGATTGAGATAAAAATCATCAAAGCCAATTGATCAGTTCTCGAGCTGTCATAAATTTAATTTTTTCGCAATCACTTTCTTTTAATGACTGGAAAACTACTCGACTGATCAATTCCAAAATCCTACCAGCTGTAAGGAAAAACCGCGTCGATTGATACAAGGAACAAGGAAATACGTTTATTCCCTTTCGAGATATCATCGGACAAAAAATTAGTCACACTCACACGCAGAGAGACGTCCATCTGAGAATGGTGGGAGTTGATTTTCCGGACCTCAAAACGTGGAAATCTGATGAAAATTTGACTGTTCATTTCCAGGTTGATTACAATGACTTCGTGTTTCGAAACGGTGTTACGTTCTGACTCACATTTTTCATAATTTTTATTTGAAATTTATTGACCAATGAGTCTTATCGCAAGATACGACAGTGCATAGTACTCCGAGATTTCGCCAGTCGTCGTCAGGCGATAAAACCCATTGTTTGCCCCGATACTTTAAAGATAACTGCTATCTTTTCCTTATTATGATATATTTTTTTCCCTGTACATTTCCTCGCTTGAGGGGCTTTGGTAGTCGCGTGCGAACTTCGATGTTGGCCACTTTCTTCGAGTGATTATGTTGCTACAAAGTGGCGCCTCCGCAAGATGTCAGTATTTTTTAACTTCCCGTTTCTCTGTTTTCAGAGAAAAAAAGAAGTTATTGTAATCACCCCGAAAATGAAAAGTTGCATTTTCACTGGATCTCCACGTTTTGAGGTCCGGAGAATCACCTCCGACTATTTTGAGATTGACGCCTGGGTGTGTGTGTGTGTGACCAAATTTTTGTCCCCACGATATCTCGGGAACGAGTGAGTGGATTTTCATCGAATTAGGCTCAATCGACGCGGCTTTTTTCAACTTAGAACTGAATAGATTTTGGCTTTGATCGCTTCAGTACTTTTTGAATTATTTAAATAACAAAATTCTAGAAAATAAAATAAAAATTATGATACCTTGAGAATGGATGAGCAGATTCGAATGAAAATTGGTGCCATGAGGGTTTTTGGATCACTGATCACGAAATTGACATCGTGCTTCAAAAATTCGAATACGATATTGACATTATTATCATTATTATTATTATTATTATTATTATTATTGATTCATTTCGAAACGAGTTTGAAAACGGGAAGTTGAAAGGCTGGCCATGTCAGCCCCAAACCGCTTGTTTTTTTCTTTGTAAGACGCAGAATCAAAGTTTCCTGGTCATTTCTTTATCAAATGAAATGAGATGGTGCTCAAAACGTGTGGCTTGCCACCGCCAAGTGGCCAAGTATTTCAGAAGTGCAATAAATCGAGTGCATCTGTGAATAATTCCCTAATATCTCTGATGACAACTGAACCTGTAAGAAAAAAATTCGGAAAAAACAAAAAACTTAACCACTCTGTGCTCTATTTTTATTTTTATTTCATTCTATTTGTATATAAATATATTAGGGTGTGCCAGAAAAAACTTTTTTTTTCTTCTTTTAATCCCCCACATCAAAAATCAAAGTGGTTTTATGAAATAAGAAGCCTCGATAGAGGAGGGCACTGAGAAAAAATGCGAAGTGGTGTCTCACTCGACCAGAAGTCATACTGATGAGGTACCTTTTAAACTTGATTATCAGCATCCCCCTTTCGGCAATTGAAATATTACATGACATCCAGCTGTTATAGCATGTGGTATAATGGGTAGAAAATGAACAAGAATTGTTAAAAATTGAGCTATGAACATGTACCTTTTTTTTTTTTTTTTTTAATTTTGTTCTCGAAACATCATTTTTTTTTGTTAGTCTATTCCCTGTACCACCTTGTGATTTTATTCAACTTGCTGTGAAATTTCACCTCACGAAAGGGGGTTTCGGTCAATTGAGTCTAGCAGGTGCCTCAATCACTATGATTTCTGGTCGACTCAGACGCCTTTGAACATTTTTTGTCAGAGTCCGCCTTCGACGACGTCTCTCATAATACATGAAAGCACTCATTTTTTACATGGGAAACGAGAAATTAAAAAAAATAATTTTTTTTTGGCACACTCTAATATACAGGGTGGTCCATTTAAGTTGACACAGCTGAATATCTCGAGAACAACGAATTTTAGAAAAAGATGTTTCGAATAAAAGTTTCATGGTTTGAAGGGGGCAGAACACTGTGCTATCGTATTTTTCATATGGTGAAGGTTTACAAGGTCATTTGGAGGTCAACATTGTTTTTTTCAATGGGAACGTATACTTTTTTTTACAGATTCGCATTTTACACTGAATAACACAAAACTTTTATCCCAAGTTTTTTTGTCTACGACATCAATTTTTTTGAATGATTTTTTTTTTTTTCAAATATCCGCAATAAAACAGTAAATTATAATTCAAAAATAAATTTATTTCAACAGATGTTCAAAATTATGCCCATTCACTTCAATACATTCCTCAGAACGTTGTGAAAAATGGACAAGAAAAAATTAGAAATAAAAAGAATTTGGAAAAATTAAAAAAAATTGATGTCATAGAAAAAAAAACTTGGGATAAAAGTTTTGTATTATTCAGTGTAAAATGCGAATCTGTGAAAAAAAGTATACGTTCCCATTGAAAAAAACAATGTTGACCTCCAAATGACCTGGTAAACCTCCACCATGTAAAAAGTACGATAGCACAGTGTTTTGCCCCCTTCAAGTCAAAAAATTTTTATTTCAAACATCTTTCTCTAAAATGGGTGGTTCTCAAGATATCCTGCTGTGCCAACTTAAATGGACCACCCTGTATATGGGGAATTCCACCCTAACCCGACCTACGTCTGACCCTCACCCCTTCCGATTCGAGTCATAATTTTTTGTGTTGTTCCACCTTTTCGAAAAAACACTCTGCATTTTTTTCAGTTTTTTTGGAAACCGTCCAATGTACCTATGATTTCTGAAAATGAACACATCGATAGCCCGAATCGAAAAATTTGAAAAAATTCTCAAAAATCCTGCTTAAGTTATCAAAATTTTCAGGCCTTCAGCCAAAGTGGGCAGACGTTTGCTTCTCATATTATTCAACGTTGTTCTCGGAAAAAAACTCTAAATATCATAGAAGCGAACGTCTGCGCACTCTGGGTCAAGGCTTGAAAATTTTGTTTAAAGAAGCAGGATTTTTGAGAATTTTTTCAGATTTTTCGATTGAGGTCAACATTTTGAATTTTGGGAAATTTTGGAAATCTGGACCCCAATTGAAAAATTCTCAAAAACTCTCAAAAATCCTGCTTCGTTTAACAAAATTTTCAAGCTTTGACCCAGAGTGCGCAGACGTTCGCTTCTATGATGTTTAGAGTTTTTTCCGAGAACAACGTTGAATAATATGAGAAGCCCACTTTGGCTAAAGGCCTGAAAATTTTGATAGCTAAAGCAGGATTTTTGAGAATTTTTTATATATATGGGGAATTCCACGTGAACTCGGTAAACGTTTGACCCTGACACCTTCCGATTCGGGCCATGATTTTTTATGTTATTGTACCTGATCAAAGAGGCGCACCGAACTTTTTGCAGATTTTTTCGAAATGCCTTCATTTTTTTAAAAATACACAAAACGTCAACATAAGAGCCCCAATTTAAAAATCTGAGAAAATTCTAAAAAATCCTCTGTCAGATATCAAAATTTTTCAGCCTTTAATATGCGTGCAGTAGGGTGTCACAAAAAACCCTGACATTTGAAAATGACTGATGCATGTTGAAAAAATTGTATTTTTTCACGAAAAAATGAGGCACGCGCAAACTGCACTGATAGAAAGGTTCAGTTATTATTAACGAGGCTCGTTAACTATTAACGAAGGGCAGAGTTGGATACGAACAAATGAATATTCGTTAATACAAATGAATATTCGTTAATACAAATCCCAGTCAATCAAATGTGCTCCTAAAGACCTCTAGGGGAGCTCGCGAAAACTGGTTACAGCTGTCGGGCAAGTATCGATAAGTATTCTAAAAGAAGTCCAAGAGACCTCTTATGCAATCTTTTTTGACTCTTGTACGAAGCTCTCCAAAGCCTCGGAAAGAGCTCTTTCAAGACACGAATTCGGAGCTCCAAAATACGACGTCTTTCAGAAGTCGGTTATAAGAATGTTTTTCCAACCCGTTCATAACACTATTCTACGAGATTTATCGAAATTTCTCAAATACATGTATTTACCATTCGAAACGTGCTAAATTCACAAATTACTCGAATTTGGAGCATTTCCAATGTTAAATGCATCTATTCGAGAAATTTTGATAAATTTGATGAAAACCATCACGATTTATTGGACACACAGAGATATTTATTTATTATTTTTATAGAATTATACATATTTCATATATATTATATAATTTCAGTTCAAGTACGAGTTATTCTCGGGTGAGTTTTTTGTTGACAACGTAGATGATCGCCCGCATATTGCAGCCAATTTATGAAGCTAGACCTAGTTCACGTGTCGTTTGTGCTAGAAAGAAAAGTGAGGTTAGATTTATGTTAGTTGCAACAATTGTGAATCTTATATCATATAATATGAACAACATTTTCGAATAATGGTATAGGATGGACATTCATAAACAGCTCGATGTACAGGATATAAATTATTGATTGTATTGGGAACCTTAGAACCTCGATACGCCAACTAGTGGCAGAAAATAGAACTGTTCTATCAAGGCTACAGTAACCAATAGAGGGCTTAGAACCTCGATACGCCAACTAGTGACGAAAATAGAACTACTCTATCAAGGCTAAAATTTCAAAGCCACGCCCATTCCAAGGATCCCAATTCACTTACCTCTATTTTTTCAAGCGAAGTAACAAATTACTGCTATCACGCTTTGGCCTTATAGTCCAGTATCCCAGGTAGAGTTTGCCATAGTAAGCCATAGTTGACAATACGGCCCAATACTGGCACTGCACCGGGAACCAACTAATGCGAATCGACGCTGGCCCAGTACTGGTGGCGTATTACTCACAATACTGGGCCAGCGTTGGTTTAAGGTGGCTCCGTCACGAACTCGATCAAACCAGAAAAAAACTATTTTTTAATATAATGTACCTAAAGTATAGATCTTCATGTATGCGAAATTCCAGACTAAGTTACCGACCAAATAACAAAGAAAAAAAGAGTTGAAATATGAATTTTTAGCACAGAGGCTTATGGAAGGACTACTCTCTAGAGGCATAAAACACGTTATATCTATGCATTTAAAAAACAGATGTTAACAAAAAAACAAGAATCTCGTTCACTGGGCCATGAGAATTCTAAATATCATTGGAAAGTATCGAGTCACCGACTTATGTGAATAGATATTCTGTAATAAAGTGATGGAAAAGATGCATTTCCGAGAGAAATTGTAACCGTATAGAGATTTAGCAACGCCGCAGCCATCAGCTGGCTCTCACATACAGGCATGCATACACCATACAAGCGTATAGTGAGTCGCGCATGCGCAGTAATGAAAACATCTTGTAAGCTAACCTCACTTTTAGATCCTCGTACATTGTGAGGTATTATTCCTGAGTAATGTCATAGAAAACGTATCTAAAATTCCGGTGAAAAATAAATATCAAATCACGGTGACAGCCGGCTGCGTGGTGATGGGTGCTTTGAAGAAAGAGAGTAAGATCAGTAAGATAGGCGAGTTGCAACGTTGCCGTACTTCTCTATGCAGTACCGTAACGTAAAATTGTTCACATTTTACAGTGTTCTTAATTTCAATATACCAGCCCTAATTCCTACAAAATATTAGCAACAATTCATTTTTTATTAACTGTAGATTGAAACGCATACATATTACTAAAAATGAAGAGAGCCTTATCGAGACACCCACGCGATACGTCCCTACGTGACGGAGCTACCTTAATATACTAGTCAAGTATAGAATTGCAGGCAAGGTCCAAGCCCGGTCCAATACATATTGGAGGTGAAATTAATTAAAATGTTGTTTTTAGGTTGCTAATTTATACTGGCCCAATGTCGGTAGCCATACGTTGGACCGATCGTATCATCCC
The DNA here is from genome assembly GCA_943736025.1 of Tenthredo mesomela. NCBI lineage: Eukaryota > Metazoa > Arthropoda > Insecta > Hymenoptera > Tenthredinidae > Tenthredo > Tenthredo mesomela. Next base: position 11,815,335 of record OX031014.1, read on the forward strand.
AACTAATTACCAGTATTGGATCGATATTGCTGCCGTCGCTGGGCCAGCACTCAACCGTTGGATGCGGTGTTGGCCCAGTATTCGGCCGATTGTGAAACTCTACTTGGGTAGGTATGGCCCTAAGTAAGACAATTGCGTCGAAATGCCCACAAAACTCATATAATACGTTTTTGGACCTTCTAAATCGATCTACGCATGAATTTTAACTATTAACCCCCGGCGTCAGGGTGTAATCAATTATTTAAGGGTTGAAACGCGCATATCACGCGAACGAATGAGAAATCGAGAAAAAGTTTCAAACAAATGTTGAAGTTCGCAAAATTTCACGTAAAAAACATTTGAACTTTTTTTTCCTATCATTCATAGACACTGAGCTAGATAAGTCCAAAGTTTCGCTACCTCTAAAAATGACAAAAACGCGCAGAGCACCACTCCCGAGCAGAAATGGCAGAACGGCAGTCATTCTTAAAAACGGGCCAGCGTCGGTACGATAATGGCAGACCGATGTAACGGCTCTGAATCGGGGCTTATTGTCGGACCAGTCCTGGTACGACATTAGCAATCGATAGAACGGTCGAACCTATCCATCCAATATTGGTTTCAGATTGGCGACCGATAGAACGGTCGAACCTCGGTGCACGATATCCATCCAACATTGGTTTCAGATCGGCGACCGATGGAACGGTCGAACCTCGGTGCGCGATATCCATCTAATATGTAGGTTTTAGATCGGCACCTGATACAGCGGCTGTACCTCGGCATGGAACATTCACCCGACGTTGGTTCCGGATAAATCCCCGGAACAGCGGTTGAATATCGACGGCCGATATCTTTCCAACATCGGCTTCGAAATGACTCCCAATGCGACGGCCCTGGTTCGGCACGAGACATCCATCCAGCGTTGGTACCAGATCAGTTGCCTGACCCGGTCGAACATCGGCGTCTGATATCTGTCCATGATCGATTCCAGAAGGACTTCCGATTCATCGGCGTAGCTCGGCAGGAGACATCCACCCAACGTTGGTTCCAAATCAGTCACCGTAAACTCGGTCAAACATTGGCGTCTGATGTCCATCTAACATTCGGCATAAGAATGGCTTCCGATGCGACGGCTGTGGTTCGGCACGAGACATCCATCCAGTGTTGATTCTGGATGAGTTGCCGTGAACCCCGTCGAACATCGGCGTCTGATATCTATCCATCATCGGTTCCCAAAGCACCTCCAATGCATCAGTCAACCCAAAGCTCAGTATTCCGGCCTAATATCGGGCTCAAGTCAGCAGCCGTTGCAACGGTAATACCGCGGCCCGGAATCTCGTTGCAAGATTGGGCTAAGAACATCCATTGTGAATGCGCGCAATGTACAAGCAACGAGAAGTAGTATTGATAGTCATGCAGCGAATTGGCCCAGTGGCTAGAGCGTGCGATTCGTAATATGTAAGACCGAGCGTTCCGGGTTCAAATCCCCTCGTAGGTAGAAAAAAAAAAAACTCGAATAGTTTTCTCAGAAAAGGTAGAGCGTAACCAATGTATGCGGTCAATTGACACTCAGGTAGGGGTATGCATAAAAATTTGTATACAAAACCGCGCGAATTGAAATTAAGGTTTTCGAATTTCGAATTCTTTTGATTATAAATGTTAATATATCATCATTTTGTTTGCCAATATTGGGCCAATATTGGGCCAATATTGGGCCAATATTGGGCCAATATTGGGCCACCAAAACATCGAATGCGGTACCCAAGCTTGGTCCGACCTCCTTTCGGTGTTATTGGCCCAATTCAGAACGGCGTTACATTTTAATCATGGTCCGGTACAGTAAATGCAATGCGACCGAAGCACGTTGTCCAATATTGGGCCACCGTAACATTGAATCCTGGTCCGGTGCCGGCACTCAAGCTTGGTCCGATCACCGTAGACAGCATCGGTCCTATCCGGAACAGCGTTACATTACATTCACGGTCCAATATTAAATAGCAATCGTGGGCCAAGACTCTTTGAGCGGCGGCAGCGTTGGGCCAATATCATGCCGTCATGAAATTTCTGCTCGGGCTGGAGCGCCGAGAGAGATAGCAGCTATGCTATCCTACTTCCACTCACAGCGGCGTTTCCATGGCTCTGCGCATGCTCCATCGACGGCAGTCAGTGAGTGCAAGTGAGAGCGAGCATGTTGTATTTCGTTCGCCTCGACGTTTGAGGAAGTATTTGTCTTTTCGACTCTTAATACAGTATTTTTGTCCAAATAAATTTTTTTAGTTCTGTCGGGCAAAGACTACTAGGCCAGTAAAAATAGAATTTAACTTTGCACTAAATTTTAGGCGTTATTTTATTTTTTTATAAGGTTTAGTATCCCTTACTGCGTATAAAATCACAAAATGCTGACAGATTCCGATGGAGCTTTAGGCGCCATCTTAAAAAAACGTTTTTGGCCGATATCTCGGAAACTATGCACTTTAGGGCAAAAGTCATGGGAACCATTATTGTAGAAAATAAAATTTCGCGTCTTTTGTTTCCCATGAACTTTTTTGTGAAACTTACCGTTTACGATTTATGGCTCATTTGATGAACAGGTTTTTCTATTTCGGCCGATAACCCTTCTAATATTGGATTAATCAATAAAATGCTTTGGTACATTTTTGAAGATCAATTAATTCCCCACAACTTTTATTTGAAACTTTTTTTTCTAATGTTCATACCTTTCGAGTTATAGGATGTTTAATGTTGGACTACCGGGTGTAAGGTCTAAAATAACGAGTATGCATACGTATAATGTAATAGTGAAAATTCAAGAAATTTTGAAACAATATCCCTAATGTTGGTATACTTGACAATCAGAAATGTATCTCCTTACCTGAAATGGAAACGATTTTTTTTTTCTTAAACTTTATTACATTTCAAACAATAAAAAAATATTTAATACTTCGGATTGCTCCTGGATTAACAAGTAATTAATAATTATGAAAAAGTAATTATTGAAATGAAAGAATCGGAAACGGAAATATTTGTTAAAAAGATATTTAAAATTTATTTTCAGAAAAAACGTGCCACAAGAGAAAATTCCAAATTTTATCAGATTTTCGAGCGTTTTGAAGACGGTGAAAATTCGAACTCCGATTCTTTCATTTCGATAATTACTTTTTCATAATTATTAATTACTTGTTAATCCAGGAGCAATCCGAAGTACTAAATATTTTTTTATTGTTTGAAATATAATAAAGTTTAAGAAAAAAAAAAATCGTTCCCATTTCAGGTAAGGAGATACATTTCTGATTGTTAAGTATACCAACATTAGGGATATTGTTTCAAAATTTCTTGAATTTTCACTATTACATTATACGTATGCATACTCGTTATTTTAGACCTTACACCCGGTAGTCCAACATTAAACATCCTATAACTCGAAAGGTATGAACATTAGAAAAAAAAGTTTCAAATAAAAGTTGTGGGGAATTAATTGATCTTCAAAAATGTACCAAAGCATTTTATTGATTAATCCAATATTAGAAGGGTTATCGGCCGAAATAGAAAAACCTGTTCATCAAATGAGCCATAAATCGTAAACGGTAAGTTTCACAAAAAAGTTCATGCGAAACAAAAGACGCGAAATTTTATTTTCTACAATAATGGTTCCTATGACTTTTGCCCTAAAGTGCATAGTTTCCGAGATATCGGCCAAAAACGTTTTTTTAAGATGGCGCCTAAAGCTCCATCGGAATCTGTCAGCATTTTGTGATTTTATACTCAGTAAGGGATACTAAACCTTATAAAAAAATAAAATAACGCCTAAAATTTAGTGCAAAGTTAAATTCTATTTTTACTGGCCTAGTAGTCTTTGCCCGACAGAACTAAAAAAATTTGTTTGGACAAAAATACTGTATTAAGAGTCGAAAAGACAAATACTTCCCCAAACGTCGAGGCGAACGAAATACAACATGCTCGCTCTCACTTGCACTCACTGACTGCCGTCGATGGAGCATGCGCAGAGCCATGGAAACGCCGCTGTGAGTGGAAGTAGGATAGCATAGCTGCTATCTCTCTCGGCGCTCCAGTGGTGCTCTGCGCGTTTTTGTCATTTTTAGAGGTAGCGAAACTTTGGACTTATCTAGCTCAGTGTCTATGAATAATAGAAAAAAAAAGTTCAAATGTTTTTTACGTGAAATTTTGCGAACTTCAACATTTGTTTGAAACTTTTTCTCGATTTCTCATTCGTTCGCGTGATATGCGCGTTTCAACCCTTAAATAATTGATTACACCCTGACGCCGGGGGTTAATAGTTAAAATTCATGCGTAGATCGATTTAGAAGGTCCAAAAACGTATTATATGAGTTTTGTGGGCATTTCGACGCAATTGTCTTACTTAGGGCCATATCTACTGGACTATTAGCCGGTATTTTGTAATCGTACGTTCGCATACGTCATTTTAGGTTATGTTAGGTTCACGTTTCGTTAGCACTTCTATCAGACTTCTCAGCGAACCCGTTAACGCGAGCTCCAAAATAAGACCTCTTTTAAAACTCTATAATTTGACTTCGAAGTAATCAGGTCTAAAAGACTTCTAATAGAACTCGTTCATCGGACTCTCTTTTTCGTCTCAAGCAAGAGCTCTTACAAGAGCTCTTATAGACACTTGTGTTGACTGGGATGAATATTCGTTAATAGTTAACGAATAATTCAGTTGAGAGGTAAAATTTGAGCGCAATGTACCATCCGTTAATAGTAACAAATGAATATTCGTTGATAGTTAACGAATCCATATGTCAGAGGTATGAATCGGCAAAAAATGTCCAACTAAATGGATTCGTTAACAATAACTAAGCCTTTCTATCAGTGTGGAACTTTTGAGATAATATTTAGTACACGGAGAGAAATGTACAGAAAATGTTACTAGGCTTCCTAAAAAACATAGATGTTACGACTGTAGGAGCCAGGTAATAATTACTACGTAGCACAGTATCGAAAAATTCCGTCTGATATTACTTTGCGAGAATGTCATCGTAGCAATGCCAGCAAGGTAAATATACCATGCTGCCTACTTCAGTGCGTCCCATCGACTATTCACATAACCTAAACGCGACACGCTCTGCTGTCTGGTCGCGCTCACATCGCTACGAGGTAGCACAAGCTACCCAGGAAGGTGAATATTACTGTGCTGCATAGATCCTTGCCAAGAGAAGAAAAGTAAAAATTACTTGAAATTAAGTTCCGGGTAAGAAGGGACTCACAACACTAAAAATAGTAGAATTTAGTATGTGACATATCGTCGGTGATAGTGCAATACCGCGTAAGTACAAAAATAGCGAAAATGAGATTTGGTGTGCATAATATGTATTTTTTATTTCTACATAGAATGCACACCAAATCTAATTTTTTTTCTTTTTTTGTACTTACGCGGTATTACACTATCACCGATGATATTGATATTTCCAACGTTTTTCTTTTCACGGACTGAATACTAGGTAGCAAGGTAATATTTACATTGTTTTTCTATGTGCAAAGTAATATCGACTGTACATTTTTCTCCGTGTACTGCCTCAAGAGGGGTGAAGTAAGAAATGATTATTATGTGATTTTTTAATAGTGTTCATAGATAATTTTCTTTACACATGAACGGAAAGGCCGATTTCGCTCCCTATTTTCGGGGAGCAAAGAGCGGTTTTACCGCTCGAAAAGTCTTTCCTCCCAGAACGTCTTTCCTCCCGGCCTTTCCTCCCTGAAAGTCTTTCCTCCCAGTTTTGCTCCCCGGTATGAAGTTGCACTAGATTCATTTACCTCTTTTTTCCTTCATGAACAAAACAGAGGACGGTGGGACCAACTTCATACCTATACTGTTTTGTTTAAAGCAGCAACCAAATAGATAAATCATAACTTTGATTTATTTATTAGAAATTAATCGGTAAAACCGCTTATTCCTCAAATAGGTACCAAAATCGGCCTCCGTTCATGTGTAAAGAAAAATATCGTGTGCACCACGGGAGCAACGTTTTCGCTTCCTCGGTGTAGTTTGCTGCCCTCGCGTCCGCTCGTCTCGGCGAGCCTTCGGCTCGCCGAGTCCTCGCTCTCGCTCGGGCAGCAAGCTACACCTCGGGAGCGAAAACGTTGTTTGCTCCCTTGATGCACAATATACTATTCCTTTTTTATTAATTTATTATTTCGTACTGAAGTTTAGAAACAAAATATAGAGCGTAGTTTTATTCCGTAACAACGTACATCTCGCATTTTACTATCAAAGGATAATTTTAATCAAACTATAATCCAAGTATAACTTGAAAAACTTTTTCTACGTAAAAAGCCAAAAAACGTATTCGTTCTTTTTCTATGTTTTACTCCAGGATAAACTATTTGCTTTTTTTTCCCGCACTACGTTGATAGCCGTTCCATAAACAGTGCATCGCTCACATGCGCCATAGCCACCGTGGCCTTTCGTTCCCTTACAAAACCGGGCCGGGGGACCAGGCGGGTGTATCAACAATTATTGCTATTAATTTAACGTTAAATACTTTCTCATTTATCGTACAACCTTGGTCTTGCAAATTATTCAGTTCTGTTATAAAATCTTTAAAATAATCATTTAAGTCTTTTGGTTTGCTCACTCCGCAGTGAATAACCACTACAAACGGTCTATATATATCGGGACCATAAACGATCTTACACAAAATGGGCCACAAGCCTGTTTTCCCAGATTTTGTAAATGGTATCCCATCTACGTTAATCAGTAATTCGATATCGCCTTCATGGAGATCTGCAATACATTTACGTAAACCTTCTGAAATGCCAAAATACACAAACTCCCCAGGCTCATCATTTGAGGAACAATTTTGCATGATTCGAATTTCATAACTCGCTTTTGCTGTAGTACTCAAAAAAGTTTGAGCTGAGATTGGTAAATCGGGGAGTAATTCTTTCCTGAGTATTTTCAACAGTCCGGATAACTGTTTATGGCTGATATTATTTTCCAAAACCCATTGGCGAATCTCTCCAATTTCCATGATGGTGTTGGTTCAGCGAAACTATTTACAGGAGCTGGGTCGTTTTCAGAATGTGATGAATCATGTGCCTCAAATTCATCTTCGAAAACGTAGTCGCCGGGTTGTTTGGAATCATTCTGTACGTTGACGGTCTCTCCTCTATTGACATTCGGATCATCCACAATATCCATTGGAGTCTCTCCCTCTATCAAATAAATACATTTTTTGAATAGATTGCATATTTTCAGTTACACATAGCGAAAAAATCTAAAAAAAAAAAAAAAAATCAGCTATAATAATTGAATACTTATTTATAAAGAGCTACTCACCAATGACGTTTGTTTGATTTTGTTCTTTCGCTTCCTCAAAAATATTTTGCACATCGATTTTCATTTCTTTTAGAAGCTTCCTACTTTTCCTTTTTCAATCATGAACCCGATGGAAGAAATAATGCGATTTGGATTCCTTCCAATACGAGAAAATTACTCAAGACTAACTGCACTTGCACATGCGAAAAAATTATTTGAGGCTCATCATGTGCTGATCCCGTGTTATCGTTGCGTTTCTCCACATCACCCGTTTACCTCCGCTGGCCACTATCATCCGTATTCATAGACATTTAGTAGCCTACTAACTCTTTTTTTGGTCCGCTACTAACTTCATTTTGTATTATGTTTGCATTGTTCAATGAAGTTAGTAGCCGATTAAAAAAATCCTGACTCTATGATAACGCTACCTACCTCCCGTGTGGAAATTTGTCCGGGCTAGCCCGATGCACGCAATGGCCTCGACCAGATTTCCCCATGACAGCCATAGTTCCGATGCACGCAATGGCCCCGAACAGATTTCCCCATAACAGCCATAATTCCGCTGCACAGGCAGGGCCCTGACCTGGTTTTGATCGGGTCACCAGATGCAATATTTTAAATCCGCATGATATTCTTTTTAGTCTTTACCCTGGCATTACTTGTATGTAAAGCTTCGAAAAATTAAAGACGTTCAATGTTCTCACTCACTCTATGATGCGGCATGGGCGAACTTAGCAGTTACTATCTGGCGCCCGTCATGGCGAACCCAGAACAGCCGTGAAATGCTTCGAAACTTGTATTGAGGTTATTTTTCGAAGATTTTATAATCGAGCAGCGCAGATATCAGTGCGTGGTCACTTTCAGGTGCTACTGCCCTAACGGAAAAAAAAACCCTTAAAATATTACACTCAACTGAGCCCTCAACTTTCAGGGTGATTTCGTACCTCCAACTTGAGGGTTACACCTGAATTGAGGGGTACCTTCAACTTGAGGAGCAACCGTCAAATGGAGATCCCTTCAACTTCAGGGTTAACCATTAAATGAGGGTAACCCATAAATTGAGGATTGCCCTCGATTTGAGGGTTTGAATTCCAGAACCCCTAGACCTAAACCATTATTACAGCTCTAAGTCTTTGCACTCAACTCTCAATACGCTTCAAGGTATCAACCGTTAACATTTCAAGTAATTACTCTTAATTGTGAGGCGACCCACCAAGACTTTTTAAAGTGACCTGCCACTTTTCAGGGTTGACCCCTAACTATTCAGGGTCATTCCTCAATTTTCAGAGTTGTCCCAGAACGTCTCAGGGTTATCCCTCAATTGTTGGAGGTTATCTTCCAATTGTTGGAGATTGCCCCTTAATTTTTGAGAAATGTTTCTCACTTCTTAGGGGTTTTGCCTCAATTTTCAGTATTGACCTCCAACTATTCAGAGTTATCCCTTAATTGTTGGGGGTTGTCCCTCGATGTTTGAGGGATATTCCTCAATTCTGAGGGGTTTTCCCCCAATTTTCAGGATTAATCCACCAAATTTTCAGGGATGACCCTTCAATTGTTGGTTTAACGATGGAAATTGAAGGTGTAACCCTAAAGATTTGAGGTTAAACTCTGAAATTTCAGGGTTTCCCGTACGGAAAAAACTCCTAAAATGTCAGTAGTAACTACTGAAGATAAGTAGTGAGTGACTAGCAACTACTGCCGGTAAGTAGTAATTTAGTAGTAACTACTGACGATAAGTATACTGATGAGTAGTTACCATTGGCGAGTGGTGACTATTGAATAGTCACTATACTGTTGTGTACCCGTACGGAAAAAACTACTGAAATACTACTGGGAAACTACTGGAATAACTACTGGTAAACTACTGTTATACTTTTGAATACTACTGCCATTTTTTAGTAGTTCCCAGACTGCAAATTCGCGAATACTGGGGACTACTGATAAGTAGTAACTACTGATACGTAGTAACCACTGATGAGTAGTGACCATTGGCGAGTGGTAACTGCGCGCGGGTGATGTAAATCATGTTCCAGTAGTTCCCAGACTGTAAATACGCGAATACTGGTGACTGCTATTTACGGACGAGTAGTTATCATTGGCGAGCAGTGACCATTAAATAGTCACTACTACTACTTCTTCTTCTTCTTCTTCTTCCTTTTTTCGACTTAACGCTCTTTCGAGCATGTAGTCAGAATAGTCCAAGTATTGTCCAGTAGTTATTGCAACACAAAGTCGTACACTGCAGGTAAAAAGTCACCAGTAGTGTACCACTCATACATGGTGTCATACTACTCAGTGAACTACACAACAGTATAGTGACTATTCAATAGTCACCACTCGCCAATGGTAACTACTCATCAGTATACTTATCGTCAGTAGTTAATACTAAATTACTACTTACCGGCAGTAGTTACTACTCAGTTATTACTCATCTTCAGTAGTTACTATTGACATCTTAGGAATTTTTTCCGTACGGGTAGTTCACTGAGTAGTATTACACCATGTGTGAGTGGTACACTGCTGCAGTGAGGGGCATCGCCTGGCTCCCCGAGCCAGCCCGGCTCTAAGTATCAATTAGTGCGACCGTAAATCCCCTCGGTTTACCTGAAAACGGTCACTCGTCCTTACCTGGAAGTGCAATGGTAGGGGCAGCGTTCAGGAGAAATAAAAGGAACTAAGGGGTGTGCGGTCTATTTGGGACGGCAACAACTGCGTTAGACCGTCCAGGTCTTTTCATACTTGCATATCCCCACTCATACCTACCAAAATCCAAGAAATGACGTTAAAAGGATTAGTGCCGGTGAACGAGTTGAGTGGATTAACGGCTTAGGCTCTTTTCACTAATGAGTGTGCCCTACACTGCACTACTGGTGACTTCTTACCTGCAGTGTACGACTTTGTGTTGCAATAACTACTGGACAATACTTAGTGTACTATTCGACAGTAGTGACTATTCTGACTACATGCTCGAAAGAGCGTTGAGTCGAGAAAAGGAAGAAGAAGAAGAAGAAAAAGAAGAAGTAGTGACTATTGGATAGTGACCGCTCGCCAATGATAACTACTCGTCCGTAGTTAATAGTCACCAGTATTCGCGAATTTACAGTTTGGGAAATACTGGAACATGATTTACATTACCCGCGCGCAGTTACCACTCGCCAATGGTCACTACTCATCAGTGGTTACTACATATCAGTAGTTACTACATATCAGTAGTTACTACTTATCAGTAGTCCCCAGTATTCGCGAATTCACAGTCTGGGGACTACTGAAAAATTGCAGTAGTATTCAAAAGTATAGCAGTAGTTTATCAGTAGTTATTCCAGTAGTTTCCCAGTAGTATTTCAGTAGTTTTTTCCGTACGGGTTCACCGTCAAAATAGAGGGTTTAACCCTGTAAGTTGAGGTTTCACCCTCAAACTTGAAGGGTTTTTTCCGTAAGGGTGCAAAGTGGTTTGAAAACATGGATGACGGTAAATTCAATAAGGAAACGTGACAAAGATAGAATTCGTGCGCGAAACTACCGAAGAAGAAGGAAAGAGGTAAACCGTGCACTTCAAGATCTGAACTCCTCGGGTACTGACAGTGAGTAATAATCCTGTTTTGTTTTGTAAATCAAAAAACAAAGTAGCTTCACTATCAATTTGTTTTTAGATTATATTAATTTTTGAAAATTATCAATTTTTAATTCATAAAATTAATTTATTTTTTTAAAACCTTCGTGGCAAGTAGTAAGCTGTGATAAAAACTCGTTCATAATGTGTATCGCAATAATAAAAAATAAAATATCTTTGATTTAATTCTTTATTACATTTTTGTTCATGATTGAAACCCCAAAAATAAAGATTTGAAAAAATCAAATTTAAGGTTGGCTTTCCAAATGGCTGCCAGATTAGCGCCAGGTTATTTTTACTATTCAGGCCCTATTCGGGCGAGCATGACGTTTCTAGGCGGGCCCTGCTCAGTTCGCCAGATTAGGGCCCCAATTGAGAATCGTCAATCTAGCCAGGGCCAGTTTAGGCCCCAAACTCAATTTCCACACGGGCTAGTTAGCGTCATCACAAAGTCGAGTTTTGGTTGAGTTCAATTGTTGATTGTCGATGATAAACGTTCAAGTTGCTTAGCGACCTGGTATTTTGTGTGCTTTTTGTCGAAAGTACAGTTAATCGCCGAAAACTTCCATCACACAAGTAAGTACAATTTTTCTGTTTGCGTTTATTGATGAATGGATTAAATATTTATAAAGAAGGAAAAAGTACAAATTCCATACATAAAGCCGTGTGTCATAACCTCACGTTATTTTCTCCTTAGTGTTACCAGTTGACCAAGAATATCAACTCATAAATTTTCTCGATGAAACTGGCGAGAATGGCCAGAGATCGGTGGAGTGCGTGCCCAGTTCGTGGGTTTCATTTGATCAAGCTTCCGGGTCTTGCATGGTACGCTACATGCAGCCTCCGTACAATAATGAGGACCGACTACTCATTCGCGAACTAATTAGACAAAAAGCTAATCCTCCAGAGAGTTGGCCACTTTTTCGTGTTTCATTGCAGGGTCATGCAAGTAAGATGTAATAAAAATAACTTTAATACAACAAATGACTAATGTATATATCAAATGTACACTGATGTATGCATATATGTCCCAGTAAACACAAAGATCAATTACGTAACGGTTACATATCTGGTACGTAGTAATGTCCGCAACAGACATGTAACAGGGCCATACACATCGCTGGTATGGCGCCGGTATGTGTATGTCCCATGTTACATGTTTGTTGCGGACATTACTACGTACCAGATATGTAACCGTTACGTAATTGAATTTCGTGTTTACTGGGGTATTTCTATATATTAACAAATTTTTCGTTCATTAAGAAACTCATGCGAAAGGACTGCGGTGAGTAAAAAAGCTGGTAATCGACGAATACGCCTACACCACCGAAGCTGAGAATAATGGCGAACAAAAAGCAAAGTCAGCAATGGAATTGCTCAAAAAAAAAAAAAAAAAAAAAAAGAAAGCAAAGGATGAAAAATTAATCGAAAGTCTTATGCGCCGCAAGACTTTATCCTCTGGATCGGAAGATGATGAGATTAGTAACAAGAATGATTCGAATGGTAAATTTATTATGTCTATTTGAGAATTGATTTCTTTAAAAAAAAAGTATTTTCCATGAAAGTCCACGAAATATGATTGAAAGAAAAAAAAAAATTTGCGTATCAAGAAGGCGAAGACAAAACTTATATTATAAACACTTGTTTTACTTTCGAGGGGTTGAGATTTGTTCCAAAAATCATTAATAATTATTTGTTATGAATTAGGATAGAGAGAGAGAGAGAGCTGCTACCATTGTTATCCCGTACGGAAAAAACTACTGAAATACTACTGGGAAACTACTGGAATAACTACTGATAAACTACTGCTATACTTTTGAATACTACTGCCATTTTTCAGTACCCAGACAGCACGGAATATTGCCCAATATTGTAGCAACATAGCAGCAATATTGCAATGTTGCTACAATGTTGCTACAATATTGGGCAATATTCCGTGCTGTCTGGGTAGTCCCCAGAATACTGGGGACTACTGATAAGTAGTAACTACTAATACGTAGTAACCACTGATGAGTAGTGACCATCGGCGAGTGGTAACTGCGCGCGGGTAATGTAAATCATGTTCCAGTAGTTCCCAAACTGTAAATTCGCGAATACTGATGACTATTAACTACGGACGAGTAGTTATCATTGGCGAGCGGTCACTATCCAATAGTCACTACTACTACTTCTTCTTCTTCTTCTTCTTCTTCCTTTTTTCGACTTAACGCTCTTTCGAGCATGTAGTCAGAATAGTCCAAGTATTGTCCAGTAGTTATTGCAACACAAAGTCGTACACTGCAGGTAAGAAGTCACCAGTAGTGTACCACTCACACATGGTGTAATACTACTCAGTGACTACACAACAGTATAGTGACTATTCAATAGTCACCACTCGCCAATGGTAACTACTCATCAGTATACTTATCGTCAGTAGTTACTACTAAATTACTACTTACCGGCAGTAGTTGCTACACGGAGAGAAAAATCAGACTATCGTTACTTGGTAAATTACGGCGCCACTGTAGCATGTCATCTGTTGCTACTAGCGCTCATATGCCGAGCGTGAAAACCTTACCAAGGAGTGAAGGACCCTGGGACTCAAGCGATTGCAGCTTGAGTCGCAAGACGCTGTCGCACGTTAAAATTTCAAGCTTCTGCGCGATGAGGGCGCAAGGAGCAATAGCCTGATTTTTCTCTCCATGTAGTCACTCACTACTTATCTTCAGTAGTTACTACTGACATTTTAGGAGTTTTTTCCGTACGGGATGAATTAGGTTGAGCTGCTACCAGTAATATGTACGTGGTTAGAGCTGTCGTTGAGTTCGTCCCTCGCTTTACACCTTAAGGTAACCGGATTTTAGGTGATAGGAGATTGATGCGAATAATACAAAAATACTGGATATTTATTTATTGGTAACGTTTGATCCGTGGTAAAACCACCTATACAGGGTGTTCCAGACCTCGCGACGAATGTTTCACAGGATAAATCTTGATCAAAAATGGGATCGAAATTTCCTCAGCCGATTTTTTTTAAAATGCATATCTTTTCCGTTATAATTAATTCAATTTCAGTCAATGACGCGCGGCTTACGAACGGCCGCGCGTCGGTGTGCTTACCGCTCGGTTGTGTGCACTTTTTTCGTGGCGACAATAGGGCGAGAGACGCGCACACAACCGAGCGGTGATTACACCGACAAACGGCCGTTTATAAGTCGCATGTCATTAGCTGAAATTAAAATAATTATAACGGAAAATCCATGCATCTCCGAAAAAATCGGCTGAGGAAATTTCGATCCCATTTTTGATCAAGATTTACCCTGTGAAATATTCGTCGCGAGGTCTGGAACACCCTGTATAGATTAGTTATAAGTAGTAGAATTGAAGGACAAGTAATATTAGGTTAGTGATTTATAATGCGAGCTAGTTTAGGAGTCTGACTGCTCTGATTGACCATTCTGATGCAAGTGATCAGTTGCAAGTACAATAACAATAATCGCTACTGTTGAGCTGAATTAATGAGATCATCTTTTCCATTGTTCTCCCGGGCATGGGCGCGTTCATGCAGGTGCAGTTTTGTGGGTGAAGGAGTTCTTGGAATGTAAAGGTGAGACTTCCTCTGATTAGAGGCTTTGAGACTGGATGCATGCAGGATGTTATGTCTTGGGTATTGAGAGTGAGAGAGCATAGATGAGTATGGAATAAGGTGGAATACGTAACATATTTGTAAATAATTTTTTTTTTTATATCATCAATATATGAAGAAATAGTACATTGTGTATCAAGGGCGGAAAGGACTATATTGCGAGTGTGCAATATGCAGCACGAGCCGAAGGCGAGTGTGCTGCATGCACACTCGCCAAAATAGCCTTGCGCCTGTGATGCACACGATATTTTTCTTAACACCTGCTCTGCATAAGTGCCTCTATTGAGACTGAGTGAGCGGGCGCAAAACAGCACTTTGTGCCCGAGGGCCGCACAAGAGGGCGCCCGCACAAGAGGGCGCAAAGGGGCACTTTGCGAGCAGGTGTGAAGAAATTTTTTTTTTTTTTTTCTTCAGATGAAAGTTCATCGGGATCAGAGCGAGTTTGTTCCGCCAAGAGACGCCGAAAAATTAGAATCAACGCTGGCAAAGAGACAAAAAAAAAAATTCAGTGCAGGAAAGAAAAACCCAAACATTTGAAAAGACTGAAAAAAATAAAGTCCTGAAAAATTGTGAGGAGGAACAAAATGACGCCAGCAAAAATATTTTATCTGCAGAAGGTCAGTATACACATTTGCTAGGATTAGAATGAGTTACAGTAACGAAAATATTCGGACACCACGGTATATTTGTACAATCAGTGTGTATCGTAATCATACATCGTTTGATTTTTCTTTTTATATTTCCAAATCAGAATAATGTTTTTTTTCGAATTCAAACCAATTACTGTATTCTGTATTCAATACGTTTCTGAATTAAAATATTTTTTCTAAAACCATTTTATCATTTTATCTCTTTTTTTGCTTCAGATGAAAGTTCATCGGGATCGGAGCCAGTTTGTTCCGCCAAGAGAAGCCGAATAATAAGAATCAACGCTAGCAGAGAGACGGAAAAGAATTCAGTACAGGAAAGAAAAACCTTATCGTTTGAAAATAATACTGAAAAAAAAAAAAAAAAACAAGTTCCGAAAAAACAAAACCCACCAAATCGTGAAGAGGAACAAAATGACGCCAGTAATAATATTTTCGCTGCAGACGGTCAGTATATATTAGGGTGTCCGTTATTTCCCGAATTGGCTTTTTCTACTTGGGTATGGGCCAAATCATTAGTTTAGAGCCTAAAAAGAATTATGCTATTTTTTTTATTTTTTTTCAAGTGGCATTAACCCCTGCCTGTGGTATTTGTCCCATTTGATTAACATGGGATTTTTGCCCTTTTTAGACTTTAATTTTTTTTTCGCTTACTACTTTCATTACCTCACCAAATATTGTTGATTCTACTACTGTTCTGACCTCTTTGGATGGACATATTTTTATATTGGTGAAAAAAAAAATTTTCATAAGTTTTGATGTTTTTTCAAAATTTATTTTTACTGTATTTTCAGTAAATTTCGTAGATTTTCGAATGTTATTGGATTTATTGACTTTTCAATGCTTTTTGTGTAAATTGAAAAATATTCGAAAGATATTAGACAATATGGTAAAAAATAGTACTTTTCGATACTAGTGCGAAAGTGTTGATTTTCAGACGAGTGTGAAGTTTTTCGCCCGAGCGAAGCGAGGGTGACTATCACACGAGTCGAGAATCAACTTTCGCACGTGTATCGAACTTCATTTTTCAACACAGCACGCGTTAAGTAGAATTTTATGCACGCGAAGCGTGCGCAAAATCAAACTTTGCGCACGCCGTGTGGAAATAGTAGATTACGTAACTAGTGCGCAAAATAGGTGAATCCCGCACGAGTCGGATTTGTCGCCCGAGCGTAGCGAGGGCGACAAAAGAGACGAGTGCGGGAGACACCTATGCGCACTAGTTACGTATACTATTTTTCCTAACGAGCTACGCAAAATTCTACAACATTGGTATCTTGTATGAAATATTAAATTTTCAAGTATATACAAATTATTGTATATAAGATGGATGAAGTGTCCGCTTAAAAGAATTGGTAACGATGCCGATCCTGTTTATTTACGTTTACCAGCTCTATCTCCCCGCACCTTGAATTCTCTCTCTTTCATTCACCGTTACAATACACAAAGAAAAGGTGTTGCGTTTCAATTATATTTATTTTGCGCACTAGTGCGGGAAAGTACTATTTTGCACACTCATTTGCGTGCGCAAAATCGAATTTTGCACACTGAGTTAGGAAAAAAAATTTTCCCAACCCAAACGTAGAAATAGGCGAGTTTGTCGCCTGCTGAAAATGAACAAAACACGGTATTTCTCAATGAAGACGTGCGCGTTGGGAAATAGCGAACCATTTCTCCACTAGTGGGCAAAAACAGTTTTTGCCCACTAGTGGAGAAATGGTTCGCCGTTTCCCAACTTGCACGTCATTCATTGAGAAATAACGTGTGTTGTTTATTTTTAGCAGACGACAAAATCGCCTAATTTCACATTTTTGTTGGGAAAAATAGTATGTGGAACTCGTGGGCAATGACGATTTGAGGTGAGTGTGATATCCGCACTCGCCTTCGGCTCGTGCAGATAACTTCACACTCACTCAGAATCGTCATTTTTGCCCACTCGTTGCACAATATACTATTACCGCTTCAAAACTCAAAATTTTTTTTTTCCATCAATTTAAAAATATGTCCATCCAAAGAGGTCACCACAGTAGTAGAGTCAACAATATTTGATGAGGTAATGAAAGTAGTAAGCGAAAAAAAAAATGAAAGTCTAAAAAGGGCAAAAATTCCATGTTAATCAAATGGGATAAGTATCGTCCTACAGGCAGGGGTTAATGGCACTTAAAAAAAAAAAAAAGCATAATTCTTTTTTGGCTCTCAACTAATGATTTGGCCCATACCCAAGTAGAAAAAGTCAATTCGGGAAATAACGGACACCCTAGTATATATACACATCTTGCTAGAATTAGAATGAGTTACAGTGAGTAACAAAAATATTCGGACATCACGGTATACTCGAATAATCGCTGTGTACCGTAATTATTTCTCAGAGACGATTTTTATTTTTTTCAGTTATGGCCGGTTGCATAAACGTGGGTTACCCAAACCTTCAAATAACCCGTAAGTAACCCCGCAGATACTACCCGTTCAACCGTTTTTTCATCTGACAGCTGTCATGAATCGCTGTTAACTTCTGACAGTCCATGTAGGTTGAACGGGTATTATCTGCGGAGGTTATTGAAACTTTTGGGTAACTCACGTTTATGCAACCGGGCATTAATGAATTAATCATTCAAAAACTATAAAAAAAAAAAAAAAAAATTAAACTCACAATTAATCATGCACACTGTGGTGCCCGAATATTTTCGTTATTCACTGTATATGTTTATTGAGCATCAACACGTTTTCATTTAAATTCGTTCGGTATTCGTAGATGCCCGGCTGCTTTACCGGACCATGATGAAAATGATAGCTGCTTTGAACGTTCAAGCTGATGAAATTCGGGATCTGCGACATACGTTGGAATGATCATTGAAAGTATGCGGAAATGGAATCACTACGAATGTTTTTGCGGAAAAATACAATTTCGCAAAAATCAAGACCGTTGACGATTTCCGAGCATTTGAGGCCCGCTTAAAAAATGAGGAACAATTTCGAAATGATTTCGTAAGTTTTCATCTTTAATAGAACTTTTGTGGAAATGGAAATTTATCCCTAATCGTCCTTTTCCTTCCTTGCAGCATGCAGCACTGAGTTCCATCGCCGAGTCGAATGCAAAAAAAAAAAACCATCAACGCCATTTTGAAGAAATATTTCACGCAGACATTCGCTATGAAGTGCACTGCCGCGAAAGATTAAAAAATCAAAGGACAAAAATGATCCTCAAAGGGACTCAGTTCTACGAATCTATTTTCGGTGAGCATTATTATTGTTATCTTCCCATTTTGACTATAATTTATCGACTAGGGTAAATGTACCAGTGAATGAACGGTTAAGGAACGTCACCAGTGAATGAACAGCCATGTTAAAATCACTGTATACAGATATACTTTGCGTGAAAATGGTCATTCACTGGTGCGTGTTCATTCACTGTTACATTTACCCTATCCAATTCTGAATATGTTTTCTCTTTCAGATTTCGTCAGACGACTTCATTCAGCGAAAAAAAAATGTGACCGAAAATTACTACTACCGTAGTCTGGCAACATGCACAAATAATGCCAAAGATTGGAACGGAGGGCGCAAGCCGCGTATTCCCATTTAGATATCTTTTTGCTAAATTTCCTTCCAGTTTCTTTAAACTTATTTTGAATTTTGAATTATCGTTAAGGGTGTTTATTAGGGTGGTCCTTATTTCGATGAATTTCGAAAAAAATTCGAGACGCCCCCTGAATACCTTGCAAATATATTTAAAAAAATCCCCTCCAAATTTTAACTCTTAATTTGACCATTTACACGCCGCCCAAAATTCGGAAAGTTTCATTCGTAAAATATAAATGTAATTTTTTTAACCAATAACTTTTTGTTATTGTAATTCCGATAAAAATCGATGAAATAATTTCAAATTTTGCACAGTTGTGGTTCATACTGTATTCCAGGGGTCGTCCCGAATTTTTTTCGAAATTCATCGAATTAAGGACCACCCTAGTATGTCTACATAATATATCAACCAAATATTATCTGTAGTAATACCCCAAGACCTTCAAAATTATCGGATATTTCCCGATTGTTTTGCTGCGTGGCATCGAGAGGGCTAAGTTTTGCAGATCAAAAATCACGAGCGCGCAGCGCTAGTCGTTTTTGTGCAAAACTTGGCACGTTCGTTGCTACGCAGGATCAAAACATGAGGGAAATAACCGATTAATTTTGAAAGTCAAGTGGTATTCGATGGATTATTTTTCGCATTCAGATCTGGCCAAGCAGAGGGCGGCAGCTATAATAAGGTATAATTATATTATATTCACTTTTGATTCTGATGTTTGACAGATATTCGGTTACAAAGACAATCGCAAAGCTAGAGTGCAATTATCAGAGGGTAGGATGCAATTATCAAAAGATATGATGCAATTGTCAGTATAATTCCGAATTGGGATGTCCTTCACGTCATAAAATACCGCGCTCTGATTGGCCAGAATCCGAGTGCTAAAAATAATCATCAAAATATTTTCCTGTCTCAAAAATTGATAAAAATGTCAATTACAGAAATTATCTGACATTTTTCACTTAATTATTCCCATGTTCCAATGAATGTGAGCAAAAAAAAATTGGGCTGCTCTGTCTCATCGAGCTCGGGCCCCCACGAGGCGATTTCATAGGCGATTTAATTTTTATGCTCGGGCCCCGAGAAGGCTTGTTCATGGCAATGGCTTGCTCCGATACTACGTTTATACTTGTGTTTAGGCCCTGATAGGGCTTGACCATGGGGATGTCGTGAGGCGGTTGCAAAGGCCCTAATTTGGTAACCTTCTAAGGTCCTACTCGAAAAAGCGTGACCGTCCTTTCAGGCGCCCAATTGGGCTTCCAGGCTAGGGCCCTAAGTGAATTAGGGAAAACTGATCGGGCCCTAGTCGTAGCCTTAACCAAACTGACGCACGGGAAACGTTTGCCCACTTTGGCTCAAGGCTGAAAAATTTTGATATTTGACAGAGAATTTTTGAGAATTTTTTCAGATTTACAAATTGGGGCTCTTATGTTGGCGTTTTGTGCATTTTTGAAAAAATTACAGCATTTCGAAAAAATCTGCAAAAAAATCGGAGCGTCCCTTTGATCAGGTACAACAACATAAAAAATCATGGCCCGAATCGGAAGGTGTCAGGGTCAAACGTTTACCGAGTTCACGTGGAATTCCTCATATACCGTGATAATCAGGTGAAACCGAATGGACCGATCCCCCACCCGGCGGATGATTCGTATTTTTATGGGGATAGCCACTCGTTGCACTGAAAATCCTTAGGGTGTTTTGTTGCATCGACCTCGCGGCCAAATCACCCTAGGGATTCTTTTAGCACAACGAGTGGCTCACTCCATAAAAATACGAATTATCCGCCGGGTGGGGGATCGGTCCATTCAGTTTCACCTGATTGTCACGGTATACATTTTTATTTCTTTATTTCGAGCTCTGATATGCAATACTATATTGCGTTACTATGTTTTGCACTATGACTATACTTATGCTAGTATGCTTACTTGTATACTTGCATGCTAGTTTTATTTTCGTTATGTTGTATTTTCTCTGCCTCAATGATATTGATGTTGCTAGCCGGTATACACATAATGTGGGTGCTGATAATGTGAATGACGATTTTGTTTTTCGGCCTGTTAACAGAAGTGCGCTGGGAAATGCGTTGTCGCGCATAAAATCTCGATCGCAGGGCCCGGATTATTTACCAATCCAGGCGTACAAAGTTTTGAGTCCGTTGTTACTACCGCATATTATATAAGTTTTCGTCCGATATCCCAGCTTTGCGCTCTCTCAAAAGTTTTGGAGCGGCTTGTTTACGATCAAGTTATGGCTTTTCTTTGTGAGCGCAATTCTTTAAATCCGCGTCAAACTGGCTTTCGGGAAGGGATGGGGACTCAGACCGCGGTCTTGAGGCTCGTTGATGACGTTCGACAAGGTATTGACGACCGAATGATCACTTTAACCGTGTTTTTTGATTTTACTAAGGCTTTCGACAGTATCGACCATCTGCTCTTGCTCCGTAAGTTGTATGCATTACACAGAAAAAAAGAATAACTTGATCCAAGAATTTTTTTTTTAACAACCGACAATCTCTCGAGCGAAGTAAAAATTCTCTGGAACCAAGAAAATTTTCATGATTCAAGAAAGATTTTACTTGGTCTCAGAGAATTTCACTTCGCTCGAGAGATTGTCGGTTGTTTAAAAAAAAATTCTTGGATCAAGTTATTCTTTTTTTCTGGGTAGTAAGCAAAAAAACAATTGATTTATAGTCGTGCAATTCTTTCGGCTTGGTTACCGTTGTCACCACCTAATGATGGAATAGTATATTGTGTAACAAGGGATGAAACAAGGTGAATGCAGGCCAGGGTGAAGTTGTCTGCCCGAAGCCGAAGGCGAGGGCAGACATCACCCGTGCCTGCATTCATGTTTCATCCCGTGTCACACACTATGTTTTTCATGACATTTGCTCTGGAACTTCAACTTTCAATTTCAATAGTCTGAAATCTGCAACAGGGCAGTTATTTCTCTTTGCAATCCCAAGGGATTGTAATAGACTCATTTTGCAATCCCAACCCGTACGGAAAAAACTACTGAAATACTACTGGGAAACTACTGGAATAACTACTGATAAACTACTGCTATACTTTTGAATACTACTGCCATTTTTCAGTAGTTCCCAGACTGTAAATTCGCGAATACTGGGGACTACTGGTAAGTAGTAACTACTGATACGTAGTAACCACTGATGAGTAGTGACCATCGGCGAGTGGTAACTGCGCGCGGGTAATGTAAATCATGTTCCAGTTATTCCCAGACTGTAAATTCGCGAATACTGGTGACTACTAACTACGGACGAGTAGTTATCATTGGCGAGCAGTGACTATCCAATAGTCACTACTTCTTTTTCTTCTTCTTCTTCTTCCTTTTTTCGACTTAACGCTCTTTCGGGCATGTAGTCAGAATAGTCACTACTGTCGAGTAGTACACTAAGTATTGTCCAGTAGTTATTGCAACACAAAGTCGTACACTGCAGGTAAGAAGTCACCAGTAGTGTACCACTCATACATGGTGTAATACTACTCAGTGAACTACACAACAGTATAGTGACTATTCAATAGTCACCACTCGCCAATGGTAACTACTCATCAGTATACTTATCGTCAGTAGTTACTACTAAATTACTACTTACCGGCATGAGTTACTACTCACTTACTATTTATCTTCAGTAGTTACTACTGACATCTTAGGAGTTTTTTCCGTACGGGAAAGGATTGAAAAACACCAATTCACACCGCTGATTCATTGAATTCGCGATTTGACAACTTTTCACGGCATCATCCTGAAATCAGCCTCTTTCAACCGACAAAACTGGCAACGAAACTTGCAGTTTCAGAGCAGATGTCATGAAAATAAAATAAGAAGGCAAGTATTAAAGGGTGAAATCAAGTTATACCAAGTCTTCACTTTCATTTTCGAACAATTTTAATTTCAACTAACATTTACTTTTTTGAAAAAAGTTGTAAAACAGTGTTCAAAAAAATCTGATTCGATTCGAATCGAGAAAAAAATTAGATGAACAATTTGACCTATTTTCCGCACATTTTTTTCTATTTTCCTCAAACTACATCTAGTCCAAGCGGGTTAGACAAAAAATAATGCTGAAATAGAAAAAATTAAAAGTAGCAATTTTTCTTCGCGAATCGTCGGGGGGGTTCACTGAGAGTCTAAATCTCGATTTTCGGGAATCCACCCCGTTTGCGTTGGTCGCCATCTTAAAATTAAGGGTGAATTTTCGTTTATCAAATAACTCGTTCAGTTTCAATTTTACACTGAAAATGACAATAATCAAAGTTGTTGGAAATTAAATTTTCCACAGCTTTAGTCCTTATCATTTTTTCCCTAGAATCGATACTTTTCGATTTGAACCCGAAAGAAGGGGTGAAATTTAATTATTGCATTAGCTCGTTTATTATTGATTTTTACGTATAAATGGAAAGGAACAAACTTATTGGGAATCGAATTTTCTACAACTTTTGTCCCTATCGTTTTTTCCGTAAGATCGATATTTAGTGATATAGACTAGAAACATGGGGGGTAAAACTTAGTTATTGCATTATCTCGTCTGTTATTGACTTTGATGTGTAAACGGTGATGAACAACCTTATTGGAAATTTAATTTGCTACAACTTTTGTCCTCGTCGTTTTTTACGTAAGATCAATATTTGTTGTTCTAGACTAGAAGGGAGGGGGGGGAGGGGGAGGAGTTGGTTAGTCATTGCATTATCTTGTTTTTTCGCCCTATCGTTTTTTCCGTCAGACTTCTGGTATAATGAAAGAGGGGTTTAAACAATAGTATTTTTCGATACTAGTGCGAAAGTGTTGATTCTCGGACGAGTGTGAAGTTTTTCACCCGAGCAAAGCGAGGGTGACAATCACACGAGTCGAGAATCATCTTTCGCACGTGTATCGAACTTCATTTTTCAACACAGCGTGCGTTAAGTTGAATTTTATGCACGCGAAGCGTGCGCAAAATCGAACTTTGCGCACGCCGTGTGGAAAATAGGTTTTCGAACCATTTTACAGCTGTATGACTTTTACAATGAAAAAACTGAAGATAAATTTTGATTCAAAGTACATTACTCTTTGGCAAAATCCGAGTCATGCATTTTTTTTTTTTTTTTTCCGTTTCGCTGATGGTCCAGTTTTCATTTTTTTTCGTCGTCTGCAGATTCTTCTCCACATGCATCTTCGTCTTGAAGCTCAGGTCGGTTACTGAAGGTTTGTTCCGACAGTATAGATCATTGATGTTAGTTTCGTTGCTATTTTGGCGTAATAATGAGCTTTTTGGCGTATACGTCCTGTTGCTTTTAGTCACGCGAATTGATTCCACCTCAGCCCCCCCCCCCCCCCCCCCCCCCCCCCCGCCCCCCTTTCTAGTCTGGATCAACAAATGTCGAAATATCGATCTTACGTGAAAAACGATGGGGACAAAAGTTGTAGCAAATTCGATTCCCAATAAGTTTGTTCCTTTACATTTATACGTAAAAATCAATAATAAACGAGATAATGCAATAATTAAATTTCACCCCTTCTTTCGGGTTCAAATCGAAAAGTATCGATTCTAGGGAAAAAATGATAAGGACTAAAGTTGTGGAAAATTTAATTTCCAACAACTTTGATTATTGTCATTTTCAGTGTAAAATTGAAAATGAACGAGTTATTTGATAAACGAAAATTCACCCTTAATTTTAAGATGGCGGCCAACGCAAACGGGGTGGATTCCCGAAAATCGAGATTTAGACTCTCAGTGAACCCCCCCGACGATTCGCGAAGAAAAATTGCTACTTTTAATTTTTTCTATTTGAAATGCTAACCCGCTTGGGCTAATCTGCGGCTTCTGCACAACGGAATGGGTGCCCAATGTGACCTGAATCGCATGATGTTTAACTACATTCACTTTAAATGGTGATTAGAATTAAAGTTGTTTAAAAATGAAAGTGAAGACTTCGTATAACTTGATGTCATCCTTTAATACTTGCCTTTTCATTTTATTCTAATATACCTTTTCATCATAAGGTGGTAACAACGGCAATGAAGCTGATAGAATTGCACGATTATGAATCAGTTTTTTGTTTTCATTCTTTTTGCTTATGTGTGTCATTATCGATCCAAAATACGTTGCCGCCCAACCAACACGAAATGGTGCAATAAACGTTTAAAATTGGTGGAAGCTGGATTTAAAAACCGCCTAGGGGAAGTCCGGGCAAAGCGGATCCGTTAAGGAAAGTTGGTGATAAAACAAGCAAACTATTAGAATCACAACCCAATTTAATCATATACTGACTTTTTATACTATTATCTTTCAGCATAAAATAGTAAAATAATTGAAATTCAAAATTCAAACCTGTGCAATTAACAAAAACGAGCACAACAGTTATTAGTACGTTACCGAAACAGCCGGGCAAAGCGGATACTGCATACGGGCGAAGTAAATATTCCTAAAATCTATGTATCAGTCTTCACATTCATCACAGAAGAAGCTTCCACAGCCCAAGTAGGATGTTCAATATAATAAATATGCTTTTACTGGATTAGAATCGGTCTGACTCGAACCAGCCCGACCAGAAATTCTCGCTCGGCATGCCCGAGTTATATAAGGACCCGATCAGGCTGTTGTAAGGCATGCCAAAGTACGGTATGCCTGATGAGGACCTGATCAGGCAGTTGCAAGGCACGCCAAAGTACGGTATGCCCGATCAAATCCCGATCAGGCAGTTGTGAGGCATGCCAAAGTATGGTATGCCTGATAAAATCCTGATCGGGACTGACTTGCCGATAGGGTTCCACTTCGCCGATAGGTGGCGACAAACAGAAAAACATTTCTCACTAGCACTGACTGGGTCAACGTTTGTATATAAGGTAGAGGCATTCACCGTACTAACATGTAACTGCGATGCATCCAGACTTGCGAGCGAATAATTAATATAAATTACAGATTGCTGGAAGTTAAGATAGTGATTAGGTTAGCCGAGAGCGAGATGTATATTATTAAAACCTAATAAAATACGTGGATATGGTGGATATAATTTTGCAATTACTATTAATATTACCGGGTGCCGAACTAGAATTTCGATGAGGCACTGATACTGAAACCCGATGCAAACCTGATAGGGTAAACCTCATACGGTCCTCATTACCGAGCTCCGTTACATGTGTAATCGGGTCCTGATCGGGCTGCCTAATCTGGACCTGATGAGGACGTATGGTCAACCTGATTCGGTCCTGATCGCATCCCTACCACAATTTCTAGTCGGGAGCTTTCGGCTGCCTAGTTGGGCAGCCAGCCCAGCGGATACGGATCCGCTTTGCCCGTAACCGCTTTGCCCGGTATCTCTTTTTCGAAATCAACTTGTTGAGAACAATTGTTGAAGCCAAATATTAATAAAAATTAACTTACGATAGAAGAGGGTAATCATAGAGTTCACTATCAGGTAATGTAAATTTGAATTGCTAAATAATAAGTAAACATAATTCACATTCAAACTTTGGCAAAAATCGTAACAGGACTATGAAAAATGCAGAATTCCTTATCACAGACGTATTGTTGCCTGCAACAACTGACTAACACTGTCATGGCGTCGGGAAACGATCGATTAATCGATGGAATCAAGTGATATGGCACTATCTACTATAACCTAAAAAAACTAGCCATTATCCGCTTCGCCCGGGCGGTCCGCTTTGCCCGGACTTCCCCTACATTGATTGTATAATATACGTTTATCAAGTACGTTTATTTATACCACTGAATGTCCGCCTTCAAAACGATAAATTCACCGTTTATATTCGGTTTATTAAACGACTTATATACGTATGGAATTGACGTTTTCGATCAACGTGATTAGAACCTACTTGCAGAGCGTTTTATCCACATTTATTTTGTACGTTTATCTATATCCTAGCATTAACAGCTGAGTCATTGAACGTGTCGTCTACGTTTTTTTTAGGTTGATCAACAACACGATTTCAACGCTATTCGAAATCCAGATAATCACCATTTTATCGCATGTTTTTTATACGTTTCTGCAACTCCATCATAGGTTTGAAAACGTTATGCATCAGGTATACAATTATCTACTCATCGGCAAAGAAAATGCATAACAGAAAAAATTTGGAAGCTATATTCTCTCTCATATAGGGTTACACCATATTTCGGTGCGGTTTACTATAATAATGATCATCGTGACCATAATTAATATTGATGTTCACTCCGGGAACTCATTTATGTAGTAAACTCGACTATATTTTTGTTCAGAATATATATTTTAAAACACAATTATGGCATATTAAACATGTTTTACTGCCCAGGTAGAAAAATGACTAGAGTTTCCTAGTTTTTGACTAACGCCTAGCTGGGAAAATCCGGGCGTTCCAAGTTAGGGGAATCTATTGTGGCTCCAGCTTGGCGCAGGCTAGCCAATCTAGAGTTTAATATATTCATGCGCGGACAAAGCCTAGTCAGAGAATCTGTCCAGTACCAAGCTAGGGCCTCTCTCCGGCCAATCCCGGCCGCGTATAAAGACAATTCGACAGAGTGTCCTTCAACACTCGAAACGCTCGTGCTTGAGATTGGAGTGAAAAACTACAGTTTTGGTTCGGATCGAAAATACGAAATTATATTCTTTCAGATAGCATCGCATCGGTTTGAATTATAAACTAATTACGAATCAGATATTTTTGTGTGTGATAAGTAAGAATTGTTATTCTTTCAATAATTGTCACTAATTATCTGCACGAAATATCTAATTTGTAATTTACTTGTAGGGGAGAGTGGGGTAACTACGAACACCTAAGGGAGAATTCGTATAAAAGCCAGCATATTGGTCCGAATCAGTTTTTTTTTCATTGATAATCATTCTTTGATTATTATTTCACATGAACATCATAAACAATATTAAAATATGAACGGAACATACAGACATTTTATGTGTCTAGGCCCGAAAAACTGCGATTTTAACCTCGCTTCGCTCGGTTTAAACGCGGTTTTTGGCCTAGACACATAAAATTGTGTATGCCATACGGCCCATAAAGTATTTTCTGACGAATTTCATTATAATCCTCGCCTCCGGCTCGGATTATAAACTCAAATTCGTCGGAAAATACTTCATAGGCCTAATCACATAATGTACTATTCACTAATCACAAAAACCTGCAAATCTACCATTACCTTAAGACGGCGGGTAATGCCGGACAGAGGATGGGGTAATTACGGACGTCTATTTTTTCTCACAAAACTCACATATGTACCCGGTGGGAGAGCTTCCACTGGTACAACTTTCATGTGCCCACTTTTCACACGGAATCATCACGGACACATCATCCAATCCTTAGTTAGGGGTTCAGCATACTCTTCATCACAGAAAATAGAAATACATTCTCCACTTTCTTAATCATCACTTTCAGAATTAATATTTTTTAATGCTCTTTTCTTTGGTCTGCCTTTTTTCACTGTCATCCTCGATTTTTTCTATGGTGGTTCATTTTTTTTTTGTTTATTAATCTTCTCCATTTTTTTTCGTTGTTTCTCTACTAATTCTTACGTCCGTAATTACCCGTACGACGATGTCCGCAATCGCCCCAGACAGAGAAAATGGCTATAAAGTAAACTAAACAAGTACACCATGAACAGATTGAAAATTCCTACGGTAGATCGATGCTTTATGATGCTCCTTAGCAGCAAAAAATATAGGCACGATTTTGTTGTGATTATTATGGACACATCACCCAAATATATAGGATCGTAATATTACATCAAACGTAGCAAAAATCTATAGCGAGCCTTATTTTTGGCAGTGTATGTGGCATGCCTTTGTTTTTTTTCAGGCACTGAGCGTGGCATAGACTGTCACGTGACAAAGTCATAGGGGGGTCAGGTAACGCGAAGTACCTTAAATAGGGGTGTCCGGGATTACCCGCCGTCCACATTTACCCCACTCTCCCCTATTCCAGACTGATGCTATATCGTACCTCAAAAATAATTCAAGTTCGAATTTTTGATATTCGAAATTACGCAAACGCGGATTTTATTCCTTGTCCAAATTAAAAAAAAAAATCCTGAATCTCAGCCGAGTACGGAGTTTCGGGGAAAAATCGGTTGTTAAAAATTTCGACATGAGTAAAATTTTGTCATTTTCAATTCATTCAAATAATTTTAACTACATTTTCAATTGACGGGACTTCATTTTCTATTGCAGATTAAGGAGGTTCTACACCTATTGTCCCATCAAATGTGGGTTTCAGAGCAGATTTTGAATACTTCTCGATGAGGAAGAAATCTAAAAAAATCAAGCATGTAGAAGATCCCCGGGAGATTGATTTTGCATAATAATAATTCAAAAAAGTTAATAACAAATTGATGGAAAAAAAAAACTGTTCAAGAAATTAGCCGGTGACCCAACTTTTTTTTCAGGTGAAAAAATTGCGTTTTGTCAGGTATGACAAAATTTTCAAATATGTAACAAAATTCTTAAAAAATTCATACGTATTTATAAAAATTGACAAATCATTTTCACCCGAAAAAAAAGTTGGGTCACCGGCTAATTTCTTGGACAGTTTTTTTTTCCATTAATTTGTTATCAACTTTTTTGAATTATTATTATACAAAATCAATCTCCCGAGGATCTTCTACATGCTTGATTTTTTTCAGATTTTTTCCTCATCGAGAAGTATTCACAATCTGCTCTGAAACCCACGTTTGGTGGGACAATAGGTGTAGAACCTCCTTAACTGACTGTTTAACTTCACTCATCAGTTTAAATGGACTTGATTATTATATGTCCTTTAGGGTGGTCCACTTTTGAACTTTTTTTTTTGATTCTGCGGGGCACCCCTGAGTATTGTTCGAAATGACGTAGAAATAATCTGTGTAAATCATGAATCCAATCGGAAAATATTTAGAGGTCGTTACCGAATATTATAGTATTTTCTCGATTTAATAAAGTTTTTCATTTATAAATTCATTTTTGATGCGTTGGGAGCTTCTATGTCTTAGTGGTACGACTTAGTCTTGCCGCACGAGATATTTCTTCAATTGATATTGTAGTATGTTACACAGGGTGATTCAGAATTCGTGACGAATCTCTTGAAGAGTTGATACTTGTCAAAATTGGGATTGAAAGTTCCTCAGCCATTTTTCCGAACAACGATTTTTTTTCTTGGAAAAAAAAAATTTCCGACAAACGATTATTTTGCAATTTTTTTTTTTTTTTTTCGTATCATTAGTCAATTTTAAAAAATCCCAAATGATGCCAATGAGTTTTTTTTTTTTTTTTTTTTTTTTACAATATCACAGAGATTTCTCGGTAACAGTTTCTTATTTAGTGGAAGATGGCAAAAAAAAAAAAAAAAAATATGTTATGGTTCCAAGGAAAAAGAATTGTTTTTCGGAAAATAATTTTTCGGAAAATAATTGGCTTGACTAAATACTTTTGCCTATAGTTGTAAATAAATGTTCAATTGATTCATCTCAATATCATTTGCGGCACAAATGAATATCACCCAAAATCAACCAACTTTGAGTTGTACGGCAAACCATATTGAGATGAATCCATTATAGTATATTGTGTACCAAGGGCGTAAAGTGGGCTTTTTTAGACCGAGTGTGGAGTTTGCAGTACGAGTCAGAGGCGAGGTAGCACGAGTCGAAGACGAGTGCGTCTGCGAGCCGAAGACGAGTACTGCAACCACACAAGGTCAAAAAGCCCACTTAGCCCTGGTGCACACCATATTTTTTGTAACAGCACGATTTTCGCGTTTTTTCATCATTGTTGATAATTTTTATGAAAATATTGAAAAATAATTTAGCGGGCGTTTTAAGTTTTTATTTGCCCGCTTATGCTCGAGTAGCGGGCGTTTTCACTTTTTATTTGCCCGCTACTCGAGCATAAGCGGGCAAATAAAAACCAAAAACGCCCGCTGCTCGATTTAGCGGGCAAATAAAAACTGAAAACGCCCGCTGCTCGATTTAGCGGGCAAATAAAAACTAAAAACGCCCACTGCTCGATTTAGCGGGCAAATAAAAACTGAAAACGCCCGCTCGTCTGAAAACCGTCACTTTAGGCCCGCTTAATGGGTAAAAAAAACGCAAAAATCGTGCATGTGTTACAAAAAATATTTATTTGCTACTAAATGTAGACAAAAATATTTAGTCGAGTCAATTATAGTTTTTTCTTAGTGTGGTATTAATACAACATACTACATTACTACAATATTGATATAGAAGAAATACCTCGTGCAATAAGACTGATAAGTCATCCAACTAAGGTTTAGCAGCTCTCGATACATCGGGAGTAAAGCTTTACATGAAAATGTTTAAAAAGTCGAAAAAAATACTAAAATATTCGGTAGCGACCTCTGAATATTTTCCGATTTGATTCATGTTTTACACAGATTTTTTCTACGTGATTTGGAACAATATTCAGGGGTGCCCCGCAGAATCAAAAAAAAAAAGTTCAAAAGTGGACCACCCTAATGTCCTTATATCAACTATTATTCAAAAGTCAATTTGCTAACCCACTGAAAATATAGTAACAGAGACTAGCTTTTTATATAGATATTATGACATAATTACTGTAAGCGTTACAGTGAGAGAGAACTTGTGGAACTCTAGGAAAGAAATTGAATTAGAAAGATATTTGGAACTCAGATGTTCAGTTAAGATATTATCTTAGCTGCATGATATCATTGAGACAGATGCCGACTTCAATGAATAGACAAAAATGATAACTTATTTCAATAGATAGTTTAGGTTAGGCTTAGCTAGGTGCTAGGCTGGGCCAAGAAATAGCTAACCAGCGCCTAGCCAGATTTCCGATCTAGGCGCTAGCTGTTCCGACCGTTTGAAATCGGGACGGGGCCTGAACAGTTTTCCCCCACAGCACCTAGAAATAAACGGGGCAAACTGGACGGTGCCTTGCCTGGGCCAATTCACAATTTCTACCTGGGTGCAAATCAGCATTTTATTTACTGATGAATATCCGCCCTGCAGTATAAACTTTACGTTTAAAACACGCTTATAATGCATATGAAGACGTATCTTAACCCTCTGACGAGAACGTTCGATCTCCCACCGCCGCGTCAGGTGGAGCCGTGAGCGAGCCGCTGTGAGAATAGGGAGCGGAGCCCAGTGCCGGCGCGCTACTCTTATAACGTGCTCCAGAGAAAAATGTATCAGAGACCCGGCCGGAAGATTCACGTGTTCACAGGTATTGTGCTACACGTCTCTGGTTTGCGACGAGTGGGAGCACGATTCCGTGACGTAGCGCACTACCACATACAATACTCGAGCACGGTTGGTTGTTCCCCCACTCACCTCACACCGACAGGGATTGGTAGGACTCTCTCGTCACAGGGTTAAACTCATTTTACACGATCTCCATAGGTTCATTATAAACGTTCTACCTGCATGCAGGCGGACGTTCCGAATATTTCTCGAACATTATATCGATGGGCTACAATGCCACAAGGTCGTAAGTGCCATAACAAAGACGTTTGTAAGCGTGAAATAAGCATTTATAAAACCTTAACATCAATATGGTTTGCAAATACGTGTGTCACACATGTGAGCGGAAATATTTGTTCAACTTTCAAAGAAACCTTGAATAAAGTTGTTGCAGATAAACTCCCACTGATTGAACGTTTGAAAAGGTAAGAAGTATCAATGATTTAAACAGTTATTTCCAAACGTGAGTTACACGACATTTAGTAGCGTTGATTCATGAGCTGATAAATGCCCTAACGAAAACGCATATATATGAGCGTGGAATACGCATTCATAAAACGTTAACATTATCTGCTATAGATTGAAGTATTTACATGGCTTGCAGATACGTGTGGCACACGTAAGTGCAATAATATTTATTAAACGTTTGGAGGAACACTGAAGAAAGTCATTGATAAACGCAAGAACCACGTTGATTAGGCGTTTAGAAAATGTGAATAGCATAAATATTTTAAACGTTTTTTTGAATACGTAGGTTACACGACAGTGTGTCTCACTTCAACGTAACATAATCGTGTTAAAAAACAGATGTCTGACATGAACGTTTGCAATAAACGTGTTATCGTGGTGAGTGGAGAACCGCATCGTGGATACAAGTTTATTTTTTACACCGTACACTACATTTCCACCCTATCACGCATATTAAACGTGTTCTCCACCATTTCGTGTCGGTTGGGCCTATCATGAAAAATCATTTCCGACGACATTTTTTTCTTTTTGATTTGGTGCCCGTTTTGCCCCCCTGCCCGTTTTGCCCCGTGTTACTCTACAGAAAAAATTAATACTGCAATTATTAAAATTGAATTTTCTGCAATTTAATTGAAACATCGCAAAGCTAAGGTGATTTGGCACGTGATCAGCGGTGAGACGCGTACATACTTATAGGGGGAGTTTCGCGTGTTGGCTCGCCCTGTGAAAACTTGAGTGAGTCGGCGTTGGTGCCAATTTCCCGTGCTATTTCACCTAATTCTAACGGTACACGTATTTTATGTGCAAACTTGGCTCATTGTAAGACCGATAACACATTCCGAACATACATTTTTTTAATATATATTATTCCAATTCTGTACAACTCAATTAATCCCTTATAGTAGATGATTCCTCACGTTCACCCTTCACACATACACAATCCCTCACTGATGTGTAGCAGAGTTATTATTTTATTCAAATTGACATAAACGCTGGAATCGTGTCACGTCTGTTCTTTTATCATTTTTAATGGTGAAGTTGATTCTCGATTGAGTATATTGAGACAGCACGATTTCAGAACTGAAGGGTGGCACGGCAAAACGGTGTAAGTGCCACCATTATGATTTCACAGGAGAGCAAAAAAACTGTCTCAAAATTCAATTAATTGATAAAAAAAAAAAAAAAAAATGACAAAGCACTTTTCAGAGTTTTTCAAGCTCTTTCGAATGGTCTACACCCCGATTGAATATAGCAATCCGTCATCGAGAAAATGACGCGCGAAAATCTATTTTTTCCGTGCCAGTGTAAGTCCACGGCTCACGCCAACTTTTTTTTCTACTTCGGATGCTGACTAAGAACACAATTACGATATTAAAATTACAAAACAGATATGAATCAAAAGCTCAAACCATAACGAATAAGATCTCGTTGTGGATTTTCAAATTCGTAGGAATTTGAAAATATTACGGGGCAAATGGCGGACTAGGGAGAGATCGAAAACGGTGTAAGTGCCAAGATGAACATAATTTGCTAACAAAATCGTGAAATCTCGATGAAAAAACCGTAGAAAAGTATAATAATGTTGAATCAGCATTCAAACTCAGGAAAAAAAAAATTGGCATAAATCGCGGACTTACACTGGCACAGAAAATAATTAATTTTTGTGGGTCATTTTCTCGAAGACGGATTGCTTTGTTGAATCGGGGTTTGGATCATTCAAAAGAGTTCGAGAAATTTTAGGAAGTACTTTTCCATTTGAGAAAAAATTGATTCATCAAATTTTGGGACATTTTTTTGCTCTCCTGTAAAATTATAATGATGGCACTTAGACCGTTTTGCCGTTCCATCTTCTGATAACTTTGCAAATAAATTTTTGTCAGTCATATCGTTTTGCAAGCACGTGCGTATGGATTTTTTCTTATTTTTCGTAAAAAAAAACGTATTTTTGATTTTTTGGCACTTACACCGTTTTGCCGTGCCACCCTTCAACTCAACTTGTATCTATGCTGCTGACCACATAATTTTTTGTCAAAGAAATTAGCTTTAAATTGAAGCACCTGATTGATGCGATTTTATCCTAGCTAACAATCTGACAAATTAGCCTCTTTCTGAATTGCATAGTTCTGTGCTTTGAGAGCTTTAGTCTGCCGATAGGGAGAAAGAAATTAATTTAGCTTTTATTTATCGATGATATTCAGGGCCGTTCCCAGCATATTGGGCACCTGGGGCAGTAGAAACTTGAAGCCGCCTTTTTCCATTTTTTTTTGTAATTTTATTTATTCTTTTGGGTTTTTCATTTTCTTGAGATTTCGAATATTGTCTCAAATTGCCGCCTTTTCCAAATGGCGCCTGGAGCACTTGCCCCATTTGCCCATGCCTGGACACGGCCCTGATGATATTTACCGTGATTATATAGAGAATAATCTAGTCAATCCGATGTCAACTTAATCGAAACTCAGAAGAAATTACCATTCTGTGTTATTCAAACTTAAATTTGAAAATTTTCCGAGACTGAAGCTAGCGCTTGCCTAGTGGAAACTTTTTCGTTGTTTCAGAAAGAAGCTGATTAGGGAGTTTCGGGCTGGATTGAAACGAATACTTATTCGATTTTGCGAAGACGAGTGTGTCCTGTTCTTCCGTTTTTCCGAACAAATAAACTTTGTTATTCGAATAACGTCAATTAAATAAAAACTTGTAGTATTAAGGTGCGATAATGAAGATATTATTATCACTTTCGAGGTCCCAAAAAATTTGCGCTTTTTCATGAACCTAGGAATGTATTGGGACCGTGCATACCAATACACACTCACCAAAGTAAGAATGTGTATTCATGTACATTAGGGTGGTCGTTAAAAATTAAATTTCATCAGACGCCCCTTGAAAAGTTTCCTTTTCGTCTAAAAACATGCGTACAATTTTTTTTTTTTTTTTTTTAATGAAAAGAACACGTGCCGCAAGACGATCAAACATTTTGTTTTTCAACCTGCAGTTTTTTGGATATGTCTTACATAATGTGTAGATTTGACGAACAACCCATCGAAATTTCAAAATTTCAAATTTTTATCTTGTTTCGTTGGGTTTTTCGTCAAATCTGCACATTAGGTAAGACATTTCCAAAAAACTGCAGGTTAAAAAACAAAATCTATGATCGCCTTGCGGCACGTGTTCTTTTCATTAAAAAAAAAAAAAAAAAAAATTGCACGCGTGTTTTTAGACAAAAAGAAAACTTCTCAGGGGGCGTCTGATGAAATTTAATTTTTAACGACCACCCTAATGTACATGCATACTAGTGGCGACGCCTATAGAGGAGATCGGCATTTTGGGGCGAAAAAAACAATGAAAAAACAATGTATGTACACGAATACACATTCTCACTTTGGTGAGTGTGTAAGGTATGCACGGAGCGAATACATAAATGGCTAACATGTGGACGTATTAATTTTAGTTTTATACTTCCGAAGGGTAATATATGCACGACTTCCTTACCGAAGGTAGTAAATATTGAAAAATTATTTATCTGTTAATTCAGTCTGGTATAAATTCATGTTCAAACTCAAGAATAATCGCTTTACAGAACAACCTCATGAACGTAAAAATCCGAACCGACGGAAGCAGGCAAGCGTAACAAATATGACCAGATCTGACCTCTATCAAGCTCTTTTTCCCGCCTATCATCTCAGCAAGGCGTCGGGTCTTCTGCCCGTCCGATTTACGAGATCAGGCCCCGAAAAATATTTGGGTCGACTAAACTATTTCGATATCACGTACAGGTAAACTATTGTCAAATTTATGTAGCCAATAATTTTATGAACAAATAACAAAAAAATGAAGAATAAAAAATAGAAATTCTATTCGAAATTAAAAATCTGATTCAATCAAAGGAAATACGTAGAGCATTAATTTCTTGGATTATTAGAGCCTGGAATTTGATTTTTGGTAAATTTTACAAAGAGTTTCAGAGCAAAGCGTATTTCCCCTAATGCCAATGCACCCGTATTGGCACTAAAAACTCATAATGTGATTTTAATATTGCAGTATGTGTCTGCTGCTGGTTCTGATATGCTCAATGTTTTGGGGCTTATGGAGAGATCTTCATGATGGCTGGGAAAATAGTACAAGAATGAAATCGAAGACAGCCGTAGTGGTAACTTGTAGCGATATTCTCGCTGTGACTATACTCACTGCTGTTTCAATTTTGGGTGCTCCTTTTCGATGGAACAAGATACAAACCATCATGGACCGTCTTGTCGAGGTGAAAACTTCATACTACACTGAAAAAAAAGTTTTTTTCCACCTAGTAAACTTTTGTCTCCAGTAAAGAAACTCGTATTCTTGTTGTAAGAATACCAAAGTTTATTTTCCACAGCAATACGTATACTGACTGTAACAAAATTTCGTATCCCTCTGAGCGTAATACCAAATTCTAAATACAACGGACTTAACCTCACTTTATTGGCATAGTGAATATTTGTTGCAGAGATGATAAGTTCCATTCTTGCAACTTTTCGCATACCCAAGAATCCATATAATTT
This sequence comes from Tenthredo mesomela, assembly GCA_943736025.1. NCBI lineage: Eukaryota > Metazoa > Arthropoda > Insecta > Hymenoptera > Tenthredinidae > Tenthredo > Tenthredo mesomela. Next base: position 11,852,268 of record OX031014.1, read on the forward strand.
TTTAATTAACACGTAAAATATTTCTCCAACGATACGATTAGGCAATTCAAAAACTAACACCTGCTTTTAATCTCCAAGACTGCGAAAAAGGAGGGAAATGATGGCGCCACCATTACGATTGCCATGGTAAAATACAGTGTGGTTTTCGCCTCAGCATTATATTTGGTATTGCTGTGGGAACAATACCCGTATCCCTCCAGTAAGAATACATATACTTACTGCAAGAATACTCGCTCAAAAATACTTTGTATCCTCGGAGGAAAAATACTTTTTTTTCAGTGTACACTTAGACTATTTTCCATAGAAATGCCGTACAGCTTCCATATTACTTATTAGTTATTTTCCTCATTTAACCAAAAGAATTCGCAAGTTATTGATAATCGTCTGATAATTTCAGGTGGACGAAAAACTGGGGATTGTTTCATTGAAAAAGACTCGTAAATTTTGCATAATTATTTTATCAGGGACATTGATTTATTTCAATATTCTATCAATAACCGACTACTGGATTTGGGACATGCAAGGGAAAAAGTCAAAAAAACTCAAGGACAAGGGTGCAATCAATTACGTACCTCTATATTTTATGTACATCTCTGTGATGATGATGGAAGTTCAAATTGCCCTAGCTGCCTACAGCTTAGGCCAAAGATTTTGCCGATTGAATAAGAGTTTAGAAAACATGCTCAAGACTGAGCGTCTTGCAACTTTCTTACCAAACGATCTGGCGGCAGGTGAGTTCATCCACACAGTTATTATGGGCTTCGAGATTTTTATTTCTTAATGTCTTCGGACCAAGACGAGATATTTTTTAATGTGAAGTTCACACAGTATCTGGGAAAAATTCAACAGATTTATATCAATTGCAAACAGGTGATTTCAGCGAACATGGTCAATTCAGGGCTGTTATCAAAGGTGATCTCAGAGGCGAGCCATTGTTCCGAATACGAAAAATATCAGATATAGAACTCATCAGAAACAGTAAGTATAACTATCTGAGTAAAAAACTAGTCGAGTCTTTTGAGCAGCACTAAGATTTTTCTCAAAAGATCCGAGTGCTTGGACGTGAGAAACAAATATAGACGGGAAAATGGGGGGTCTTCGATAAAATAGCTGTCTGAAAAGAGTCAGGCATTATAGACGGAGAACCAGCGACGTTTTTTCCCAAGTGATTTTATAAAGCATAAAAATGTTTTCAATGATTCGATACATGATCCCTCTTTCCGTTTTGGTGCGTCTGCACTGAGAGAAATGAGGTTCCGCTTTCTGGTACGTAATGCTACATTTGGGCAAAATTTCCCATAAGGATAGGATTTTATGGAACAGATGGTGGAAATTATGTTCTTCGGTTTGGTAATATCTACAATGAGGATGATTTACCAGCCGTGTATGGTATAATTTGACATCGGATTTTGACTACCCGAGAAAAAATGATTATATATGAACATATATGATCATATATAACCATTCATTTCGATATATAATCGCATACACTGTTCAGATAGAATCATATATGATTGTGTACAATTATATACCGGTATATATGACCATATATAATCCTGTATCCGAATGTATATGACGTCCCATATGCCCATGTATAAACTGTGACGTGGTATTTTATAATCCCTCGCCACAAGGCGATTCTATCGAGATTGCGATGATGCGTGACGTAGACAGGGTCTCCAGGAAAAGGAAATTAGGGAAAATTAATTAGGATTAACTAACACTCTTTTATTTTTGTAAAATATGTAACCTCGAGATCGATACTCCACGAGACGACTGTTATCATGGGAACTACCGATGGAACGATGACTAACGAACGTAAGGAAATCTCCAATATCGTCAAGGACGACACTGTCGGCATGCACACCATATGGTGGTCCATAGAGACCCCAAGGTCAGCGCCTCCTCTCAAGTGGGGAGTCTACCGCCTCAAACTACCGGATGAACGGCGTACAGGGATGTGCGAGGAGCACGATGAAATCCTCCCGTCATCCGGAGATGCTACCGCCTGTAAGAAAGTGCACTATCGATGCGAAGTGCAGCTACCATCAACAACTGCCTCCGAATCTGTAATCGCGACCGTGGTTGGTCAAGAAAACCCCCGGATCAGCTCCGACCTAACGAATTCTTCCGTGAGTAAGGCTCTTAGTATGCTAAACACGAATCTACCACCAATCTTCTTGTGGATCGGCGAATGGTGTCAAGACCTAGAAGAAATATTGGGTAGCCGGGCGAGCGAGGCTCCATGTGAGTCCAGCGCCCGGGGATTTCAAAGGACGGCGGTACTAGGAGCGGTATTAGCAGCGGCAGGGGTGAGGTAGATGTCTCCAACTTACGTTCGACGAACCTGTCGTTACACGGATCAATTAGCATGTCACAATGACACGTGATCTCACTAATCTGAGGGATGAGCTGACAGTAGAAAATATGGCCTATATAAAGCGGGTACAGCCGCAAAACTGCCTATTCTTCGCTCTGTTCTACGACACGCAGCTATCGCTATCGACTATCGTTACCAGCTATCGTTATCTACTATCGTTATCGACTATCGTCATCAACTATCGTTATCTCGAGTATTATTATACTATCTTGTGATTTATCGTAAAGTCTATATAAAATAGTGTATTGTGTATCTGGTTGAGCAACTTAAGGTAAGGTCTTGATTCTTTCTGTGAAGGCACGAGGTCGTTCTGATAAAAGTATGGTTAATTAATTTGGTTATTGGGCTATGAAGCTCGTTTTTGTCTAGTGAGCTAAGAGGCTCGTCTTTTGTCTTTGGTCTATTAATTTATCGAACAACCTCGAGTCTGGCTGAGTTACGTAGATCTTTTAGTGCTTTTTGGCTATAATTTATTGCTTATTATCGATTGATAATTGCCTATCGCTTCTCGTATGGCTTATGTTGCTGATTTAGTATGTTATAATATTGTGCATGAAATACTGTAGAAAATTACCTTTCCTGGAGTACCCTGAGCGAAGATAGCCGCGTAGGCTTAGCCTCGCGTTATTGTATAGTTTATTATAGTTTAGTTCGTTATCGTTAATTTTGGTTATATTTAAGTCTGTTAATATTGAGTCAATCATTAATTAAAATACGGTTTTATCATATAATTTATTCTCGTCTGTAAAATCAAGTACGGTTCAGTAAAATTAATATCTTTTGGATAATTTAGTATCGTAACTATCGATCTAGTATCGTCAGAATTCAGTTAAAGATCCAATCATATTCCGAATTAATCTGTTATCGTTGAACTTGTGATTCGCGTCTTTCGAATGACCGTGTGGTCTCTATTTAGCAGTAGATCTCGAATTATCGTAAATCGGATAGCTAAGCGTAGCTAATTAATTAATAGGGAATCTGTAGAGCTTGTTACTGATTTTCATGATTTAATATCTCAAGCTTAATACGTTGATTTAAGGATGGGTTATGAATAACTTTGCATTTGGGTACGATGTATCGCTCTGTGATACCGAGTCTGGAGTCTAAATAATTAATTTTATATCGAGTCAACTCTGACACATCCTCGGGTCAATCGTATCGTAATTAAGTAAATTCTACCGTGAATAAATAGTTTATCGTAACAAACTGTCGTATAAAACTTATAATTCTGTACTGATCTCGTTAAATTATCTAATTTAATTAATAAATAATTGATTGATGTGCTCTCAAATATTCTCAATGAAATAATATTGTTCTTATGGTGTACCCTGCCCCTCTATCTAAGGCTTTGTTATCTGAGCAAGTCGAGTTATCGCTCGTCGCATTTCCGTAAATTTTTGGCTTTATTTAATTTGTCTTATGGTATCGTATCGAAATGACGCAGGAGCGTCTGACGCCCAACATTCAGTAAGTTTAATTATTAACACGGAAGAGTGCCGAATTGCAGCGGAGTAAAATTTAAGTTTTCCTCGCCTATAAAAAAAACTACGTTACAAAACATATGAGGTAACAAATGCACTAAATCAGTTATGACCAGATATAATTATTTTTCTTCGTATAGGACGCTCAGATACAATCATTTACAATTATATACAATTATATCTGTCCAAATATATTCAGATACAGTACTATACCGAGAAGAAATCTTGATACTGCACAGTCAAAGTGTCTGACTGCGCATGGGCGAGTTTCGTCGTCCGCTGAGGCAGGTTAGCCATCCCAAGTTTTAGCTGTCAAACTTTGTTTTTGGCGGCGATGTAATTGATACGAATTTTTGAGGTTATAATCTCAAATAATTGCGTTAGCGATTCGGAAAGGCTTGAAAAGCTTTATTGAAACTTGATGTTCGACTGTCGCAATTTATTTCGAACAGTTGATTGCTCGCTTCGATTCGATTGAATTATCTTCCGATATGGACTATTTTATTCAAGATTGCTAATCGATGCCACTTTTATTTTGATAATTCACGTTGAATAAAAATGAACAATAACATAACCCCAACTGACTAGTCTACGCGCGAAAGTTTGACAGCTCTTGCTTCATTTTTCGCAAGTTGGCACCCCTGCCTCATACGTCATAATATTATCGCGGGACCATCTCACCGACCAATAAAATTGAATTATTTGACGCATGCGCAGTTAGGCGCATCTACTGTGCAGTATCAACGTTTCTTCTCTGTATATCATCATATATAGTTATATACCCTAACAGCACCGAGACGTTGCAGCAACGTTGCAGCAACATAACTTTGCAATATTGGCAATATTGCGGTTATATTGCGCAATGTTGCTGCAATGCCCCTGCAATGTTGCTGCAACGTCTCTATGTCCGCTTTTCATTGCATAACATTGCAATATTCCTGCAACATTCCCTGCTTAAAAAAAATGATTCAAACCAATGAAAGGTTTTGTATGGGTCGTAATCGGATTTCTGTGTTCGAAATTTTCTATTCACAGACTAATCGTTTTCATTCATGTGGGTCACCCATCCAAATTGTGGTCGCAGATGATATTGCTTAACTTCGTTGATCAACTGACGTCCGGTGTCGATCTGGATCTAATCGTCGCCTGTTACAATCTTTAACACTTTTCGACTCAATAGATAAACTTTGATTCGTGAGGATTGACATCAATATGTATGTAACTGTAACTGTTGACTCGTGGCGGGTTAATTTTCAGTGAAATAAAAACAAATGATTAAATCTAGTGATAAATTCTGTCACCATATGGCATTCAAGTTAGTTAATTATGAGTGTTCGTTTTTGTCCGTAATTATTTTGTCCGTTTGATTAATACATGAAAAATTGACTTCTTGTGTTTAAATTCGTATAATTTCCGTTTTACATTATATAAAAAACAAGGATTCAGAATTTGTGGACACCATCTTTGTAGGTTCAATAAAATTTTGGCTATCGTAGATTTTTCTTTTTCCGAACTCCGAATATGCTTTAAGAAGTGTTGCTGTGTGAAGTATGTAAATATGATAATGTATATGTAATGAAGACAAGTATTAGAAGCTAAATGCCACACATGTGTATGGCTGTGTGTGTGAGACTCTGCTTGGCTAGATAGCCAGTCCCGAGCTAAGACTCGATATGTACACACGCCTATTAAGAGACACTCTATTTACTGAATAAAGTATTATTATCAGATTACTCTATGCTACAGGTTATGGGCTGCTCGCGAAGTGAAAAAAGTGCAGGCAATATCTTGCCAAGTGGTGTATGTGTACAAGTGAGCATTTATCGTGCTGGACCAAAAAACGGTTTATTGTGTGAAAATTTGTTTGAAATCTCAACATGGCGTCCCGTAATAACGGACCTATTTACCAATCCATTGAGAAGCTTACTGGCTTTGAAAACTATCAAGATTGGGCGATGTCTATGGAAGCATATTTGCAAATGGAAAGACTTTGGAAAGTTATTGAGGCATCCACTCCAGATGAACTCGATACCGGTGAACAAAATAATATAGAAGTGCGTTCTAGGATCATAATGGCCGTTAGCCCCGACGTTCGTGCGCATTTTGACAAAACAGATACGGCGAAGGTCATTTGGGACAAAATAAAGGCTGTTTATGATGACAACGCGGTTTGTAATGTTTGTAGTACGCTAATGGACCTATGTGTCACCTTCTTAGACGATTGTAGCTCTGCCGAGGAATACATAACAAAGAAATCCAACGCTGCCAAACGTCTGAAAGCACACGGTGTTGCAATATCAGATCAATTGGTTGGTATGCTCTTGCTAATGGGTTTACCGGATGATTATTATCGTCCAATGAAAATGGCACTTCGAAATTCGGTTACAACTATGACAACTGAACTCGCCAAGAAAAGTATCCTGGAAGAAGCGAAACAAAAAGAAGACGCGGAATCACGTGACGCTCACGGTTTATATTCCCGCGCTTCACATCAAGACTTTCGGCGCGCAAACAACAACAATGCGCGTTTCAAGGACTACAAGTGTGATATGACGTCACTTCTATCAACTTTGACTGAACCAAGGACTTATAAAGAAGCAGTATCTAGCGCTCACGCTGAAGATTGGAAGGAAGCCATGGACTGTGAATACAACTCGATAATATCTCATGATACATGGGAACTCGTAGATCGTCCTGCTGAAGCGAATGTTATTGGAACAAAATGGGTCTATAAACTAAAAGAATCGGATGAAGAAGTCAAACATAAGGCCAGATTGGTAGCTCAAGGCTTCAAACAAGTTGAAGGCATGGACTATCATGAGATCTTCTCTCCAGTTGTTCGATACTCGACAATAAGAATGCTTTTTGCGTATGCTGCTCAACACGATCTAAAAATTAGACATCTGGATGTCGTCACAGCTTTCCTCCATAGCGACGTCACTGAAGATATCTACCTAACTCAACCAGTTGGCTATGTAGCTCCAGGCAATGAAAATAAGGTATGCAAGTTAAAAAAGGCTATTTATGGCCTCAAACAGGCGAATAGGTCTTGGTACATCAAACTTGAGTCAATCTTTACTTCTATGGGTCTATCCAAGTCAAAAAATGATCCGTGTCTCTATTATGCTAAGCTAAACAAAGGATATCAAATAATTGTTATAGTCTTTGTTGATGACATGGTCGCGTTCTATAACCATGATAAAGTCATTGATTGGTTTAGGTCGAAATTAAAAAACTCTTTAGATATAAAAGATCTTGGACCTGTAAAAAAATTACTAGGCATTAATATTATTCGCGATGAACAAAAAGGAACTATTACGCTTCATCAAGATGATTATGTTCAAAAGATGTTAAAGGACTACAACCTTGAAGATTGCTCAGGTGCTTCGAAACCTATTGATCCAGGCCTAGATCTTAGACCTGATATGACAGAAAAAACTCCAGAACAAATTGCCAATTTGAAGAAGATTCCATACCAAAATGCCATTGGTTCACTGATGTATCTCCTGCAATCTACAAGGCCTGATATCGCCTATGCTGTCAGCCTACTGAGCAGATTTAACACCTCCTACAATCAATCTCACTGGGAAGCAGTAAAGAATCTCTTTCGTTACCTAAAAGCAACGTCTCAACTTGGTCTAACTTATTCAAAAAATAGTTGCACTAAAGCATTTGGCTATTGTGATGCCAGTTATGCCTCAGATAAGACAGACTTCAAGTCGATCACAGGATATGTCTTCCTGATGCAGGGAAGTGCAATAAGCTGGCGCTCAAAAAAACAATCAACTATAGCCAAATCCAGCACTGAAGCAGAACTCCAATCCTTATCAGATGCAGTAGATGAAGCCTTATGGCTCAGGAAAATCATCAAGGAACTCAAACTCGAAGCCGAAGACCCAACAATGATTATGTGTGACAACAGAAGTACAATTGAATTCAGTAACAATGCAAAATTTAGTCACAACCTAAAACACGTCAATGTCAGATATTACTCAATCAAAGAAAAAATTGACAAAGGAGAAATTGAATTGAAACCAGTATCGACCGAAGAAATGATTGCCGATATGCTCACAAAACCCGTGGGACCGGGAAAAATACAACAATTCATAGAGAATATAGGATTATCGGATAAACTTTTAAAATAACAAATATATGGACTCAACTCTGTGAAGTTACTTAAAAAATCAATCAAAAATTGAAGTGATCTAAGCACATTATATTAAAAGTAGTGTTTTGTATATGTAACTTATGTGTAACATAAAAAAGCTGATTTCAGTCGCGACAGTGTCTTTGTGATCTTGGTTTCTTTATGAAGCACATCTTATAAAAAAGTGTAAATTTGCGCTGAATAATTATGTATATATATTACCATTGTAACTCTTAACTTAATTTTCTATATGTAAGTCAAGCAATGTTCAAAACATATGTAAAACCTCGAACATATATTTTTTGTTGTAAATAATAAGTGAAAAGATGTAAAATAAGAGATGAACTGATGTATATGGAATGTAATAACTTAACATGTCTGCATTAAGGGAGTGTGTTGCTGTGTGAAGTATGTAAATATGATAATGTATATGTAATGAAGACAAGTATTAGAAGCTAAATGCCACACATGTGTATGGCTGTGTGTGTGAGACTCTGCTTGGCTAGATAGCCAGTCCCGAGCTAAGACTCGATATGTACACACGCCTATTAAGAGACACTCTATTTACTGAATAAAGTATTATTATCAGATTACTCTATGCTACAAGAAGAACTAAAAATTGAAAGGTCGGAGCGGTCTAATATACAGGGTGTTTCTTTTAACTCTGCATATACTGATAGGGTGTGTAGGGGCTGCCTAGACAAGCATTTTGAGGTAAGACACCCAAAGTCGGAAACTCATCCTAACGGCTGTGGAGGGCTTTGAAGGTTTGAGTACGGCGCGCTTTTCGTAGTGTAATGAGATCACTTTTGACCCAATATTTTACTCAGCCGTAGACAGCGGTACAAATGTTCTTGCGTGAAATCAACAAAACGATAAACTTGGCAATAAAAAAATAACAAAACGATTTCCGGTGCTTATAAACAGAATTTGAAAAAGTTATGGAGAACGAAAAGCCCAAGTGTGCAAAACCCTAATTCGTTTTCAATAACTTTCTCAAATTCTGTTCATAAGCATCGGAAATCGTTTTATAATTTTTTTGTTGTCAACCCGGGAAAAAATAATCAGATACGATCGTATATGAATCAGATACGGTCGTATATGAATCAGATACGATCGTATATGAATCAGATACGGTCGTATATGAATCAGATACGATCGTATATGAATCAGATACGATCGTATAGGAATCAGATACGATCGTATATAGAATCATATATGGCCATACCTGGTCGTATCTATAATCATATATGTTCGTATATCGTCATACCTGGTCGTATCTATAATCATATATGTTCGTATATCGCCATACCTGCTCGTATATAGAATCATATATGGCCATATCTGGTCGTATCTATAATCATAAACTGTCATACCTGGGGTATCTATAATCATATATGTTCGTATATCGTCATACCTGCTCGTATCTATAATCATATATGTTCGTATATCGCCATACCTGAGCCCATCGATAATCATATATGTTCGTATATGACCGTACCTACCCGTGTATAGAATCATATATGACCATACCTGGTCGTATCTATAATTATATATGTTCGTATATGACCCGCGGTACGGCTCGTGTATAGAATCATATATGGCCATACCTGATCGTATCTATAATCATATATGGCCATACCTGGTCGTATCCGTAGTCATGTATGTATATATATATGTCCGTCTTTGCTTGTATGTAAAATCCTATATGATCATATGATTGTGTCTTTGGTCGTATCTGGAATCATATCTGATCATATCTGATATCATATATACGACTATTCAACATCAGACATGTCATGATCAAAACATATAGGACCATATTTGACTATATATTACACCGTATCTAGTCAGATATGGGATTATATAAGATCATATTCAGTCATATGCGATTATACTTGGCCATATACGAGATCACCTGATAGTCCAGTCAAATAGGCCTAAAGTGAAGAATTTTTGAGCGGTAGATTGATTTTTTCAGGTGAAGGTAGCCCGCCCCGGGAAAAAATAGTATATTATGCTGCAAGGACCGAACGACAGTGATTTTTGACCAGGGTGAAGTTGGCTGAACGAGACGAAGGCGAGGGCGAAGCCCGAGCCACAGTCGAGTGCAGCCAACTTCACCCGCGTCAAAAATTACTGTCAATCTGTCCATGCTGCATACCATACTTTTCATAACAAGCGCACGGAAAGTGGGGTTTGTCCTCATTTAGAAGCGGAAAATCAGTCTTTGAGTCAGGATTCAGGTAACCCACTAATATATATTCTAACTAGATAGCCGATCGACCAAAATTGATGTCACCGCGGGGTGGCGACGTTCGGAACTGGAGGACAAATATTTTCATTTTTGACCAGCATTTTTGTCCTAGGACCTGAAAAACTAACGAATTGGATCCTGACTCAAAAAGACTTATTTTCCGCTCTCAAATGAGGACAAAAAAAACCCCACTTTCGGTGCGCGTGTTATGAAATAGTATATTGTGTACCAAGGGCGAGAAGTGGGCCTTTTTCGCCCGCGTGTGGAGTTTGCAGTACGAGTCGAGGCGAGCAAGCACGAGCCGAAGGCGAGTGCGTATCGCGAGCCGGAGACGAGTAATGCAAACACACGAGGGCAAAAAAGCCCTCGCCCGTGGTGCATACCATATTTTTTGTGACACATGCACGATTTTGCGAAAAAAAAAAAAAAAAAAAAAAAAAAAAAAAATAAATAAATAAATAAATATTTTTTTGTAACACATGCATGATTTCTGCGTTTTTTTTACCTAAAAATAGGGCCTAAAGTAGCCGTTTATTGACCACATGAAAAGAGCGGGCAATAAAGAATCCATTATTGCCCGCTTCTTCAATAAGCGGGCAATAAAGAATTCTTTATTGCCCGCTTCTTCAGTAATATATATATATATATATATATATATATATATATATATGCCGCTTATAAGCACAAAAAACGCAGAAATCAATACATGCGTTACAAAAAATATGGTGTGTACCAAGGGCTAAGTGGGCTTTTTGACCTCGTGTGGTTGCAGTACTCGTCTTCGGCTCGCGGATGCACTCGTCTTCGACTCGTGCTCCCTCGCCTCCGACTAGTACTGCAAACTCCACACTCGGTCTAAAGAAGCCCACTTTACGCCCTTGGTACACAATATACTATTTTGCCCGCTAAAAGTCGGTAGCGGGCGCAAAAAGTTCTTTTGCGCCCGCTACCGACTTTTTTCGCCCGCTACTGACTTTTTTTGCCCGCTACGAACTTTTTTTTGCCCGCCGGTCAATAAACGGCTACTTTTAGCCCTATTATTAGGTAAAAAAAACGCAAAAATCGTGCATGTGTTACAAAAAATCATATTTGATCTTGTATGATAAGATATGAGCATACATGATTCATATATGAGCATACATGATTCATATATGGGCATACATGAATCATGTATGTTCATGTATGATCCATATATGGACATATATGGACATTAGGGTGGGCCAAAAAAAAAAAAAAATTTTTTTTTCCTTAGTTACCATGAAAATATTATTCAGGATGATGAAAAAAAAAATTCTCTCAAAATTTGAGCTCTTAATATTAATATTAAGAGGTGGCTCATCGTGATTTTTGATTTCCCATTTAAATAACACGGGAAATGTTTTTTTTTTTTTTTGAATCTTATTCCGAACTAACGAATCATCGTGTTGTAAAAACCAATACATATTCTTGTAGGAAATTGAACGATCTCCAAAAAAGTTCTGATGTGATTTTTCGCTAAGTTCACTCGTTTGAAAGTTATTCAAGGTTAAAGTTCAACCTCAAACGGTGTATGACGACTTTTTTTCCGACTTAGCGAAAAATAACATCAGACCTTTTTTGGAAATCGTTTAATTTCCTACAAGAATATGTATTGATTTTTACAACACGATAATTCGTTAGATTGGAATAAAATTCTAAATAAAAAAAAAAAACCTTTCCCGTGTTATTTAAATGGGAAATCAAAAATCACGATGAGCCACCTCTTAATATTAATATTAAGAGTTCAAATTTTGAGAGAATTTTTTTTTCATCATCCTGAATAATATTTTCATGGTAACTATAAGGAAAAAAAAAAAATTTTATTTATTTTTTGGCCCACCCTAATGACATATATGGATCATATGTGTTCATATATGAATCATGTATGCCTCGCTCTAGACGTGTGCATATCCATGTATGAGCACACATGATTCATATATGGACATATATGGACATATATGGATCATGTGTGTTCATATATGAATCATGTACCGAGAAGTTTCGTGGACGCGGAACGCTAGGGGTACCAACCCGAAATTTTTGCTATTCCATAGGCGTACGTCATACAGTAAACTGCAGCAGCAGTTTGGTAACTTACTAGATGTTTCTAGCAAGATCACTAGTTACGCTGGCTAGTGGAATTGCGCTCAACCATACCCTGTTCAAGCTATGTTTATTCTGTTTGAACCCGAGAACAGCGCGCGTAAAATTTAAAGGTTAGGCGCTCAATTTAAAATGAATAAATAAATCGTGCGAATAATAGCGTTTTTCCGTGGCTGCACTGGTGCGCACTGGTGCAGTACGCCGCCAGTGGAGAGTGTTTCACTGGCCGCAAGAGAGCGCGCGATGACGGTGGAGAATGTTTCTCTGAGCGAGTGTAGTGCGCCTTTTTTGCACTCGGTGCACGAAAATCGACACCGGCAGCGATAGTCGGTTCTGTCGTTAGTGCAATATGGCAGCCGACAGGAGGGAAGATTTTGAAAAAATATCTAGATGTATGGACGTGTTGTTTTCATCGAGTGACGAAGATGATGAGACAGAATTATTTCAGTATGTCCTTCTATTGAACAGGAATGTAATCCCTAAAGTAATAAACTTTATTGATGTTGTTGTAATCGGGATCCTGAGATCCTTTATACAACTACAATTTTATTCAAGGGTTCGTTTGTCGAATTAGGAGTTGGAACTCGGTCGTACAAAGTGTTTCAAGTTTTATTAATATATATATAAAATTGTACAAAAGGTTTTACTGATATCCGACTAATCTCTTATGTAATGTGTCGTACTTCTGGTCGCGATGTTCTGACGATGAGTATTATAATCATCGCTTATTTATTACGTATAAGGAGGTCGCCTTGTTTCTGCAATTGTTGTTAGTTGCGTCAAGCCTCGCACTTGCACATTCCAGAGTATTGCCAAAGTGTGTCTCAAAACATCTGGATTGCAACACCTTGATACTCTGGTTGCAACATCCCTCCCCCCTTAGAGAGAAAAGCCCTTAGGATTTTCTTCTGAAATCAGACAAATCTGCTGGCTTGCGTCGTTGTGCGTACGCTTGCCTATTATGTTATCTTTAGGTTAGTGGTTTACATAATGTATCCCGTTACAATGTTTTTATATAATCGTTTCTTAGTCTAGGTTAGTATGACCTATTTTCTATATCATTTTTCTATCAGTGTAAATTGTTTCAAATTTCTAGTTCCAAATTTCCTACTCAAGTCATATTATTCAATAAAAGGTTTCAATCGATTTACATGTACTCTGAGATTCTTCCTATTAACCTTTATGGTGTAATTAACGTCTGAGTTTACCTCTAGAATAGTATAAGGACCAATCCATTGAGATAATAGCTTCTTCGATCTTCCTCTGCGTACAGTCTCGTCGTATAGTAACACCTTATCTCCAACTTTGAACCCTTTTTCTTTGGTTCGTCGGTCGTACTCGATTTTTGACTTCTCCTTGGCTTCTTGCAGATTTTCTTTGGCTATCAGATTGCTGGCTCGCAATCTCTCTCGTAATTCTCGTGCGTAGTCGTCATAGGTGTACGTTGGTTCTGGATCCTTTTTCAGCGATGTTGGTAGTTCAGCTCGGTGTCCATACACCAGCTCGAACGGTGTAAATCTTGTTGCAGTGTGGGGCGTCGTGTTATATGCAAACATAGCATATGGTAACCATTCGTCCCAGTTGCTCTGTTCTTCGTTTATGTAATGTCTCAGATATTCAGCTAACGTCCTATGTGATCGTTCTAAGGCTCCATTGGATTCAGGATGATAGGCCGTCGTCTGAATCTTGTCGATCTTCAACAATTTACAAGTATCTTTGAAAACATTACTCAAAAAGTTCGTACCTTGATCGGTGAGTATTCTCTGTGGTATTCCGTGTTCGCATACGATCCTGGTCGCAAATTCCTTAGCTACAGTGTTAGCTTCTTGGTTCGGAATAGGTATTGCCTTGCTGAATTTTGTTAGACAATCTTGAAACGTAAGGATATATTTATTTCCTTGTTCTGTTTCCGTCAGTGGTCCTACGATATCCAATGCACATTTCTCAAACGGTTGATTGGGAGTGTCGGTTATGACCATTGGTGCCTTCGTCTTCTTGCTGAGTTTATTCTTCTGGCAATTCTCGCATCTCGAAATGTGTTCCTCGACTTCCTTCCGTAATCCAGGCCAATCGTGCTTCAATCGGATTCGTTCGATCGTTCGATTAACTCCTTGATGTGCTCCTAATGGCGTATCGTGGTACTCATAGATGATCCTGTTCCGATCTTCCTCGGAATATTCTTGTTCTCGGTTGTTCAATTCTTCCTCTTCTTTCCGCTGACTTCTGGTCACTGCGTACATGCGACTCAAGGCATCTGCGTTGGTATTTGCCTTCCCTGCCTTGTACTCGATCTCATAGTCGTATTCTTCCAGCTTCAGTCGCCATCTCATGAGTCGTGATCCTGGATCTTTCACTCCGAATAACCATGTGAGTGGTTTGTGATCTGTAACAATCTTAAATCTGGTACCATATACATACGGTCTGAAATGATTAACTGCCCAGACTATGGCCAATAATTCCTTTTCTGTAGTGCTGTAATTGCCTTCTGCCGAATTTAGAGTCCTACTTGCGTATGCTATTGGCAAGTCGCTTCCTATTATTCCTTGCGACAGGACTGCTCCGATAGCCTTGTCGGATGCGTCTGTCGTCACGATGAACGGTTGCTCGAAATCTGGATATTGTAGAATTGGTGCGGTCGTCAACGTCTTCTTCAAATTTTCAAAAGCTTCTTGTTCCCTCGAAGTCCATCCAAATTTCACCTCTTTCTTTAGCAAATGTGTAAGTGGTTTTGCTAAACTCGAGAAATTCTGTATAAAGCGTCTGTAATATCCGGCCAAACCCAGAAATCCTTGAACATCTTTTACAGTCTTTGGAATTGGAAATTCTTCTACTGCTCGGATCTTCTCTGGATCTGCTTTTATTCCATCCCTAGTGATGACGTGTCCCAAGAAGTTGACCTCTTTCCTCAGAAACTCACACTTGTCAGGTTGTAGCTTCAATGAATTCTGTCGTAAGCGTTCCAGTACCTCTTCCAGTCGTTTGTTATGTTCCTGCAAACTAGGAGCATGTATGACAATATCATCGAGATAGACATTACACCTAAGGCCTTGTATTCCTGAAAGTACAGTATTCATTAACCGTTGAAACGTAGCGGGTGCGTTCTTCAGTCCAAAAGGCATGCGATTGTATTCGTAGTGACCATGTGAAGTGGAAAATGCCGTCTTGCACTTATCCTCCTCTTCCATTGGAATTTGGTGAAATCCTGATGCTAGATCTAGTGTAGAGAAATATTTTGCCTTACCCAACTGGTCCAATATCTCGGTAATATTAGGCAGTGGAAAGGAGTCTCCTACAGTAACCTCGTTCACCTTACGGAAGTCAACTACGACTCTCATCTTCGTCTTTCCTGATGCGTCTGCCTTCTTCGGTACTACTAGCAGTGGTGCATTCCATTGGCTTTTGCTCGGTCTGACTATCCCGTCGGCAAGCATTTTATCTACCTGCTCGTTTATCTCCTGCTTGTGTTTTTCTGGAAGTCTATAAGGTCTTACATTTATTGGCGCAATATCCGGATTTGTAGTAATTCTGTGACTAGCTGCGTTCGTGTAGCCCAGATAGTCTCTTTCTAAGTGAAATACATCATGAAATTCTTCACAAATATCTAGTAAGCTCTCTTTTTCTTCTCGATTCAGATGACTCGTGCGTAGGTTGTCTCTCAGCTGTTGCATTCGGCTCGCGTTACTCGGTGTCATTGTTCGACATGCATAAACTTGCGTCATATCTGTGTGCTCTTGGCCTAATGCTACTATTTGTACACACGGCTGTGCCAGTTCTACATCATAATCGTTTGTATTCAAAATGCTGACTTTGCACTCACCGTCGACTGCGTTGGTGATGCAACTCCCCATGTATACTCCTGGCTGTAACTCGATTCCTTCGACGATACCTTCCGTGTCGTCGTGTGTCTTTGCACGGACTATCTTCTCGCTTCTTCGTGCAAGCGATATGTGAGCTCCTGTGGCTCCTAAATTCCATGTCGTTCCGTACAATCTTGCGTATTTTCCAGATCTGAGCTCGACGTCATGCTTCTCGAGGAAGTCGCCTCCTAAGAGACCGTCTGCTTCTAGTGGAAAATCGTCTTTAACAGCGTAAAAAGGGTGCGATATGTGCCTATCACCAACCCTTATATTTAACCTGACCTTACATAAGGTCGCAACCGGTGTTCCGCCTATTCCTCTGAGCGTGATTACACCGTCTTCAGCCATTACTTCGCCGTCAATTCTTCCAACCTTTACTAAGCTTACCTCAGCTCCTGAATCTAATAGCATTGTTCCGTGTCTCGTTTTGAATTCATCTGCCTTGATCGTTGCATGGTTTTTCTGTTTAGATCCGTTTATTAGGCAATTTACTGGTACGACGCGATACGGTTGCCTGTCCGCCGCGCCTGCTCCTCGTTTCCCGAATTCTCTTCGTCTCGCCTGCTGGCGTCCCTAGAATGACCTGGTTGGACCCGTTCCTCTCTTCTAGGAGGTCCCTGATTTCTTCCATAGCCTCGCCTATTTTCTTCGGCTAATCTGGCTCTGCAATCTCGAATAAAATGCCCTGGTTTTCTACAAAAATGACAAATTACCTCAACTCTTCTCACGTATCTGCTTGGTGTCGGCAATCTCTGCGGATAACTGGATCCTGTCTTCGCTGAGCGACACTCTCGTGCAAGGTGTCCTGGCTTCCCACAGTTATAGCAATTATTTCCTCTGTTACCTTCTCTGCTGTTGCGCGGTTGATTGTGTTCCCGATCCGATCCACGAATAGGGCCGAAATCTCGTTCTTCTTCTATCGCAAGTGATATGGCTTCCCTAAGATTTTCACACTGTCGGCTCTTGACCAATATCTTCAGCTTGTCGTTCAAGCCCCTGATGAAGATATTGACAGCTTGTTTTCTGACCTGGCGTTCCAGCGTCGGTTTCGAATCCTCTTCTGCGGCTTCCTTCATCGTCACTTCGATTACCTGTGCAGTTAGTTTCTCGACTCGTGCTCCATATGACTTCGCGTCCTCGTTGTGACGTTGTCTACAGCTGCTGAATTCCACTTGTAACGAAGCTAATGTCCGTGTATCGATGCTCATCGACTTCAGCTCTTCCTCCAGTGCCTTCCAGGTGTCAATTGTTTTGTATTCTAAAGCTCGTGCCGGAGCACCTTTGATCCGCGTGCTCATAACAGCTTTTAGTAGGTTTTGCGTATCCTCAGGTCGTATTATTTCACGTGCATATTTACAAGAGCGTATAAAATCACAAACTTTTCCTCGGTCACTGCTATCGAAGATCTCGATGTCCTTCAACACTTGTCTCACGGTAACGGTATTTTCTGCCATGTTAGTTAGAGGTTGATTATTTCTTGCACGATGCCTGCTTTCGGTGCCACGATCACTATTCTTCTGATTCACTCGCTCGATACTTGATTCACTTGTACGATTCGACGATCCCTGCCGCTGCCACCAGTTGTTGTAATCGGGATCCTGAGATCCTTTATACAACTACAATTTTATTCAAGGGTTCGTTTGTCGAATTAGGAGTTGGAACTCGGTCGTACAAAGTGTTTCAAGTTTTATTAATATATATATAAAATTGTACAAAAGGTTTTACTGATATCCGACTAATCTCTTATGTAATGTGTCGTACTTCTGGTCGCGATGTTCTGACGATGAGTATTATAATCATCGCTTATTTATTACGTATAAGGAGGTCGCCTTGTTTCTGCAATTGTTGTTAGTTGCGTCAAGCCTCGCACTTGCACATTCCAGAGTATTGCCAAAGTGTGTCTCAAAACATCTGGATTGCAACACCTTGATACTCTGGTTGCAACAATGTGATCAATAATTATTCGGATGAAGAGGTAAGTAACATGACGATTTCAATTAATTTTGAGTCGGTTATTAAAGCGATTGAAGTTTAAAACGAAATTACTCTGCAGCGCACCCGACGTCTTCGCGTACGATTTCAAAATAGTATCCTCTACCAATCGTAAAATTAATGTCCTGTGATTTATCAACTTCAATTTACGGACGTTATTAAAATAGTTTCATGTCCTTCCATATCACTAGCTGCTGAATATATATTTTGGATTAAATTCGTTCTACGAATTATTGATATCCCGTAAAATTGGCGTTCACTATACTACGTAATTATTGATGAATAGGTAATGTAACATACAACATTTCATGTTATTTTTTAGTTCCGAAAAAATTTTCGACTGCGTAAGGAAACAGCTGATCTTTTAATAGAAAAGTACTCCCAATCACAGTTCAGACCCAATGATTCCCATGGGGGACACAAAGCTATGTCGGCAGAATCCGATGTGTTAGCTTTTTTATGGTAAGAGGCTGGAATGATCCATATTAATTAAGCGCTAATTCAATATGACCAACTCTAGTAAAATCTCCCTAATAAAATTGGATACAGATGCTTGAACACCACGCAATATTTGCTTTCGTGAAGCACTATCATATATGTTGCAGAATGCCACTAAACCATAATTTATTGATTCCAGGTTTGCTGGAAGCAAAGAATCTCTTAGATGTGTGGCGGCAATATTTGGGACCTGTCCTAAGACAGTGTTCCAACAATGCGAGAGGGTCATGGACTATTTGGTAGCAATAGCAAAGTTGGTTATAAAGTTTCCGGAGGACTTGCAGGAAGCCGCATCTGATTTCCAAGCAGTAAATCAATTTACGCAAAGTTTTATTTGAATCTTTCCAGATACCACAGTATTTATATGTTTGTCCAGATTGCAGGTTTCCCGAACGTGATAGGTTGCATCGATGGCTCGTTCATCGAAGTACGAACTCCAAAGAACAAAATTGCATCAACCTATGCTAATAGGCACGACCGAACTGCTATCATACTGCAAGCTGTGTGTGATGCTCAGCGAAAATACGTAGATGTCTTCACAGGAGTTCCAGGGAAAGTGCACGATGCACGCGTTTTTAAAATGTCTGATATCAGTAAGGTAATCGAGGGTATATGTGAAGGACGCTATCATCTTCTGGGCGACCCGAGTCGAAATCTGAGTCCTCATTTAAGCCTCCAGACCCTCCATTTCTTTGATGTTCAGATTTGCCGACACGAATTTAGACCTCATTTACGTCTCTTAGGTCCTCACATACCAGTTGGACTCGATAGAGCCTCCAAGTTCTCTAATTTTTTGGATTGTAATTGAACCTCGAGAGCCTCGAATTCAGTAAGGCCTCGAAGTTCTCCAAATTTTAAACCTCATTTAAGCCTCCAGATTCTCCTTTTCGTTGTTGTTCAGATTTGCCGACACGAATTAAGACCTCATTTACCTCTCTTAGGTCCTCACATACCAGTTGGACTCGATAGAGCCTCCAAGTTCTCTAATTTTTTGGATTGTAATTGAACCTCGAGAGCCTCGATTTCAATAGGGCCTCGAAGTTCTCCAAATTTTTAGCTCGACATTGCACCTCGAGATACTCACAGTACTTACTCTCGGCGCCACAACGCGGCGCCGGTCTTCGACTCACCCGCAGAATAGCCGCAATTTTGTTCTCGCGAGTAAAGTACTACACCCAGACACATAGAGAGACCCCGGCGTCCTACCACGCGGGCTCGAGGACTAACTGAGGTCTCGAAGAGAACCTCGAGGCCTAACTGAGGTCTGGAAGAGAACCTCGAGGACTAACAGAGGTCTTGAGACTCGAAGAGAAGCTCGAGGACTAACTGAGGTCTTGAGACTCGAAGAGAACCTCGAGGACTAACTGAGGTCTGGAAGAGAACCTCGAGGACTAACTGAGGTCTGGAAGAGAACCTCGAGGACTAACTGAGGTCTGGAAGAGAACCTCGAGGACTAACTGAGATCTGGAAGAGAACCTCGAGGACTAACTGAGGTTCAAGCTAGGAATTGAAATTGAGGTTCTGGAGGACCTAATGAGTCCCAATATTGGTTATCATTAAGACCTCGACAGTCGGAATCGGCCCGTAAGCGCACTCTTGAGGTCCTAATGATACCCAATTTACGCAGGCTTTCCCTATACCTGAAAGAAATCTTAAGCCTCATATGAGTCTCAAAGACCTCGCGAGAATCTCGAGGCTTAAATGAGGACTCAGATTTCGACTCGGGGATGCTGCCTATCCATGTCGAGAATGGCTTCTTGTACCCTACCGAGATCACGGAAATTTAGGAGATGCAGAAAAAAATTATAATAAGAAGCACTGCCAGACACGTGTTCGAATTGAGAACAGCTTTGGTATTTTAAAAGCTCGATTCCGGCAATTGTTGCTGCAAGTCGATATGCACGAGGTGGACAAGATCACCAGATTTATAATATCTTGTTGTGTTTTGCACAACTTGTGTATAGACAACCAAGATTTATGGGAGGAAGAGATCGAAGAAATCATAGATCTCGATCCACCACATGAACCAGAACAGAGATCTGAACAAATACTTAAGGATTTAGGAGAGGCAAAACGGTACAGAATAATGCAAACATTATAATCCTTTTTTAATCATATTTTGTACTCTGGATTTATAAAATAAGAATAGAATAACAATTATCACATCCTAAAGCACTGTAATACCTAAACATACGCAAGTATTCTTAAACTAATATAACTTTTCAAATGGAGATCAAAGGCACTTAACATGTATTAGTCTTAATATATGTGAGTTTTCCAATTTATGTTCGGAATTAAGATTAAAATAAAATATTAAACAATAAAATAAATGAAAAATAAAAAACCATTTTGGCTATGACTATGTAAAACCCAACTTATATGGCGGTATTCAGCGATAGTATATTAAATCTCTAATATTGCTCTGGAAAGAGATATCAAAGGCATTAACATGTATTACTCAAGCTGTGTTCGGTATATACACCTCCGAGCATTCGGAGCTCTTCTATCTTTTGTTAACGCTTGTCAAAAAAAAAGATAGAAAACCTCCGATTGCTCAGAGATGCATATACCGAATTAACATGCCTTTAATATATATACGAGTCCTCCAATGTATGTTCGGAAGTATGATTAAAATAAAATATTAAACAATAAAATATATGAAAAATAAAAAACCACTCTGGCTATGACTATGACTAGGTAGAACCCCACGTATATGGCGGTATTCAGCGATAGTATATTACTCCTTTTGGGAGCTTCCTGGTTTCGCACACCACATCTCTCTCACAAGCTCCATTTTCTCTTTGTGTCTCTGTGCTCGAGATTCTTCAGTTTTCTCATGTATCTGCTGTAACTTATCTGCTACTGTAACCTATGCAATATGCATAATAAAATGAGAACTTCGATTTGGTAGTCCGATAATAAGTTCATGTATTCAAAGTGAATTTTATTTCTTAGAGATTTGGGGAAAAACATCAGCCTTCAATGGTTGGGCTCAAAAATATTATTTATCCTAACCGAATCAAGTGAATTTTAATATTAGTTTTATCTGGATGATTGCAATGATACTATATTACTACCAATCATCTCTGAGAAAAACCACTGCTAACTACTAACTGAGAAGATAAGTCACTGCGTGTAAATTCTTATGTCTAGTTGATGAGTACGTAGTTGTGGCATTATTCAGACTGTAATATCAACTGATAGTATATATAACTAAAATATTTTATACTCACAGCTGCTTTCTTTACTTTGGAAGAGGATTGTTGTGTATTGGTTCCAGTGGTAGAATCTTTCAATCTTTTCACTCCTTTGGCACTGCGTAATACTTCAGGCTCAATGCTATCGTCCTGGGAAGCTATCATGCGCAATTCCTCTTCGAAAGGTACTTCCGTTCTGGAATTGCCTGATGTGGAATTTTGGTCTACAGCATTTTTTTTGCGTTTCAGAACAGTCTTGTAACGATTTTCGGTCTGAATATCAGTCTTGCTTTTCTTATATTTGGTCGAAATTTCTGCAGCAATTTGTTTCCACATAGCTTTCTTATTTTTAAATCTTTTTTGTGGGCCAACGTTCGGTAGGTAATCGAAGACTTGAGCCAAAAGAAACTTCGTATCATGTTCTCCCCATTCTAAAATTAAAATCGATTTTCCAAGTTGAAAATGAGATGTGAATCAAAATTGTCTCCATGACTATTTCTAGCACATTAGAAGTTTACACATGAACGACATACCTTGGCTGTCTGAATTTTGATGGTCACCAATGTTTTCAGTAGCCTCAAAAATGACGACTGGATTTCTGTAAAAAATCAACAAATTCATTGCAATACTAACGAAAGTAATTGTAAATTAAAATTTATCCATCTTCTCACTTACACAGTAAGATCATCTAGAGTACCAGCTCGAAGAATTTTTGTGATGGTACCTGCCACTTTCAATGATCCGTTACCAATCATTTCTATGATATATTCTGCTGCATAGGTATCATCTGCTGTGTAAAAATTGAAAAAGAACCAATCGATAACCAAACTCACGAACAAATATGCATATGAAAAGTCCGTCGAAAATAAGAATCTGTATTGTTGGTACGAATTTCATCATTCACATTCACATTTTACAGACATGCTGGTCGAGTAAAATAGAGGGAAAGAAGGTTTTAGAAGAATGCATTTATCAAAATAGTAATGCACCCAGTATTTCTTGAGCGATAGTTTGCTGTGTGATTATCATACTTACACATGATTTGCGCATATTGTTCTTCCTGACTTAATTCAAACTCACAACAGGTCTCATTTACTTTGAAATAAATAAACATTGTGGCTGATGAACACTGATGAATTACTACTTGAAATAAAATGGCGCCAATCACTTTGCCGAGAAAGAAACACGTGAGTTTTATACCACGAAATAGATGTGCACGAGAACTGGAGGAGCTCGAATCTATTCAGCGCTGCCCCTAACGAGTGCGGTGCAAAGCTGCACTACGTACGCACCTAGTGTTGCTCACGGAAAAACGCTATAAGTGAAGTTGCGGGAAAACTGGACCAGGTAAGGAAGATGATTTAAATCAATCGATCAACAAAATAATTATTAATCAATAGCAGGTTTGACTTGCAATCAATTTATTATGAATCAAGCAATTTTGAAGATGTTTTTGTTGAATCGTTGGAACAATAAAATGGTTACTCATTATCTTATAACAAAATTATGATACGTCAGCAATTCGTGTTACTCGCAGCTGCGATCGAGCAATGAATAGTAAATAATGACTGAACAAACTCTTCGGATTGGAATGATGGATTAATAACGGAATGTTTATTTCAAAATTATAGTAAGAAATCGAAGAGGACCGATTCCTGGACAACTGTGAAAAAATTCCACGGACATTGAACACACAGAAGAAAAATAAATGATGATTGGCTGTAGACCGATTTTGTCCACCAATCGCCGAATTTGAGACAATCGGCCGATCACGCAGCCAATCGGGGCCTTTGCTAACTATTTTCATTTTCGCGCTTCAAAAAATGTGACGCGCGATTGGTGGACAAAATTGGTTTTCCAAAAATGTGATGCGTGATTATTGCCGGCGACACAGACTTTTCGTGTCGGATCACCTACGGGGATCGTGACCAGTGTACAGTCACTCACACGCAGCGCGGACCAATCACAGCTATGTGTGAGCGATCGTAGCGCCTGTAGGTGAGGCGAACACGGGACACGAAAAGTCTGTGTCGCCGGCATTAGTGGACAAAATCGGTCGACAGCCAGTCATCATTTATTTTTCTTCTGTGTGTTCAATACCCGTGGAATTTTTTCACAGTTGTCCAAGAATCGGTCCTCTTCGATTTCTTACTATAATTTTGAAATAAACATTCCGTTATTAATCCATCATTCCAATCCGAAGAGTTTGTTCAGTCATTATTTACTATTCGTTGCTCGATCACAGGTGCGAGTAACACGAATTGCTAACGTATCATAATTTTGTTATAAGATAATGAGTAACCATTTTATTGTTCCAACGATTCAACAAAAACATCTTCAAAATTGCTTGATTCATAATAAATTGATTGCAAGTCAAACCTGCTATTGATTAATAATTATTTTGTTGATCGATTGATTTAAATCATCTTCCTTACCTGGTCCAGTTTTCCCGCAACTTCACTTATTCGCACGATTTATTTATTCATTTTAAATTGAGCGCCTAACCTTTAAATTTTACGCGCGCTGTTCTCGGGTTCAAACAGAATAAACATAGCTTGAACAGGGTATGGTTGAGCGCAATTCCACTAGCCAGCGTAACTAGTGATCTTGCTAGAAACATCTAGTAAGTTACCAAACTGCTGCTGCAGTTTACTGTATGACGTACGCCTATGGAATAGCAAAAATTTCGGGTTGGTACCCCTAGCGTTCCGCGTCCACGAAACTTCTCGGTATGTAGGTCCTTAACAGGGGTGTTTTTGAATTTTATCGCTCGCAAGGGTTCAAACGGTTTCTTTCCGAGAAAATTGACCCTGAAGTTTCACATGTACTTTAAATAGCCATAATGTGCACAAATTTTCAAACCAGCGAGCGTAGCATAGTTGGCTAGGATTTCGACTCGCACCCAGGAGGCTTGGGTTCAAGTCCGAGCCGTGTCAAGTTTTTTTTTTTTTTTTTTCGTTATTTTTACGGTACGTACATGATCATATATGAGCATACCTGTTCAGACATGGCCAAAACTCATGTATGATCATATATGACCGTCCATTTACGAAAAATTGGCCAGGCCTGACCATATATGGGCATATTTACTCATATATGATCCGATACGACCATATATGAGTGAATATGCTCATATATGGTCAGGCCTGGCCAATTTTCGTATATGATCAGATATGGTCATCCATATACGATCGTATCTGATCATTTTTTCCCGGGAAGTTTATGGTTTTGTTGATTACACCCAAGAACATTTGTACTGTTGTCTACGGTTGAATGAAATGTTGGGTCGAAAGTGATGACATCTGATTCATTACGCTACGAACAAGCCCGCGGTACCAAAACCTTCAAAGCCCTCCACAGCCGTTAGGATGAGTTTCCGACCTTGGGTGTCTTACCTCAAAATGCTTGTCTAGGCAGCCCCTACACACCCTATCAGTATGTGCAAAGTTAAAAGAAACACCCTGTATATACAGGGTGATTCAGATTTCGTGACGAATCTCTTGATGGGTTAATCCTAGTCAAAATTGGGATCGAAAGTTCCTTGGCCATTTTTCTGAAAAGTGTTTTTTTTTTCCTTGGAACGATAACACATCTTTTTTAACATCTTTTACCAAATAAGAAACTTTCATTGAGAAATCTCTCTAATGTTGAAAAAAAAGAATACAACTCATTGGCATCATATGGGATTCGTTAGAATTGACAAATGACGTAGAAAAAAAAAAAAAAAAAATATCTGTCGGAAAAAAAATTCAAAGGAAAAAAATCATTTTTCAAGAAAAATGGCTGAGGAACTTTCGATCCTAATTTTGACGAGGATTAACCCCTCAAGAGATTCGTCACGAATTCTGAATCACCCTGTATATATATATATATATCGACAGCTTAATAACATAATCCCGTAAGCGCCAAAAATGGCCTATTTTTCAAACAATTTCTAATAGACGCCAAAATTTTTTTGGAGAAACGTCTGTCAGTTTGCGAAAAATTTTTTTTTGGCGCTTACGTGACTATGTTATTAGGCTGTCGATATATATATATATATATATACCTATATATATGGGGCTTTCCACGCCAACTTGACGAACGTCTGACCCTGACCATCTCGGATTTCATCGACTCTTTTTTAAATAGTGGTCTGCAGGTTCAGGATCTCAAAAATATTTTTTTTCAATTTTTCATAATGACCGTTATTTATTTATAATTTTTGAAATGGACTCAAAGTTCGACCCATTTTAAAATTCTGAAAAAATTCTGAAAATTTCTTTCAAATTTGAGGATCATTTGAAGCCCTTATATAGAGTGGTCAGTATAATAGAATACTAGGGAAAAATCAAAGAAAATACTTGAGATTTTTTTTTTTTTTTTTTTTTTTTAACGTCATTTTGTATCAAAACAACTCGTAGCTCATAATTGGAGAAAAACCAAACAACAAAATGGAGAATTTGATGAACTTTCTCATGAGCTGGCAAAAATTGATCAGGGTACACGACATAAAACTGCGAAACGTATAGCCGATACCCAGAAACTCCACTGCCTACTTCCTCGCACAAATAATAAAGTCGAAGTCAAAAATTTCTCTCAATCTGAAATATCCAAATTGTATACAATTGTTAAATAAGAGAAAAAGTGAATATTTTTGTATACACGAATCGGAATAAAATCTTTGGACAATATTTTCATCTATGTCGTCATTATTTGTAGTTTTTGAAATTCATACCTACTTTTTCTGGAAATTGATACGTTAAGGGGGTGGTTTACCCAATCAGTTACCGATTTGTCTATTTTCTCCGAAACGGGGCAATCAATCGACTTGTCCTTTCGGCAGCCGATGTTTGACGAGTAATGAGTCCGAACTGGTACGTTTGATCGGATGAAATGGAGATTTTTTTATTTTTTTCGATCGAAAAGTATTGTCGTGCCATTTATTACGACTTATATCAAAGCCCACGCATCAAAAATGCAAAATCGACTCTCTGAGCCCGATTCTGTGAGAAATTCTGAACATAACCATCCCAAAACATCTTTGTTTTCGACAACGATGAAGGTGGAAGTTGTATTCTACGTTTTTGTGGTAATTTTCGCGATTGTCAGAGACTGGGGGCGGCCATTGCCGCTACAGCTGCTGATATAACGCGGTGGTTCTCAGAATTCCCGTGAGATGTCACCACGCGCGCATCTGAACTTCATCCTTTTACTATAGTATAGTATACTTTTACGGTGACATCTCACGGGTGTTCTGTGAACGACCGTATTAAATCAGCAGCTGTAGCGGCAATGGCCGCCCCCAGTCTCTGACAATCGCGAAAATTACTACAAAAACGTGGAATACAACTTCCACCTTCATCGTTGTCGAAAACAAAGATGTTTTGGGATGGTTATGTTCAGAATTTCTCACAGAATCGGGCTCAGGGAGTCGATTTTTCATTTTTGATGCGTGGGCTTTGATATAAGTCGCAATAAATGGCACGCCAACACTTTTCGATCGAAAAAAATAAAAAAATCCCGAATCCATCCGATCAAACGTACCAGTTCGAACTCATTACTCGTCAAACATCGGATGCCGAAAGGACAAGTCGATTGATTACCCCGTTTAGGAGAAAATAGACAAATCGGTAACTGATTGGGTAAACCCCCCCCTTAATGAGTTCAGATATATACCAATGTGATCCAGTTACAAACTCCAAAATAAGTACATTTTCCAGACTTTAAGTAAAAGTTATTTATCTTTCACGATATTTAACATAGGAAGGTCAAATTATTTCTGCATTTTGAACCTCATTAATTAACTGAAAAGGATTTTTCTACATCATGATGTTGGGTTGAGATAAAAAAATGAAAAATTCTCCATTTTTTTGTTTGGCTTTTCTCCAATTATGAGCTACGAGTTGTTTTGATACAAAATGACGTAAAAAAAAAAAAAAAAAAAAAAAAACTAAATCTCAAGTATTTTCTTTGATTTTTCCCAAGGATTCTATTATACTGACCACTCTATATAAGGGCTTAAAATGATCCTCAAATTTGAAAGAAATTTTCAGAATTTTTTCAGA
This sequence comes from Tenthredo mesomela, assembly GCA_943736025.1. Taxonomy (NCBI): domain Eukaryota; kingdom Metazoa; phylum Arthropoda; class Insecta; order Hymenoptera; family Tenthredinidae; genus Tenthredo; species Tenthredo mesomela. The sequence continues at coordinate 11,880,245 of OX031014.1, forward strand.
ATTTTAAAATGGGTCGAACTTTGAGTTCATTTCAAAAATTATAAATAAATAACGGCCATTATGAAAAATTGAAAAAAAATATTTTTGAGATCCTGAACCTGCAGACCACTATTTAAAAAAGAGTCGATGAAATCCGAGATGGTCAGGGTCAGACGTTCGTCAAGTTGGCGTGGAAAGCCCCATATGTTATAAATATAACATGCGTGAATATATAAATATAACAAAGTTGTATTGCAGGAACCTTGCGGCAACATTGCAATGCAATGTTGCAAATGTTATATTGCAGAGATCTTGCAGCATCATTGTAGTGCAATGCAATGAAAATGAAATTTAGCAATGTTGCTGAGACATTGCTGCAATGTTCCGTGCTGTTAGGGTACAGCGTTGACTGAATATTCTTAAAGACGGTTCCCCTTATGGGACTTTGTGAGCCGGCAAAGTGGGCTCAAAGTGGGCTTGGGGATTGAAAAGTGCCCGAAGTTACCGACTGAAATAGCATTGCAGTATATCTATAGTGTACGAATATATAGATATACTGCAATGGTAATTCGGTCGGTAACTTCGGGCACTTTTCAATCCCCAAGCCCACTTCAAGCCCACTTGGTCGGCTCACGGAATAACCCAGGGTGAGCTGTCTTTAGAATACTCAGTCAACGGGTACAGTTATATGTGACAATGTATAGTATTGTATCTGAATATATCTGGATTTCTATAAGGTAAACGCACCAATAGTGAAACACTAACCAATAGTAAAACAGCGGAGTTATTTCTCTTTCTGCAAATTCTACATATAACTTTTTTTTGGGGAATTCATTGCTTTAGTTAAGAAATATATTTACAAAGTGAAAGCAAATTTTTTTTTCGCCGAGAATGTTTGGAAGAATTTTAAAATGTCATATTTCTGTTTCCCTTTCCGACAAGCGGGCTCTTTAGCCTCCGTCTACCCGTCGCCGGGGTGCTGACGCTCTGCATCGGAAAGAGAGCTAGCACGTAATTTCTTTCAATCAAGTGCTGAAAAACTCCAATAACGGTAGCAGTGACACTTTATTTATCGTTGAAGAGCAGATATTTATCTGTCAAATTCTATTAGACCTATTCTATTAGATCTATTCTATTTAGAATAAATGACAGTTTTTCCTATAAAAAAAAGCCGCGTTTCACTAAAGGTTGCCTCGGAAGAGCGATGCAACCAGAAGTGAAACAGCTGCTTTTTGTGGTTTTTTCTCCAATTTTCTGTGCCCAGACAATGTTAAACTGTGAATTTCTTTATCAGATTGATTTTTTCGATAGTTTTACATAAATTTTAGGTATGAAATTCAAAGAATTTCGAGGTTCAAGGGCAGCAAATGGACGAATCATTTTTAGGTTAGGTATATGCTGTTTGACTGGTGATAGCGTTTTACAATTGGTAATCCAGCTGTTTCACTACTGGTTCCCCACTCATTTGGCTGTTTTGATAAAAGGTAGATTCTATACTTAGTGACTTGTTTATGATGAATAAGTGAATTACGCAGGACTCGGATTACACTCGATTAGGTTTTTATTTTTGACGGTGTGGTTCTTACATTTTGTTCAACATAACAGGAAGATAGATAATCGCGCATGCGCGTTAAAGACTAAGCAATCTTAGTTTTAGTATATGCGCACGCACCCTTGACTCGTATGAATTGAGACTCGCTTGTATTCTTAACATGTTTCACTTCTGTTCCGAAAATCTCGAGTCTTTGAAATTCTTTTAAAAATTCATTATGAGCTAATCTAGACCTAATATTGGTTAGTTTAGAGCTCCAAAGCTCGACTGTGAGCCCAGAATAACAGTTTTTCCAGAACTTTCAAATTTATTATTTTTATTGCCGTTAATAATCGAGACACAGCCGTGGGCGTTTCACTATTGGTGCGCTTACCTTATGGCAATTTATAAACATATAAAATTCAAAATTAACTATAAAATCAGTTTTGTATGACAATTATAACCATTTCTCTTCATACAATGTTCAGATAGAATCATATATAATTATATACAAGTCCATATATAATTGTATATCATTTTATATACCGATATATAATTATATATGTCTCGATCGGGCCAATTTTCGGATACAATTATACATGATTGATTGTATATGCTTATATATGTTTATATATAATCATTTTTTCTCGGGATGACAATTATAACCATTTCTCTTCATACAATGTTCAGATAGAATCATATATAATTATATACAAGTCCATATATAATTGTATATCATTTTATATACCGATATATAATTATATATGTCTCGATCGGGCCAATTTTTGGATACAATTATACATGATTGATTGTATATGCTTATATATGTTTATATATAATCATTTTTTCTCGGGTATGTGTGATTCCACGTAGTATTTAGACCAAAATTCAGTATTTTAATATCCATTATTACGCCGGAGGGTAACGTACATCTTACGGTTTCAGCACCTTTTAATGAATTATCATCATTTTTACGATGCACTATTGTACTATATGTTCTTCGGTATCATGTGTTTGCTCGTGTGTATATGATGAAATTTTGTGTAGTTGAATTTTATTAGTTCACTCAACCATATTGTACATTACTTCAATATTTTCTCGTAAGACGGCGACCACCGCTTTTAATATTCTCTCGAGTGCCACTTATAGAAGTTGGTTGGTATATACAGGGTGTTCCAGACCTCGCGACGAATATTTCACAGGGTAAATCTTGATCAAAAATGGGATCGAAATTTCCTCAGCCGATTTTTTCGGAGATGCATGGATTTTCCGTTATAATTAATTCAATTTCAGTCAATGACGCGCGGCTTACGAACGGCCGCGCGTCGGTGTGTTTACCGCTCGGTTGTGTGCACTTTTTTCGTGGCGACAATAGGGCGAGAGACGGCGCACACAACCGAGCGGTGATTACACCGACAAACGGCCGTTTATAAGTCGCATGTCATTAGCTGAAATTAAAATAATTATAACGGAAAATCCATGCATCTCCGAAAAAATCGGCTGAGGAAATTTCGATCCCATTTTTGATCAAGATTTACCCTGTGAAATATTCGTCGCGAGGTCTGGAACACCCTGTATAGACGTGGAAGATGTCATCTGTAAGCGCCGCTCAATACCTGTACTAATGATGTGTTAATAATATGTATGTTGTAAATAGATGTTTCTTTCCCTGTATAACTGATTCTATGATAATTGATGTAATTTGTATTGTTGAATTTACTCAATAGGTATAGTAATATCGACTGTAATTCGTTGAACTCTACGCATAGTTGAAACAATTATATCTCTCTTTTTTTTCTCTCGTGAGATCAATTGCCATACAGGTGTGGAATATTGAATAAAAGCATAATGGACACGAAGCCACATGCGGCGATGACTAATTGCCATAATATTGATGTGTCCTTCAGCTGCCATACAGATTCTGGCATAAAGTACCCAGATTTCAGGCTCTGAAGCAGGGCCGGATTTACCATTAGGCACTCTAGGCACAGTGCCTAGGGCCTACGATTTTAATAGGGCCTACGAAGCAGCGATGTTTTTTTTTTTGTTTTTAATTCCGAAAAGAAAACGGCGGAGACAGATAAATAAGACAATGTTATGTATTACGCTGCCACCTTTGTTATGTATTACGCTGGAGTTGGATTTCGTTGGTTCGTTCCTCGCTTTTACACTCTAAAGTAACCGGGGTTGAGATTGAAGTGATCACAGTGAATTTTGGGTATATTAACAGAATAGTTGTTTTTATTATTGGTTACAGAAATGGTAGAATTATCTACAGTACAACCTCTCAATAGTGCCGCTCATGGGCTGTGAGGGGAATACATTTCTCAGAATCTCGGTTCCCCCACTCTGACTACAACCGCTTGTGAAAAACAGGTTTAACCTTCGTACCCTATTGTACGCCGGGAGTGTAGTATGGTAGTGGGGGAAGCGCCCGAGCACGGATTAAGGGAAGTGGCACTATTGAGAGTGGCACTATTGAGAGGTTGTACTGTATAAAGTTTTACACGTTATTGGATATTTGCGATGAGTGATTTTGTATTGATTACTTTATCAAAGTCGGGAGCTAAAAGGGAGCTAGTGCTCCTCTTGACGATTTAGGAGAGAGTGTGTTGTTGCAAGTGCAATATTAATAATGGCTACTGATGAGCTGAGATCATCTTTTCCATTGTCCCGGGCATGGGCGCGTTTATGCAGGTGGATAGGTAGGGATGGAGTTCTCCGAATGTAAGGTGTACACAGGATGTTGTGTCTTAGATTGGGAGTAAGAGAGGTATTGAATAGAGTGGGATACGTAACACGCCCATCCCCAGGGGAAAAAAAATATTGCTCCTGTGAAGCAGGAGGAAATTTTTTTTTTTTTTGTAAAAGTTAAAATGTATATAATAATATAATTTAGGTATAAGGTTGTATATTTACGACAGTAAGTATACTTATATTTACGTTAATGAATAGATCTAGGTATACATTCACGTTAGTGAATGTATTTATGTACGTGGATCTACGTCAGTAGATTCATTTACGCGTAGATTCACGTTAGTGAATCTACCTTGTTTAGGTGTATGGTTTTGTTACAATTGTCTTACATTGAGATGGATAGTACAACTGGTATGTTGGAAATAGTTATAGTATAGGTCATAGTATAGTTAATATTACTTATTGGCAATAAAATCAGTTATAAATGTCTTATTTAGGTATAAAAAGATGTTTGAGCTGTCTGAGCTGCTTCTATGTTTAGTGTAGTTGGTGTAGTTGTTGTAGTTGGTGCACATGTGATTGCTGGAGGATTATTTTGTTCGGTAGAGTCTTGATTTCGGTTAGGACTTCTAAATCTTCTGAATATTTTAAGTATTCTCTCTGCTGTTGCAAATTTTTGCGCTATGTAGGCCAGCGATACTGAGCCGAATAGGGAAGAGATATAATAAAGCATGTTTTGTTTACTTAGTTAATTTGATTTTATTTATGTGTACTATTTTCGTCCTATGGTCTGATAGTGTTTAGTTGTTGTTAGTGAGATTGTATGTGGATTTGCGGTGCACTTGTTATTGAGTTTGGATCCGGTTCTTTTTTCTCGGTTTATTGTGAATTGATTTCGCGATTGGGAATATATTGTGTTGTGGTGGTTTTGTAGTTTGATGTATTGATACTTGTTTTCCTTCATACGTGGAATTCTTAAAAGTTGAGGCCTATGATTTGTTGGGGGTAGGAAGTTTTCGTTTATAATGAGGAACGTGGTCGTCTTCCGACGATGAGGAGTCAGGTGGTAATGAAGGAGATTTAGGCTTTCTTAGTCGTAGTTTATATTTGTATTCATGTGTTGGAGATTGCATGCTATTGCGTTCGCTGTACTCTGTTTTATTTTTGTGTGCGTCACTTGAGTCTGAATTAACGTTTGGCTGCTTTGAGATAAGGTTTGAATTTTTGTTTTGTTTCCGATCGTTTATGGATGAAGTTGATTCAGAAGTTTTTGTGAGTTTACGTGATTTTTTATTTATGGGTGAATTGTCTGAAGGGATGTCAGTATTTCGTTTTTCGTTTAGTGAGTAGTTTGGTAAGAGTCTATTTGGAAAATGTATTGTTTCTATTTCTGGTGGTAAGCAATCCATAGGGATTTGATTAGATTCGTCATCGTCTGTTTTCGAGTCGACGTTGCCTTTATGTCCTTTTATATGAGCGGGATTTGATGAGTCATCTGTACTACTTAATTGTTGCGGGTGAGTTCTCGACGATTGTTTGAGTGTGGAGTGGTTTGTAATAGTTTCTCGGATGGGTGTACTGAAGGTTTTGAGGACTGGTTCTAGAGTTACTGTTGGGACTTTTATCTCAACAGCTGATTCGTTCGAGTCTATCGCGAGTATACATGCTTGACCGCTTTTGTTTGTTATTAATGCTTTACCGCAGTGGATATTGGAACCTAAATTAATCGTATCTACGTAGCTTTCGTTGATTTCCGAATTTGAAACTTTAAGAGGAATTACTTGAGCGGTACGACCTGGTATTGTAATGAGAGTTGCGATTTGTGGTTTGTGTTTTTGGAGTTTGAAGGGAATCACAGTATCTGTCAAGGTTAGTGTATTATTTTTATAGGAAATGGTAGCTTTTTCTTTATGTAACAAGGGTTGTCCGATAATACCGTCTTGAGCTGTCGGGAAATCTTCGCGGACGACGTGAAATTCGTGTTCTTTATTGTTGATTTTTAATTTGGTTTCCGCTAAAGTATTAGTAAATCCGTCTGTTATTCCTGTCATTTTCCGCATTTTAGTTCTGTCACATTCGGTATCTTCTTTTAAGGAATTGATTTTTATGATATTTATTTCTGCACCAGTGTCTACTATAAATTTTGATTTTGTTTCTAATTCTTGAATATCGAATTCGATGACTGGCAACAGCTCACTTAATGGTTTGGATTCTATGTTAAAGACGTGATTTGTTATATCATTGAACGCTGTTGTGTATGTTCGGGGTCCGTCGGCGCGTTCGAGTTCTAAATGGGCCTGTGTTTGTTGATTGCGTGAGTTATTATAGGCGCGTTTTCTACAATTTTCGATCGTGTGTCCTTGGCGTTTACAATAGTTACAAAAAGTTGGAGGATATTGTGTATTTTGTTGGCTAGACTGTCGCTGTTGGTTAGGAGGTTGTTGGTTATTGTAGGCGCGTCGCCTGCAATTTTCTATCGAATGTCCTTGTTGATTACAATGACTGCAAAATCTAGGGGGATATTGTGAGTTTGGTTGGTTAGGAGGGCGTCTGTTATAGTCTGTGTTATGAGATGTTCGATTTAGGAGTTCTTGTTCTTCTATTAGCGCCGTTTCGATGGCTTTAGCCAGAGTGGTCGGGTTTGAGCCGGCTACTCGAATTTCAATTTCCGGGATCAAGCCTCTAACGAAGCATTTAAGTACATTTGTTTCAACTGCTGCAATCATTCCAGCAGTATCACGTGTGCCTGAATTATTGATCGCTTGTGTTGTGTTGTGGTGTAAGTCTTCGACCTTAGCGCTATAATCTAAAACACGTTGGCCGCTTTTTTGTTTGATATTGTTCAACTCTGCTTGCCATTCGAAAATTGTTTTCTTTGGTAAGAAGGCTTGTTTTAAGACCGTTAGGATTTCGTCAATAGTGTCGTATTCTTTACTTCCTAAATATGATTCAGCTGTTCCATAGATTTTAGTTCTGATCATTCGCGTCAAAATAGGGCGCTGAGTTGGTTTCACAAGAGTTTTGGCATTTTCACAGCTTCTTATGAAGTTATTAATATTCAAGTTTTTCCCATTAAAGTAGGGGATTGTATCTAATAAGTCTTTAAGAGACCAGTATGAGGATTCTGCGTTTTCGTCAGGCATTTTGCGATTTGTGAATTAGATTATTTCGTTTGAGGTATGTGTGTACTTATTATAATTAAAGATAACTTACAAGCTGATGATCAGGGTTAGGAAAAATTTCATGTTTAATACGGATCTGAGTTGATATTGGAGATGAAGCTGTTGTGTTGGACTGCGTCGGATGTCGGATGTCGAGAAGTCGTCGATGAAAGTATAGATGTCACGGCTCAGGAATCTGCACTTCGTTGTAGCGAGATCGCTAATTGTTGGATTCAGATGAATCTTTGTGGGGCTAGGTGCCTTTGAGGATGATGTCGGACTTCTTTTCTTTTAGCAACTTTGATTTTATTGCTGAGTTATTTTCTTTGATTTTGAAGAACACTGTATTACGTTCTCACTTTGATATCTACGTATATAATATATGCACTTTATATTATGTGGATTTGGTAGATTTTGTTGATTTAGTGATTTAGTAGATTTCGTAGATTTTGTGGATTTGGTAGATTTTGTAGAATTAGTGATTTGGTAGATTTAGTAGATTTTGTGATTTAGTGATTTGGTAGATTTCGTAGATTTCGTGATTTTGTAGATTTAGTAGATTTTGTGATTTAGTGATTTGGTAGATTTCGTAGATTTCGTGATTTTGTAGATTTAGTATGACTTGTTGCAATGATTTAAGGTATGGAAGATTTTCCACTAGAAATCGTGCGTTTGAAAATTGGTAATCAGTAATCACTCGTGTCACATATATGTCGCTTTGTAGAATTCACTTATTTTGTCACTGTATTTTCCGGTAAACGAGGTAGTTCCGCTGCCACCATTGTTATGTATTACGCTGCCACCTTTGTTATGTATTACGCTGGAGTTGGATTTCGTTGGTTCGTTCCTCGCTTTTACACTCTAAAGTAACCGGGGTTGAGATTGAAGTGATCACAGTGAATTTTGGGTATATTAACAGAATAGTTGTTTTTATTATTGGTTACAGAAATGGTAGAATTATCTATAAAGTTTTACACGTTATTGGATATTTGCGATGAGTGATTTTGTATTGATTACTTTATCAAAGTCGGGAGCTAAAAGGGAGCTAGTGCTCCTCTTGACGATTTAGGAGAGAGTGTGTTGTTGCAAGTGCAATATTAATAATGGCTACTGATGAGCTGAGATCATCTTTTCCATTGTCCCGGGCATGGGCGCGTTTATGCAGGTGGATAGGTAGGGATGAAGTTCTCCGAATGTAAGGTGTACACAGGATGTTGTGTCTTAGATTGGGAGTAAGAGAGGTATTGAATAGAGTGGGATACGTAACAACAACATATTTTTTTGATTATCACAACAAAATTTGGATGGGTCTGATCTAAAAGATGAAATCCACTCTCTTAAAAGAAATCAGTGGGAAATCAGTGGAATTTCACTGATTTACCAGTGGATCTCACTGATTGCCCAGTGAAATCTTACTGATTCAACCAGTAAACATAGAAGTGGGGATAATTCACTGATTCAACCAGTGAATTTCACTGATTGAACCAGTCAGAACCACTCAGAACATAACCAGTATAATTATACTTACGCGCATGCGCGCGCACAGCTGATCGAGGTTCACTGGTTAACTCAGTGAGCCCGGACTCACTGGTTGAATCAGTGAAATTCCACTGATTTCTTTTAAGAGAGCACACGGTCTCATAGATTTTTTTTACGCTGATTTCAAATCAGTTTCAAAAATTTCCCTAGATGGTCTAGTTTTTGAGAAAAAAAATGTTAAAGTTCAAAAAACTCGGTAAATTGGACAACTAGAAAAATTCATGAAAAAATCAATTTGAATGGAATTGCTTTCACAAAAAATAGGGAATTTTATAAAACTTTAATTTCAATAGTGGAATCGACACCTTTTTAATTTTTGTAGTAGAAATGAGTCAAAAGAATCACAAAAAAAGTTGGAATATTCGGAGTTTTTAGGAAATTTGAATCTTTTGAAATTATCGCATTGTGAGAATATTTAGCAGCAAAGTGATTACAGAAACTGAATCATAAGCCGACTTCCGGTGATTCAAATTACTCAAAAACTCCGAATTTTCCAACTGTTTTTAAGACTTTTTTTTTACTCATTTCTACTACAACAATTAAGAAGGTTTCGATTCCACTATTGAAATTGAAGTTTTATGAAATCCCTGTTTTTTTTGTGCGAGCAATTCCATTCAAATTGATCTTTAATGATTTTTTCTAGTTGTCCAATTTACCGAGTTTTTTTGGACTTAAACATTATATTTCTCAAAAACTAGACCGCCTAGAGAAATTTTTGAAACTGATTTGAAATCAGCGTAAAAAAATCTATGAGACCGTGTAGGTTTCATCTTTTAGGTCAGACCCATCCGAATTTTGTGGTGGGTACTGGGTTATATTTGCAAAAATAATTATTGCACAATGTCTTCTTCTTATATCTTGTATCAGTGGTGTTTCTTTCGGAGAGTTTTTCCATTGATTTGACTTGTGGTAAGAGATTACAATTCTGATCATTAGAGTTCGAATCACTCTAAGTGTCGTCATCCACAGATGTATTATCTACCTAATACCGAGTATGTCTTAAAAATAAAAAGTAACAGAACAACTCCCTTCCAGAGAATTTCTGACAATTGTCTTAGGGCCTACACGCCAAAATTCGGCCCTGTGCCTAGGGCCTACGGACACCAAAATCCGGCCCTGGTCATCTGCTAACGGTGATTAAAATATTTCCCCATACGTATGGGTACACTATGAAGTACTTACTTCAAAGTGTACGCAATAAATTTGCGCTCCATGGAATATAAATTTGAAACTCATTTCATGCCCATAATCTAAATGATGAAAACAAGTTTCGATATAATGAACAGACTGAAGAAATAACATGTTGATTGGGTTTCAGCCACCAGCAATTCTGCCGAGATGATATACGACCTGGTAACAGTGCACTCTTCTTTGTCAGACACGGTGCTTTTAATCAACAGTGCTTTTGGCCTACCAGCCCTCATCGCCGTGTTAACATGTCTTCTCCACTTGATAATCACCCCTTACTTTTTGATTCTGGAGGCCAACGGAGAACACAACGAATTATTTCTCACCGTACAGTTCATGTGGTGCATGGGTCATGTCGCCAGATTATTGATAATCGTCCAGCCATGCTACTCAGCTTCTGTACAGGTACATTATCTCACCTTGTATTATATCTCGCATGTTGAAATTCATAAAAAAAAAAAAAAAAATGCCCTTCAAATACTGAAGTGATTTTGAACAAAGACACAATCGTAGTGCAGACAACATTCTCGATTTTTAATTTTGAACACAAAATAACCCTGTTAAAGAAAGTCATATGGAAAGACTTATCATGGTTAGTATGAAAATGAATAATGTTTTGTGGACGCGTGGTCGCGTGAAAAAATTTCAAGAATAAATATCTGATCTTCAAGAATTCAAGACACAATGAAAATCAAATTCAGAAGTAGTTTGATACTTCGAAAATCTCCTGCCCGAATTCATCAACGTACGTTAAACGTTTAGCCGCCGTAATATTTAACAGCCCGTTAAAATGTTTTGATCCTATTGTTACTATCGTATGAAATTTTCAACCTAGCGTAATAGCTATTACGGCTGCAGGTTCGAAATGACCGCCGCGGTGACTGTGCAACTGCAACTGCACTGTCTGGCCCGGAAGCGATCTTTTGGTGTACGATTTAACACGATAACCCGATCACTTCTAGGCCAGAATCAACCTCGCCAAGTATACATATGGGGCATTCCACGCCAACTCGACCGGGTCAAAACCTTCACCCTTAAAGTTTTTTTTCCTTCTAGTATGTTGTTCATCATCACAAAAGAGCCCGCCACACAAAGTTTTAGATTTTTTTTTTTTTTTTTGATTGGTATGTTCGTTAAAGTTTGAAAACGCAAGACACTGTTCGACCAATCCGATCGCAATGAGGTTTGGAGAGATGAATCTCTGTGGAAAAAAACAAATTTTTGTGCCATTAGCGAAGGTGAGCGTGGATAGCTGGTTTGGGAGATACAGGAAAATGAATTTTTTTTTTTTATTCTTGATATAAATTTTCCACCTCCTCTCGGCTACTATACAGCCAATAACATTCACTTATGGTTCGAGCCGAACAAATTGTAAATATACCAGAAAAAAAAATCAGAAGAGGCGAAAAAGACGGAGTTTTTCGCAGTACTTTTCATGACCTCACAAACAATTTGCTATTTGCATTTGCTATTTGCATTTCTTTATGAAATGGTTTCAAAAAAAATATTCCGATTCAGAAACGTATTGAATAGAGAATAAAGTAATTGGTTTGAATTCGACACCGCATTTGCAAATTTTATTTTACTGACATTTGTCCAAAAACCTGTTATTCGTATTCCAGAGGGTCGAAACGTAAAGTTTCGTTGAAATTAGCAAAGTCACTTTTCGACCAAAACCAATACTTTTCTTACATGACGATAGGTGATGAAAAGTACAAATTTGGTATATCTGAAATAAAAAAAAATTCATTTCCCTTTACCTCCCGAACTAGGTCCACGCCCACCTTCGCAAATTACTCAACAATTTGTTTTTTTTTCACAGAGATTCAGCTTTCTAAATCTCATTCAAATCGTATTGGTCAAATTATAACGACGAGATCAATTTTTCAAATAATCTAAAGCTTGGCGTAGCGGGCTTTTTTGTGATAACGAACAACATACGAGAAGAAAGAACAAATTTTAAATGGTGAGGGTTTTGGCTAGGTCAAGTTGGCGTGGAATGCCCCATGTACACTAAACGTAATGGATTCTGAGCCGGATGTTGTTTGACAATTCTAGAAACAGCCAATCGGCGCTCTGGACTACAAAAATCCAGAGCGCCGATGGGCTGTTTCTACGATTGTAGAACACATCCGGCTCAGAATCCAATTACGTTTAGTGTACATGTATACAGGGTGTCCCAGAACTAAGTACACAAAATGATAGGGGGTAATAGAGGGGGTCGAGCTGAGTAAAGTGACTTGGAGAACATGTGGTCTCCAAATCCGCGTTCGCAAGATACGACCGGTTAAAAAATCGCGTTGGCCGCCATGTAGGCAACCGCGGACACAGCAGGCAGCGGTTAGCAGTCTTTTTGATAAGCGTGCTCGACTGCTAATGCGGAATCAAAAGTATTTTTGATTGAAATTTTCCAATTCAAAAGTGTTATGACTCGCATCAAAAGTCGAGCGCGCTTATCAACAAGACTGCTAATCGCTGCCTGCTGTGTATGTGGTTGCCTACATGCCAGCGCACAACGCGATTTTTTAACCGGTCGTATCTCGCAAACGCGGATCTAGAGACTACATGTTTTTTAGGTCATTTACTCAGCTCGACACCTTCTATTACCCCTATCATTTTGTGTACTTAGTTCTGGCACACCCTGTATAAACTGCTCAATAAAATTAAAGCCCCCCCCCCCCCCCCTCCCCCCTCACGCATAGCATAACCTGCCATTTCCAGACGCCTTGACCGATTCACTAGAATTTTGTACCAGGGCTAGTCCAAAGTGGTTTCAACTTTTAGCCGATTTTCTGTATCTTCAAGGGTTGCGATGTGGTACTTCGAAAACCAACCCTCTGCGTAAATCAAAGTCACAGGTCTGTGGCCGCGGGCTCCAACACCGATTTCGCACCCAAAAGACGTTTGAACAACTTTTGGTCGAGCCAGACGATTCGGCCCACTGCTGAATCATACACCCTCGCCTATTCAACCCCTGCGCTCCCATCATATACGATATTTATATATTATAGGCGATATAGAACTCAATAAATAATTCGGATGAATCTAAGGCTAACCAAGACGGTGAACTAATTTAGCAAATAGAAATCGAAAGATAGAACTTAGAAATAACAAATTACCATAATAAATCGCTTAAGGATGTTCTGGAGGTACAATCGGCATCAAAACAATAAGACAGACAAAAACTGAATTTGCTAATTTTGGATTATATTGATGCGAAAAATGATTGAATAATATCGAGGAGCGGATATTCCCACAACCTCAGAAAATGAAAAAACTTTCAATTTAGTGACAGAATTTCGAAAATACCAACAATAATGAAAAGTTGTAAAAACAATTTACAAGTATGTGCTGAAAATGGTGAAAATTGTTCATTTTTGATCCGATTTCAAGATTTCAGGGTTTGTTATACTCAGTGATAAAATCTCTACGAACTTACTGAAAAAAGTTTTGCATAAAACACTCATATTCAAGTCAAAAATGTGACAGTATATGTATCATATGAATTTCAGAATGTATCGGATTGTGAACAACTGAATTCTTACTCAAATATGAGTATTTCATGCAAAACTTTTTTCAGTGAGTTCGTAGAGATTTTATCACTGAGTATAACAAACCCTGAAATTTTGAAATCGGATCAAAAATGAACAATTTTCACCATTTTCAGCACATACTTGTAAATTGTTTTTACAACTTTTCATGATTGTTGGTATTTTCGAAATTCTGTCACTAAATTGAGAGTTTTTTCATTTTTTGAGGTTGTGGGAATATCCGCTCCTCGATATTATTCAATCATTTCTCGCATCAATATCATCCAAAATCAGCAAATTCGTTTTTTGCCTGTCTTATTGTTTTGATGCGGATTGTACCTCCAGAACATCCTTAACCAGGCCAATTCAAACCCAATAATAGTACATTATGCAACAAGGGACAAAAATCGAAGATTATTCCCGTGGGTGGGTTGACTGCCCGAGCGCAGCGAGAGCAGTCATCACCCGAGGGAATGATCGACTTTGGTCCCGCGTTGCATATACTATTTTATTCCCGGTTCAACTGTGGCCACTTTATTGACCTGAAGCGTGGGACCGACGAAAAAACGCTAAAATTGATAGAAAATCTATATAAATATGGAAAGAAGAAGTTGAATCAGGAAATAGAGAAAAAAAATTTTAAAATCAATTTTGTCCCGCAAAAGCGGGAGAAAAAGTACTTTTCATAATACGTGCATGAAATGGGCCTTCTTTCATGCTTGTCGGGCGTGGCAAAAATCGCTTGTGGCGAACGTGAATCTGGAGTATCCACTGAGCGGGAGGGAATGTACTTTTCCTCCCGCTGCAGCGGGAGCGGGAAGGAAAGTACTTTTCCTCCCGCTGTAGCGGGGAGAAAAGTACTGCAATCCTGATGAAAAATAATGATCGTTACTCGTACGTAAAGGCTTTTTGACGAACCTCGTTACAGCACTCGCCTTCGGCTCGTGCGGTAAACCTCTCGTAATAAAATGTACTATTCCTTCCGCCCATATATATATATGTAAAGGGATATATATTAGACTGTTTCAAAAAAAGCGATTATTTTATTTTTCTCAAAGAACATTGAAAAATCGTCAGAGTATGTCTAAACAAAGACCCTGTTCAAATGTGAGCCCTTAATATTAATATTTAGAGGTGGCGCTTTTCAATTTTCTATTTCCGTTTAAATAATATGGGAAAATTTTTTTCTGAACTTTCGAATTTTATTACTCAGAAACGAACTACCTTACAATAATAACTAAGATAGCTTTTTGTATGAAATTTGACGCTCTATAAGAAAGGTCTGAATGAAAATTTGCGTGAGGCGAGCCGTTTCGGAGTTATCAAGCCTCAACCATTGAACTGTTCAAAATTAAAATCAAAATTAAAATTAAATTGAAATGAATTATTGATGCATTGTAAATAAAATTTATGATGAAATTTCATCATTTATTTGTGATATACCCGTATTTTTGATTATTGATCAAAAAAATTATTCACTTATTGTTGATTAATAAAATTTTTTGATCAACATTGAATTGAAAATTTATGGATATTGGTTTTAAAGTTGATAATAGTGGGTATTTAAGTTAGATAAGTCGATTTTGTCGCGTATAAGTAGAAATTATCATTATTTTGAACAGTTCAATGGTTGAGGCTTGATAACTCCGAAACGGCTCGCCTCACGCAAATTTTCATTCAAACCTTTTTTATAGAGCGTCAAATTTGCTACAAAAAGCTGTCTTAGTTATTATTGTAAGATAGTTCGTTTCTGAGTAATAAAATTCGGAAGTTCAGAAAAAAATTTTCCCATGTTATTTAAATGGAAATAGAAAAATGAAAAGCGCCACCTCTAAATATTAATATTAAGGGCTCACATTTGAACAGGGTCTTTGTTTAGACATACTCTGACGATTTTTCAATGTTCTTTGAAATTTTTTTTTTTTGAAACAGTCTAATATATATTGTAAAGAGCAATTTTCCTACCCGGAGGAAATAAATAGAAAAATAAATCCCGCTCAAAAAAGTCCCAACGTATTCTCACTCAAAACACGGTACGATAGAAAAACGAAACGAAAGCTACAAGATAGTGTTGGGCGCCAGGCACACGGATGTGCCAGATAGAGTTAGCAAAACAAAACGCAGTAAGCAACAACTAAATTCAGAAACGAGACGATAACCGACTAGATAGACGGAGAGGGGAACGTGGGGGCGTAGAAATAACACACTTTACGCAGATATAGGTAGACGATAACGTAACTATAATTTTCCAAAATCGAAAGCGCAGCGATACAAAAATAAATAAGAAATAAATAACAAAAGATATTACAGAACGGCAGAATAATACAGTAGTAAATTAATTCAAGAAAAAAAAGGTAGCGGCGGAATTCACTTTAATTCCGGCGTCGCATACAAGGTAGCGGTTAAGCCGCAAAAGAGAATTAAATAATACAAAAAAAAGAATGAAAAGATATCGAAGTGAACGCAAGGTAGTATAAAGAAAACGAAGCTAAATAGTAGTGAAAGTTACATTAACGTACGTAAAGTTAGAAAAAGAAAATTAGAGATAACGCAGGCGCGGCACGGCACGGGATTCTTCCCGAGCAGCGCAAGTCCAATAGAGAAGTAGATAATAGACTTAAGTATGTTAAATTAGCCTAGAGAAAATAGAGACCACGACACACAGTGGGGCAGAATCCCAAAAAGCTGGCCAAAAATCAAAATCTTAACAAATCCGGGTGAAAATCTGTACTCGGGGGTTTTTAGGGTCGCTGATTACGAATCCGAAGTCAAAAATCTCAAAAACAAAATGGCGGACCCAAAACGGTAACAAGTTTCTTCGAAATCTCAACAAATCCAGGTGAAAATCTGTACTCGGGGGTTTTCGAGGTCGCTGATTACGAATCCGAAGTCAAAAATCTCAAAAACAAAATGGCGCACCCAAAACGATGGTCATATGTGGTACAATGATGTCAGATTTTTCAGATAATAGGTATGGGAGGGTTTTCAAGGATATTGATTAGGATGAGGTCAACATTCACCACAATTTTATTTGATCAGAAAATGGCGAACGTGATGTGACTCAAAATAATAAATAGAGGAAGACTATAAATGTGCATGATATAAAATTTACTCGTAGATACTTCACAGAAATTCATAAATATATGCATATAACGGAACAAATCATTTTTATTTTTCAGTAATAATATAATGAAATTGTAAAGCTTATAAAATTAGTGAAATACAATTTCCTCGTAAAAATTTTCAATTTTTAATATTTTTAAATAGAAAATAGTTCATGATTTTTTTAGGTTTGAATGAGTAAAAAATCTCTTGAGCAATGTATTTATTTATCAAAAGTTTTTTTAGTACAAAGTTTGCAAGAAATTAAATAACTCTCATTCATTTCTAGTAACAAAAATCTTGAATGTCATCTTCGATGTTAGAATCACTCGATTCCGATTCTGATGTTGACCCACTTGTATCTAAATCGGAATCGTTCCTTGTCTCTTGTCTGATGACTTGAGGTTGTTTAAACATCTCTCTAGCTTCTTTATATAGAGATTTCGCCGGTCTCTGGGGCAATTTCCAGATGCTTGAGAGAAATGGATCTGATGTTACGAGAAGCCTATTGAAAATGTCTCTCATATTCGATTCTCTAGAGCATTTTCTTGAATTATGTAATCTGTAGTTCTTAATGTCCTTATTGCGTGACTCTTGGGCCTCTTCAGAAAGTTGTCCTATCCACGCATGCAATGTAGACATGCCAAATCGTAAATTATCTGTAGTAATGTCCGTTTTTATAATTTTGTCGATGTTATTAAAATCTTTAGAAGTGGCTTTGCACAGGAAGCAGCGTTGTGCAGAAGTGGTACCGGTTACAGCGTTACAGACTTTGCCGTCGATCATCGTAAATGACATACAATAGGTTACTGAAATTGATTTATCATTTTTTTCAGTAGTGTATGGTTCAAGACCCTCAATCTGCTGTTCTATGTCGGTGACTTCTTTCAGTGTTGATTGTACATCTTCACGTACAAACTGCAATCGTATTGGTCTGCAGAATCGAGGAGATGAAGGTCTAGGATTTTTCCACACAATAGTTGCTTCATCCGTTTCGTGATTGTTGTAGATTAATTGTAAAGGTACCAGAGAAGTATAACAAATGCTTTCATCAGATTTTCCATCCTCAGCAAATTTTTGCTTATAAACACTTTGACCGCTGCTTCCATCACACCCCCATTTACAGTGAAGAACTAATTTTTGCAGAATTTCCGAATTAAGAGTATCGATGACATCAGCCTGAAGTTGCATAATTCTATATGTGGTATGATCAAGTAAAGCCTGTAGTTTTATTTGTGCGCACGACTCACTAACAGTAGTGTACACAACTGATGGATAACAACGATTTTTTGCTTTTTCTACTTCATGATACGATGGGTATAATTTGCATTTATGTGCTCTAGCTGCATTCCTTGATAGCTGATACGAGCGCTTCGATTCTCCTTTCTCGATCGTTAAGGAAAGTGCTTCGTCGGGGGTTAAAGGTGCTTCATTTTGTGACCGAATAGCAGCTATATATTTTGAAGCTCTTGTTGGGCTTGTTAATGTAACATCTTGAAGAACTTGAGCAGCATGCACTTGACCAGAACTCCTTAAACTCATTCGAGCAGCATACGTTAATTCTTCTGTAGATAAAGTAGATCGTACTTTTTCAGTCTTTCTCCTCTTAGATCTATCGCTGGATAAGGCAAAAGATTGCGAAGGTCGCCCACGTGTTCCTTTTTCATCATTCTTCACAATCTGCTCAGATGTTGATGTTGTGCATTCAGTATTGGATAATTTTGAGAAACGTACGGTGCCCTTCAACCATTCTTCATTATTTTTTAGAAACTTTTCTTGGCCTCTTTTTGCTGCTTTCCATCTAGATCGAAAATTTGCAAATAACAGTCCTAATGACTTCTCATCCCCGTCTACTTGTATCACCTCTTCGGTTTTCTTGAAAATTGCATCTTTCAAAACGACAATAACGTCTTTTTGTTCGTTTTTTAAACTGTCTTTCACCATAAAAAAAACATCTTTTCTTGATAATTCCATACTTGAAGATTTGGAAGACTCTGTAAAATACCAATATAAACATGTACAAAATTGAATGAGATTATTCTGAAATTATTTTATGCTTATGATTGTATATTTATAAAGAAAACGAATATTTTTAATATGAATGATGCATGTTAGATTGCTAACTGGTGTCCACAAAAAATATGGTTAATTTTCTGAAGATACATTGTTTAGCGACAAAAAACGCATAACAAACATATTTACATACATTCCGTACGAAAAGAAAATACCGAACTCTCATGGATATCTGTCTTTATAAGGGTCACCTCTGTGTCCGTATAGAACAGGTATAATAAAGTCTAAACAGCAGGCGGCTACATTCTTTCATATATGGCTGCTCTGGGAGCCCCTCGTCAGTCCTTGTCGAATCGCCGTCTACGTATACACTAATACACCTTCACTGGCAAAGACCCTACAGTGCAGTCGAAGGGTGCTACTTACCGTTATGCCTTACAAATATGTGGGAAATACAGTTCTAACTACTAAGAGTTCTTTTAGAAATATTTTATGAAATTTTGAGATCATTTTCAAAATATACCAACGCGCTGTAACGTAATAATCAATGCATTACATTCACACGTCCGTTAATGTCACGTATTTCTCCCGAAAAATTAGTCTAACTATTCGTTGAGCACTCCTGAGCAGCCAGTTTTTCACTATATTATACTTTATACTATACACTATTAGTTCCTTGTCGAAACGAGGCCGAGACTCGCGAAGACATTTTTAAAACTCTATTAGAAAATCGATTTTAGAAAAAAAAAAAGGTCAATTTTTTATGTTTACTTGTTGCAAAATTTAAATATTTCTAACGTACAATACGCAATAACTGTGCATAACTATATATTCTGCATACCTTCAGAAAGTGATTCCATTTTGCAGAATCCAAATTGCGATGGTTTCGTGCGTTTCACAGCACTTTGAAACAGGCAAGAATTTTTTGACGCGTATACTTGTTTAGTGCGTACCGAACGACGGCTGAATGTCGACTGATGCCGAGGCGACCCTAGAGCAGGTATATACCTGCTAGGTCCGGAATTTCATGCTAAGACTACCTGTAAACCAGATCTTAACGTATATAGACGAATACATACAATTCAAAAATTCGATTTTTGGCCAGCTTTTTGGGATTCTGCCCCACTGTGCGACAGCCCGTCAGACGCGAATTCGAAACGGAAAAGCCGTTAGGCCACGCAGATGCACAAGTCTCGCGGACGGGCGGTCGAGGTCTTGGATAGGAAAAGCCTACCTTTACTCGGGTCGCAGCCCAGGTAGTTCACACAGAAAAGATGCACACACACAAGAAGAAAAAAAAACGCAGAAGGCAAGAAAAACTATCACAAACCCCAAAAAGCAGAACACTAAAGAAAAACCCCAAAAAGAATCAGAAAAGATAAAGAAAAGAAACAGAAAGGAAACCCCCAAAAACAGCAAAGATTGCACGCTCTATATAGAGATGAGCTTCAGTTAGAAGACTTAAAAATTTGGTTCGACTGGTCCGATAAATTCACATATTGTATGAAAAGGTATTTCTCTTTTTAGTCGTATCGGTGAAGCTAGGTGACTATTCTCTAGGTGACTCATTCGCAGTGTTGTAAAGTACCTAGGTACAAGTACCTTTTTTTGTACCTAGGTACATTCTTCAGTACCTATACCTGTACCTAGGTACTTTTCCTAACAAGTACCTTGTACCTGTACCTAGGTACATTTGAGGAATACCTGTACCTATTTATAGGTAAAATATAAGGTATACTTCATTTACGTAAGAATCTCGGCGTGTGAAATGTGGTAAATGAACGTGTACGTATAACTGTACCAGTATGTGTATCACTAACTTGGTTTTCGTATATTTTTTTCACCCTTTTTCGTATCATTCTTATGCTCAACGTAAATAATGTACCTAAGTACCTATTTAAAGGTACATTCTGAGTACCTGTACCTGTACCTAGGTACATTTCTTAAATAGTACCTGTACCTGTACCTAGGTACTATTTATAAAGTACCTTTTACAACACTGCTCATTCGAGTCGTATACTCTACTCTACAGCGGAAAATCAAGCGAGATATTAATAGATGAGATATAACACAGACATTCAAGGGCGTATGCAGCCTTTTGGATGGGGGGGGGGGGGGGGGGGTTGGGGGGGGGGGGGTTGGGCAGAATAAGATGTGATGTAGAGGATATAAGTCTTTATTTTTTCATTTTTGCCAATAAATTCGCAATATTTGATGATCACGTTTAAATATAGGTATATGTTTTAAGGAGGGGTGGCAAAATAAATATAGAGTCGTAACACACATAAAACCACGAATCTTATGAAAACTCACTTTCATTTATGAAAAAACTAGTTTCTGGGGTTCTCGGCAAATCTGTCAGTTACATTTTCAACGAAGGAGTCACCCAGATGTTCAACCAATTTACGACGTACTGAAGCGTTACTTCACCTTCTATAAATGTGACAAATGACTTGATATTAATAAGACGTTAATTTAGATTAAGAATAATTAATTGTCAAAGAATTAATCGGAAATAAAAGAGTTCGTCGAAGCTTAGATCAAACAGACCCACTAGTCGTCGAACATTTTATAAACAGACTGTGGAAGCCTCTCAAGTATTTGAAAATTCCGGGAATCCGAGAATTAGAGTGGGAATTCGGAATATATAAGACGGGTGCTCGAGCAGAGCTATTCATTCATAGAATCAGAAATCAAAATAATAAGTACTCAAAAGAGAGTTGAAACTAAAGAAAATGAAAACTGCTAAATTCAAATATGAAAGTAAAATAAATAGTAATCGGAAGAATTAGACGAGATGAGCTTTGACAAATAGTATTAACATAATATCATTGTGCATCCCGTACGGAAAAAACTACTGAAATACTACTGGGAAACTACTGGAATAACTACTGATAAACTACTGTTATACTTTTGAATACTACTGCCATTTTTCAGTAGTTCCCAGACTGTAAATTCGCGAATACTAGGGACTACTGATAAGTAGTAACTATTGATACGTAGTAACCACTGATGAGTAGTGACCATTGGCGAGTGGTAACTGCGCGCGGGTGATGTAAATCATGTTCTAGTAGTTCCCAGACTGTAAATACGCGAATACTGGTGACTGCTATTTACGGACGAGTAGTTATCATTGGCGAGCGGTGACCATCCAATAGTCACTACTACTTCTTCTTCTTCTTCTTCCTCTTTCTCTTTTTCTTCCTTTTTTCGACTTAACGCTCTTTCGAGCATGTACAGTCGAACCTCAGGCACTGACAACTCGGGCACTGCTTTACCTCGGGTACTGACAGCGATCTTACCTCAGGCACTGACAGCTTTATAGATTCTCGCTAGGGCCGTCACTGAATGGTGCGCTTCGTAGGGAGGCCTCAGTCTCGAGGCTACATAACCTCCAATCCAACTTGTCAACCGGCAACTGGCGCGTGTTAATCATTATGCCTCATTACGGGATCGTGCCGTTGTGCTTTACATATGTATGTAGTGAAGTTGGAAAATATTAGTACATGAAAACGGTTATCATCAAATCTTGGTGAACATTCTTCGGCGAGAAATTATTGTAGTAGGCAGAAAAAAAAACATTAGGCCCCGATTCGCAATAACATGACTACGGCCCTGGCCCAACGACGCTATTGGTTCGCGGGAAAGTTAGGTTATTTTGTCAGTACCCGAGGGAATGTTTCCCGAGCTCTCTCAGTGCCTGAGGTTCGACTGTAGTCAGAATAGTCCAAGTATTGTCCAGTAGTTATTGCAACACAAAGTCGTACATTGCAGGTAAAAAGTCACCAGTAGTGTACCACTCATACATGGTGGAATGTTCACTCAGTGAACTACACAACAGTATAGTGACTATTCAATAGTCACCACTCGCCAATGGTAACTACTCATCAGTATACTTATCGTCAGTAGTTACTACTAAATTACTACTTATCTTCAGTAGTTACTATTGACATCTTAGGAGTTTTTTCCGTACGGGCAAATCAAGATCAGATGCCGTTGCTTAAATAGCCCAGAGATTTATTAACATCCAATTAAAAGAAACTCCTATACTAGAAGCAAGCAGTTACGGGGGGGGGGGGGGGGGGGGGGAGGGGGGGGAATAACGTTTCAGTACACTAAGCATACACAGGCCATTCAAGCGGTCCTCTATCATCGTGTATCGCAGCCAAGTTTTGACACGCCGAAGGGTACTAAAAGTGCGTTCTATTGAAGCTGTTGTATATGGCATCGCTGAGAGAATCTGGAGAGCGACATTAATTTTTGGGAAAAATGGTTCTGTTTCTTTTATCAAGTCCAACAAATCAACATCAAGATTGTTTTTCTCAAGCCATGTAATACGCCATAACTCCACCTCTGCTTCGATCCCGTTTAATTCGTAAAACTCGGTTATTTGTCGAATCTGTATTTTTAAATCGTCCGCTTTGATTTTCCATAATTGCAACGGATGTAACGACGTCAAAGGAAAAGCTGGCGATTGGTCTTTGTTGAACCTCATTTCTAAAGACGATATTAGAGAATCCAAATATGGCACATATAAAGAGCGTCGAAAATACTCAGAAAGTGATGAAGCTGGCTGATTTGCTCTATGCTTCTGTCGAGCAACTGTTCGTGGAAGATGTAACTCAATACTCAAGGCTTCAGCTATTCCTTTCGCTGATTCCAGAAGTTGTTCACACCCTTCTTCTACAGACTGTCTGTGTTCTTTTACCACCTGTGTCATTTTAATGCTCAGCACTTTTGAGCACATCGAGGTTTTTAGACTGCAGTATGTTTGCTACTGGTTCCAGAAGGGCGTTATATTTCTCGACAATGCACAGAGCCAATATAAATGTGGTTTGTCCAGAAGCAGACAGCAATTGGAAAGCACCTTTTCTGGTAGCCGAATTTCCTTCTTGGGAAAGTTCTTCGAGGCCGTTTACAATTTCAATTAAATTTTTCTTAAACATTGCAATACTTTTGTATTTTTGCGACCATCTCGTTTCGCACAGCATCGGAATTTTCGGAGCATACCGTCTACGGAAGACAGAGTCTCTGAAGAAGTTTATTATATCTTTTACGGTGGATACACAGTTGCGGATTTCAGGAACATTATTCAAATCGTTCACTACAAGGTTTAATTTATGGCTGGCACAGTGAAAATATAAACCTTTCTCAAATTTTTCTCTTAATATCTTTTGAACACCTCCATATTTTCCCGCCATGGTCGAACACCCGTCGTAACCCTGTCCCACACATTTATTTTTATCAAGATCTAATTTATCGATAAATTTATCAATTTCTGTTGCGATTGCTTGGGCATCCATTTTTTCCAGTTTGACAAAACCAAGAAAATCTTCTCGCAATATTCTCCTTTCAGAATCGTAGAATCGGATACCTATTGACAGTTGTTCCTTTCCGGATATATCTGCTGATTCATCGGCCAAAATACTATAGGCGCTTGCTACTTTGATGTCTCCAACTATTTTTTCTCTCAAAAGTACTGAGCATAAATTCAAAATTTCGTTTTGGATTAAAGGAGAAGTATACTGAGCGTTTTTCTTTCCTTTCTCTAAATGCTGCTTCAAATCTTCATCTCCAGAATCTATTTTTAGTTTCAACAAGTCCTGGAAAACACCTCCTTGTTTATCTTCCCCCCTTAAGGGTAAATCATAAGTTCCGCAGAACACAACTGTCTTGATGACGGATGATAAGAGTTTTATATTTTCTGCTATTATTTTTTGATGTCCTGTTTGCATGACAATGTCTACATTTGCTGAGGAATTGCAGAATGCTTTTGCCGATGCAGTCGATTCCCTATGCCATTGACATTCGACATGCACCTTGCGAAAAGCATGTATATCTTTATACTTAGTGAAGGGCCATATAATGAAAGAGCCTATTACGCCGCATACAGTTTTTGGTGGAAGCAGAACACAAAATAGACAGAATGCACCTTTTAATCTCTTGGAATAAACAAGCCAAGGGCAATACATTTGTAACCACTTATGGTTGAATTTACGTTTCAATTGCGTGGCATCAGCCGCGAAATTATAATCTTCACCAGGTACCCAGCATCTTTTTAAAATTTCCATTCGCTGTGCGGATGTCATCACAGAGGATCTCCCAACCCATCTCCCAATATCATTTTCATGGCAGCCTTCACAAATTACCGGCATCGATACAGATGCTAGGTGCTCAGTTGACACAGATGGCTGCGTAATAAGATCTTCTGATTTTGGTTCATGAACTGAAGGTGATAAGTTTCTCAGATATTTTTCACTTTCTTATAATACGGGACCAGGATGAGATTCTTCACTTTCATTCTTTTTTTGTGGGCGAAGATTTAAACTATCGTCATCACTGCAACTAGAATTCTCCTCTCTAACCTTTCTCTTTCTAGCTGAAATAAACGAAGTAATGTTAAACGTTTCAATTAAACATATAGGTACATCATTTACAAAACAATAAAAAAAAAAGGGCAATCGCCCAGGTTTGGAAATTTTCTCGAAAAAATACATGCTTTTGATCTTGCTTATAAATATAAAGCTTTCGTGATTCGTTTAGCAAAATTTGTTCTCGTCAAAGGTTCAGGTAAGTTTCTTTCATGCGGCCTTACGCGATAAAATAAACTCTATGCATAACCCGGATCGCCCTCTATTAGTTAACGTACTTAACGTACTGCGTATAATTGCATAATTCCAAAACTATTGTTTTGTGATTATCAAGAACATATGCGTTTCCTAAACTGAATTGACAAGGGCAAAGAAGGCAACACCACACATTCTCAGCAACAAAAATAAGTTTGTATTGCAACGAACTTACAAACGACCATCAACGTTATTTCGTTATTCATTTCATCCGTAACTATTGAGTACAGTAAATATAGGTACCTACGCCTACTACAACATACTCAACAAAGTAATAACAAAATATAAAAGAAAGATAGAAAGAATTTCACATGTTGTTTTCAATTTCCAAAAAAAAATTAATGAGTGTAATGTTGAGAAATAATTCATAAAATGTTGTTACTTACCGAAGAACTTTCGTATATCCATTATTATGTTAATGTTATTGAAGCGAAACTTCTTCAGGCACGCCGTAGCATGGAAAGTATTGGGAACCTTAGAACCTCGATACGCTAACTAGTGGCAGAAAATAGAACTACTCAAAGAAGGCTATAGTAACCAATCAGAGGGCTTAAAACCTCGATACGCCAACTAGTGACGAAAATAGAACTACTCAAAGAAGGCTAAAATTTCAAAGCCACGCCCATTCCAAGGATCCCAATATGAGTAAACTGGCGCGAAAAGCGTCACGCGATCGAGATCTTCGATTTGCAATGCCGTCCGCGGGGTAGCGCGCGTGGTGAGAGACAACTCGCTCGTGCGGTGGGCGGCGGCACAGCAACAAACGTTCTTTCATTCATTATTTTGTTTCGGTGTAATTGAGTTTTGTTTGAAAATTGAACAAAATAATGGACAGACATTATTTACATGAGACAACTGAAAATTTAAATAGAATAAATTTTTTATATTACTGCTAAGATCTTGTATTCTTTCATTTTTTCACTTTATTTATTTCTGACTAAGTGTTAGTTTGAAGGTAAATGCGAGAAACCTTAATGTTAAGAAAGTCTAGGGGACGGGGGGGGAGGGGGGGGGCAGCATCCCCCCCCTGTACACGCCCTTGTGGGGCTGAGTACAATCCGACATGGTGTCCACATGAATCTCATTTTTTCCGTGTACCTAAGCTGGAGCTGTAACGGGAGGTGGTAGCGTTTTTAAACATGCCACCCTATACGCTGTGGTCACAGCCAGTCTGGTGAACCAGATGCTTTGGTAGTAACATGCATCTGCTGGCAGGAGGCCGTGCACAGCCGTGCTAGTGATATTCTACCAAGGTCTACAGCCCTCCCCGCAAATGTTGCCGTACTATCCTGGGTATACTGGTACCAGTATTGAGGAATTTCTTTCAAGGCGAACGCTTGCCCGATAATTTCCCGACAGCCAGGGAAAGCGAGGTTTGCAAGGGATGGAATTGCCTGCAATTATCAATTAACAAATCATTTTCCGGCTGGAAAAGAATTGGTTGGGTTACGAGCAATTTCTGAAACAGGGGGTACCACGATTGTGTTGGCCAAAACGGTACAACCAACACCCCGTTTGCTTTCTCGGCAATAATTTTTCTAATTGTTCTCAGAATGACGGCAAATGGTGGGAAAGCATGAAAATATAAATTTGTCCACGGTATGGTAAATGCGGCTACCGCACACGCCTCTGGATCTCTGTGCCAAGAGACGAATTTTTTGTACTTTGCATTTACGTTCGATACAAACAAATCTATGCCGAATTTCTCGAAAGTTGACTCTACTTGATCGTATGCCCAACTAGCTAATTCCCACTCGGTTTCGTTTTTTTTGGCCCTCGACTCCTCGTCTGCTTCTTTATTGTCGCGAGAACTATAATATATGAGGCGAAAATCCATAAATCGCGAATCTCACGCCACCGCCAGATTTCCCTTGACAAACTTGACAACTTTGGAAACTGAACGCTACCCATACGGTTTATGTATGACAACGCCGTCGTATTATCAATAAGAAGTAATATCTCACACGAACGTTTATCTTTAGCAAAACATTTGAGTCCGTAAAATACTACTTTTAATTCAAGATAATTGATATGTTCTTCTCGCTCTTGACTATTCTAAAACCCATGTGTCCGATTTTCCTCGCAAGCTACTCCCCAGCCTGTTAACGAGGCACTGCTGAAAATTTCCATTTCAAAATGGTCCTCTCTTAGGGGGTTAACACACTCTCTTATATTTTTTGTCCACCACTATAAATCTGGAATTAGTTTGTCCAATATTCTCATGATTTTATCATAATTTTCATTCACACATGGCATGGCTGAAAATTTTTCTCTTTCGAAATTATTCGTACATAGAGTCCCGTACCGAACTGCGGGACTGGCGGCTACTAGGATTCCAATAAATTCGGCAAATTTTCTGATTGGACAATGACCAATAGTTTGAAACTTCGTCGCGAGATCATATATTTGATTCCTCTTGCCTTGTGGTAATTTAAGACAGAATTTTTCCGAGTCGAAAAGAAAACCAAGAAATTTTATTTCTTTCCAAGGTTCAAGGACGCATTTTTCCATATTTAATATTAGCCCGGCTTTTTCAATTAACTTTCGAGTCTTCTTCGAGGCATTCTTGGGCTGACTATCCAAATAACAGGATATCGTCCAGATAGAAGACTGATACAAATCCTTTTGACCTCAATTTTTGCGCTATTGGTTTCATGACTTTAGTGAACACATATGGTGCTGTACATAGACCGAACGGCATACAATTAAACTCGTATAACGTGTTTTTATAAATAAATCTGAGATATTTCCTGCTAGATTTGTCCACCGGAATCAAGAAATACGAATCCTTTATAGCTAGTCGAGGCGCGCTAGACGATAAAACGTTAATTAACTTTTCGAATCACTTATTGATACGATGTCGATCAAAGTTTACCACCTGAGAACACTTGCTTTTTTTTTTTTTGAACTTGGACATCAAAAAAATGTGACGAAGAAATTTGTTTTTTTTTTTTCTTTTTTTTACACGGCAAAGAGAAAAGTGATCATAGTATTTTTTTTTTTCGCAGGTATCTCAGCCTAACTGAGGTCCCAAAGTTATCATAGTTTTTAATTCGACTTAATTTACTGTACAGCCCTGAATTATCTCAGATTTCTAGATTCCAAAAAAATTATTTCATTATTTTATTCGTATTTTGTAAGTCGGCATTTATCTCGCAAAGGGTTAGTGACAAAATGGAAAGTCATTAGAGTTCTTCATCAGTTTTAATCTATTCTACAGCTGTAATTAATTTCTGATTTTTAGATTCTGAAATGTGCGCATTTTTCTGCCCGAAATTTGCAAAAAAAAAAAAAAAAAAAAGCAAGTGTTCCCGTACGGAAAAAACTACTGAAATACTACTGGGAAACTACTGGAATAACTACTGATAAACTACTGCTATACTTTTGAATACTACTGCCATTTTTCAGTAGTTCCCAGACTGCAAATTCGCGAATACTGGCAGTAGTTACTACTCACTTACTACTTATCTTCAGTAGTTACTACTGACGTCTTAGGAGTTTTTTCCGTACGGGTATAGTCCAGGCGCGCTAGATATTCACTTTGGAACACGTGGATCCTGCATGGATTTTGATGAAACTTCTGCAATCCCTTCCAAATCGAATTAAAATCAAAGTTTCCCGTACGGAAAAAACTCCTAAGATGTCAGTAGTAACTACTGAAGATAAGTAGTAAGTGAGTAGTAACTACTGCCGGTAAGTAGTAATTCAGTAGTAATTACTGACGATAAGTATACTGATGAGTAGTTATCATTGGCGAGTGGTGACTATTGAATAGTTACTATACTGTTGTGTAGTTCACCGAGCAGTATTACACCATGTATGAGTGGTACACTACTGGTGACTTCTTACCTGCAGTGTACGACTTTGTGTTGCAATAACTACTGGACAATACTTAGTGTACTACTCGACAGTAGTGACTATTCTGACTACAGGGTGATTCCTTGCTTACACCGCAGTAACTTCAGTAGTAGACTGTCAGGTATAGTCGGCATGAGAAATTATCCGTGATCGTAGCCGCTAGTTCTATATCGCCGATCGATGACAGTCTTTAGTTTTGACGGGTAGAAGTGAAGTGGTGTCATATTATTACGGAAAAGAATTATTACACCCACAAAATGTTATTTGTGCACCGAATGATCGTTATCCAGGGGATTGCGACTGATTAGCGTGTCGATGGATGAGTAAGTAAAACTACTTTTTATAATCATGAGTGCATCTGTAAGAGCGTAACCTCAAAACGGCAAGTAACCTCAAGGACAAGTGACCGTTTTCAGGTAGGTCAAGGGGCTTTACGGTCATTATTAGTAATTAATCATTAATAATTATTAATAATTATTAATTATACTAATAATTATAAATAATATTAATAATATTAATATTATATTAATTATTATTAATATTATTAATATTATTATTTATAATACTAATAATTTATTATTATTAGTTATTATTATTATAATTATTAGTAATAATTAGTAATTATTACAATATTAGTAATTATTATTTCAGAGAACATGCAGCGGCCTAGGATTTTCTTTGACCTGTCACCTTCATAGCCAGACTCGTGCTAACACAGGGTGTGAAGGTGTTTAATGCTGCCAAATCATTCTACGGAGCGTTGTGCAAAAACAGCTGGAATACTATGTTTAACGAGAAGGACATCAAACTGGGATGTCGGTTGCACAATGCTGAAGAGTAGAGGCATTTTCCAACGCATACCAATTGACACGAGTAACATGCTAAGCTAGCATGTTCATAATCGAAAGACAAGGCGAATCATTTATAAAGAGAAACATTAACAGGCGGTACCCACCTTGAAGATAATATTTTCAAATCACTGCTACGCTCTGATTAAAAATTTTAGTGACTCAGTTTTTTTATAGTTGATTAGTGCTATTTTGATACAGAGTTTATGATTTTTTTCAGATTTTGTGTCCTACGCTGAACATGAATAACGATTTTAATATTGAACCGGTCACAGTTCTCAATGCTCACGACGGTTTGGATTGGGATTGGAGTTCGTAGTTCGTAGTAAATTATCCTCGGTCCGATGGGACAATATATATCTGAGTGTTTGTGAGAAATGACAATCCTGTATCTGGAATGTCAGTGGAGCGAACCAAGAGACGTTGATGAAACTAGGATTGCTTCGCAGCC
This sequence comes from Tenthredo mesomela, assembly GCA_943736025.1. Classification (NCBI taxonomy): domain Eukaryota; kingdom Metazoa; phylum Arthropoda; class Insecta; order Hymenoptera; family Tenthredinidae; genus Tenthredo; species Tenthredo mesomela. The sequence continues at coordinate 11,910,768 of OX031014.1, forward strand.
CTGCAGTATGGAAATTCTTCAATTTGAAATGGCTGCGGAGCAAGCCTACAGACACTGAATAGTATCTTACCTTGCGTAATTAATATCAGATGATGATTGTATATATTTATCTATTTTATTCATCGAAATGATTTATCTAATCAGGTCACGTGGTGACAATACAATACAATACACTATAATCCTGTATGCTGTATGCTGTAGCGCTGCAATACTCTGTCATGAAACGTGTAGTTCATCAACGTGATCGTTTCTGGGCTGATCTCGGCTAACACCTCTGTGATCCTGTTCCTTAATGCCGGTTTACCCTGCATCGGTATCCTATTCACAACCCTTGCCCTGACTAGGCTTTACAGTGAGTAATCAAGCGGTCTAAACACACCGATAAAATGATTCCAAGATTAGATTTCGAAACACAATAATTTTCGTTTAAAAATGACATTTCCATTTCTATGTCAGTATAATAATCTGGTTTGGTAAATAGCAGACAACCGAGACCAAGACGTCGAATCGAACCCTGGCACCCTGGCACCACCTCCTCTGTTACTGATCCACGATCCAACAACTCCGGTCTCAAACTGTTTCACCAAACATCACCGAGACCTCTTTGACTTCTTTCAAACGTTCCTAATCTCCTCTGCTACTGATCCACGATCCAACCACTCCGCTCTCAAACTACTTTACCGAACATCACTGAGACCTCTTTCACCCTGAGAGAATAGGTATTTTGTCTCTACGACGACGGCTCTTGCACAACGTTCTACCCTCGAAGATGCGAGACTCAGTGATTCCCTGTGATCCATCAGAATACTTTGATCACCATCTACGTGACACCGGTAAAACATGATAATTTTTATTTGAGTTTAGATTTCACTAATCAGAGATCAAAGATTATTTAATTAATTATTAATTCGATCCTTAGTACATTCGCACTTGATAATTTGAAACCCTTAACAGCTTAATAGTGCACCTATTACTTTGCATCAGAAATTTCGTCTTATTTTGCTATTCCATCAATAATCCGTCCAATGTTAGTTTATAGAAACACCGTACCGAGGAACTCTTGCAGGGAGATGGGTACAAGAAAGGCGCAGACGTTAGGCCAGGGACCTATTTTTTTAAAAATTAAACAATAAAAACAAAAAGTTAGTGCGCCTCCTAAATGAAATGGCTAAGCCACATCTGTAATAAATCTACGAGTTGAAGTAAATAAAGTTTAAAAAATTAGTACAATTATCTTTTCTTTTATTAAAATAATTAAAAAAAATATATCTATAGTAAGATAAATAAAAATATATTGGATCCTAATTTGTCCTGTAATTTGTTAAATATATTGGATCCTAATTAATCCTGTGATTTAGTCTATCGATGGCTCCTAAGCTTTGATTTTGATCAACGATGAAACCCTAAGATACGATCAAGTCCATCGACCACTATGGGTGGCCTGAATCACAGCTTATAGTTTCACCGCTGATCAGAATTGAAGTTTAGGAGCCATCTGTATCTTGTGTAGGTGAATAAGTTTTTTTTATTGAACATAACTTTTTTTTAAAACTTTTTGTTATAATTTTTTCAAATTTGATTACGTTTATTTTTTTTATTTTTGGTATTATTTTCGACCTCTGTAACCTTCTTGCTTTCTTTTTCCATTTTTTTTTTTCTTGAGTGGTTGAAGGTTGGATCATGGATCAGTAGCAGAGGGGATGGTGCCAGGGTTTGATTGAACGTCTTGGTCTCCGCTGCCTGCTACCTACCAAACCAGATTACTTTACTGACATGTATGGCATCATACATCCTAATACGATCGATGTAGATGTTTATACAGAAAACCCTAAATAAAATATCTAATCAAGTCTTCTACTCTGGTTATCAAAATTTAATCTTCAACTCTTCTATTCTGATTAGTGAAATCTAAACTTTAAATGAAAATTATCATGTTTTACCGGTGTCATCATGTTTCAACTCCAATCCCAATCCAAACCGTCGTGAGCATTGAGGTTTGGTTCAATATTAAAATCGTTATTCATGTTCAGCGTAGGACACAAAATCTGAAAAAAATCATAAACTCTGTATCAAAACAGCACTAATCAACTATAAAAAAACTGAATCACTAAAATTTTTAATCAGAGCGTAGCAGTGATTTGAAAATATTATCTTCAAGGTGGGTACCGCCTGTTAATGTTTCTCTTTATAAATGATTCGCCTTGTCTTTCGATTATGAACATGCTAGCTTAGCATGTTACTCGTGTCAATTGGTATGCGTTGGAAAATGCCTCTACTCTTCAGCATTGTGCAACCGACATCCCAGTTTGATGTCCTTCTCGTTAAACATAGTATTCCAGCTGTTTTTGCACAACGCTCCGTAGAATGATTTGGCAGCATTAAACACCTTCACACCCTGTGTTAGCACGAGTCTAGCTATGAAGGTGACAGGTCAAAGAAAATCCTAGGCTGCTGCATGTTCTCTGAAATAATAATTACTAATTATTACTAATAATTATAATAATAATAACTAATAATAATAAATTATTAGTATTATAAATAATAATATTAATAATATTAATAATAATTAATTTAATATTAATATTATTAATATTATTTATAATTATTAGTATAATTAATAATTATTAATAATTATTAATGATTAATTACTAATAATGACCGTAAAGCCCCTTGACCTACCTGAAAACGGTCACTTGTCCTTGAGGTTACTTGCCGTTTTGAGGTTACGCTCTTACAGATGCACTCGTGATTATAAAAAATAGTTTTACTTACTCATCCATCGACACGCTAATCAGTCGCAATCCCCTGGATAACGATCATTCGGTGCACAAATAACATTTTGTGGGTGTAATAATTCTTTTCCGTAATAATATGACACCACTTCACTTGTACCCGTCAAAACTAAAGACTGTCATCGATCGGCGATATAGAACTAGCGGCTACGATCACGGACAATTTCTCATGCCGACTATACCTGACAGTCTACTACTGAAGTTACTGCGGTGTAAGCGAGGAATCACCCTGTACATGCTAGAAAGAGCATTAAGTCGAAAACAGGAAGAAGAAGAAGAAAAAGAAGTAGTGACTATTGGATAGTCACCGCTCGCCAATGATAACTACTCGTCCGTGGTTAGTAGTCACCAGTATTCGCGAATTTACAGTCTGGGAATTACTGGAACATGATTTACATTACCCGCGCGCAGTTACCACTCGCCGATGGTCACTACTCATCAGTGGTTACTACGTATCAGTAGTTACGACTTACCAGTAGTCCCCAGTATTCGCGAATTTCCAGTCTGGGAACTACTGAAAAATGGCAGTAGTATTCAAAAGTATAGCAGTAGTTTATCAGTAGTTATTCCAGTAGTTTCCTAGTAGTATTTCAGTAGTTTTTTCCGTACGGGTAAGGTTTATTGTCGCCATAAACATATCTTTTAGCATTAATCAAATAGCTATCTTTTTGTCCTCTATTTTAAAATGGGGTGCTGATATAAACTTATTCAATTTTTTCAGATTGAGAATAAAACGCATGTCACCGTTACCCTAGGTTTCCATGCAAGCGTTGCCGCGCGGCAACGCTTGCATGGAAACCTAGGGTTAGGTTTTGGGACGAGAAAGTACAGTAGGACCCCGATTTTCTACCACTTGTGGAGAGGACTGGTAAATAATCGGGGTTCAGCTAGGAGGCGGAGCTTAGACGTCGGGGGGGGGGGGGGGGGGGGGGGGGGGGGGGGGGGTACGGAAGGGTGAGAGCATGCGCGTAGCGGAAACGTTTCGTGGCTGAAAAAACATGATTAAAACATGATTTGGGGAATAAGCGGGTTCAAAAGGTTTTTCAAAATTTTGTATTTAATAACTTCAATAGTTCATAAACTTTTATTATTTATTCTTCAAACTCAACAATTCTTGAGAAGGTAATCACAGATTGTACAGCTTATGTCGATAAACTTCGCCTTTTCTTTCTTGAATTAAACCTAATAATATTCGTTCAATCATAGCTTAGATAATTTTCCTCAATTCTTCTTCTTTTATTATTACATTGCTAAGTTTTAAAATTAGGTTAGCTTCAGTCTTACAAATAACGATAAAAAATCTGTTCTGATCAGATAAAAAAAAAAAACTGATCTGAAAAACGAAAAAATTTAAAATCTTATCTGACAAACAGAAAAACTCAAAATCTGATAATTTGAGGAGAATAAAACAAAATCGGTTCTTTTTGGAGAGAAACGAAAAAATTCAATATTTGATCAACCGAAAAACACAAAACCTGATCTAATTTGAGGAATTAAAAAACAAAATATGTTCTTCTGAAGGAAAAAAAAAAAATCGATACTGGATGTGATGTATGAATTTAACTGTCTGAATTTAATGAATCAGTCTAAATTCGAGCTCTAATGTTGTTTAAAAAGCCTCATCCGACGTCTTGAATGTTCGTATCATGATCTGGATTTTCTGAACACCACTGTAATAGAGTATTTATAGCGGTGAGGGCATCATGCTCACTTGAACTATTTCCTTTTGCTATTAGATGTGGTTCTTCGTTTTGAGTCTCCATAGTTACACACCCAGCTCCTGAGGCGAATAGGTTTGACTAAAATGAATGCAAAATCGGAGAGCGGGGGTTGAATTGTGTTCATCCACAGTGTCAAAATCACTTGAGAACAAAATCCTAGCTGATCGGGTTCACTAGATATACGAATTTAACCTGCTGCGCGCAACATTTTTAACGGTTTCAGCTGTTTGCTGTGAAAATGTCAGTTTTATCAAAAAATGTTTCAAGTAAAAGTTGTTTGTTTTTTCAAAGACAACAATTTTGTATTCATATGGTTTTTCGTTAGAAGAAATATTTTCGCCAAAAATTGGCAAAATCATTCAAATAAAAAAAAAAAAAAAAAAAAAAAAAATTCATCAGTTCATTCAAATTCAATTGAAATTGTAAATATCCAATAATAAATTTTACAGCTGAATATTTATTTTCAATTACAGCGAAATAATATTTTATATTTGACACAATACAACAATGAACTTATGATAAATATTCCATTTTCAATTACGCCATGCATGATAATATTTTACATTTCGTGTAACACAACAAGAAACTTACTAAATTATATATAATGGTTAAATATGTAGTTCAACTTCAGATATGAACTGAAAGAAAATTTCGACTGTATTTTTTAGTGTTTTATTCAAGTAAAGATGTTGCGATGAGAATTCGACCACTGCTTTTTTGAGATTCGATAAATATCTTTCATCTTCAATCATGTTGATTCTGTGCCGATTCCAATAAGTTTTCAAAAATACGTTCTGGATCGCTTCACCAGATTGTTGCGACCATATGCCAGGACCACTTTTATTCAAATAAGTCAGACACTGCGATAAATGTTTCAAAATTACATGAATTTTTAATGTCTCGCTTACCTCGGTACTTCTAAAGTGTTTTTCCAATTCTTTAACGAGCTTTTCACAGTCGGAATCGACTTGTCTGGTAGAAAAGCAAGCGTTGACAAGTTTATCCATGGTTTTGAAGAAATAAACGAACGGTAATAATCTTATAGATTCAACTGCGCCCCAAATTTTTGGTTCTAAAAGTTTATCAGGATGCCTCAGTAGTTTTCTACATGCGTTGCCTTCAAAAGTTTCTCCTCGATAATTTTTAGAGATGACACATATACTTTTAGGCCAAAGCAAAGCTCGCTCTTTACCTAAAAGAGGTACTAGCCCTTTCCAAAAAAGATGGTTTACAAAACCCATTAAAATATGCAGCTCTGGAATGATGCATTTTTGCAGCACGCGGGTATCGTCGTCTTCACCAAACAATGGTGCATTCACAGTACTGTGACACTCTTTTGCAAGCTTTTTGTCTTTATTCAAGAAAACAAACTTTTCATCATTTCAACCTCAAAATCGCAACTTCGTCGCGATTTGTCGGCAATCCTGATGAAAAATAATGATCGTTACTTGTACGTAAAGGCTTTTTGACGAACCTCGTTATAGCACTCGACTTCGGCTCGTGCCGTAAACCTCTCGTTTCGTAAAAAAAGCCTTTCCTTACTCGTAATGAAATGTACTATTTTGTAGTCTTCTTTCAAATCACCAAAGTTTTTAAATCATTCTCATATTGATAGCAATTTTCTGTCGCCTCAGAATTAGAAATCGACGTACTTGGCAAAGTACCATTCACTTCTTTATCATTATTCTTTAAGCAATGTAATGGCACGTTACAATATGGGCAGGAAAAGGAAGCTATCGCCGTTTGTAGTCCACTCACGACTAATAATAACTTAAAATCAGACGCAAACTTGTACGGTATATCGTTAAGTTTCGTTAACTCAAATATAAGCTTGACATTGCCATATGTTTCTTTTATCTCTGGAACCACGCATAATATTATTAATCTATGAACACTAGTCATTTTTCTTTTATCATCTGAAGAAAGTTGATTTTCGCCTGAATAATCTTCGGGAAGTACAGTCATACTAAGCTCCAAAGATCCTTGGCCACCATCAGCCATTACTTTGATTAGAATGTTACCAATAATATTACGATGATCCATTACACTATCTAATAAATCAGCAGCATTTGCCCATACAACCGGTCTCATTTGCTTTTTTGAAGTTTTATCAGTACCAGTATCAAATTCAAATCTTCCTTCGTGGTAAAATGTATCTAACGTCTTAGATTTTTCGGATAAATGCTTTATAATATGAGCAGGCACTGTTTTTTTTCCAATACTACATCTCGGAAGGTTAGTTAATTTCTTCATATGAGTCAAAGATAAACCATGAAGGGTGCGAAATTCATCTCAACTTTCTTTAGTAAATGATTTCGAAATATGGGCTTTTAACCCTAGAATGGTAACCTGGGGTCTTTTTGGACCCCAACGATTTGATGAAAACAGGCATTTTTACGATTTTCTCACGTTTCCTACCCCGTTACCCAATTTTTGACCAACTTTACAGACTTCGGGCAAAATGTCCATAGGCTCACGTGATTCTACATTGAAAGACGAACCGAAAGAGCCCCCGTAGGACCTTCTACGTGAAATTATACCCGAGATATGAATTTCCAAAATTGGGGTATTTTATGACCCCAGGTTACCGGAATAGGTAAAAAAAAATAAGGTTACCATTCTAGGGTTAATTTACTTAAAGAAACATGAAGTTTGGAGCCTTTTGTGCTTAATGATAATTAAGAAATTTCACTACCGTTTTCATTTATGCTTAATTTTTTTTTTTAATGCACTACTAACAATTTGTTCTTGATGTTTTTGTGGTAACTGTTCCATAAATTTATTTACATTTTCACGAGCGTTCAGCTCATCACAAGTATGTTTTTTTCCTTTACCTATTGTAGTAAAACAGTTTTTACATGTCAGAATTGATTTTGACTTTTTATCTTGATTGTCACTTTTTTTAAATTTTTTTCATCAGGAGCAATGCCAAACAAACCATTAGATCCATCGATTTTATTCGATAATTTTCGCTTATGACCAGCACCTTTATCAATTTTTTCATGCCCTTTATATCTTGCTTTCAAACATATATAGCAGTTAGGGTAAATGCACCAGTGAATGAACACGCACCAGTGAATGACCATTTTCACGCAAAGTATATCTGTATACAGTGATTTTAACATGGCTGTTCATTCACTGGTGACGTTCCTTAACCGTTCATTCACTGGTACATTTACCCTACATCCATCCATATAAATCGCCAGTGGCTCGAGTAGATTTAGTAAGATATATATCCCTATAATTAGGCATTTCTTGTAGAGGCCGTTTAAAATTTTTTCACCACACCTGCACGGAAAGTACTACTTTGGGTCCCTCGCGTGAGCGGGAAGTCGTACTTTCCGATGCAGGGGGTGGTGAAAAATAGTATACCTCACACGAGAGTGAGAAAGGCCATCCAAAACTGCGTTTTTACCACCCTCGCCTTCGGCTCGGGTGTCAATCTCACACGCAGTTTGGGTTGGCCTACTTTCCCTCCCTAGGTGAGTAATATACTAATTCCTCCCAGTCTTTGCTCCCCGATATGAAGTTGCACTAGATTCATTTACCTCTTTTTTCCTTCATGAACAAAACAGAGGACAGTGGAACCAACTTCATACCTATACTGTTTTGTTAAAAGCAGCAACCAAATAGGCGAATCATAACTTTTATTTATTTATTAAAAATTAATCGGTAAAACCGCTTTTTCCTCAAATAGGTAGCAAAATCGGCCTCCGTTCATGTGTAAAGAAAAATATCGTGTGAACCACGGGAGCAACGTTTTCGCTTCCTCGGTGTAGTTTGCCGCCCTCGCGTCCGCTCGGGCAGCAAGCTACACCTCGGGAGCGAAAACATTGTTTACTCCCTTGATGCACAATATACTATTGCTTTTCGTGCTCATTAAGCGTTAGCTTACATGTAGTGCAAATGCTTACCGGAAAATGGGAATCCGTAATATTGAAATCAGCGTTTATACATGTTTTGATTAGGTTTTCATATCTTGATGTTATCAGAAAGAATTCAACCTTTCTTTTCCCCAACACAATTTTTTTTCCACAAGGTGCACAAACCTTCAAAAGCTCTATTTTCGTCGTATAGGCATTTAGACGGCATATTCTGAATATACGATTATTTACGAGTCTCAGTATCGTTAGGAGTTAAAATGATGATGTGATGTTTTCAACATTTTTTGATATCAAACAAAAAGTAAATCTGTAGTCTAATAACTGTTCGACGATTTCTTCAAATCTTTATACCGAGAAGAACTCTTGATACTGCACAGTCAAAGTGACTGACTGCGTATGCGCGAGTTTCGTCGTCCGCTGAGGCAGGTGAGCCATCCCGAATTTTAGCTGTCAAACTTTGTTTTTGGCGGCGATGTAATTGATACGAATTTTTGAGGTTATAATCTCAAATAATTGCGTTAGCGATTCGAAAAGGCTTGAAAAGCTTTATTGAAACTTGATGTTCGACTGTCGCAATTTATTTCGAACAGTTGATTGCTCGCTTCGATTCGATTGAATTATCTTCCGATATGGACTATTTTATTCAAGATTGCTAATCGATGCCACTTTTATTTTGATAATTCACGTTAAATAAATATGAAAAGCGACATAACCTCAACTGACTAGTCTACGCGCGAAAGGTTAACAGCTCTTGCTTCTTTTCTCGGAAGTTGGCACCCCCGGCCTCATACGTCATGTTATTATCGCGGGACCATCTCACCGACCAATAAAATTGAATTATTTGGCGCATGCGCAGTTAGGCGCATCGACTGTGCAGTATCAAGGTTTCTTCTCTGTATACAGGGTGTTCCACACCTCGCGACGAATATTTCACAGGGTAAATCTTGATCAAAAATGGGATCGAAATTCCCTCAGCCGATTTTTTCGGAGATGCATGGATTTTCCGTTATAATTATTTTAATTGCAGCTAATGACATGCGACTTATAAACGGCCGTTTGTCGGTGTAATCACCGCTCGGTTGTGTGCGCGTCTCTCGCCCTATTGTCGCCACGAAAAAAAGTGCACACAACCGATCGGTAAGCACACCGACGTGCGGCCGTTCGTAAGCCGCGCGTCATTGACTGAAATTGAATTAATTATAACGGAAAAGATATGCATTTTAAAAAAAATCGGCTGAGGAAATTTCGATCCCATTTTTGATCAAGATTTACCCTGTGAAATATTCGTCGCGAGGTCTGGAACACCCTGTATACGAAAGGAAACTTATAAGGTTATGGGAATATTTAAAACAATACACCTAATTGATTCATCAAAAACATAACACGCTCGAAAGTTTTGTTCCAATTCTATATGGTATATCCTATACGCGTAGAGGGCGGGTAGCGTTGTCGGCAACATAACGAGAGGTATCAGAGCACTATGGTTGTGTGTAATTGACATATATCTTCAATTCATCAGTGTGATAACATGTAATGTAATTAATTTGTCAGCGTAGGTACACAATATTAATTGAATTTGAATGAATTCATGAATTTTTTTTTTTTTTGAATTTGAATTATTTTTGTCAATTTTTGGCGAAAATATTGCTTCTAACGAAAAACCATATGAACACAAAATTGTTGTCTTTGAAAAAACAAACAACTTTTACTTGAAACATTTTTTGATAAAACTGACATTTTCACAGCAAACAACTGAAACCGTTAAAAATGTTGCGCGCAGCAGGTTAAAGTCGTATATCTAGTGAACCCGATCAGCTAGGATTTTGTTCTCAAGTGATTTTGACACTGCGGATGAACACAATTCAACCCCCGCTTTCCGATTTTGCGTTCATTTTAGACAAACCTATTCGCCTCAGGAGCCGGGTGTGAGTTGCAGCCACATCGGTGTTCTTACGAGCTATATTGCTGACAATATCTTTAATTGTCTGAACTTGCCAACCTTGGTCCTCTGCATCTTGGTCGAACCAACTTCTAAAGTGATCTTCAGAATGGTCGCTGAAATCTAAATACGTACAACTGTAGTAAAATCAAGAAGCAATAGATATTGAACCGCATTTGACCATCGGTTGAATCACATTAGCCATACATTTTACTTTACTGCTTATAACAGATTCCACAACATTTACCTGGAATTTCATCAGCAATGTTGATACTTTCCAAGACAATCCTATTAGCAACGTCACCCTCGTTTGGTATGTGAATTAAATTTTGAACCAACTTGCGCCAGGTTGCTCGCAAATTTGCAGGTGTCAAAGAATTAAAAGCTGATGCCACTAATTCACAGCAATCTCGCAAATCATATCGCTTGAGAAACATCTTGGGACTTCCAACTCCCAGCTGAGAAGTATCCGGGACAGGAGATTTTTTCGGTAGACTCTTTTCATTTTATCAATGATTCCCTGATCTATTGGCTGGATCAACGAATTTGTGTTGACTGGGAAATACTTGACGGAAAAATTTGTATCCACAGCGTTCAAGATTTCAGCACTGAGATGCGATGGAGCATTATCCAACGGCAGAACAACTTTTCCTACAATCCCATCCTACACTTGTCTTGCCTTGACGCTGGGTATAAAATTGTTTTCATACCAGTCCAAGAAAAGGCTCCGGTCCATCCATGCCGATGGCTGCGATTTATAAATAACAGGCAGTACCACATTTTTAAAAGATCTTGGGTTTTTGGATTTGCCAATGACGAGTAATGGCAAGCAATGAGAGTCACTTGCATTGGCGCGCACCATAATCGTTATGCGTTCTTTAAGTTTATCACCAGGACATTCTCGTTCTGTTGCTGAAACCAGTGTTTTTCTTGGCAAATTTCTCCAGTTAAGTCCAGTTTCATCCGCATTGTAAATGTTGTCCAACTTGTATCCACCTTCGCGCACAAAGTTTGGAAAGCCCTGCTGGAAATCTTGCGAAGCATTGTGATCCGCTGCTAATTTTTTTCCTTGTAGAGACAGCCATTTGATACCATGTCGTTGTTTGAAGCCAACCATTACTTGCTGTGAAGTTTGGATCGCCACCAAGTTGTTTGTTCGCTATGAGAGCTTTTTCACATATTATGGGGCCACTTATCAGTATATAACTCTCACGGGCTTGAGTAAACCAGGTGTAAACGACGTCGTCGATGGTATTTTCTTTCGTCGTCATTGTTGATTTTCGCTTTTTAGTCAGATTTGCAGTTCCACTCATCCGTGAATCGACAAAACCGAGTATCGCACTTCTGTTTCGTTCAATATATCTGACCGCCGCTCTGCAGGTCACCCCACTGAACTCTATAATATACTGGAACGCGCGCAGGCCTATGATTCGTGTAGCGACCCGCGGTGAGAAAGAGATAGTTGTGGTCGGAGTGGGATGCAATTGTCTAATGTACAGGAACTATCTCGCATGAAAACATTGACCGTTAGAGAAGAAACTGGTGTGTTTAGTACACTGAACTCGATGTTCGTGGCTCAGGCAGTAGATAAGCGTACGACACGAGCGAACACACTCCGATCACAACTATCTCTTTCTCACCGGCCCCCACTCCCATTGCGCGCGTTCCAGTATCTTATAGAGTTCAGTGGGTCACCCCAAACTCTTTTGCTATTGTACATATTGACGCACCATCGTCGATTCTTTTTAAAATCGAAACTTTTTGTTCTAAAAACAATCGCATTTTTTTTTTTGTTCAGCGGAAACCACGGCGGAAACGTTGTTATTCGGATCAACGTTTTCACCCATCTTTTGATTTTGACATTTAAGGTTATGTTACACATATGACGCGTGTCGGACTACGGTGGTAGGGATAACACGCCCACAGACACTATTCCCCTTGGCAAACCAAATTGAGTGGGGGCAAAAATTAAGGGGAATGGTAGAAAATCGAGGTGGTAAAAGATCGAGGTCCCATTGTATGAGGAAACGAATCGTTTTTTTTACGGTTCACATTTAGATATTGTGCCTTTTTTGAGCAAATTACCAATCTCCGATTCACAAGCAATAATTTCTTGCTCTGTTAAATTTGGCTGCTTGTATTAACCTCGTGAATATGGTTGACTTACGAAACGAATAATGTGACCCCGCACCCGTTATAAAATGGAAGGATCATCCGTCAATTTTTTCCACGCAGAGAAAAAATATCGCACTCTTCCTGCGATTCTCACCGAGTCTAATCCTTGTGCCCACGTTTGTCCTTGTTCCGGAAGTCTTTCGGTTTCTGTCCCTTCCTCAAGTGCCCCAGTGACTCACTCCGGAGGGACGGTGCCAGTTTAACTTCTCCGACTGTTGCTCCCTCGAGAAACTGTTTGGTTTTGAATAAGATGACGCAAGCCTGCGATTTCCTTCGCGGGGTGCGTTCCCGAAGTTTCGTTGGTATCCACTTTGTTTGGACAGATCCTTGGAGGATTTTTCCATGGATTTGGCTGCTTTGAGATTTTCTGCAAACTTTTCTCCAAATAACCATGAATCAATTAGGATCCTCACCGATCAAACTTTTCGTAGATGGCGGTAGATTGCTAGGCTCCGTCATGGCGGCGATTACACACACTAACGCGATGTTAGTGTGAATAGTTTGTATGCGTCAGGTTGCGCGCGCCATTTGAACTCATGATTTGAATGTTAGTTGCAATATAGGTTATATGCGTGACGTTATACCGCGCTATTTGAATTTTTGATTTTAACATTTCCGAAATGGTCTTGTGCTGCAGTGTAGATTATTGTAAAAATCGAGTACGGCTCAAGTTTCCAAAAGCTCCAAGTCTTAGAGAAAAATGGTTACATGCTATACGCAGACCTAGTTTCAAACCAAGCGGGAAATATGGCCTGTGTATAGATCATTTTCAATTTACACAGCTCTCACAAGAAAGCAAACAAGGTGGTACGTATGAACAGACACTATTCAGTAGCAGTTCTATTCCTTTTATATGTATGAGAATGTGTTTTGCAGGATTCAAGCTAATACGAAAGCATTTAGTGGAAGGAGCTATTCCTTGTATTTTTGCGTGGCATACTAACACAGTAAATATACTAATATGAGTTCTTGAAGAACCCAGTGGCTCTACTTTAACACTTGGCGATACGGTTGACAATGGTGAGACCATTACGGCCGTGCAAACACACATTCCCTCCGAATCACTTACAGACAGTGAGCTGCAGTCCGAAGATATTTCAAATTCGTCTAACGATATCAATGAAAATAAAGTTGTGGATATGCAAACTATTTCAAAGCTTTCCCAAACAGATCATTTGCCTCGGTACAACATTGAAGACTTTAAAAATAAACACGAGCAAATTATGTATTTAACAGGTCTCGAGTCTTATGACAAGTTTATGACAGTTCTGTTGTCGCTCGGGCCAAAAGTAAACTTGATGAAATATGTAGGCCACGCAGTTTTTAGTATTTCTATCCCAAATCAACTGTTCTTAACTCTGTGGAAATTGAGAAGAAACTGCCCTGATATTGAGTTGTCTATGCATTTCTCTATTGGTCGTACAACAGTAGGAAATATCTTCAGTACATGGATCACTTTTATGGCAAAACAATGGTCCCTTATCAATATCTGGCCCAGTAGAAGATGACAGATTATTTCATGCCGGAAAGTTTCAGAAAGCATTTCCCGGCAACTCGTGTGATTATTGATGGCACAGAAATTCCGGTCCATAAACCCCATAATCCGCGATTTCAACAAGCCACTTACAGCACGTACAAAAATACGAATACTTTGAAAGTGATGGTCGGCTGTACTCCAGGTGGGCTCATATCTTACTGTTCTCTTGCCTATGGAGGTTCTACAAGTGACAGACAAATAGTAGAACGAAGCAACCTCACAGAAAAATGTTCACCCGGTGATTCTATACTAGCAGGTAGAGGCTTTACAGTGCAGGATATATTTGCACCAAGAAACGTCGAGGTGGTTACTCCAACTTTCCTCAGAGGGAAGGGGTACTTACCTGGTCACGTGATACTGCAAGACAGAAAACTATCTAAGCACAGAGTACACATGGAAAGAGTTATTGGTTTAGTAAAGACCCACAAAATTCTGTCTGGCAAACTTAATCATTACTATATTCCACTGTGCTCAGAGATCGTGGGTGTGTGTGTAATGCTTTGTAATTTCAGGGAATGCATTATGAAAGACATAAATAATTAGACCGAACGGGTTAGACATAATATATTATTATACTTCATTATTTAATTTAAATATATTATTATAATAATCTTCTGCGCTTATGATCTATGTTGTACAAAACTTACTATACTCCGTTCACGGAGAGACGATCCAGAGATCGAAACAGAACTCGTCCGGTTCGGTCAGATCCCGCCTAACGCTCCGCCCATTTTACCCTCTCCATGTCGCCAAGCGGGTGGTAGAGCTGAGCAGACCCGGCTACAGCCGACAAAGGGGCCCCGAGTCAATTTCGAACATTCGAATACTAACTAAGTGCCGGAGGGACAAAACGTATGATAATCTAGATACGGCGCTGAGTTGCGAGCCCCACTACCCCCACCCGACTCTCAGGCCGTTCGAAGCTGCGCGACGGCTGGATCGTCTCTCCGTGAACGGAGTATATCGACGCCTGGGTGGAAGAAGATCGTATCTCGAAAAATCCGCGAAGAAGATCGTATCTCGGAAAACTTGTGAAGAAGATCGTAACTCGGAAAACCCGTGAAGAAGATCGTAACTCGCAAAAACCCATATAATATTATACGGGTTTTTGCGAGTTACGATCTTCTTCACGGGTTTTCCGAGTTACGATCTTCTTCGCGAGTTTTTCGAGATACGATCTTATTCGCGGATTTTTCGAGTTACGTCCGCAACAAACATGTAACATGGGACATACACATACCGGTGCCATACCAGCGATGTGTATGGCCCTGTTACATGTCTGTTGCGGACATTACTACGAACCAGATATGTAACCGTTACGTAATTGGTCTTTATGTTTACTGGGTAGCAACAAGAACATTTGAATGTACTGAATAAAGAAAGACTTCTTTATTCTACTGGTGCCCTGTTCTCTTACGGACTAAATTATTTTCAATACTCCCACTTATTTAGATCCGCCTAATACACCAATATTACTACGCAGATAAGTAAATTGTCGTTTTTGCAAGGGCTTCGTGAATATATCTGCAAATTGCTCTTTGGATTCTATGTACTTGACATCTATGTCTCCTCGTTCATAAACATCTCGCACAAAATGAAATCTAACATCGATATGTTTCGTTTTTCGATGATATTCTGGATTGTTTGTCAATTTTATCGCAGACTGATTATCAACATACATCGGGACCTTTTCACACTTAAACCCTAGTTCGCGAATAATTCTACGTAACCAGATTGCATCTTTAGTTCGATTACTTAAAGCAATATACTCGGCTTCGGTTGTTGAAAGTCCTACTACGCGTTTGGCAAGAATACAAATCCACTGGTAGATTTTCGTGTGTCTATACTATCTGCATAATCAGCATCTGTATATCCTATTATTTTCGTGTCACTCCCACAGCCTTTGTAAACTATCCCGTAATCTTTTGTTCCTTTTAAATACCGAAAGATCTTTTTAACTGCCTGCCAGTGATCCTGTCCGTAATTAATTAAAAATTGACTAACTTGATTAACCGAATACTCTATATCGGGACGACTGACTTTAGCCGCGAATAAAAGAGAACCGATTGCTTCGCGATATGGCACACTTTCTTTTATCTTCTTCCTGTCTTCTTCTTCTGAATTCTGCATTTGTCTCAAATGTAGACCAGGTTCAGCTGGAACACTCATTGACTTTGCATCTTCCATGTAAAATCTCCGAAGTATCTTCTGAATAGAGATTGCAATTGCTGGATCCCTCACCCAGCAATCCAGCTGGATCCAGTGGCATTTTTTGCCTGCTGGATCCAGCACCGGGTGCTGGATCCAGCGCTGCGGATCCGCAAGTAATCAACTTCCCAAATAATGGCGCAAAAGTCAAATTTTTGAAGGAAAACGGGTTTGCGGCGGCTAGAGACGCGCTGCGGCTGCCTAGCGGAGGTTTATAGTCAGTTACTACTAGCGCAAGTCGCAACGTTGCGTTCTGCTGCACTTGCGGCACGTCACGCGTACTACACCTTCTTTCTACACCGCACCGCCCGCCCTTTGACCTCTGCCGCTGATTGCCATAGTTAAGCTTCGGCTCTCGCTAGATAAAGTGTCTTTGCGCTAAATAAATGTCTTCTTCGCTCCGCCGTGTTGTTTGTTGTGAGAATTGTGAGTAATTTGTATTTGTATTAGTACAAAATAATTTTTTGTTCAAAGCCAAGTCAGCAAGAAAAAAGTGGTAAGAATTACGATAAAAGCAACTTATGGCACTATTTTAAAAATTGGATGATGGTCGAAGTGCAAAATGTTTATTATGCTCAAAAACTTTGCTGATCAGTAACCGTTCAACGACAGGCTTAAAAGGCCATCTCCAAAAGATATACTACGTTAATCCCACTTCTGCAAACAGCGGATTACCACTCCGTCATACAGATACAGTAGTTCCCACAGCAATAGCAACCACATCAAAAAATGACGATGATCAGGAAGTGGTTATTATACCGAACAAAAAGGCTGAAAAGAGTATTGATGCCTATTTTGTAAAAGAAAATTCGATGGAAGCCATGGTTACTAGGATGGTGTGCACAGATGGTTTTACACTGAGTTCATTTTGTACATCTTCCGATTTGAGACGTTTGTTCGCAAAAAGTGGATTCCAATTGCCGACTTCTCCCAACACCATAAGGTCGATAATTACCAATTATGCGAATGATATCGAAGCTGATTTTATACAAAAATTCTAAGATTTGACAAAAAAGGGACAAAGATTTTCTTTAAGCTTTGATGAGTGGACATCTCAAAAAAATCACAGATACATAAATCTCAACGTGCACCATAAGGAGACTCATTTTAATCTTGGCCTGATCAGAATTTACGGATCCCGCACTGCCGAACATTGCATTAAATTAGTGTCAGAACGGTTGAAGAAATTTGGCTTAAACTTTGAAACCGATATCATTGGTATCACTACTGATGGCGCAAGCGTTATGGTGAAAGTTGGCAGGCTCTTGTCTTGCTATCAGCAACTGTGCTTTGCACATGGAATCCAGTTAGCTGTGGTAGACGTTCTGTATAAAAAAAGAAGCTCCCAAAGAAGTAGAACAGACAGAGATAGACAAAAGTGACGAATATGATGAGGAAGACACGGAGACCAATGAAGGCTTAGGAGTAGTGATTGAACCAGCACCGGCTGAACCTGAAGTAATTCCTCGATACAGCGAACTTATTAAAAAAGTGCGAAAAGTTGTTAAGACTTTTAAAAAATCACCTACCAAAGATGATATGTTTTTGCAAAAATATGTAATGCGGTGGGCAAAGAATTGAGTTTGATTCTTGACTGCTGCACTAGGTGGAACAGTTTGCTCAACATGCTGGAACGTTTCTACAGTGTAAAAGTTTGCATCGATAAAGCCCTCATAGACATTGGCTCAGACACTAAATTCTCCGCTGACGAGTGGCTACTAATCAAGGAGTTGATCGCCAGTCTCCAACCGGTTAAACTGGCCGTAGAAGCTCTCTGTAGAAGAGAGTCGAGTTTGATAACTGTTGACACAACCCTAAAATTCGTCTTGGACAAACTAAAAAGCCAGGACACAAGCTTGAGTGCCGAGCTTTCTGAGACACTCCGCAAAAGAATCCGAGAACGTCGTCTTACCGAGGTCACAGGGATGCTGATTTACCTACAGAACCCGAAGAAGTATGAACAAGAAGTTAGAACGCCCGATTATACTTTCACAATGCCGAAAAAATATGTCATGCGCCAGGAGATGATAAATATGCTGAATCGTGTAAATACATATGTAGTGGAACCAGCAGCAGTGGAAGAGGATATGATGGAAGTAGAATCCGATGACCCGGATAAACCGGATTCCCTGAATTTGACATTGGAACAAGAACTGGAGATCCAACTGAAGCGCAAGAAAGAAAACTTCATGAAACGGAAGGAAACGAGAACTGAGAAGGATTATGATAAGATATTAAAAAAGAAATGACTGTTTATGAAAGCGAGGGAGTCAGAGGTGAAAACCTAACATTAATTTATGGTCATTTGATGACCCTAAAACCGACCAGCGTGGAGGCAGAAAGGGCCTTCTCTGCAGCCGGATATATATGCAGTGCATTAAGAAGTAGGTTGGGAGACAACACCATAAATAATATTTGTTTTTTGAGATTCTACTTCCAGTGTGATGGATGATATGAATGTATGTGATTCATGATTGTTATAAAAATATACAACTACTACTAATTACTTACTACTTCACTCATACTAATAATTGAATTACTCATAAATAAGTACAGAGTACAAACTGCTATGTTTGTAGCCCTACTCCCTAGCCTAGGCAATAGCCATGTAGAATCAAAGAAAACTGGTAAGACTGATTGCCACTGATTATCCGTCCTTACATCATAGTAATTAGTAATATAATATATGGGGAATTCCATACGAAACCGACCAACCCGGAACCCCGACCATTTTTGATTGTGTTGAAAATTTTATATTTTTTTGTTCCTACCGAAAGCAGTATTTGGGAATTTTTTCAGATTTTTGTCTCAACCCGTCCAAACACAATGGATTTTTCAAAATTTATAAACTTGGACCATTTTGATTTTATTGAAAAAAATCACCAAATTTCAAGAGACATTTTTACAAGTACTGACCAATTTGTAGCTTGTGACATTCATAACTTCAATTTTTTTTTCTATTTTTTTTTCCGCATGTAATAAATTCACTGCGTCATCTCTCAGAATAACGGCAATATAGAAGTAAAAAGGTACTCCAGTGCAAACGATTCAACGATCCACAACGTCTATAAAACATTTTTTTAAATAAAATCAGTACAAGCTACAATAAAAAAAAAAAATGTGTACAAGCTACTTTAATAAAATAAAAAGAATAATTTGGAATTAAATCACTACTTGCCTTATTAATTCAAGGAGGAAGCACGATTCCTTGGTTCACACGCGGAAAAAAATAGAAAAAAAATAGAAGTTATGAATATCACAAGCTACAAATTGGTCAGTACTTGTAAAAATGTCTCTTGAAATTTGGTGATTTTTTTTTCAATAAAATCAAAATGGTCCAAGTTTATGAATTTTGAAAAATTCATTGTGTTTGGACGGGTTGAGACAAAAATCTGAAAAATTCCCAAATACTGCTTTCGGTAGGAACAAAAAAATATAAAATTTTCAATAAAATCAAAAATGGTCGGGGTTCCGGGTTGATCGGTTTCGTATGGAATTCCCCATATTTTATAATATAAATTATTTAGTAGAATTACATTTGATAATATATAATTTATAGATCAAGATTCGCGGCAGCGAATCGCCGCCAAGTACCCGTAGGCAGGCGAGAGCTAGCCGCGACTCTATTTTCTCGGGGGAACGCTTTATACCTGTAAGCACGAGGTCATAACTTCGGAACGCGTGGATATTTTTCGATAAAATTGACACAACAGCTATTACCCCACCACACGACTTCGCTGTATAAATTAGATCGAAATCGGTACACTGGTTTCCGACATATTAGTCACCAAAGTTGATGAAAAAGCATCTTCTTCTCCTTCTTCCCCATCATCATCAGGTTTTCGCAGACGCTTGCTTGCCACACATTTCTGAACGAACGGCGACACGGATCGACTTGAGCTTCGAAACGTGGTTACAAGCCATTGAAATCTCGACCCCTATTGATTTTGGCATGAATCTGAATTCGCACTCGGTCGGTATGTGATGATAAAGTTACTAGGGTCTACGAAGGGTCGACGAAATCAAAATGGCCGCCGGATGGCTGTCAGATCGCGCTATTGACAATTAAAATATTCATAATTGTGTATATAATCATATTATATAGTTATATATTTATATTACATAACTATATAATGTGTTACCGGACATGCTAATGGTTTTATATCAGTGAATCAGTGATTCAGTGAATAATGTAAGCGTGAAATAGTGCGACGACCGTGGTTTCATGCTGATGACTGTCATCAATAATAATTATTGACATGATGACATCTTGCAATTGCACGGAACAGATTCTCTGAGCTGGGTTCAAATATAGAGAATAAACCAACGAACCTGGCAAAATATTATTTTACTACTGACCGGAGGAAGTGAAAAAAAGGTTACGATGAAAAGGTTATGATTTTCACTAGATTTGACATTTGTTCACACAATAATAGATGAATAGAACAGCCTCAACTTCTTTAGTTCCACTAAATGCATGACTGGTTATTTGTTTATTGATTTGTATGTTTCCTACCATCTCAAAGGGACAATTCTGGATCTCTTGACGTTAACATACCGCCGACGTTGACTTTTAGCGCCCGTGCTATCTTCGCGTTTCTCTGCTACCCCCGTTTACCTCCGCCGGCCTCTATATATTTTGCCAATCAACGATTGGAGACGAGGAAATCCTGATTCTACAATAACGCTACCCACCGATCAGGCACTATCGACAGGAGTCTTCAGGAGTCGTTACCGCCCACGGTAACGCCAGCCATTCGTTTTGGGCTCAGGCTGTGATTTCATTTGCTAGTTAGCGTCATCACAGCGTCGAGTTTTGCCTGAGTTCAATTGTTGATTGTCGATGATAAACGTTCAAGTTGCTTAGCGACCTTCTATTTTCCAATGGAAAACGAAGCATATAGACGGTAGCAGAGGTGAAAGGGGACTCGTGGAGCAGCGCAACGATAGCACGGGCGCTCAAAGTTACCGTTGGGCGCTATATTAACGTCCAAAATCCAGAATCGCGGCACTGAAATATTTTCCAATTACCAAACGGATAGAGTGGACGAACGTGAAGCTTTATGTAAACCGACAACGAACGACCTGATCAGGGACAAAGTCTGCTGTTTACTCCGAACCTTACAATTGATATAGTCCCTTGTGATGACACATGCTAGAAAAATTAGTGGCAATATACTGAAACCTCTGCTTCAATTATTTGTTATTTTGTTTCTTTTACAGTCACCTGGACCATTCCTATCCTGAATAAGACTTGGCTTCCGGGATGGAGCCGCGTTGTTTAACGGTTAGGTGCCGACGTTTCGTAAACATTGCAGTTTACTTCATCAGAGCGAGAAACAACCTGATACTGGTTGCTCCCCAACAGGGTGTCCCTATTTATGCCAGTTGCGGAGCCGTCCATGTGTGACGTTCCGCTCGGGTGGAGTTGACCAATCATATGTTTTTAAATGGTTGGCCAAACATTTAAAAAATCAAGCTCCTCCACGGGGAGGGCATCCTCGCTGAAGTTAACTCCTTTAGCAAAAACAGGTCGTCCCTATCGAAACATCTAGCCAAACTAGCTTTCCTGAAGAGATGCAGGGACAACAACATCATCCCCAGATTTCTTCGGATGAAAGATCCATTTGGCACTGAGAAATCCAAACGGATACTCACACGCACCAGCCAAGCCCTTATCCGCGAACGCATCACACACACCAAACTCCAACTACACCAGACTGCAGAACGGACACTGCGTCTTCACCTCTTCCTCGCCTCCACTCTACGACCCGACATCTGGCAAACAGTGGACCGCGTTTCAGCTGAACAAGCTGAACGGATCCACTTGCAGTGTACCCAACGACAAATAGACAAATACCAAAAACTCTCGCCACAGCCAAAACCCCGACACCGCTTAAAGATACTGTCAAGAACCTCAGTGACACGATCCTTTCCCAAGAAGCAACTTCTGCCCTAGCCAAAGGCCCGAACTTTGCTATTGCCCCTTCTAGAATCCCAAAAGACGAAATCATCTCCCAAATCGAAAACTCCATCTTCGGACTACCAACGGAAGCAGCAAACAACATTCGAAGACTAACAACCAACATTCTACGCAACGCCAAAGCACCCAAGCCAAACCTCACTAGACAAGAACGCCTAGCACTGAGAGAACTCAACAGCAACCCCGACATCATCGTACTGGCAGCAGACAAAGGCAATGCCACGGTCGTCCTCAACAGGAAAGACTACGAAACCAAAATCCGAACACTCCTGGACGACACTACCTACCGCAAAATTTCAAGAGACCCTACACCGAAAATAGAAAAACGCACCACCCTCCTTATCAAGGAAAGCAATCTGCCGGAACCAACCAAAAAAGCTTTGACTCCCAAAGAATCCTGCCCTCCCAGACTGTACGGCCTACCCAAAATCCACAAAACCAACGTACCCTTGAGACCAATAGTTAGTGCGATTAACTCGCCCACATACAAACTTTCACGGTATCTGGCGTCCCAACTCCAAACACTCCTATCCGACTCCGGCTCACGCATCCTCAACTCGAAAGACTTTGTCGAGAAAATCCAACAGATTCGACTACATCCTGATGACATTCTAGTCAGCTTCGATGTAGAATCACTGTTTACGAAAGTCCCTATCCCAGACACCTTGGAAATCATAAAAAGATCCAAAAAGATACCCCAACAACTGTTCCCCCTCATCGAACACTGCCTCACCTCCACCTACTTTCTTTACCAAGGAGCATTCTACGAACAAACCTCAGGCGCTGCTATGGGATCTCCAATTTCTCCCATCATAGCGGACATATTCATGGAGCACTTCGAGAGCCACACCCTCGGAGAAGCCCGACTAAAACCTGAACTCTGGCTCCGATATGTTGATGACACTTTTGTCATTTGGCGACATGGTAAGGAACACCTCCAAACCTTTCTAGACTTTCTCAACTCCCGACACCCTAACATACGCTTCACGATGGAAACAGAAAATAACAACCAACTTCCCTTCCTGGACGTGCTAGTCACGAAAAAAACAAGATGGTCAATTGGGACATCGCGTATACCGCAAACCCACACACACCAACAGATATCTCCACGCAGCTTCACACCACCACCCATCACAAAAAGGATCAGTGATCAGCTCACTCGTCCACCGAGCACTGACAGTCTCTGATTCAGATAACCTCAACGTCGAACTAGCCCACCTGAAGAAAACCCTACAATCCAATGGTTACTCGTCCACACAAATCCAACAAACCATCCAAAAACTCCAGAACAAGCCCAACCCATCGACAGACATTTCAAACTTACCAACGGAAGTAACGAGAAGAACTGCCTTCCTCCCCTACATTCACGGAGTGACGGACTCCATAGGGAGAATCCTAAGGAGAAACAACATCAAACCGATTTTCAAACCACCACAGAAAATCGGGCAATTCCTCAACTCCCCAAAAGATAAACTCCCCCCGCTCAGCTCTTCAGGGGTATACAGGATCCCTTGTTCCTGTGGAAAAGTTTACATCGGAGAAACCGGGAGGAAGATCAGCACTCGCCTTAAAGAACACCAAAGATGCGTCAAACTGAAGCACTTTACTATCTCAGCTCTGGCGGAACACCAAATGGAAACGGGCCACCAAATCTCATTTGACCAAACCACCTCCTTGGCTAACTCAAATCAGTATTTTCCTCGAAAATACAGAGAAGCCCTTGAAATCCGTAAACATCCTAAGTACATCAACAGAGACAACGGACTTCAAACCCATCCAATTTGGAACGCCATCCTCCCGGTTTTTTAAATGTTTGGTCAGCCATTTAAAAACATATGATTGGTCAACTCCACCCGAGCGGAACGTCACACATGGACGGCTCCGCAACTGGCATAAATAGGGACACCCTGTTGGGGAGCAACCAGTATCAGGTTGTTTCTCGCCCTGATGAAGTAAACTGCAATGTTTACGAAACGTCGGCACCTAACCGTTAAACAATGCGGCTCCATCCCGGAAGCCAAGTCTTATTCAGAATCTCACCGCGAAAGCCTCAAAGACCTCATTCCTATCCTATTATCAATCTATTGAAATGAAAAAGACGAACAACACTTCAACAAAACAGCCTCCCAAGACAAAGGTAGCCTACTTGGAGAATTGGAGAGCCCATAGCTCCAAAATAATAACAATGCTACACTGAAAACTCTCTAGCGCAGTCGGCAATATAGTCGAGAGTAATAGCCGCTCTTAGGCCAGCGCAGCTAGCGCACTCGCTAGTGCAGCTACGATACTCTAATCAAGTTTGGTCGCTACACTCAACTCCTGGCGTTGTAGTCAAATCACCTCAGCGCGCTAGCTACTCTTTCAGCGCCAGCGACTACTCTCAAACTCCCATTAGCTACTGTAACACGATTCAGCCTAATAGCCTTGCCGCGATATTGCTGGCTGCGCCAGGGAGTATTCAGTGTAGGAAAATTAGTGATAATATACTGAAATCTCTCCTTCAATTCTTTGTTATTTTACATCTTTTACAGTCACCTGGACCAGTCCTATCTAATTATCAATCCATTGGAATAGACGAAGATAATACTTTGACAAAACGACGTCCCCAACGAAGGTTCCGATTATCAATCCGTTGGAATAGACGAACATAATACTTCCGCAAAACAGCGTCCCACGACAAAGGTAGCCCACAGCCCGTAGCTCCAAAATGATAACAATGCTACACTGAAAACTCTCTGGCGCAGTCGGCCTTATAGTCGTGAGTGGTAGCCGCTCTAAGGCCAGCGCAGCTAGCGCGCTCGCAAGAGCGGCTACTATACTCGAATCGAGTTTAGTCGCTACACTCAACTCCTGGCGCTGTAGTCAAATCACCTCAGCGCGCTAGCTACTCTTCCTTCACCAGCTACTACTCTCAAAATTGCATTAGCTTCTGTAACAAGACTCAGCCTGATAGCCCAGCTGCGATATTGCTGGCTGCGCCAGGGAGTTTTCAGTGTAGGAAAATTAGTAGTAATATACTGAAATCTCTCCTTGAATTCTTTGTTATTTTATATCTTTTACAGTCACCTGGACCATTCCTATTTTATTATCAATCCATTGGAATAGACGAAGATAACACTCTGAAAAAACAACGTCCTAAGACAAAGGTAGCCCACAGCCCATAGCTCCAAAATAATAAAAATGTTAGGAAAATTATTAGTAATATACTGAGATCGCTCCTTCAATTCTTTGTTATTTTATATCTTTTACAGTCACCTGGACCATTCCTATCCTATTATTAATCAATTGGAACAGACGAACATGACATTTCGGCAAGACGATGTCCCAAAACAGAGGTAGCCCCCACAGCTGCTCCAAAGTTATAACACTCTACATATCTTCTTCAAATGAACCAACTTCCACCAGCCTACCAATCACTAACTTCACCTACCTATACATCAGCACCGCAAACTGATTACCAAACAGACTAATATATTTGAAATTGCTGATCATTGAAAGTGTTATAATAGTACAGTACGATACAAGTACGCACACACGTGTCGTATACTATTTTTCTTAACACATGCACCGAAAGTCCTCGTTTGCGCACCGTCTACAGGCACCGAAAGCAGACTTTCGCGCACCCGTGTGCGAGAAAAACTTCGCACACCGCTAGCAGTGCGCGAATGTTTTTCCCGCACGGGTACGCTCAAACCTGCTTTCATGCTTGCAGACGGCGCACAGCGAGGATCTTTCGTTGTATTTGTTAAGAAAAATAGAGTTTGATACATGAGCACAAAGCAGCAATCCCTTACTCGTGTGAAGACGCCTCACTCACTACCTTCGGCTCGCCTGACGGCTCGCCTTCGGGCTCGTTCGGGCCTTCACACTCGTGCGCGAATTGCTGCTTCGCGCTCTTGTATCGAAAAACACTATTTTTAAACTCAGTGTGCGAAATTCTTGACCTGTAAAAAACTCTAGAAAATAGGGAAGTATAGTATATACAGGGTGAATTGCTAACGTCTGAACACTCAGAGCAGCGTTGAGGTGGCCACCACAAAATTGTCAATTGTTATATTGGTTTTGGGCTTTCTCATTAGTTGAAATTGGGAAACAATTGCTGACGCTGGACTCTTGGCTACCTCAACACTACTTTAACCCTCTCAGGCATCAAAAGCACGAAACGTATCCGTGTGCGAGGAGAGAGGGCACAACCAATCACGGCGTCTAGCATGGGTGTGTTAGTACTCTGCGTCTGTGACTGTGCGTGAATGTGTCCCCACTCCCAGGCGCCACGGCGATGTATCCATCACTACTTAGTGGGCGCATACGCTTACCGGCTGAGATTTGACATCAACAGGCGCTGCGAGTTGCAGATACGGTCCTGGTCGAGCGCTCCCTACTCCACGTCACTAGCGCTTGCCGCATGAGTGGGGACAACTGAGATGCTTGAGAGGGTTAAGTGTTCAGATGATAGGAATTCACACTGTATATTGCGATATAAGTGCGAGAGGCAGAGTGGACGGGGTCCAGGGGCAGAGCCCCTGGTAGGGGTGCAGGGGGCAAAGCCCCCGCTGGTGGGTTGGGGGGGCAAAGCCCCCCCATTAGAAACAAAATACTTTCAGAAATGATTTTCAATAGCATAAAATTTTATTAGTCTTCGTAACTAAAGAAATGAAGAAATCAGAGACAAAAAAAAAAACTCGTTTTTTAGGCTTCTATACATCCCTTTTCGTAGTCTATCGATGGAAACGCAACTTGCACAGTTATATCAGAAAAGCAAGTCCAGGGCCGGATTTACCATTAGGCACTCTAGGCACAGTGCCTAGGGCCTACGATTTTAATAGGGCCTACGAAGCAGCGATTTTTTTTTTTTTTTTTTTTCAATTCCGAAAAGAAAACGGCGGAGACAGATAAATAAGACAACATATTTTTCATCATTCTAACCTCAAAATCGCAACTTCGTCGCGATTTCTCGGCAATCCTGATAAAAAATAATGATCGTTACTTGTACGTAAAGGCTTTTTGACGAACCTCGTTACAGCACTCGCCTTCGGCTCGTGCCGTTAACCTCTCGTTTCGTAAAAAAAGCCTTTCCTTACTCGTAATGAAATGTACTATTTTTAATTATTACAACAAAATTTGGATGGGTCTGATCTAAAAGATGAAATCCACACGGTCTCATAGATTTTTTTTTACGCTGATTTCAAATCAGTTTCAAAAATTTCCCTAGATGGTCTAGTTTTTGAGAAAAAAAATGTTAAAGTTCAAAAAACTCGGTAAATTGGACAACTAGAAAAATTCATGAAAAAATCAATTTGAATGGAATTGCTTTCACAAAAAGTAGGGAATTTTATAAAACTTCAATTTCAATAGTGGAATCGACACCTTTTTAATTTTTGTAGTAGAAATGAGTCAAAAGAATCACAAAAAAAGTTGGAATATTCGGAGTTTTTAGGAAATTTGAATCTTTTGAAATTATCGCATTGTGAGAATATTTAGCAGCAAAGTGATTACAGAAACTGATTCATAAGCCGACTTCCGGTGATTCAAATTACTCAAAAACTCCGAATTTTCCAACTGTTTTTAAGACTTTTTTTTACTCATTTCTACTACAACAATTAAGGGGACCAGTACAGCGAGTTTTCGAGAAATGATCATAGTCCGAAATGAATTTATTTCATAACCAAAGTTCATTTCACATCAAAATATTTTTCTTTTTCAAAATCATGTGTCGTAAGGATTTCAGAGCACCGCTGGACCGATTCAGGTCATCTTGGATTCATTTTCTTCAGAAAACAAATCCTCATCATGTGAATGTAGGAATTTTAAAATAAAAAATTATGTCATAAGTTATGATCAATTTACCAAATTTGAAAAAATTACTATCACTCATTTCTTAAATAATTTGGCCAAAACGTAAAATTTTCAAAATTCCTACATTCACATGATGAGGATTTGTTTTCTGAAGAAAATGAATCCAAGATGACCTGAATCGGTCCAACGGTGCTCTGAAATCCTTACGACACATGATTTTGAAAAAGAAAAATATTTTGATGTGAAATGAACTTTGGTTATGAAATAAATTCATTTCGGACTATGATCATTTCTCGAAAACTCGCTGTACTGGTCCCCTTAAGAAGGTTTCGATTCCACTATTGAAATTGAAGTTTTATGAAATCCCTGTTTTTTTGTGCGAGCAATTCCATTCAAATTGATCTTTTAATGATTTTTTCTAGTTCTCCAATTTACCGAGTTTTTTTGGACTTAAACATTTTATTTCTCAAAAACTAGACCGCCTAGAGAAATTTTTGGAACTGATTTGAAATCAGCGTAAAAAAATCTATGAGACCGTGTAGGTTTCATCTTTTAGGTCAGACCATAGAACTTATATTCCTGGAAGGGGAATAGCCCATTTGCGCAATGAGCGGCAGACTGACGCCAACATGTTGAGACAGAGATATATCTCTCTCTCCATTCCTAACGTCCAGTCTCCTCTCCGCGCATACCCCTCGCCGCAATAATACCGTGCGAAGATTGATAGGTTAAGGTTAGCGCAAACTTGTAATCTATTATGTATTACAGAAATAGTTTCGTTATACAGTACTGACAATGGTTCTAAATTCACATGCTATTACAATTTTCGGTTTGACATGACATGAGAAGTGACGATGAATTTGGCGATTTGGGTAAGTATACCGTGAACTATCAGGTAGGACGAGATTCATATATTCATTCTATCTCATACCATCTCATACCTCATATGAAAGAAAAAATGTATGGTTGTTTTTTAGTTTCCGAACAGGATGGTGGAGAGGAATGAAGAATGAGGAAACGCTAGAACTGCTAATAGACTTTTACATATGAAGCCTGTCTTTATTGATGTTTAAAGTGTATAAGTTTTGTGTACTTATGTCTAATAAAATCTGTTTTATGTAGATTAAAAATTCTTATTTCAATAATCATAAATATGTATACAACTTCGATACAAAAAAAAGTATCGTATGTATACAACACCCGAAAATCATAAAAGCAACAAACAATTAGGTTAGGAATCGCTACGACTAGGGGGGTGCGCGGAGAGGGGACTGGACGTTAGGAATAGAGAGAGAGATATATCTCTGTCTCAACATGTTGGCGTCAGTGCGACAGCTCCTATTCCCCTTCCAGTAATATAAGTTCTATGGGTCAGACCCATCCGAATTTTGTGGTGGGTACTGGGTTATATTTGCAAAAATAATTATTGCACAATGTTTTCTTCTTATATCTTGTATCAGTGGTGTTTCTTTCGGAGAATTCTTCCATTGATTTGACTTGTGGTAAGAGATTACAATTCTGATGATTAGAGTTCGAATCACTCTAAGTGTCGTCATCCACAGATGTATTATCTACCTAATACCGAGTATGTCTTAAAAATAAAAGGTAACATAACAACTCCCTTCCAGAAAATTTCTGACAATTGTCTTAGGGCCTACACGAGAAAATTCGGCCCTGTGCCTAGGGCCTACGGACACCAAAATCCCGCCCTGGTCGGAAATATTGTACTGCCTCGTACTTTATAGCCACGCACTTCGCAGCGTTCACAAGCGTAGAACCCGGTATGGCCCTTAATGCATTTCAACATCGACCGAGCAGGAGTGTCGCAGATGAAGCATTGGATATACACTCTCAACAACGTACCATTGATAGATATGCCTTCTGCTGACATGACATTCATTTCTTGTATAAATTTGTGCAAGTACTGTCTAATATATTTGGGCTTCGATGCGCCAAAATAAATTGCAATCGGGAAGGGCTTGTAAACATCTTGGCTATGAAAAACCTTGCACAATATGGGCCAAAACTGTCCATAACTGGATTTGAAAATGGGTATGCCGTCAACGTTGATCTGAAGTGGTATTTTTGCATCTGGATGTAAATTTTCATTTATGCAAGCCCGTAACCCTTGAGATATTCCAAAATAAACGAACTGTACATTTTCCCCACCAGCATCTTCCATGTCTTCTATATTATACGTTGCTGCTGAGGTTTGTAAAAAGGTTTTGTATGATTTTGGTAATTGTGGTAGAAGTCTTCGTCTTAAAATTTGCAACAAGGTATCCACATGAACGAAATTTATGCCACCGTCAACAATCCATTTTTTAAGTTTTTGTACTTCCTTTTCTTCTGCTTCTTCTACTTCTTCTTGTTCTCCTCGTTCTCCTCGGTCGTCTCGTTCTTCTTCACGTTCTTCTTCAGGTTCTTCATTACGATCTGCTTCACGTTCTTCTTGTTCTTCTTGTTCCACTTCTTGGTCTTCCTCTCGTTCTTCAGCTTTCACTTCGTTCTCTATCCCTGGTTCCTCTTCAGAACTAGTCTCGGAATTGTCTTCATGCACAGGGTTGACTGCCGCTCCAATGTACACAGAAGAATGTTCATCTTCGGTATTGTCGGAAATATTAGAGTTGGATCTTACTTCTTGTTCAGCCTGTACATCATTCTCTGTAAAATTCACTTTGTAAATACGGCTCATCAATTAACAAAATTGACTGATTCCTCGCAAGACCAAAATTGTTACATACCTCCCACATCAGAATCATTTGACACTTGATTTTCATCTAAATTAAAACGATCTTCATCCAGTTGTCTTTTCACAGCTCTATATTTTCGAACCCGGAGGCGCGTCACCTCTCGTGTTCGTTTTAACATAACCGTACTTTTGGCAATATATCCAGGGTTATATGAGTTCAGTCGCAAAACGTCTATAGTACTCTCACAAACAAGCCCAGCGACTTACGTATGGATGGTATGGAGTGAACCATACTCTGAAATTTCTGAGGTATGGTATTCCATACCTGAGGATTTGAGATAAAAATATGATGAAAAAATCCTAAAGTAGGGAAAGAAAAATTGGAAAACCATCGAAATCTACTATACCCTCGGGCATACCGTTCCTGTAGTATCGGTAACCTTCTGAGTTCAAATTTAGCCTACTTAGGCCTAAGCATGTCTAAGTATAACCATTACCTGCAATTTTTAATTACAATAAATATCTTCATTATTCGTTATGTTGAATAAAATTTGAATTCCTCGCCCCCCCCCCCCCCCCCCCCCCCACCACCACCACCGCCGGCCGAATATAAATTCCACACTTGGGAAATTTCTAAGTCGCCGGGCTTGCTCACAAATAAATGTTAGAAATTATAATAAATGCTGAACGATAAAAGAAAAGCGCACACCATAGTGACGAGACTAATGTCGGGCTTTCCCGAATAGGGCCCAGGAAAGTTTGATTGTACACAGGAAATGAACAGCTTTCCGAGCCAGGGGCTGTACAGCCGAATGGGGTGAAAACAGTTACAGTTGTACCTTCCATTGCCCGTCTAGTGCCCGACCAGTTGGGCCCCAATTGGCATCACCCGTCCGGGGGCTAGGAAAACACCGGGCGTTCCCGGACTAATTTCCACACGGGTTACTTTCTAGTCATATCGAGGCCGTCGTTGCCAGTGCCACTAGAATGCTTGGGTTTTTGTTCAGGACCTGTAGTACTTTTAAATCGCCTCTAATTTTTAAAACGTTATACTTCGCGTTTGTTCGTTCCAAGCTTGAGTATGGCTGTCTCGTCTGGTGTCCCTTACTTGTGCGTGACATCAAACTGGTTGAGGGCGTGCAGAGAAGATTTTAAAAATATTGAGCATTTAGGGAAGACTCCGTCTACCCGCCTCGTGGCGTGGATGGTGCTGCGCTGTGTTCCAGGTTCGGTATCTCCGCTCTGGAAGCGCGGCGCAATGTTGCTTCCGTTGCGTTCATGTTTATAGTACATTATGCAACAAGGGAATAAAGTCGAATATTATTCCCGAAGGTGAGTTTACTGCCCGAACGGAATTCCCGCGGGTGGGTTTACTGCCTGAGCGAAGCGAGGGCAGTAATCACCCAAGGGAATTTCCGCGAGGGCAGTAAGCCTGAGGGAATGATGGACTTTATTCCAGTGTTACATATAGTACTTTATTCCCGGCTCAACTGTGGCCACTTTATTGACCTGAAGCGTGGGACCCACGAAAAAACGCTAAAATTGATCAAAAATCTATATAAATATGGAAAAAAGTTAAGTCAGGAAATGGAAAAAAAATTTGAAAAAAATCATTTTTCAAAAGTACTTTATTCCCGCAAAATGTACTTTATTCCCGCAAATTTTACTTTATTCCCGCAAAATTTACTTTATTCCCGCAAATTTACTTTATTCCCGCAAATTTTACTTTATTCCCGCAAAATTTACTTTATTCCCGCAAATTTACTTTATTCCCGCAAAATTTACTTTATTCCCGCAAAATTTACTTTATTCCCGCAAATTTACTTTATTCCCGCAAATTTTACTTTTTTCCCGCAAAAATGAATTTGCGGGACAAAAAGTACAATGGGGAATCAAATGCCACTTTTGTCCCGCTTTTCAGGTCAATAAAGTGGCCATTACAGTTGAGCCGGGAATAAAATTACTTACTGGCTCCGTGGACTGCCCGGGCCTTTTAGCTCTTCTGACCTTCCGTGTGCCGCGGCCTTCGTCCCGTGATGGTGCTGTTTTTCAGCTCCCGCGTGCACATAACAACGTTGCGCTTCGCTCTCCTCTATACCTCATGTGCAATAATTTTAATCACCTACCTGAAACATGTGACCCTGACACCCTGTCGTTTTATGCCTTTTTAAGCATAGCGCGCGAGTACTTTGTTTAATTCAATTTTGTAGTTCCTAAGACATTGTCTAGTATATGGGGAATTCCACGCCAACTTGACCAATAAATTTCCCTCACCATTTTCGATTTGCTTCAAAAAAATTTCTACAATTGTTCAAGTACTAAAACGGTCCCCCGAATTTTTTCAGATTTTTCGATCGACCCGTTTTTTTTTTAATGATTTTTCAATCTACCAAATAGATCGATACTTTTTAAAAATCTCAAAAAATTCTCAAAAATCTTTTTTTCCACTACGAACATCACGCTACCAAGGCCATGATGGTGCAAATTTTCCTTCTATTTTTTTTTCAACGTTTCTCATACAAACATGACTAACACGACCAATGATTTCCCCACACCATTTTCGATCGACTTCAAAATGTTTTCTACAATTTTTCCAACTCCAAAACGGTCTGCTGAATTTTTCCCAATTTTTAGATTGACCCGTTATTTTTTTATGAATTTTCGAACTACCAAATATTTCCACCTTATTTAAAAATCTCAAAAAATTCTCAAAAATTATAGGATTCACTACAAACATTACGTCACTAATCCCATGATGGTGCGATTTTTTCCTTCTTTTTTCAACGTTTCTAACATTTTTATCAACGGGAATGTGTTCAACATTCCGAATCCTCGTACATATCTCAATCGATTTTAAATCTACAACAAACATGTTAGAATGATGTAAAAGGTGAAATGAATTTGCTCACCACTCTTCATCGCAATTAGAATATATTTTTATTGATTGAATAAATGTATTACATCACGAAAATTTCCATACAGTCAACCGAATTTTCATTTTTCTTTTATTAAAAATCGCGTGGATTCTGAAACATGTTTTAACACAATATGGGGATAAAAAAAACTTATGTTTTTTTTAGAATTTTAAATTACCTTTTCTCATCAGAAGAAGATACCGTTTTTACAAAAAACTACGCCGTCGGTGTGAGGGATTATACAATGCAACTTTTGCGTTGCAGGTATTCTTTTCGCCGTTTCGTAACGGGGTGTCAAAAATTCTTTCGCTATTTCATAGTCATGTTGTGACAAAAATCTAATTGCAATATTCGGCAAGTTATTTAATTGTGAAGCCCATTCAAAAAGTTCCTGCGGCGTTGTAATTTGACGGTCGGGTGGTAGTTGAAGATTTGTATCAACACGGTTTTTCGTTCATCCGCAATGTCGAAAACGGTAATAGAAGAGATAGGAGATAAACGTTTCATAATCGGGTCGGTTGCGAATTGGTGGGGATGAAAAATAAACCGACTAAGATATTTGTGGATAGTTTCAGAACGTTCGAACACAGTCCCGTTGATAAAAATGTTAGAAACGTTGAAAAAAGAAGGAAAAAATCGCACCATCATGGGATTAGTGACGTAATGTTTGTAGTGAATCCTATAATTTTTGAGAATTTTTTGAGATTTTTAAAAAGTATCGATCTATTTGGTAGATTGAAAAATCATTAAAAAAAAACGGGTCGATCGAAAAATCTGAAAAAATTCAGGGGACCGTTTTAGTACTTGAACAATTGTAGAAATTTTTTTGAAGCAAATCGAAAATGGTGAGGGAAATTCATTGGTCAAGTTGGCGTGGAATTCCCCATATGTATATTCCTGATGGTATTTGCACTGTTAATTTTATTTTACTGTATATTTTTACTGTCGCTGCTTCTATGTCTAGCTTTACTCTCACTGTTGCCCTTGCTGGGTTCGCCTGTTGGGCTCTACTAAATAAATAAATAAATAAATAAAATACAGCGATCCGAGCGGACTTGGGTTCAAATCCCGGGTAGATCGAACCAATCGGATGGCGTTTGTCTTAGCGAACAGGTAATGCTTGTTGATCTACGTGAAAGTTTTATAATGTGATATCTATTATTCACATGTACTCAATCGACTTATATGATACACATACCTAGACGTATGAAAAACGAATTTTTGCAATATCGAAAATTATTTGTCAATATTGCAGAATAGTGAGGAAAAGCGGACATTGAGACATTGCAGGGGCATTGCAGCAACATTGCCAACATTGCCTACATTGCGAAGTTATGTTGCTGCAACGTTGCTGCAACATCTCGGTGCTGTATGGACGGCGCCACAGACCTATGACTTTGATTTTACGGAGAGAGTTGGTTTTCGGAGTGCCACATCGCAACCCTTGATGATACAGAAAATCGGCTCTGGGCCGAAGTTGGAGACACTTTGGACTAGCCCCTGTACAAATTTCAAGTGAATCGGTCAAGGCATTTGGAAATGGTAGGTTATGCTGGGGGGGGGGGGGGGGGGGGGGGGGGGGGACACTTTAATTTTGTTGGGTAGTTTGGCATATATGTTAAAAATATATGTTTTTTGTAGGTCGTATACATTTTACCTCTACGAAGCGTGAACGTATATCGTTCGTAAGTGTGTTCCTTACCTGCGTAAAACAGTTTTATTCCCCAACTTTTGAAGATCTAGCGCAGTGACCCTCACGAGAAAAAATATTCTGTAGAATACAGAGCCTACGCGGGAACACGCGAAGCTTGGGTTCTGCAGTAATTCAGGAAACTCGTATGTTCTCTGGTTTCAGGCTAAGGGCACAGCGGTCCTCGTCAGTCAACTGTTATCGGTAAATTGGGAAAAAGACGTCCGAAAGCAATTGGAAATATTTTCTCTTCAACTGTTGCACAGGCCACTGGAGTTCTCAGCATGTGGACTTTGCTCACTTGACAGATGTCTGGTTACCTCGGTAAGCTTGGTTACCAGGATACCGTACTGCATGCTGTAGATTATGAAACTTTTGGAATTACTGCTGCATTTCAGCACAAAGTGGTTAAGTATTTCGTTTTTTCAAAATTTTGAATTCTTTTTTTCTTCACCGATTCAGTTATCATCAGAGAAATTTTGGAATTATTTTCACTTGCACTCGATTTATTGTACACTTTTTAAATACTCACGCACTTGGTGGTGGCGATCCACGTATTTTGGGCACTATCTAGTCTCATTTGATAAATAAATAACAGAGAAACTACAATTTCGCGCCTTATACAAAAAATACCAACGTCTTAGGGAATCGACACCTTGTAGCAAGATAATTATGCAGTAAAAGTGACTACGCTAGTATCTAAGCCCCTTGAGAGAGGAACCTGCTAAAATTTTGACATATATCAGTTTTCAAGTTTTTCAGCACGAATACAAAATTGTCTTTGAAAGGTTCCTTGCAGTGCCGTCTTTAGGGACCAAGGGGCCCTGGGCCACAATATCTTCCGAGGCCCCCGTAGTAGTATTTTTATTTCTGACTTGAAGTTAAAAACAAAAACACGAAGTTGCAGTTAGAATAGTTTTATTATGCTTGAATATTTTTACATGCTACGTCCTTTTCTTATACTTTTTTGTGCCACAAAATCAATAATCAGTTCCTCAAAATTGAGAAGAGAGAGATTATTCAATCTCGTCTGTGTCATCTTGTTACGCAATTCGCTTTATAGCGGGCAATTATTACAGATATAATAATATACAAAAATAGGTTCCAAACAATTTGATAAATTATCACTGAAAATACATAAGAAATTATATTTTTGATAATCAAAATTAATTTTTCCGTCGAGTACCGGGGCCCCCTGAGAGCCGGGGCCCCGTGGGCCCGTGCCCAAAGACGGCTCTGGTTCCTTGCGTCTACGCTTTTATCGCTGATAGTTCAAATTCTCATTGAATACACATACTACCATACTTTAGGAGGAGAAGTTGGACTATGCGTTTGTTGATGTGGCCTCTTTTATTGTTCTGGAGTTCTATATCAGTAAACAATAACATTCGCGGAAAGGTTTCTTATTTTTGACAAAAAAAATATATATGAATAGTATTTTGTCAAAAAAAAAAAACAAAAAAAAAAAAAAAAAAAACCACTGAAGTGGTGGTAGGTACCCAGGCAGCAATTTCGGAAGTCATGTAACGAGGATGTAACGGCCGTATAGAAATGTCCGCCACATTCAGAGATCAGCTACATATCTGGTACTTTGACGTCTCAGTGACGTCCCTGCGATGTCAAAGTATCAGATATGTAGCTGATCTCTGAATGCGGCGGACATTTCTATATGGCCGTTACATCCTCGTTACATAACTTCCGAAATTGCTGCCTGGGTAGGTACATAGATATAAGGTTAGTAGATTGGACAAGTTGAGAAAATTCGGAGTCATATAGCAGTATGTCACAAAATAGTAGTGACAACGAATGCTGCCCTCTATATTTGGTGGTAAGATAGAACATCTATCGATATAGTCAAAAAATATACCCGTGTACTCGAATCATCTAAATATTCTGTTGGTAAAATGCTAAATTTCTCACCAACAAAAGACACCACGTGGCCTAATTCTGAATTCCGATTTTCAGACTTACGACGCGCTGACATCATACTACAGCTATATACAATGTATAAGTACCTTACAAATGCAATGCGCTCCGTTAGGCTAGCGACTTATATCATGTTTTTCATGCTAACAGGGTGATTATCATGTGTTTTTCGAAAAATTCATTTTTTGTTTTCACTCAAAAAACATGTTGGATGATTTTTTTTTCCATGATACGGGCACGATAAGAATTCGAATGTAAAAGTGAACTATATCCATGGTGAACGGCTTTGGGGTCTGAAACTTGGGGGATTTTTATACATCAAAGTATACAGGGTGATTCAGTTTGACTGGACCATATTAAATGGGCATATTCCTTGTCGAATTCTAAGACTAAAGTTTCTTAGTGAAAAATTGAAAAATTGAAAAATTGAAAAATTGAGAAAAAAAAAAACTATGAAACGGTGGACCTAGGCAACTGAAAACTAAGGAGCGGACGACCTGACTGCCAAAGATTGAAAACGGAATTGTTGAAGTGAAAATTAACACCCGATATCCGTTTTTATTGATGAAAAAGATACTTTATAGCCGGATTAAGATATTTAATAACTCGCGCACCGTTGATCTCCGGAATTTTTCGCTAAGGAATTTTAGTCTTAGAATTCGACAAGGAATATGCCCATTCAATATGGTCCGATCAAACTGAATCACCCTGTATACTATTATATAATATAATATAAAATATCAAAATGGCAGACAAATCGAGATTTTCGCCACGAATCGTTCATAGGTAATTGGTGGACTCATATATATGGGGCATTCCATGCCAAATCGACCTGGTCCTAACCCTCTTTTTTTCAGATCTGGTCCGCGATTTTTTAAATCATTCCGCTGACTCTAATTAGCGATCACAATTTTTTCGGATTTTTCAAAATAAATTTGAGTGCGTTATGAATTTTCAAAGTTTTTTCTTCTTTTCAACACCTCGATGGCCGTGATCGAAAAATCTGAAAAAATTCTCAAGAATTCTGTCAGAAATGAAGATTTTTCAACCAAAAATAACAGATTGAAGCGAAAGTCCAGACACGATGAATTTTGGTTAAAAAATTTTCATTTCTGATACAGAATTTTTGATAATTTTTTCAGATTTTTTGTTCACAGCCATCGAGGTGTTGAAAAAAAAACTTTGAAAATTCATTACGCACTCGAATTTATTTTGAAAAATCCGAAGAATGAAATAAAAAATCGCGGACCACATCTGAGTAGTCGAGGGTCAGGACCCGGTTGATTTGGCATGGAATGCCCCATATGAATTATTTTGAGGGTGACAGCATATGCCGCAGCTCAACTGTTAGCTATTGTTTGCTCATATACAGATATTAAAAATCTGTGGCTAAAATTAAAATCTATATTATCGATCAATGTGAGCAGATCGTTTACCAGAACGCAATTCTGTTGATAAAATAGCGTGCTGAAGCGAAATACACGAAAAAGATATTTTCGACTGTGGCTCCGCCTACATTCGTATCGCGACACTGTTTCTACAGGCGAACTTGACCAATCTACTAACCTTATATCTATGGTAGGTATCTTTATTAATTCAAAAGTTATGAATTATTTGGTGTCGTGGATGCCTGTTCGAAGTCTGTCTTTGCAATAAGAAAATTCCTCTCTCGGTGGATTTTCCATAAAAAAGTAATGATAAAACGAAAGTTTTCAAATCAGGACTGTTCAAAATAATGTTTGAAAATCTTTGAAATCTATTGGAACCTTTAGGATCTCATGAAATCATTTGTAATCCTTGATACTTTTGAAATTTTATGAAATCTTGAAAAGCTTTGAAATATTACAAGTCTCTTGGAATATTTAAAAACTTTGAAATCTCTTGAAATCATTCGAAACCTTTGAAATTCTGCAATCTTTTGGAATCTGACCATAGTGTGTGTTTCGGGAAATTCGAAGGCTTTGGGGCGGTACTTAGATCATAAGATAGGAACCTGGGATTGTCTACATTTTTTTATATTTGAGACGTTCTGGCCCATGGGAGCATTAAAATTCGAAAATGATCAAATTAACGACCACCCAAATACACATTGACATACGAGCGAATTTCGCCCCGTGAATCCTCGAGAATGAAGAATTATTTCGAGAATCTGATGTGTATGAAGTACTGACACAATGAACATGGCCGCCGGACTGATTCCTGGAATTTCATTTTTACGATGTAATAATTTTTCGTACACGCCGCACAGTGAGCGAAAAAGGATGAAAATGCGCGCTTAATTAACCGTTCGAAGGCCTTACATACGATTCACTTGAAATATGGTACTCTGGGGTTCTTGGGGTCGCTGATTACGAATCTGAAGTGAAAATCTGAAAATTCAGAATGGCGAATCCAATATGGTGGACAAAAATCGAAAAATTTACTCGAATTAGACAAAACTCATAGCTCTTGGGTTTTTGGAGTCGCTGATTACGAATCTGGAGTTAAAATTCGAAAATTCAAAATGGCGAATCCAATATGGTGGACTGAAATTGAAAAAACTACTTTCCCGGGAAAAAATGGTCAGATATGATCATATCTGTTTAGGTATGATCATATACGTGAGCTCAAATATGACCACGTATAATCATACATGAGCTTAGATATGATCATGCATGAGCTCAGATATGATCATACATGGTCATATATAATCGGATCTAAAGCTGTAGTAAAGGATTATCATTAAAAAAATACTCAGATATGATCATATCTATTCATGCATGATTATATTTACGCTCATATATGACGTAATGTATGATCATGCATGATCAAGTATCAGCATATCTGTAGCTATATACGGGAAAAATGCTCAGATATGATCATATCTATCCATACCGAGAAGAAATCTTGATAAGGCACAGTCAAAGTGCCTGACTGCGCATGTGCGAGTTTCGTCGTCCGCTGAGGCAGGTTAGCCATCCCGAGTTTTAGCTGTCAAACTTTGTTTTTGGCGGCGATGTAATTGATACGAATTTTTGAGGTTATAATCTCAAATAATTGCGTTAGCGATTCGGAAAGGCTTGAAAAGCATTATTGAAACTTGATGTTCGACTGTCGCAATTTATTTCGAACAGTTGATTGCTCGCTTCGATTCGATTGAATTATCTTCCGATATGGATTATTTTATTCAAGATTGCTAATCGATGTCACTTTTATTTTGATAATTCACGTTAAATAAAAATGAACAACAACATAATCTCAACTGACTAGTCTACGCGCGAAAGTTTGACAGCTCTTGCTTCTTTTCTCGGAAGTTGGCACCCCTGCCTCATACGTCATGATATTATCGCGAGACCATCTCACCGACCAATAAAATTGAATTATTTGGCGCATGCGCAGTTAGGCGCATCGACTGTGCAGTATCAAGGTTTCTTCTCTGTATATGATTATATATGAGCTCATGTATGACGTCATGTATGATAATTAGGGCCAGGGACTTCGTAGGGAAGGGGAAAACTAATACATGTAAACACATCTGTGTAATGGCTATGCTTACG
The DNA here is from genome assembly GCA_943736025.1 of Tenthredo mesomela. NCBI lineage: Eukaryota > Metazoa > Arthropoda > Insecta > Hymenoptera > Tenthredinidae > Tenthredo > Tenthredo mesomela. The sequence continues at coordinate 11,951,562 of OX031014.1, forward strand.
TTCTACAGTGACACAGTTCAGACGTCAACGAAAACTAATAGTCTAAGAGCTGGTGACAGATTTCACTATGTAACGTCGGGACTAGTCCGGGTGGGACGTGGGGTAATTCTAGGACCCGGGGTAGTCCGCAACTGGGTCTGGGGGTTTCGTCCCCCTCCACCGGATGCTCGTGACCACCGGGAGATGGAGGTAGTGGAAATAAAGAGAGCGTTAATTAACAAAAATATAAATCTTTATTTAAATAAACATTTTTTAAACTTAAGTTAAAGACATAGCTTCTGGGGGGCCAGGAGGTTCCAGACTGCAAAATAAAGAATAAACAAAAAGATACTACCCAGGTAGAAATCGTGTCTTGGCGGAAGCTCGCTGCTAGCTGTTCAAGCTAGCTCGAATCTTAGCGCACGATAGCCAAACTATATTGCTGCAAGGTGATTCTGTAACGCTCATGCCATCTTGCAGCAAGCTAATAGATTTATCTCGCGCCAACCATTACAACTTAGCTTATGGCAATGTAACTGACACAGTTTTGTAGTAGCTCAAAGAATAGGTCTGAATGATAGAAATTTATAGAATATATGGGTGTTTTTTTCACTAATTGGGGACTCCATGTCCCACGTAAAATGACTCAAATTGAATATTATTTCTTACTTAAATTCATGTTAAAAAGTTGTTTGAAAGACCCAATAGTCTAAAAATATTAAAATAAATACATAAGAAAGAAAATTTTCACATCAACACCTTATAAAACCAGTCCCCTGGGATGTCCCAGATGCAGAATCGAAATTATTTTACACAGAAATATGTAGAATTAAATTCAATATTGATCAATTATTATTATGATTGCAGGATACATAATTATTGCACTTAACGAAATATATATCATAGATGTTCTTGGTAGATTAGACAAATATCTATAAAAGCGAACAAAATATTAAAAAATATTTTTTTCAACTCAGTGTGCGAATCCAGGTTTCTCACGCCTGTTTTTGGTCTTCACCTTCATCATCATCTTGGTCTTCATCTTCAATTTCACTATTTTCTGCACCTCTTTCCTCTACTTCATCATTATGTATTCATAAACCTCTCCTGTACTTCATGACAGAAACAAATACGAAAACAACCTCACTTTTCAAACAGCAGTGTGTCTCACGCATGCGCAGTATAGTTGCGGCTGGATCAGTACGGAGACTGCAACGTATCTCGAAAATACATGTAAAGTAACGCTAGCAGCAGGCTACCCTGGACATTACAGCGGCGACTCTCGCCACTCTCGTACATTGTAAGGTTGCGGACAAATGCAGGAAAGAGACAATAACCAACCTCGAAAATACATGTGAAGATTAGCTAGCAGCGATCTAGTTTGATTTAGCCATACAATAGTTAAAACTTGAAGCTACAAACATAGCTAATGGCAGTCTGTAGCCAATATCGCAGTAACGCGTCTCGCGAGCCGATATAAAATACGGCTCGCGGCGAGGTTGAAACTATTTCAGCCGAGACAATTTTCTACCTGGGTAGTGCGTCAAGAAAACGAATGTGATCGTAGATCTAAACTTACATACTAATTAGATTTCTAATTATTGGACCTATCGGTTATGCTTTTCTAGAATACTTAATTCAATTAATTATTAATTTATCTATCTATAAAAATATCTACAAGAGGACTTAGTTAACTAAAAAGAACTAACTTATATCTACGGCTACGCCGTGGCGTATTATCTCCCGAAGGAATCTTCTTAAGCGGCAAAAAGGCCGAGTATATCTATAGTGGCGTTGTGCCGAATTAAAGTGACTCGATTTCTATTTCAAGAAGAGATGTCTACTTAGTTAATAAACTTAATGTTCTGCGCAAAAGAATTTATTCATTTCAAAACTAGTGATTCTAGTCGCGACCTAGTACGGTACGGTATTTGGATAGAGGAGATGCCTCTTCCTTATCGCGACGCGCCTAGCGGTCCGGGGTCTCGTCCCGCGGTCCGTATACGTCTGTAAAGACGGAGCTCTGCTAGCTTCTAATCGTAAATGCTCGACTGCTAGAGAATTGATTTGCATATCCTCTGAGTGCCTATCTAGCCACGCTCCGATTCTACTTTGGTAGCGAGCGTGGCGCGTGGCTGGCGTAGCCGCCTAGTGGTCGGGGTGTGTGGCTAGTTCCCCCACCTCAACCTATGGTTTTGGCTAGCCGTGAGGTGCTGCCTCTAATTGTAATGAGGTAAGGCTAATTTCGGCAGGTATGTCGATACCTGCCTTACCGGCGGTCTTGCCTCGTTACATTCCCCTCTTTCTCCGGGAGGGGGTCGTGCCTACCTCTTTTTGGGGCCCACGTATGTGAGGTTACCGACCCTGTCGAACCTCAGCGTCCTCTCGTAATTGTGGCGCCGGAGCTTCCACTTGCGGGTCCCTACCGGCACGGTGACTTCCCCACCATCGGGGAGCTCATAGCTCTGGTTGGGCCGGTGCTTTGGCAATGGCTGGCCGGTGGTGTACCCTGGTTTTTGCCCTACTGTGCGTTTTCGTGCCGGCCGGCGGCGGTGTGTGCACAGTTCTGGGGCCTCGATCAGGAGGACCTCTACCGGTCCGCGCCGTGTCGCTGGGCGACTTCCCGGGGTGGGTATCGGTGGTGTCGGATTGGCTGGTGTCGGCCGCGGATGGCTCGGAGCTTCCTGCGTCGGTGCTTTGGCTTGTGGTACGAAAACTTTCGTTCGGCTATAGTTTCGTCCCTCAGCCATTTTTGGTATTACGTGCTACGCGAGCTTTTGGTACCTAGAGTGTCGGGTTTTTATCGAATTTGCCAGGATCTCGGAGGCCGTTAGCTCTAGTTTTTCGTGCCATGGTTTCAGGTCTCGGACATGGATGTGCGGAAGTATTTTTCCTCTAGTGCTTCGGAGGTCGAAGATAACTGGTGCTACTTTCCGTATTACGGTGTACGGCCTTTCATACTTAGGCCGTAATTTGGCATTCTCATGCTTCGCTTGGCTGGATAGGTAGTGTGTGCGTGCCATCACTTTTTGGTGTATTTTGGGTTGCCATGGTCGATGCCGGAGGTTATAGTGTTTCTCCTGCTTCTGGAAGGCCTGTGCTTGGCAGATACGTACCAGTTCGTGTGCGTCTTTGATTCATTTGACTAGGTCTGCTTGTGGTACATGATCTCCGGCGTTGATATCGTCGAATCTCGGCTGGCTTAGTTCGCGCCCATGGTTCAGGTATGCTGGTGAGAATCTAGTTGCCTCGTGGACTGCGGTATTGTACGCAAACGCTAGTTCGGGGAGTACCTGATCCCAGTCTTTCTGGTTATTTCCGGTGTATTGGGCGATCATTGTCTTGATCACCCGATTCGTGCGTTCCACCGGATTACATTGCGGGGTATACGGTGGTGTTTTCCGGTGTTGTATGCCGTACTGGCGGAGCATTTCCTCGAATTCTCGACTCGTGAACTGTTTTCCATTGTCACTGACGAGTGTAGCGGGTGCGCCGTGTCTCAGTATGACTTCTTTTATCGCTCTAGTGACGTTCGGCGCGGTGGCGGTTCTTAGGGGTTTTAGTTCAACCCATTTCGTGAACCGGCCTTGTGTCACTAATAAAAACGTATGACCATTCTTTGACCGTGGCAGTGGGCCAACGAGGTCTGTTGTGACGGACTGCCAGGGGTTCTCTATTGGCGTGGCGTGGAGTAGTCCGGGAGCGGCTTGTTGAGCCACTTTGTATTGCTGGCAATTTTTGCAGGCTCTGACGTAGCTCGCGGCTTCCTGAAACATGCCTGGCCAGTAGAAGCGGCGGGCTAGCCTGGAAATTGTTTTCGCTATCCCTAGGTGTCCGGCGGTGGGATCGTCGTGGTGTCTTCGTAGGATTTCGGCTCGTTGGGTGCGTGGTACGCACTGTTTCCATTGTTCGTTTTCGGTTTCTTCATTATAATCTAGTCGGTCTAGTATTCGTCGGTATAGTTGATTTCCTATGATCTGGTAGTCTAGGTATTGGTCGGGGTAAGCCTCTTTGAGAGCTTTTACTCGGTTGTACCATCGGCACGTGTTGTCAAGTGCTGCTATTTCTAGGTTCTGGCGTGACAGGGCATCTGCTACAACGTTTTCGGATCCCTTCCGGTAGTGGACGGTGAACTCATATTGCTGGAGTTCTAGTGCCCATCTGGCTAGTCGTCCGGATGGGTTGTCTAGTCGTTGTAACCAAGTGAGTGATTGGTGATCGGTGATGATGTCAAATTTGTAGCCCTCTAGGTAGCCTCGGAGTTTTCGTATACCCCATACTATGGCTAGGCATTCTTTCTCGGTTACGGAGTAGTTGCGTTCGGCCTTGTTGAGAGTTCTGCTCACATAGGCGATTACGCGTTCCGTTCCATCGCATTTTTGGGTGAGGACAGCCCCTATGCCATAGTTGCTGGCGTCTGTCTGTAGTGCAAATGGTTTTTCAAAATTTGGGCATGCTGGTATTGGTGTGGAGGTTAATAGTAGTTTGAGACGGTCAAAGGCGGCTTGTTGCGGTTTGTCCCAGCGCCATCTGATTGTTTTCCTTAATAGGTCGTTTAATGGTGCTGTGACTGTCGAGACGTCTGGTATGAATCGTCTGTACCATGATACTAGCCCGAGGAACTGGCGCAGCGTTCGGCGGTTGTGTGGTGCAGCAATTCGGGTGATTGCCTTTGTCTTTTCTGGATCGGTGTGTATGCCATTTCTATCGACGATGTGGCCTAGGTATGTCAGACTTTGAACGCCGAATCGGCACTTATCGTGGTTCATCTTCAGTCGGGCGTTCCGTAGCAGTGTTGTGAAAATTGTAATTGAATTTTTTTCAATTACTCATTACTTTCGTAATGTGTAATTGAATTTTTATTTAATTACACATTACTTTGGTAATGTGTAATTAAATCGAGTTTAATTACACATTACTTTGATAATGTGTAATTAAATCGAGTTTAATTACACATTACCAAAGTAATGGGTAATTAAACTCGGTTTAATTACACATTACCAAAGTAATGGGTAATTAAACTCGGTTTAATTACACATTACCAAAGTAATGGGTAATTAAATGAGTAATTCCATTACAAATGTAATTAGTGACTCGCAACACTGTTCCGTAGTCGTTGGGATACCGTCTCGAGGTGCCGTAAATGGTCCTCGAAGGTGGCGCTTGCTATGATTATATCGTCGAGGTAAGCGAACGCGAACGGCTCTAACTCTGGGCCGATTACTTTATCGAGCAGTCGCTGAAATGTTGCGGGTGAGGAGTGTAATCCAAAGGGCATCACTTTGAATTGAAAAAGCCCACGGCCAGGGACGGTGAAAGCAGTCACGGGTTGGCTCCCTTTGGCCATGGGTACCTGCCAGTATCCGTTTTTCAGGTCGATAGTGGACAGGTAGCGGGCTCCTCTGAGTTTGTCTAGTGTTGCGTTCACTTGGGGCAGCGGGTATGCGTCTCGTTCGGAAACCTTGTTTACCTTGCGGTAATCGACGCAGAATCTTGGTTTGCCGTCCTTCTTTCGGACGATCACCACTGGTGAGCTCCAAGGGCTATTGGAGGGCTCTATGACGTGATCGGCCAGCATTTTGTCCACTTCTTCGTTGATTATTTGCTGTACGATCGGGTTTCTCGGTTGGTAACGCTGTTTTACGGGGGTATCTGTGGTTACCCGAATGTGGCGTTCTGCTAGGGGCGTTACGCCCTGTATGTTTTCGAATTTTTGGCGTTCTCTTTCTATGAATGCCTCTAGGCGGCGTTGTTCTTCTGGGCTCTGGTCAGCTAGTCCGGTCGGTGTGTCTACGGCACAGGTCTCACCCCGTAGTGTGGTGTTCGTGGCGCGTAGTGGTTGGTTGTCCAGTAAACAGGTCATGCCTAGTTTTTCTAGAATATCCATGCCTAATAATACCTGGTGTTTTAGTGTTGGCATTATTAGGAAAGTGTGTTGAAACGGTCGGTTGTGGACTGTAATGGTCCCGGTTATACTGGTATTTATTTCGGCGGTATTTCCGTTTGCCATCCTGGCTGTGACTTGCTCCTGTTGTCTGTTCCATCCTCCCCTCTGGCATCTTTGTGCTGTCGCCTGGTTGACATATGATGCGACTGACCCGGTGTCTACCAGAGCTAGGGTATTTTCCCCGATGCGGTTGTCGGAGTTGGCGCGGGCCGGCCGTTGATTGTGTGGGGTCCGGCCCTGAAGGCATTTTCCGGTTTCGGGCAGTTGCAGTCTCGTGTCAGGATATTGTCTGTGCCACAGTAGTAGGAACAGTAGGTACAGAATTTTCGTTGTGCATTACGGCACGTCCTGCGTGAGTGGCCTCGTTGCTTGCATCGCCAGCAGCAGTTATTGCGATCATAAGGAGCGCTTGATGCGACCGCTGTGTCGCTCTGTTGCGTGGTCCTTGGTTGTGGTTCGGGTCAGGTCTGTCGTTTCTTCATTTCTTCGTGTTCTGATGCGAATAATACCATGTCATCGATGTCGTGGAGTTCGCGTCTTCGGATAGACTGGTGGTATTCCGGCCTGAGGTTGTAAAACAGTCGATCGAGTTGTTTCTCGAGCGTCATCCCTCCGTGGCGTCTCATCAGAGTTTCTAGTGCGGTGATGAATGCACGGGCCGATTCATTCAGCTTCTGCTTCCTCTCTATTATCTGGTCATCTAGTTTACACTCCTTTTCGGTAGGGAGGTAGTAGGTGTAGAAGCTTTTTGTGAAATCGGTCCAGCTTTGCCAGGCTTGTTTACGGTTGCGGTACCATAGCAAAGCGTCATCCTTCAGTAGTTCAGGTAGTCCTCGGAGTAGGGTGGCGTCATCGACTTGGTATTGGGCTTTCAGCTCTTCGATGCGTTCGAGAAAAGCGTGCGGGTCCTTACCATCGAATTTGCATGCCCATTTGCGCATTTGATCGATGCTTCGGTAGGCCTCCAGGTGGGGTAGCAGTCGGTTGAGACCCTCGTTTGCATTATCGTTCGGGGGTGGTCTGTCTTCTGCCATATTGTCTGGTGGAGGTATGCCTCTTCTCAGTGGCTCGATCCACGCCCGTACTACCGGGTGATCCGGATTGATTCTTACGAAGTTTCGCAACCGGGCTCGTAGTTCGTCAACGGTTCCTTCGATATCTTCGTCAATCAGTCCTAGGTGTTCTTCTAGTTCAGTCTTACGTAGATTGTGTATCCAAGTAGTGGGTGCGTCCGGCATCCTTTCTTATTGACTAAAAGTATGTTCTATGCTAGCTAGACAGGTGTGGGATACAGGTAATGATGAGAGAAATAAAATTACAAAAAAAAATAAGAGCAAGAGAAGGAGAGAAAAAAAATTTTTATCGGTCTAGTGTCGGAGTTATGGTTTTTATTTCTAATCTAGTGGATCACATTGGTTTTCTTTGGCAGGCTTCGCGGTAATTGAAAAACAAACAGTTCCCCACGGTCCCTGTTCGGGCGCCATGTAACGTCGGGACTAGTCCGGGTGGGACGTGGGGTAATTCTAGGACCCGGGGTAGTCCGCAACCGGGTCTGGGGGTTTCGTCCCCCTCCACCGGATGCTCGTGACCACCGGGAGATGGAGGTAGTGGAAATAAAGAGAGCGTTAATTAACAAAAATATAAATCTTTATTTAAATAAACATTTTTTAAACTTAAGTTAAAGACATAGCTTCTGGGGGGCCAGGAGGTTCCAGACTGCAAAATAAAGAATAAACAAAAAGATACTAGTGCGTCAAGAAAACGAATGTGATCGTAGATCTAAACTTACATACTAATTAGATTTCTAATTATTGGACCTATCGGTTATGCTTTTCTAGAATACTTAATTCAATTAATTATTAATTTATCTATCTATAAAAATATCTACAAGAGGACTGAGTTAACTAAAAAGAACTAACTTATATCTACGGCTACGCCGTGGCGTATTATCTCCCGAAGGAATCTTCTTAAGCGGCAAAAAGGCCGAGTATATCTATAGTGGCGTTGTGCCGAATTAAAGTGACTCGATTTCTATTTCAAGAAGAGATGTCTACTTAGTTAATAAACTTAATGTTCTGCGCAAAAGAATTTATTCATTTCAAAACTAGTGATTCTAGTCGCGACCTAGTACAGTACGGTATTTGGATAGAGGAGATGCCTCTTCCTTATCGCGACGCGCCTAGCGGTCCGGGGTCTCGTCCCGCGGTCCGTATACGTCTGTAAAGACGGAGCTCTGCTAGCTTCTAATCGTAAATGCTCGACTGCTAGAGAACTGATTTGCATATCCTCTGAGTGCCTATCTAGCCACGCTCCGGTTCTACTTTGGTAGCGAGCGTGGCGCGTGGCTGGCGTAGCCGCCTAGTGGTCGGGGTGTGTGGCTAGTTCCCCCACCTCAACCTATGGTTTTGGCTAGCCGTGAGGTGCTGCCTCTAATTGTAATGAGGTAAGGCTAATTTCGGCAGGTATGTCGATACCTGCCTTACCGGCGGTCTTGCCTCGTTACAACTAAGCGTCTTCAGCATGGCTATAAAATCGTCAAACGCCAGGTACGGGGTTCGTATTGTTAAAATCGCGAGTCTTACATCGCACCCCCGCTGCGTTTGACCACCTGGTCCAGGTAAAAAAACGCGTTTTTAAAGTCATTTCAGCAAAGTTAATTCCAACTCAGATTTGATCTACTATTCTGTGTCATTGTTAGTTTAAACAGCCAGACCGGTAGCTTGTGTATAACATGGCGTAAGACTGGATTATACTAATTTATTGACAGTTATTCATCAGGATAATATTACATGTTGCCAAACAAACGCTGCTATATCCCTTCCACTCGACCAAACCCCTCGTTTCATGTTTGTTTCTACGCTCAATCTTGCACTTTCGAACGAAATCGCAGAACTTCATTAATCATTTTCGAGGTGTTCGCAACAGAATTTTGATCTGGCATTCTACAAGTGTTGTAGGGCGATATAATACTTCATGAAAAAAAATTTGGCACATCTGCTGCTATCACTCGAAAACATATATTTTTTTAATGGGTATAATCCAGTCTTACGCCATTTTATACTCAAGCTACCGGTCTGGCTGTTCAAACTAACAATGTCACAGAATAGTAGATCAGATCTGAGTTGGAATTGACTTTACTAAAATAACTTGAAAAACGAGTTTTTTCACCTGGACCAGGTGGTCAAATGCAGCGGGGGTGCGATGTAAGACTCGCGGTTTCAACAATACACTGAGAGGTGATATGTATAGCCACTACCCTTGATGTGTAGCAAGAGCTCAAAACAGGGTACTAGTAGCTAGCTCGCAAAATGAGCAGTGGCTGCACACTTTTGTGTAGCCACTAGCCATAACCCAGATAGCCAAATGTCCGTTTAATTTCGTCTTAATGCTGCAAATCAATTGCAATTGATGACAGCATATTTACCGTCGTTAACGTCCGCGTCAAGTGTTGTTCTTGCTGGCAATATAGTACGGCAATTGATTGCAGCGAAATGCTAGCAATATGCCGTCAACTCATTCGCATATTTCAAGTAAATCTAGGCTGAACTTGTCGTAGTCATTTAATGCTGGCTGAATTGCAGCATTTTTACGTAACCTAATTACCGGCAAACGAGTGCAATTGGTTGATAGTAACGTTTGTCTGTTTGGGTACATGATATTGCTGTATATTCGATTGCAGTCATCTAATTCTGGCTGATCGCAGCATTTTCACGTAACTAAATGACCGGCAAGCGTGTGCAATTGGTTGATGGTCACGTTTGGCTATCTGGGAATATGTATAGTAGCAGCGCACCACGCGGATCTTAGGCTGTATACTCGAACTTTTCTCGCCCAATCTGCTGCCACTACTCATTCTTCGCTCACTCTCTATACATACGGCAGGAGTCGCTGCTAGCCTAGCGAGTTCTAGTACCTACACAAATCACCTCTCAGTGTACGAACACCGTACCTGGCGTTCAACGACTTTATAGCCATGCTGAAGAGGCTTGGTCAAATCTGTCACCAGCTCTCCGTCTATAACACATGTAAACACATCTGTGTAATCGGCAGTGATTGTTCGATAATTTCATTCGGTTCAGTTTTCACAGTGACAAAGTTCAGATGGCAACTAGAACTGTCAGAATAAAACGTTAAGGGGAGGCACCGGTGAGTTTTCAGCCTGGTGATATTCAAATGGTCGAATGCAGAATGACATTTTTTTAGACCTAATTTTTGCTGAGGAATCCGATGGCGCACTCAGAAAAAATAAAAAAAAATCATCTTCCACCATTTTGAAATTTTTTTTTGGTTATCGATTTTCAATTCTGGTTCTATAGCACGCCCAGCTGAATCCATGCGATAAGTTGTTTGAAATCATTTCAGGAGCCTGCAGAAAAAATTTCAGCTAAAAATACGAAAACCTGTGGAAGAAGTTCAATTTTTAGTGCGTTGCGGTCGCCCACGAAACTTTATTTATAAAACATTTTTATGAAAATAAGCTTGAGAATATCATTTGCAAAAGTAAAATGGCCATCCAGGGCCATAAAATTAAGAAAAGAATCATAATTATCGAGATAGTCGCCGCGTTGCGCGCCCTGTATGAACAACTCCGCGCCGAGCAGATGGATTGCGCGGGCGACCGCAACGCACTGAAAATTGAACTTCTTCCACAGGTTTTCGTATTTTTAGCTGAAATTTTTTCTGCAGGCTTCTGAAATGATTTCGAACAACTTATCGCATGGATTCAGCTGGGCGTGCTATAAAACCAGAATTAAAAATCGATAACCAAAAAAAAAAATTCAAAATGGTGGAAAATGATTTTTTTTATTTTTTCTGAGTGCACCATCGGATTCCTCAGCAAAAATTAGGTCTAAAAAAATGTCATTCTGCATTCGACCATTTGAATATCACTAGGCTGAAAACTCACCAGTGCCTCCCCTTAAGCTTAACCCTCCTGGCATGTGATAAGTGTAGACCATGCAAATCAAGATAAAAATCAAGACAAAAAATAAGACAAAAATCAAGACAAAAATCGAGACAAAAATCAAGACGAAAATCAAGACAAAAATCAAGACAAAAATCAAGACAAAAATCAAGACAAAAATCAAGACAAAAATAAGACAAAAATCGAGACAAAAATCAAGACAAAAAATAAGACAAAAAACAAGACAAAAAATAAGACAAAAAATAAGATAAAAATCAACACAAAATGTAAGATAAAAATGAAGACAAAAAATAAGATAAAACATGTATACTGCATACTCTTGCATGGTCTACACTCATGGGACTGGTCAGGAGGGTTAAGTTTAACATTTTACTCTGACAGTTCTCGTTGCCATCTGAACATTGTCACTGTGAAAACTGAACCGAATGAAATTATCGAACAATCACTGCTGATTACACAGATGTGTTTACATGTGTTAGTTTTCGTTGACATCTGAACTTTGTCACTGTGGAACATAGCCATTACACAGATGTGTTTACATGCGTTAGTTTTCCCCTTCCCTACGAAGTCCCTGGAATAATCAGGTGTTACGTATTCCACCCTATTCCATACTCCTCTATGCTCTCTCACTCTCAACACCCAAGACATAACATCCTGCATGCATCCAGTCTCACCACCTCTAATCAGAGGAAGTCTCACCCTTACATTCCAAGAAGTCCATCCCTACCTATGCTCCCATAAAACTGCACCTGCATGAACGCGCCCATGCCCGGGACAATGGAAAAGATGACCTAACGATTCAATCATCTTCAGCTCATCAGTAGCGATGATTGACAATAAATTGTACAAGCAACACTCACTTGCAAGTAAATTGTCAATCAGAGCAGTCGCTTATAAATTAGCTCGCATTATAAATCACTTAATCCTACAATTTATAACTCATATATAGGTATATATGAGTATTAGGGTGGTCCACTTTCTAACTTTTATTTTGGATTCTGCGGGGCACCCCTGAATATTGTTCCAAATCACGTAGAAAAAATCGGTGTAAAACATGAATCCAATCGGAAAATATTTAGAGGTCGCTACCGAATATTTTAGTATTTTTTTCGATTTTTTAAACATTTTCATGCAAAGCTTTACTCCCGATGCGTCGGGAGCTTCTGAACCTTAGTCGGATGACTTAGTCTTATTGCACGAGGTATTTCTTCTATATCAATATTGTAGTAATGTAGTATGTTGTATGTTTACCACACTAAGAAAAAACTATAATTGACTCGATTAAATATTTTTGTCCACATATAGTCGCAAATAAATATTTAATTGATTCATCTCAATACGGTTGGCGCTACAACTCAATAGTTGCTTGATTTTAGGTGACATTCATTTGTACCGCAGATGATATTGAGATGAATCAAATTGAACATTTATTTGCAACTACAAGCAAAAGTATTTAGTTAAGACGATTATTTTCTCAAAAATCAATTTCCGAAAAATCATTTTTTTTTTTTTCTTTGGAACTATAACACATTTTTTTTTTAGCATCTTCCACCAAATAAGAAACTATCAGCGAGAAATCTCTCCAATGTTGTGAAAAAAAAAAAAAATCATTGCCATCATTTGGGATTTAAAAAAATTGACAAATGATAGGAAGAAAAAAAAATTGGAAAAAATCGTTTGTCGGAAAAATTTTTGTTCCAAGGGAAAAAATCACTTTTCGCAAAAATGGCTGAGGAACTTTCAATCCCAATTTTGACAAGTATTAACCCTTCAAGAGATTCGTTACGAATTCTGAATCACCCTGTATAACATACTACAATATCAATTGAAGAAATACCTCGTGCGGTAAGACTGAGTCGTATCACTAAGATTTAGAAGCTCCCGACGCATCAGAAGTGAAGCTGTACAGGAAAAGCTTTATTAAATCGAGAAAATACCATAATATTCGGTAGCGACCTCTAAATATTTTCCGATTGGATTCATGATTTACACAGATTTTTTCTACGTGATTTGGAACAATGTTCAGGGGTGCCCCGCAGAATCAAAAAAAAAAGGTCAAAAGTGGACCACCCTAATGAGTATATATGAATATAGGAATATAGAGAGATATATATATATTTATATATATATATATATACTAGGGGGGCTTCGCCCCCCTGCGCGCTACGCGCGCCAACCCCCCATATTCTAATTTGTATCAGTTGTTTCTAAAACCCAAATAATCCGTGGATTTTATGTTCTTCGTATTCCTCGTTGTCCAGGTCGTTCAGTGAGTATTTCTCGTAGTCCGTGTCCTGGGCTTCGTAGTTCTCTTAGTCCAGGTCACTCGGTAAGTATTTCCCGTAGTCCAGGTCCTCGGCTACGTAGTTCTCTTAGTCCAGGTCACTCGCTAAGTATTTCCCGTAGTCCAGGTCCTCGGCTTCGTAGTCCTCGTTGCCCAGGTCCTTCGCTTCGTATTCCTCGGTGTCCAGGTCGTTCGCTAAGTATTTCCAATGTCCAGGTCTTCGGCTTCCTCCTCGGCTATTCTCGGCTATCTTCGGTTAACCTCGGATATCCTCGGCTATCTTCGGTTATCCTCGGCTGTCTTCGGCCATCCTCGGCTATCCGGCTCCCGTCGGCTATTCTCGGCTATCTTCGGTTAACCTCGGATAAAGGACCGGGTTCGGCTCTCTTCGGCTATCTTCGGTTATCCTCGGCTGTCCGGCTCCCTTCGGCTATCTTCGGCTATCTTCGGTTAACCTCGGCTATCTTCGGTTAATCTCGGATATCCTCGGCTCTCTCCGGTTCTCTTTGACTCTCCTCGGCTGCCTCGGCTCTGCTTCCCCCTTTCCCTGACCTGGGCCCTTGGACCGTCAAGGAGGCCGAGGACCAAAAAGTCTGACACGGCGGCGGCAGCGGCGGCGGCGGCGATATATCTTTATAATATATACTTCAATCTACCTCAAGTAATACCTCACCTCAAAGGTCAGGTCAGGTACGGTTAGGTCAGGTAAGGTTAGGTTAGGTTACCAACCTAGCCTACTCTATCCTGACCAAGGCAACCTAACCTAACCTGACACAACCTAACCCATCCTAAGGGTTGAAGGGAGGGAAGGGGCGAAAAGAGCCGAGCGGGGTCGAGGAGGCCATGGAAAGTCTGACACGGCGGCGGCGGCAGCGATATATCTTATATATATAATATAGAGAGACATATAATATATATACTATATATATTATAGCGAGCGGGGTCGAGCAGGCCATGGAAAGAAGGGGGGGGGGGGAGCGAGCGGGGTCGAGGAGGCCATGGAAAGTCTGACACGGCGGCGGTGGCGGCGGCGATATATCTTTATAATATAGAGAGATATATATATATATACATACTAGGGGGGCTCCGCCCCCCTGCGCGCTGCGCGCGCCAACCCCCCATATTCTAATTTGTATCAGTTGTTTCTAAAACCCAAATAATCCGTGGATTTTATGTTCTTCGTATTCCTCGTACTCCAGGTCGTTCGCCAAGTATTTCTAGTAGTCCAGGTCCTCGGCTTCGTAGTTCTCGTTGTCCAGGTCGTTCAGTGAGTATTTCTCGTAGTCCGGGTCCTGGGCTTCGTAGTTCTCTTAGTCCAGGTCACTCACCAAGTATTTCTCGTAGTCCAGGTCCTCGGCTTCGTAATTCTCGTTGCCCAGGTCCTTCGCTTCGTATTTCTCGTTGTCCAGGTCGTTCGCTAAGTATTTCCAGTGTCCAGGTCTTCGGCTTCGTAGTTCTCGTTGTCCAGGTCGTTCACTGAGTATTTCTCGTAGTCCAGGTCCTCGGTTTCGTATCTCTTGAAGTCGTGTGTAGACATTATTAAGATATATCGCCGCCGCCGCCGTGTCAGACATTTTGGGCTCCCCTCGGCTATCCTCGGCTATCTTCGGCTATCTTCGGCCGATTCGAGCGTGGTCGAGGAGGCCCAGGGCAAGAGGGGGGCGGGGGGGGGAGCCGAGCGGGGTCAAGGAGGCCTTGGAATCCGACACGGCGGCGGCGGCGGCGGCGATTGAATTATATAATATAGAAGGATATATATATATATATATATGGGCGGGAGGAAAAGTACTTTTTCATAATACGTGCATGAAATGGGCCTTCTTTCATGCTTGTCGGGCGTGGGGAAAATCGCTTGTGTCGAACTACGACGAGAGCGGGAGGGAAAGTACTTTTCCTCCCGCTGCAGCGGGGAGAAGAGTACTTTTCCTCCCGCTGTAACGGAGAGAAAAGTACTTTTCCTCCCGCCCATATATATATATGGTTACGTTTCGGTTCTTGAGCGATACCACCGGTATCGCGAACCGAGTGTAATTGTGAGTTCTTTGCTCGAATTATGTTTTCTAGACCTTTAAATCAATAATTTAATGTTCCCTATTACGGACTTGAGTCGCCGTGCAACTAAAGCCGCCTCCCCACAGACCTGAACACGTAAACGCGCTAAGGCTGCACTTTACCCACCTAACCTTTTGATTTTAGTTATGTTAAAGTTAGTTGATCCCCAAATTTTCTAAACAATACAACCTGCTGTGCCAGACCTGAGTGCGTCAGAGACACACTAAGGCTGTATGTAGCTTTGGTTGGTTATACCGATGAAGAAGAACCTGGAAATGGCGGATAAGGGATCTGCATAGAGTAACTTACTTTTTAAATAACCAAGAATTTCGATTTATTTTAATTTTGCCAAACCTTGCGGTTGCTACCAATTACTTATCCTATATTTACAGTGTTCCTTACTTGCTAACTTTCTATATTGTAGACTATTTGTATCGCTAAGCGATGTTTGACAGGTTCGTCGTTTTTAAAGGAAATTTCCGTTACTTTACTTTATAATTTGATTTTCTATATTTTGATTAAATAATATATTTTCTTTTATGATAATTTCTTTTATTCATATTTTGGATTTTATTTGATTTCTGTTGAAATTTGCTATTTGAATAGAATAGAATTTATATTGAAATGAAGCTATTAGTTCACAAGGCGCTCTGCCTATTGTGACTGATGAATAAGAGCGTTGCGAGTCAACCCGGTGCTATACCGTAGAATTGCTGGTGATGAGAGCTGTGTCTCGACTTATATACTTGCTATGACGTCACGCGACTTGTCGCTCTCGTCGAATGTTCTAGAACGTTCGATGCTAGCAACGGCTGATGTTTGAATTGCTAACGGTCAGGCCTATGTTGTCTGATCCGTTACAATATATATATATTAGGGCGGAGTGAAAAATTCACTTTTTTCAAATCGCTATCTCCTTAGCACTCAAAAATTACGTCTTGACATCCTGAAAACCCACACCAAAGGATTTTTTTATGAGACCACATTTTGAGGTGCCTAGACGAAGATTACATTCTTACTTCACTTTCGGGAACTTCCAGACTCTGATATATCCTTCCTTCCACTAGAATGCAATTTTCAGCTAACAATTAAAATTTTGAATAGTGATATGATTGGCTTCATTGCAAACCTTTAAAAAAACAACAGAAATTTGGTTATTTCCGTGTCATACTCAGAATAACCAAATTTCTGTTGTTTCTTTGAAGGTTTGAAATGGAGCCAATTCGATCATTATTCGAAATTTTAATTGTTAGCTGAAAATTGCATTCTAGTGAATGGAAGGATATATCCGAGTCTGGAAGTTCCCGAAAGTGAAGTAAAAATGTAATATTCATCTAGGCACCTCAAGATGTGGTCTCATAAAAAATTCCTTTAGTGTGGGTTTTCAGGATGTCAAGACGTAATTTTTGAGTGCTAAGGAGATAGCGATTTAAAAAAAGTGCATTTTTCACTCCGCCCTAATATATATATATATATATTAGGGGTGTGCGGGTAGACCTTTTTCTCGGGTCGGGTCGAGTCGAGTAATTTTTATTTTTGTCGGGTCGAGTACCCGAAATTTTCGGGTACTCGTATCGACCCGAATACTCGAATGTTTTCGAGTACTCGAATTTTTTCGGGTACTCGAATATTTTCGGGTACTCGAATGTTTTCGAGTACTCGAATTTTTTCGGGTACTCGAATATTTTCGGGTACTCGAATGTTTTCGAGTACTCGAATGTTTTCGGGTACTCGAATGCTTTCGGGTAATCAAATGCTTTCGGGTAATCAAATGTTTCAGATTACTTGCATGTTTACCGGCAATTAGCTGTAGGATACCCGCCCGGTTTTAGAAAAATGTCTCCATGCATCCATGTCGTTAGGTAATTCAAATTTATTTGAGTATTGGCTATGACTTCCAATTTCAATTTCTATATTATTTATTAATTTAGGCAGTACGGTTAGTAGCTAACAATAAAGACTAAGATGCGGGATGTATTCAAAAAATAATAATGTAATAATCTAAAATGTAATAATGACTACTTGTCATATAATTTAATAAATTCATGGACAGATCAATGCATTTTTCAAATACATCCCGCATCTTAGTCCTTATTGCTAGTCTCCTAACCGTACTGCCTCAATTAGTAAATAATACAGAAATTGAAATTGGAAGTCATAGTCAATGCTCAACTAAATTAGAATTACCCAACGACATGGATGCATCGAGACATTCGTAAAAACCCGACGGGTACCCGAGCTAAGTGCCGGTAAACATGCGAGTACTCCCAAACATTTGATTACCCGAAAACATTCGATTACCCGAAAACATTCGAGTACCCGAAAACATTCGAGTACCCGAAAAAATTCGAGTACCCGAAAACATTCGAGTACCCGAAGAAATTCCAGTACCCGAAAAAATTTGAGTACCCGAAAAAATTCGAGTACTCGAAAACATTCGGGTACCCGAAACTGTTCGAGTATTCGGGTCGATTCGAGTACCCGAAAATTTCGGGTCACGAAAAAATCTCGACTCGACGAGTACCCGACCCGACCCGAGCGCCGAGTACCCGAATAAATCGGGTACCCGCACACCCCTAATATATATATATATATATATATATATATATATATATATATATATATATATATATATATACATATACATATGTATATATATATATATATGTATATATATATATATATATATATATATGTATATATATATGTATATATATATATATGTATGTAGGGTGCATAGTTTGAGACCCTACTTTTTTAAAGCATACGTTTATGCGAAAAAGCTTTTCAGATAGTAACACATCGTAATTTTTTTTTTATGCATCATATTTCAAGATTTATGACAGTTTTAGTAAGCAATGCATGTTTTCAGGTCATTTGTTTGTATAGCATGTTTTGAGGACATGTCTTCAAACCATGCTATATACTTAACAACAGAATATAGGCTCTGTCTTCAAAGTATGGCTTTCAAGATTTAGCATATATCCATATAACAATATATTAAACGCATAGATTGAGACCCTACTTTTTTAACGTATACAAAGATGCAGAAATATCAGATTAAAGGTGTCTAATTAATCAATGTCATATATAAGCGATAATTGATTAAATAACCCAATTTAAGTATACAATGCATGTTTTCAGGTCATGTCTTCAAACCATACCTTATATAATGTGCGATACTAAATCAGCTACGTATGATTTAAGCAAAATGATCTGCCTATCGATTGTTTTTTTTTTTTTTTTTTTTATTGAATTCTCGTGTATGTTACTAAATATATTATTGAGGAGTAGCATACAGAACATTTTAGCAGTTTAGTTTTTTCCGCAAGCGGCGCGATTATGAATTAAGCCGCTTGCAGAAGAAAAATTAATTCTTAGATACAAGATTTTTTTCATTTCAAGACCTTTTTCATGAGTGTCGAGGTAAGATGTCCTATACAGATCAATTATGTCAAGGGGGACGATGCAGGTTTTGTTGGAAAAACCACGTTTTTGCTCTTGGAATCATGGAAAAACATCTAATCGAAAATTCCTGATGAGCAAAAATACCGCATAATCTAATCTATAACTTTACTTCACTCAGTGTGATTTTGGACGTTTTATCCACGCTTCGCGTGGCTAAAACCCCCATTTTCACACCTCCTAAAGTGAAATTTTGAACAATACTCGACGGAAAAACTTCTTCTGATCTCGTGCGATTGCAAAACTCGCGTTCGGCTCGTGCTGCAACCTCACACTCGTCAAAAAAATTTTGACCGGACTCGTATTGTAAGGTACTATTTCACAATGAAGCATAGTTTAGATACATTGTCGCCCCAAACCATGCGTTATCTATACATGGGGAGTTCCATATGAAATGTACAATTGGTTGTCCACACCCCTTCGATTTGTCTCAAACTTAGTCAAGTTGAGTAATGGGTAGAAAAAAAAATCCTTCAAATAATGAACATTCTACCTTTTACAGATCGCGAGTAACACCGAATCACAAATTTTGGATTATTTTTTTCAAATCGCTGTAGCTCCCTAACTACATGTCCGCGCCTGGAAGTCAAGTAGGTCAAAAGTTTTGTAATTTGATGTACTTTTCAATGGTGCCGCGAGACAAAGACGATTTTCAGTTAATGGTATAAAAAACGCGAAAAACGCGATATTGATCTCGTTCCCCCAAACTTTTTTGGGGTCAGTTTTTCATCATAAAATGCGGCTATTTTTCCCGCAAATTTTCGTGTAAAGAAAAGTCACGGGACTCAACTGGTTAAAGAGATATGAGGGAAATTCCAGGAAAAACCGACGGGATCTGGACATTTTCTGACTTTAAATTTTTCAAAACTGTTGAAACTTTTTTTACGTGAAATAGACGTAAAAAGAGCCAACACTATCGTCTTTTTTCACATCTATTTCACGTAAAAAAAGTTTCAACAGTTTTGAAAAATTTAAAGTCAGAAAATGTCCAGATCCCGTCGGTTTTTCCTGGAATTTCCCTCATATCTCTTTAACCAGTTGAGTCCCGTGACTTTTCTTTACACGAAAATTTGCGGGAAAAATAGCCGCATTTTATGATGAAAAACTGACCCCAAAAAAGTTTGGGGGAACGAGATCAATATCGCGTTTTTCGCGTTTTTTATACCATTAACTGAAAATCGTCTTTGTCTCGCGGCACCATTGAAAAGTACATCAAATTACAAAACTTTTGACCTACTTGACTTCCAGGCGCGGACATGTAGTTAGGGAGCTACAGCGATTTGAAAAAAATAATCCAAAATTTGTGATTCGGTGTTACTCGCGATCTGTAAAAGGTAGAATGTTCATTATTTGAAGGATTTTTTTTTCTACCCATTACTCAACTTGACTAAGTTTGAGACAAATCGAAGGGGTGTGGACAACCAATTGTACATTTCATATGGAACTCCCCATGTATAGATAACGCATGGTTTGGGGCGACAATGTATCTAAACTATGCTTCATTGTGAAATAGTACCTTACAATACGAGTCCGGTCAAAATTTTTTTGACGAGTGTGAGGTTGCAGCACGAGCCGAACGCGAGTTTTGCAATCGCACGAGATCAGAAGAAGTTTTTCCGTCGAGTATTGTTCAAAATTTCACTTTAGGAGGTGTGAAAATGGGAGTTTTAGCCACGCGAAGCGTGGATAAAACGTCCAAAATCACACTGAGTGAAGTAAAGTTATAGATTAGATTATGCGGTATTTTTGCTCATCAGGAATTTTCGATTAGATGTTTTTCCATGATTCCAAGAGCAAAAACGTGGTTTTTCCAACAAAACCTGCATCGTCCCCCTTGACATAATTGATCTGTATAGGACATCTTACCTCGACACTCATGAAAAAGGTCTTGAAATGAAAAAAATCTTGTATCTAAGAATTAATTTTTCTTCTGCAAGCGGCTTAATTCATAATCGCGCCGCTTGCGGAAAAAACTAAACTGCTAAAATGTTCTGTATGCTACTCCTCAATAATATATTTAGTAACATACACGAGAATTCAATAAAAAAAAAAAAAAAAAAAACAATCGATAGGCAGATCATTTTGCTTAAATCATACGTAGCTGATTTAGTATCGCACATTATATAAGGTATGGTTTGAAGACATGACCTGAAAACATGCATTGTATACTTAAATTGGGTTATTTAATCAATTATCGCTTATATATGACATTGATTAATTAGACACCTTTAATCTGATATTTCTGCATCTTTGTATACGTTAAAAAAGTAGGGTCTCAATCTATGCGTTTAATATATTGTTATATGGATATATGCTAAATCTTGAAAGCCATACTTTGAAGACAGAGCCTATATTCTGTTGTTAAGTATATAGCATGGTTTGAAGACATGTCCTCAAAACATGCTATACAAACAAATGACCTGAAAACATGCATTGCTTACTAAAACTGTCATAAATCTTGAAATATGATGCATAAAAAAAAAATTACGATGTGTTACTATCTGAAAAGCTTTTTCGCATAAACGTATGCTTTAAAAAAGTAGGGTCTCAAACTATGCACCCTACATACATATATATGTCGGCGCGTGATATTTTGGACACGCTTTCTCACGGCTGTGGTGTTTATTAAATATCGAGACTATTGGTTTATGTTTAGTCTCAGTATATTTGTTAGTATTGAGATTAGAAGCTAGACGCCCTTAGAGTTAATAAGTGGCGTAGAGAAGGGATGCAAGACATGGGCATCCTTGTCGAACGCAGCCACAGCCCGGCGGTGGTGATTCTTAAGGGACATTCAGATTTTGAACTGAGCCAAAGAAGGATCTCATTAGAAGATCTGGTCTAAAGCATTTGCGATTTGATTTGAATCACGCCGTGGCGGTGGATTCGTTATTGTGTCCTTCTCTACGCGTTAGAGTAGAATAGTTTATTTGTTTGGTTGTAGTCCGGGATAGTTAACATCATCAAACACAATTATTAGATTTGATTTCATTATTACTTCTTGTGAACGATCAAACAGCCTGCAAGTAAAGCCATAGCCGACCATTAATACCGCTTGACGCTCCGACATATATATATATACATATATATATACATATATATATATATATATATATATATATATATATACATATATATATATATATATATATGTATATGTATATATACAGGGTGGTCCATTTTAATCGATGCAGGCGAATATCTCGAAAACTAACAATTATAAAAGAAAAAGTTTTATACAAAACTTGGAGGGTTTCGAGGGGGAAAGATAATGCTGATATGTGTTGACTTGTGGATTTCGCCAATTCCGAGATTTCGCAAGCAACTTCGGATTTTAGATAGGGAATACATGTTTTGGTTGAGGGCATCTGATAGCGCGATCAAAGACTCATTCAACCACGCAAGCAAAAAAAATTGGAAAAAAAAAATTTTGCAAAAAAAAAATTGGAAAAAAAATATTGCAAAAAAAAATTTCGCGAATTTTTTTTTTTCTCTTGCAAAAGATTGTGCTTTTTTGTCCCTAGCTTTCGAACACATTCATTGTTCATCACTTTGCGTTATTGATCTACGATTTTTTTTTCAATAATCTGGTACATTCAATCTTTCCAATTTCAAAATTGGCGAGAAAAATTTTGAGCTAGAGTGATGAACAATGAATGTGTTCGAAAGCTAGGGACAAAAAAGCAATCTTTTGCAAAAAAAAAAAAAAAAAATTCGCGAATTTTTTTATTCCAATTTTTTTTTGCAAAATTTTTTTTTCCAATTTTTTTTGCTTGCGTGTTTGAATGAGTCTTTCATCGCACTATCAGATGCCCCAAACCAAAACATGTGTTCCCTATCTAAAATCCGAAGTTGCTTGCGAAATCTCGGAATTGGCGAAGTCCACAAGTCAACACATATCAGCATTATCTTTCCCCCTCGAAACCCTTCAAGTTTTGTATAAAACTTTTTCTTTTATAATTGTTAGTTTTCGAGATATTCGCCTGCATCGATTAAAATGGACCACCCTGTATATATATATATATATATATATATATATATATATATATATATATATATATATATATATTAGGGGTGTGCGGGTACCCGATTTATTCGGGTACTCGGCGCTCGGGTCGGGTCGGGTACTCGTCGAGTCGAGATTTTTTCGTGACCCGAAATTTTCGGGTACTCGAATCGACCCGAATACTCGAACAGTTTCGGGTACCCGAATGTTTTCGAGTACTCGAATTTTTTCGGGTACTCAAATTTTTTCGGGTACTGGAATTTCTTCGGGTACTCGAATGTTTTCGGGTACTCGAATTTTTTCGGGTACTCGAATGTTTTCGGGTACTCGAATGTTTTCGGGTAATCGAATGTTTTCGGGTAATCAAATGTTTGGGAGTACTCGCATGTTTACCGGCACTTAGCTCGGGTACCCGTCGGGTTTTTACGAATGTCTCGATGCATCCATGTCGTTGGGTAATTCTAATTTAGTTGAGCATTGACTATGACTTCCAATTTCAATTTCTGTATTATTTACTAGTGTTATAGTAGTGCTATAATAGTGTTGGCTCTTTTTACGTCTATTTCACGTAAAAAAAAGTTTCGATAGTTTTCAAAAATTCAAATTCAAAAAACGTCCAAATCCGGTCGGTTTTTCCTAGAAATTCCCTCATATCTCTAACCAGTTGAGTCCCGTGACTTTTCTTTACACGAAAATTTGCGGGAAAAATAGCCGCATTTTATGATGAAAGTTAGACCCCAAAAAAGTTTGGGGAACGAGATCAATATCGCGTTTTTTTCACCATTAACTGAAAATCGACTTTGTCTCGCGGCAACATCGGAAAGTACATCAAATGACAAAACTTTTGACCCACTTGACTTCCAGGCGCGGACATGTAGTTAGGGAGCTACAGTGATTTGAAAAAATAATCCCAAATTTGTGATTCGGTGTTACTCGCGACCTGTAAAAGGTAGAATTTTCATTATTCAGAGGAATTTTTTTTTTTTTTAACCCATTACTCAACTTGACTAAGTTTAAGACAAATCGAAAGGGGTGTGGACAACCAATTGTACATTTCATATGGAACTCCCCACATACAATCATCTTTGATTCATATATAGCATAGTTTGGAGACATAATGGCCCCAAGTCATGCGCGTTACGTGTTATCCATGATTTTGTATGCGAAGCATAGTTTGGCGACATAATGGCTCCAAACCATGCGTTATGCGTTTTCCGTCTAGTCGTTCAACCGTATTGTATTTTTCGTATAGTCGTTTACACTGAGAAAGCTGTATTTTTCCACTGACAATATTTCTTGTTCTGAGAACAAAACTTGGTATTGCTCTACTAACAATACATTGTATTTTGCTTAGAACTATACGTACGGCGACGCAGCGTACTATTTTCATAACCGGTATTTTGCTGAGAGCAATACGTATTTTGACTACAACTAAACTCGCTCGGTAATACTTGGTATTTTGATAGGAAAAATACTTTTTTCTCACTGTATCCGTGATGTATTTTCGTCCTTCATCCTGCGACCAAAGGGCATGATTTTTTTTGATAAGAATTGATTTTCGATAAGAATCGAAATGAAAGATTTCAGTCCTTCTGGTAAAATATGAAAGATTGGAGGCCACTTTAATCATATTTTTCGAGACAGGCTTGAACATTATCCCTTTCTTAAAAAAGTGATTGTAACGGAAATGATGCAAATAAATCGAAACTCTCGCACTTCCGTCATCGCTTTTCCGCGACGTCTATTGGTTTGTTGTTCGCGCTGCATATTGTTTCTCGCCAAAATTTGTTTGATGCGACTTCACAGCTATGTGTCATTACGTGCATTGAAGCAAATCTGTTTTTCACGTTCTGCCGACGTTAATTCAATTCCGCAAAGGCAAATCCACATATCGGCAAATCTCTTTGAAATGTTATGAATCGTTTGTACTTTATACATTAGGGTGTCCCTTATTTTCATCATTTTTCGCAATTTCAGAGCACGCCCCCTAGATCGATTCTTCGTTCAAAAAAATGAATTTTGGCGCAAAAAAAAATTTCCATCTCAATATTAACACGTGCGTGCAAGCACGAGATTTTTTTTATTTGAATAACACGGGATATCGCTGGATTTTCAATGATATTTTTAAGGACGATGCATTTGCACGGGAAAATATTATCTGACATATGATGGGGTATTTCGAAACAGTAGGGGGAATTGTGAAATAATCAGAGAAAATTAAAGATGTTTATTACAAATTCTTGACATTGATTAACAGTTATTTGCATGTAAAAAATCTCGTGCGAGCACGCACGTGTTGATGTTGAGATGAAACATTTTTTTTTTTCGCGCTAAAATTCATATTTTCGAACGAAGAATCGATCTAGGGGGCGTGCTCTGAAATTGCGAAAAATCATGAAAATATAAGGGACACCCTATTATACATAGAATCGATCGAAGCCAGAGATCAATCTTACTCGATATTCGATTTATCTTTATTACAGAGAAGAACTGACTGTATCCGCTTTTTACGGTCTTCGCGAACCAACGATTAGTGTCATACTAAATATAGTTTGATTCAATTGTAAAAAAGTTAAGAAAGATTGTCTTCAAAATAATAATAATTATTATTATAAATAATTCATTTTGAAAGAATGATGTGCCTATGTTCCAAATAAGCCGGTTAAAAATAAAAAAGTAAAAAAATAAAAACACTTTCATTGGTATACTATTATGGGAAAACGGATGGAAAGAATAGAGTGGCGATTATGAACCAATGTTCGATAGTATGAATTATTGTGTTTGGTCGCAAAATGGAATTTAAAAAAAAATGCATAAGCTGAAAGTTGATTTCAGAAGCGAACTAGTTGTATCAAAATTTTACTGAAGGCTGCTCTTCGGTAAAAGTAGTGACCCATGCGCAGAAAAGTGTCCCGAATGAGCGAAAATACCCCATAATCTAATCTATAACTTTTTACATAGAGCATAGTTTGGAGACATTATGGCCCCAAGTCATGCGCGTTATGTGTTATCCATGATTTTGTATGTGAAGCATAGTTTGGAGACATTATGGCCCCAAACCATGCGTTATCTATACAAGGTCATTCAGTTCGGATGCACCATATCAGGTGAGTGTGTTCCTCCCGAAAATCTAATATAAGACTAAAGTTCTTTACCAAAACTTCCAGGGTCTAATAGTTTAGGAGCTACAGAAGATCTTAGTCTACCGATCAGAGGGCTTATAAGTGACTGAGACAGGGCCGGTTCAAGAGTGTAAGCTAAGCAGTGCCCGCGTCAGATCGATTCTTATCGTTCGACGTTTCAGTCAGATTTCTGAATGAGTATGATGGCGTCGTCAACTGGAGATGACTTCGTACGGCATACGCATCCGTTCTCGTAGTCCAGGTCCTCCGCTTCGTTTTTCTCGTAGTCCAGGTCCTCAGCTTCGTGGTTCTCGTAGTCAAGGTCCGCGGCTTCGTATAGTTCTTGTGGTCCAAGTCCTCCGCTCCGTTTTTCTTGTAGTCCAGGTCCTCGGCTTCGTAGTTACTACGAGAATCACGAGGCGCAAGACCTGGAATACGAGAACCACGAAGCCGAGGACCTGGACTACGAGAAATACGAAGCGGAGGACCTAGACCACAAGAACTATACGAAGCCAAGGACCTGGACTATAAGAAAAACGGAGCGAAGGACCTAGACTTTAACGAGGAAAACGAAGCGGAGGACCTGAACCACAAGAACTACGAAGCGGAGGACCTGGACTACGAGAAAAACGAAGCGGAGGACCTGGACTACGAGAAAAACGAAGCGAAGTACTTGGACTGCGAGAACGGATGCGTATGCCGTACGAAGATATCTCCAGGTGACGACGCCATCATACTCATTCGGAAATCTGACTGAAACGCCGAACGATAAGAATCGATCTGACGCGGGCACTGCTTAGCTTACACTCTTGAACCGGCCCTGTCTCAGTCACTTATAAGCCCTCTGATAGGTAGACTAAGTTCTTCTGTTGCTCCTAAACTATTAGACCCTGGAAGTTTTGGTAAAGAACTTTAGTCTTATGTTAGATTTTTGGGAGGAACACACTGACCTGATATGGTGCATCCGAACTGAATGACCTTGTATAGATAACGCATGGTTTGGGGCCATAATGTCTCCAAACTATGCTTCACATACAAAATCATGGATAACACATAACGCGCATGACTTGGGGCCATAATGTCTCCAAACTATGCTCTATGTAAAAAGTTATAGATTAGATTATGGGGTATTTTCGCTCATTCGGGACACTTTTCTGCGCATGGGTCACTACTTTTAGCGGAGAGCAACCTTCAGTAAAATTTTGATACAATAATGTTCAGCCTGTCTCGAGAAATATTTATAAACTAGACTCCAATTTTTCATATTTTACCAGAAGGACTGAAACTTTTCATTTCGATTCGTTTCGAAAATCAATTCTTATAAAAAAAAAAATCATGCCTTTTGGTCACAGGACGAAGAACGAAAAAACATCACGGATGAACGACTATACGAAAAATACAAAAGGGATAAACGACTACACGGAAAACGCATAACGTATGGTTTTGGGGCCATGATGTGCCCAAACTATGCTTCGCATACAAAATCATGGATAACACATAACGCGCAAGCCTTAGGGCCATTGTGTCTCCAAACTATATGCTGTATATGAATCATAGATTATTGTATGTATAGATAACGCATGGTTTGGGACCATAATGTCTCCAAACTATGCTTCATGTAAAAAATTACAGATTAAACTATACATATGGCTTCTCACGTCAAACCGATGACCAAAATGTCATTCGTGATTTCGCTGAATTTTCATATCGACTTAATACTACTCATCGAACACATAGCTCGATGATTATTTTCCAGATTTTTATCTCAATTTATTTTCGGGTGGAATTTTTTTCGGACCTCGACTGCGAAAAATGTCAAGTGCCTATTATTCAGTCAGAATGATGATATTCCAAAACAAAAGGTAAGGTAAACGGCCCGGTTTCCGACCCCGGACCTGTTTCCGACCCCCCCTACTCGTTCTTCCCTTTATTCTATAATATCTCACTTTGCTGACGGAGAAGAGGTGTCACCGACGAAAGTTTGGCTAAATTTTCTTCGGTGACACCTCTCCTTCGTCAGCAAAGCAAGATATTATAGAATAAAGCGAACAAGCGGTGCGGGGTCGGAAACCGGGCCGTTTACCTTATCATTTTCTTCGTCGGAAACCTATTTTCATAAAAACAGATTGAAAAGAATATCGTCAGCTTTTTCGAACGGCTTCTTTTAATTTCTTGTGGTCCAGGTCCTCCGCTTCGTTTTTCCCGTAGTCCAGGTCCTCCACTTAGTTTTTCTCGTAGTCTAGGTCCTCCGCTCCGTTTTTCTCGTAGTCCAGGTCCTCAGCTTCGTAGTTCTTGTGGTCCAGTTCCTCCGCTTCGTTTTTCCCGTAGTCCAGGTCCTCCACTTCGTTTCTCTCGTAGTCTAGGTCCTCCGCTCCGTTTTTCTCGTAGTCCAGGTCCTCGGCTTCGTAGTTCTCGTAGTCCAGGTACTCCGCTTCGTTTTTCTCGTAGTCCAGGTCCTCCGCTCCGTTTTTCTCGTAGTCCAGGTGCTCGGCTTCGTAGTTCTCGTAGTCCAGGTCCTCGGCTTCGCAGTTCTTGTGGTCCAGGTCCTCGGCTTCGTAGTTCTCGTAGTCCAGGTCCTCGGCTTCGCAGTTCTTGTGGTCCAGGTCCTCGGCTTCGTTTTTCTCGTAGTCTAGGTCCTCCGCTCCATTTTTCTCTTAGTCCAGGTCCTCCGCTCCGTTTTTCTCGTAGTCCTGGTCCTCGGCTTCGAAGTTCTCGTAGTCCAGGTCCTCCGCTTCGTTTTTCTCGTAGTCCAGGTCCTCCGCTCCGTTTTTCTCGTAGTCCAGGTCCTCAGCTTCGTAGTTCTTGTGGTCCAGGTCCTCCGCTTCGTTTTTCCCGTAGTCCAGATCCTCCACTTCATTTTTCTCGTAGTCTAGGTCCTCCGCTCCGTTTTTCTCGTAGTCCAGGTCCTCGGCTTCGTAGTTCTCGTAGTCCAGGTACTCCGCTTCGTTTTTCTCGTAGTCCAGGTACTCCGCTTCGTTTTTCTCGGAGTCCAGGTCCTCCGCTCCGTTTTTCTGCTAGTTCAAGTCCTCGGCTTCGTAGTTCTTGTGGTCCAGGTCCTCGGCTTCGTAGTTCTCATAGTCCAGGTCCTCCGCTTCGTTTTTCTCGTAGTCCAGGTCCTCCGCTCCGTTTTTCTCGTAGTAGAGGTCCTCGGCTTCGTAGTTCTCGTAGTCCAGGTCCTCGGCTTCGTAGTTCTTGTGGTCCAGGTCCTCGGCTTCGTAGTTCTCGTAGTCCAGGTCCTTCGCCTCGTAGATCTTGTAGTAACTACGAAGCCGACGACCTGGACAGCGAGGAATACTTAGCAAAGGACCTGGACTATGAAAAATACTAAGCGAGCGACCTGGACTACGAGAAATACTTGGCGACCGACCTGAACAACGATAACTACGAAGCCGAGGACCTGGACTACGAGAACGGATGCGTATGCCGTACAAAGACATCTTCAGGAGATGACGCCATCATAAGGCCAACGCGCACTACGCGGAAGCGAAGCGAAACGAAGCGATCGGAAGTTTTCATCAACGTGTTTTGTTATGTTTTTATGTTTTTTGTGAAAGTATGCACGCACACTCCTAAAAAAGCGTGTTAATGAAAACTTCCGATCGCTTCGCTTCCGCATAGTGCGCGTTGGCCCATACTCATCCAGAAATAAAACTGAAACGTCGGACGATCAAAATCGATCTGACGGGGGCACTGCTCGACTTACACTCTTGAACCGGCCCTGTCTTAGTCCCTCATAAGCCCTCTCATTGGTCGACTAAGATCTCCTGCAGCTCCTAAACTATTGTACCCTGGAAGATTTGGTAAAGGAACTTTAGTGTTAAATTTTCTGGAGGAGTACACTCACCTAATATGGTGCGTCCAACCTGGGTGGCCCCGTTATAACTCCCACTTTCGACGCCGACAGATTCGATATTTTCGAGAAAATGTTTTTGACCACGTATTTTACGATGTATTTTTGTTTTTTGTCCTGTGCCCAAAGGGCATGATTTTTTTTTATAAGAATCGAAATGAAAGATTTAAGTCCTTCTGCTAAAGTATGAAATATTGGAGTCCACTTTATTATTATTTCTCGAGACAGGCTGAACATTAATGTATCAAAAATTCACTGAAGGCTACTCTCCGCTAAAAGTAGTGACCCATGCGCAGAAAAGTGTCCCGAATGAGCGAAAATACCCCATAATCTAATCTATAACTTTTTACATAGAGCATAGTTTGAAGACATTATGGCCCTAAACCATGCGTTAGCTATACATCCAATCATCTCTGATTCATATATACCATATAGTTTGGAGACATATATAATGGCCGCAAGTCATGCGCGTTACGTGTTATCCATGATTTTGTATGCGAAGCATAGTTTGTGGATACAATGACCCGTTGCAAGCACACACAAGCACAACACGTGCACGGGACCATAGAGTATATATAGACTATGATCAGAGCCGGGACTCGAGAATCGGTATTCGCGGTAGTCGCACAAGAAATTGCACATCCGCCACTGACATCCGCCTAGATCTCGCGGTACAAAATCAGGAGCTTTCAGATTTAAAACGATGTTTTTGGCTCAATTCTTTAATAACTCGGACTTGTAGAAGATATCTTGAAAAGTAATTGTGGGAAATAATCAACTTTTCGAATAGTGTCAACAGGTTTTACGTATAGTCTATATAGAGAACCTTTCAACAGTTAGACGCAACAAAATGAGACTTGAGAAATCTTGACATTGTCTCTAAATCATATTTTCACGTAATCAGCTACGATTAGAAGCATTTGTGCGGGAAGTAAGAAACAAGAATGTATTCCGAATGTTTTAGCAGAATGACTTGATGATTTTGTCCAAAATTGCGATTAACAACCACCTAATGGCGACAACTGTGCGCTAAATTACAGACGCAACCTTAGACATAGAGCATGGACTGCGCATAATTCCCTATACTGCCTATAGTAACGCCAAAAGTGAGAGAGAAGGAAGCACACGCGGCCAAATCTGTCTCTTTCTAAGCATTTGACGTTGTTGATTAGAAAGAAATAGATTTGGCCGCGTCCGTTTCTCTCTCTTTCTACGGACTGAGCGATTTTCGGCCAGAATGCGAAGTCCATGCTCTATGTCTATGGTCGCAACGATTAGCAATAATAAATCACGGTTACTACTGACAGTGTTCCGAAATGCGCACACGATCTGGGGATGTTTGATCTCGGAACGCGTAGCTGCACTCAGGGTTACAAAGGTTATGTTTCGGAATACACCTTTATATCGCATATTTTGAGGTCATGTCTTCAAATTATACTCTATATTATAATATAGGACAGATTCTGACGTTTGACTTTCGACCTCAAAGTATACAGTTCGAATTAAAAACGTATTGTTGAAAGAAAAATGTATTGCCAATATTTTTTTTCAAATGTATTCAATGATTTTCTATTTATTTTATGTGTAGAAAAACGCGACTATCATTTCTTTGATCTTGGAACATACTTTGAAAACATGATGTTCAAAAACCTGAATTTGTACTTTAAATTAAAAGAAGCCGTTCCAAAAAGCTGACGATATTCTTTTCAATCTGTTTTTGAGAAAATAGGTTTCCGGACGAACAAAATGATACCTCTTGTTTTGGAATATCATCATTCTGACTGAATAATAGGCACTTGACATTTTTCGCAGTCGAGGTCCGAAAAAAATTCCACCCGAAAATAAATTGAGATAAAAATCTGGAAAATAATCATTGAGCTATGTGTTCGATGAGTAGTATTAAGTCGATATGAAAATTCAGCGAAATCACGAATGATCGGACATTTTGGTCATCGGTTTGACGTGAGAAGCCATATGTATAGTTTAATCTGTAATTTTTTACATGAAGCATAGTTTGGAGACATTATGGTCCCAAACCATGCGTTATCTATACATACAATAATCTATGATTCATATACAGCATATAGTTTGGAGACACAATGGCCCTAAGGCTTGCGCGTTATGTGTTATCCATGATTTTGTATGCGAAGCATAGTTTGGGCACATCATGGCCCCAAAACCATACGTTATGCGTTTTCCGTGTAGTCGTTTATCCCTTTTGTATTTTTCGTATAGTCGTTCATCTGTGATGTTTTTTCGTTCTTCGTCCTGTGACCAAAAGGCATGATTTTTTTTTTATAAGAATTGATTTTCGAAACGAATCGAAATGAAAGATTTCAGTCCTTCTGGTAAAATATGAAAAATTGGAGTCTAGTTTATAAATATTTCTCGAGACAGGCTGAACATTATTGTATCAAAATTTTACTGAAGGTTGCTCTCCGCTAAAAGTAGTGACCCATGCGCAGAAAAGTGTCCCGAATGAGCGAAAATACCCCATAATCTAATCTATAACTTTTTACATAGAGCATAGTTTGAAGACATTATGGCCCCAAACCATGCGTTATCTATACATCCAATCATCTCTGATTCATATATACCATATAGTTTGGAGACATAATGGCCGCAAGTCATGCGCGTTACGTGCTATCCATGATTTTGTATGCGAAGCAGAGTTTGTGGACACAATGACCCCAAACCATCCGTTATGTGTTTTTCGTGTAGTCGTTCATCCGTATTGTATTTTTCCACACGGCGTGCGCAAAGTTCGATTTTGCGCACGCTTTGCGTGCATAAAATTCAACTTAATGCGCGCTGTGTTGAAAAATGAAGTTCGATACACGTGCGAAAGATGATTCTCGACTCGTGTGATTATCACCCTCGCTTCGCTCGGGCGAAAAACTTCACACTCGTCCGAGAATCAACACTTTCGCACTAGTATCGAAAAGTACTATTTCGTATTGTCGTTCATCCGTGATGTTTTTTTCGTTCTTCGTCCCAGACCAAAGGGCATGATTTTTTTTGATATGAATTGATTTTCGATACGAATCGAAATGAAAGATTTCAGTCCTTCTGGTCAAATCTTAAAGATTGGAGTCCACTTTATCAATATTTCTCGAGACAGGCTGAACATTATTGTATCAAAATTTTACTGAAGGTTGCTCTCCGCTAAAAGTAGTGACCCATGCGCAGAAAAGTGTCCCGAATGAGCGAAAATACCCCATAATCTAATCTATAACTTTTTACATGGAGCATAGTTTGAAGACATTATGGCCCCAAACCATGCGTTATCTATACATCCAATCATCTCTGATTCATATATACCATATAGTTTGGAGACATAATGGCCGCAAGTCATGCGCGTTACGTGTTATCCATGATTTTGTATGCGAAGCAGAGTTTGTGGACACAATGACCCCAAACCATCCGTTATGTGTTTTCCGTGTAGTCGTTCATCCGTATTGTATTTTTCCACACGGCGTGCGCAAAGTTCGATTTTGCGCACGCTTGGCGTGCATAAAATTCAACTTAATGCGCGCTGTGTTGAAAAATGAAGTTCGATACACGTGCGAAAGATGATTCTCGACTCGTGTGATTATCACTCTCGCTTCGCTCGGGCGAAAAACTTCACACTCGTCCGAGAATCAACACTTTCGCACTAGTATCGAAAAGTACTATTTCGTATTGTCGTTCATCCGTGATGTTTTTTTCGTTCTTCGTCCCAGACCAAAGGGCATGATTTTTTTTTATATGAATTGATTTTCGATACGAATCGAAATGAAAGATTTCAGTCCTTCTGGTCAAATCTTAAAGATTGGAGTCCACTTTATCAATATTTCTCGAGACAGGCTGAACATTATTGTATCAAAATTTTACTGAAGGTTGCTCTCCGCTAAAAGTAGTGACCCATGCGCAGAAAAGTGTCCCGAATGAGCGAAAATACCCCATAATCTAATCTATAACTTTTTACATAGAGCATAGTTTGAAGACATTATGGCCCCAAACCATGCGTTATCTATACATCCAATCATCTCTGATTCATATATACCATATAGTTTGGAGACATAATGGCCGCAAGTCATGCGCGTTACGTGTTATCCATGATTTTGTATGCGAAGCAGAGTTTGTGGACACAATGACCCCAAACCATCCGTTATGTGTTTTCCGTGTAGTCGTTCATCCGTATTGTATTTTTCCACACGGCGTGCGCAAAGTTCGATTTTGCGCACGCTTGGCGTGCATAAAATTCAACTTAATGCGCGCTGTGTTGAAAAATGAAGTTCGATACACGTGCGAAAGATGATTCTCGACTCGTGTGATTATCACTCTCGCTTCGCTCGGGCGAAAAACTTCACACTCGTCCGAGAATCAACACTTTCGCACTAGTATCGAAAAGTACTATTTCGTATTGTCGTTCATCCGTGATGTTTTTTTCGTTCTTCGTCCCAGACCAAAGGGCATGATTTTTTTTTATATGAATTGATTTTCGATACGAATCGAAATGAAAGATTTCAGTCCTTCTGGTCAAATCTTAAAGATTGGAGTCCACTTTATCAATATTTCTCGAGACAGGCTGAACATTATTGTATCAAAAATTTACTGAAGGCTGCTCTTCGCTAAAAGTAGTGACCCATGCGCAGAAAAGTGTCCCGAATGAGCGAAAATACCCCATAATCTAATCTATAACTTTTTACATACAGCATAGTTTGGAGACATTATGGCCCCAAGTCATGCGTTATCTGTACATTCACAATAATCTTTGATTACATTCGGGATCGTTTGGAGATATTGACCCCACGAAATTTCAAATACCAAGTGATATATAATTCATGTCAGTGAAAAATGATGATGAGAAGAGTCTATAATTATTTCATAAAAATAGATTGGAAAAAAAAAAAAACATACCGACAAAACAGGTAAAATAAAGGAAAATCTGTAACGGGAAAAAGTAAAGGAGTAGAAATGAAAATCAGGAATATATGGATGAGACTATATTAATTGTGAACAGAGTCCATTTTCAATCCAGCTGGCCGAAGATGAAGAAAATAATAATAAGTTTGGAAAAATTAGTTTCAGTCCCCAAATCATCGGTTGAATATATGGATCTGGTGGTTTCAAACTACGTGTTTAGTATATGTTTAAAAATGTCTCCAAATCATCGGTTGAATATATGGATCTGGTGGTTTCAAACTACGCGTTTGATATATGTTCAAAAATGTCCTCAAATCATCGGTTTCATATATGAATTTAGTGGTTCCAATCGATGCGTTTGTTATATATAACTGAGAATGTCAAAAATGATCTTTTGGTCTGAAACTATGCGTTTAATATACATCCTGAAATGTCCTCTAAGTATGCGTTCACTATATGAAAAGTTTGAGACCTGTCCCTAAAGTATACAAATGTCCTCAAACCATGCGCTCGCTTGAAAAATTGTCCCCAGAACATGCCTGCTACATACATATATGTATATATATTGTAACCGTTCGAATAATATCGAACGATCCGAAGTGAAAACATTAGGTACCCGTACGCGCCGATCAACCGCGCACGTATGTCGAAGAACGAGATGACGTCACACGCCACATGAAAGGGACCAGGAGCGTCACTCGAAGACGATTCGTGGCATAGCGCCGATCGCATCCACTGACACAAGTCGGATCGATTTTTTTACCCGAGTCCGCATAATGCAATACATAGGAATGAACGCTACTTTTTAATCTAGAGACGCTTCAATAATTAATTTTAGGACAAAGACATCCACAATAGCGGAGTTTTGACGATCATTCTGATCTTATAAAACTCATAAACGTTACAATATATATATATCTCTCTATATTATAAAGATATATCGCCGCCGCCGCCGCCGTGTCAGACTTTCCATGGCCTTCTCGACCCCGCTCGCTACCCCCCCCCCCCCCCCCCCTTTCCATGGCCTCTTCGACCCCGCTCGGCTCTTTTCGCCCCTTCCCTCCCCCTAACCCTTAGGATGAGTTAGGTCGTGTCAGGTTAGGTTAGGTTGCCTTCGTCAGGATAGAGTAGGTTAGGTTGGTAACCTGACCTAACTTTACCTGACCTGACCTTTGAGGTGTTAGGTAACCTAACCTAACTAGGCTAAGTTAGGTCAGGTCAGGTTGGGTTAGGTTGCCATGGTCAGGATAGAGTGGGCTAGGTTAGGTTAGGATGGGTTAGGTTGTGTCAGGTTGGGTTGGGTTGCCTTGGTCAGGATAGAGTAGGTTAGGCTGGTAACCTAACCTAACCTAACCGTACCTGACCCCTAACCTTACCTGACCTGACCTTTGAGGTGAGGTTAGGTTAGGTCAGGTTGGGTTAGGTTGCCATGGTCAGGGTAGAGTGCGTTGGGTTGGGTCGGGTTGAGTTAGCTTCGGTTAGGTAATCTAACCTAACCTTTGTCAGTATCCCAGCGATCTCGGCTCCGCTCGGCTTTTGTTTATCCCTCCCCCCCTACCTCTTGCCCTGGGCCTCCTCGACCCCGCTCGGCTCACCCCCCCCCCCCCCTCCCCCCCCCCCCCCCCCGCTCGGCCTTCTCGACCCCGCTCGGCTGTTTTCGCCCCCTCCCCCCAGCCCATTCGGCTTCCCTATCGAAAACTATCCTGAATAGCCGAAGATAGCCGAGGACAGCCGAGGAGAGCCAAGGGGAGCTGAACCCGGTCCTTCCCTCGGTCCGAGGGCCCAGGAAAAGGAAAGGGGGAAGCAGAGCCGAGGAGAGTCGAAGAGAACCAAACAGAGCCGAGGATGGCCGAAGACAGCCGAAGATAGCCGAGGATAGCCGAAGATAGCCGAAAATAGTCGAGGATAGCCGAGGAGAGCCAAGGGGAGCCGAACCCGGTCCTCCCCTCGGTCCAAGGGCCCAGGAAAGGGAAAGGGGGAAGCAGAGCCAAGGCAGCCGAGGAGAGCCGAAGAGAACCGGAGAGAGCCGAGGATAGCCGAAGATAGCCGAGGATAGCCGAAGATAGCCGGGGATAGCCGAGGATGGCCGAGGATAGCCGAGGATAACCGAAGATAGCCGTGGATAACCGAGGATAGCCGAAGAGAGCACAAAATGTCTGACAGGGCGGCGGCGATATATCCTAATAATCTCTACACACGACTTCAAGAGATACGAATCCGAGGACCTGGATTACGAGAAATACTCAGTGAAGGACCTGGACAACGAGAACTACGAAGCCGAAGACCTGGACACTGGAAATACTTAGCGAAAGATTTGGACAACAAGGAATACGAAACGAAGGACCTGGGCAACGAGAACTACGAGGCCGAGGACCTGGACTACAAGAAATACTTAGCGAGTGACCTGGACTAAGAGATCTACGAAGCCCAGGACCTGGACTACGAGATATACTCACTGAACGACCTGGACAACGAGGAATACGAAGAACATAAAATCCACGGATTATTTGAATTTTAGAAACAACTGATACAAATTAGAATATGGGGGGTTGGCGCGCGTAGCGCGCAGGGGGGCGAAGCCCCCCTAGTATATGTATATATATAATATATATGTATATATATATATATATATATATATTAGACTGTGTCAAAAAAAAACGACATCTTCTTTTTGTTCGGGCCATTTCGAAAATAGTTAGTGCTTAATATAAAGAAATTTGTCCCCAAAGCTTAGCTATGTAGCTTGAACACAGAATTAGCGCATTTGAAAATAAGATTTCCCATGTATTTCAAATGGCAAAATTTGTTTATCCTAGTTTTATTTTTATAACTCTCTTTATTCAACTGATAAGAATAAAGTGGATATACGGTTTTGTAGAGAATTTCATGATCTACAAAAATAGTCCTTTGGCCCAAGTTGCTCGATTGAACCGTTAACGAGTTACAGTGGTTTAAAAGTCATATGTATATTTGATTACTACTTACTTTTCGACAAATTAATTAAAAAAATTTTTTTCATGCATTTTCTCAGAAATTTTTTTCCCTTCAAAACCGTATATTCACTGTATTCTTATCAGTTGAATAAAGAGAATTATACAAATAAAACTAAGATAAACAAATTTTGCCATTTGAAATACATGGGAAATCTTATTTTCAAATGCGCTAATTCTGTGTTCGAGCTACATAGCTAAGCTTTGGGGACAATTTTCTTTATATTAAGCACTACCCGGGAAAAAATCGGCATGCATGATCATTCGTTAATTTCATGCATGATCAGGCATGAATTTTGGCCAGGCATGAGCACGCATGATCATACGTTATCATGCATGATTTTGCCTGAGCACGCACGATCAAACTTCAACATCCGCAATTGTATCTGAGTAAGTACAGTCACGCCTGAATTTTGGCCAGCCCTGAGCAAGCATGGTCATACGTTACCGTACATGATCTTGCATGAGCAAGAATGATCATACTTTATAGTCCACGATCCCATAGTTAATCGGTCATGTTTGAAGATTCGCTAGTGATTGTCCTATTCATATGAGAAGATAAGATATATATGATAAATTTGTCAATAAAAATAATTGAATAGAATTTATAAATTTTAATTAGTCTTTTTATCTTCAACTTTTCAAAAATGTTTACAACGTATCATGTACTTTATACTTTTAACACACTTCCCAATAAACACAATAACCTGATAAACGCATAAAAATAGGACGAATGTTCAGCCGAAAAAACGTATATTTCACGTATAAACGTATACCATGAAGTTAAGAGGAAACCGAATAATCAAAAAAAAAATCTATTATTTTTCCAGATTTTTATTTCATTTTCCTGGTCTCGCTCTTTTCATTCAAAGTTCAAAATACAATCCACGATACTTGAAGTTAAAATTTTCGCGAAAATATCTCTTTTTGTGAGAAAAAAAAAAAAAAAATTTAAATTAAAAAATAAAAATAAAAGAATTATAAATGGGGTATCCCAGGGGAATCGTGTGTTTTAATATTATTATTATATTTTAATTTTTTTTTTTTTTTTTTTTTCAAAAATAGAAATATTTCTGCGAAAATTTTCACTTCAAGTATCGTGGATTGTATTTTGAACTTTGAATGAAAAGAGCGAGACTAGGAAAATAAAATAAAAATCTGGAAAAATAATAGATTTTTTTTGATTATTCGGTTCCCTCTTAAGGTGGTATCCCCACCTTTGAATGGGTTAACATTCTGAGAAAGAGATTGATATTTTACAGCGAATTTGAGAGTCCGATCAAATCCGAAAAAATCATGAAGTTTGGGGAGGGTTTGACCCTCGTTATCCATATATAACATTGGATATTACTTTGAGTCTGATAGTAGTAACGCTCAATATAGAAAAATACAAAATTGGTCGGTTGTCGTAAAGAATCAGTAGTATCGTTGGACCAATTCTGGAGTTTTTGGTCCTCAATTGTTCAGAAGAGATGCCTGTATCATATGAACATAGAGCTTTTTGATATTGCAAAAATTGCCTGACTCGCTTAGTTTTTACTGAGATTTTTCTAATTCTTCAATTTTTTTTCTCTACTTTTTCTATTATCTCAACCAAAAATAGTAATATCAAAAAGTTCTATGTTCATATGATAGAGGATTCGATTCTACAAATTTGAAGACCACAAACTCCAGAATCGGTCCAACGATGCTCCTGATTCTTTACGACAACCAGTCAAAATATTCATTCTCCAGAAATCAACTTTTAAACTTTTTATTTTTTTATTTTTTTTCTATTTTCTACTTTTCCCAGACAATAAAATGTATGTACAGAAAATCAAGTTCTAAGATTTTGCTTATGATTAATATGCTGGATCCGCAGCTGCTCTCGTATCGATTTGTTATGAGTCGAGTCTAGACACATGTGCCAGGCGTAGGCTTGTAGTGAGTTTTGACTTGTTCTGTCCAACAATAGTGTCCGGGAGGTGTCCAGTTAGGCTGCTAGAAAAAGAATGAATTGCGTCAGCAAAAATCTGATCAAAATTTTTCAAAACATAAAAATCCTTCAGAATTCTTAAGGGGAGACTTCGGTAAAATTTTTGGCAAAAACAGGTTTTTCAATTCTTATAACTTTGAAAAGACGTGTATAAAACAATCCTTGCAGCAGTTTTTGAATAATGTCAGTATAGATAGTGAAAAAAAGTTTCAGCCTCCTGCGATGAAAGCATAGACGCAAGGAATTTTTGACAGCGGTGAGAAAAATCTTCTTCGCAAGGTTCCTTGCGCTTACATTTTCATCGCAGGAGGCTGAAATTTTTTTTCACAGTCTATACTGACATTATTCAAAAACTGCTGGAAGGATTTTTTTTATACAACCTCTAATAGCGATTTTCAAAATTTTACCGAAGTCTCCCCTTAATCTTCTATATTTTTGAGATTCAGAAGATGCTAGCACAATTTTTGTCAGTACTCCAAAAATTCTCCCATCTTTCATCAATCGTACCTTTTTTCTTATAATATTTATCAAACTTTCGCAATTAATATATTATAGAAATACTGATCGTTTTAGAAATCTGAATGTGTAGTCTCCTGGCATCGATTTCAAATACACTTTTTTGATGGATCATCTTCTTTCGATTGCGACGTTTCATCTCATCTCAGATATATACACTGTGTTTGTTCAATATTGAAAATTACTATTGGTTTGAATTCGTAATGACAGCACGACTATTTACAAACAAGTAGACACCTAACCTCGAAAAAATGTAGATCGCAGCCATGCGTTCTGTCAATTATCACAATTCAAAAGAATATTGAGAATTAAATATGTACAAAAATCATAATTACAAAGAATTGAAAGATCACAAAATAAAATTCAAAAGCAAAATATATAAAAACGTCAAAAAAAGCAAGACAGTGGTGTTGGCGGTACTGTACAATATTTACGAGACCAATATGAGCGTCCGGCGTCCGCGCGCCGCGTGGCGGCACTTTTTCGCATTTCGGGACTGTCATGGCTATAACTTTTCAAATCCTCTAGATTTTCGGACGCCAATTTATTTGCAGGTAAAGTAGGTCACTAACATTCCAAAAAAAAATATATAATAACAAACACGATTTTTTGAAGATTCAAAGGTGTAGATACCCCTTTAACTTCATGGTATACGTTTATACGTGAAATATACGTTTTTTCGGCCGAACATTCGTCCTATTTTTATACGTTTATCAGGTTATTGTGTTTATTGGGAAGTGTGTTAAAAGTATAAATTACATGATACGTTGTAAACATTTTTGGAAAGTTGAAGTTATGTGTGTAAACGACCTAATTTATTGAATAAAAATTTTTGAATTACGTATTAAATTAATCTTTATTATTGTGACAAATGTAAATGAATTAATGAAATATTATTAAATACATCATTGCAATAGTATTTGTTATATATTATATACCTGGAAAAGATCCGCATGCATGATCATGCATGATCAAGCATCAATGTGTATATATTTTTCAACTACCCAATAAACCATAACGTAGATAAAATAGGGCTGATGTCCGGCTAAAACACGTGTATTAAACGTGATTACGTTTAATACACGTGACTTAGCCGGACATCAGCCCTATTTTATCTACGTTATGGTTTATTGGGTAGTAATAAATAACCACCATGATTGAGCTTGATCATGTATAATCTTGCCTGATCATGTATGCGCCACGCATGATCATGAACGACAGGGCATGCTAAAGTATGATCTTTCCTGAGGTATCATAACTTAGGATAAAATTATTTGAGATTTTATGCATGAGCAGGCCTGATCAAGAATGAGTCATGCATGATCATATTGGATCATGAATGAGTTATGTCGGATCATGCATGATCAATCATGAACCACGTATGTTCATGATTGATTCATGTATGTTCATGAATGATTCATGCATACTCATGAATGATCGAGTATGTTGAAGCATGATCCTTCTTGAGGAGTTTAATATTGGTTAGAGTTGCTTATAACTCCTCAAGCATGATCATGCTTGATCATAAATGAACATCTATGATCAGGCGTAATTCATGCATGACAAGGCATGAATCATGCTTCTTCGACCATGCGTTATGCTTGATCAATCATGGATTGTGCCCGATCAGGCATGAATTATGCACGATCAGGCATGAATTATGCATGCTCATGCATGCCGATTTTTTCCCGGGTAACTATTTTCGAAAGGCCCCGAACAAAAAGAAGATGTCGGTTTTTTTTGACACAGTCTAATATATATGTATATATTAGGGTGGTCCTTAGATGGGGTGTTTTTGAATTGTCACGCTCCCAAGGGTTCAAACGGATCCTTTTGAAGAAAAAAAATTTGTCCTAAATTTTGAATGCTCTATCTCAATTTTGACATCCCGCGCACGACCGCCGAAGTATTTTTTTTTTTTTTTTTTTTTTTCAATTTCCTACAAAAAACATGTATGACCCAACTTTGTCAAGTCATTAACGTCGAAGTTTCAACATTTTGCGTCCTGCGTCGATTTCAACATTCTACGCACGACCGCCAGATTGTTTTTTCTCTTTCAATCTGCGAAAAAAAAAAAAACCCATTTCAATAAAAATCATGTCATCTGAAGAGGTATAACTTCGACGTTAGTGACTTGTTAAAGTTTTTTTTTTTTTTTTAGCAGATTAAAAAAGAAAAAAAAATTCATTTAAATTTATTAAAATATTATTCAAAATCGATGCAGGACGCAGAATGTTGAAACTTCGACGTTAATGTTGGGTCATACACTAGAACCTCACTTATTTTGCCATCAGTTATTTTACGAACTCGGCTATTTGACCGGCTCTGCCTCAGCTATTTGACGGCCTGTACCCCCACCACTTGACTGAGTCCCCTTCTTTTCAAGGCTGTGTATATGCGAAGTCTAACCGGTTAGCGTTGCGCACGGAAAGTCTGCGCAGTTTGCGACACGGAGTGGGGGCCCTCTTCTCGTCAAATAGCTGAAGCAGCCCGGTCCCAAGTCGGTAAAATAAGTGAGGTTCTAGTGTACATGTTTTTTGTAGGAAATTGAAAAAAAAAAAAAAAAAAATACTTCGGCGGTCGTGCGCGGGATGTTAAAATTGAGATAGAGCATTCAAAATTTAGGACAAATTTTTTTTCTTCAAAAGGATCCGTTTGAACCCTTGGGAGCGTAACAATTCAAAAACACCCCATTTAAGGACCACCCTAGTATATATATATATATATATATATATATATATATATATATATATTGTAACGGAGTTTTTCAGAGTCCTCAACTCCGCACCCTACGGCGTTCCTTGATAAAGATAATTTGATAAAAGACTAAGATATAGAGAGTTGGGCGCCAGACACTGATGTGTCGTTTTTCACAAAAATCTACTCACAAATGCGATATTCAAAGATACTACTAAACTGCCGGAACGACGGCCTTAAAGCGTCAGCTAACTCAGATTTTCTGCGATAAGGGTAGAGTGGGTGGATTCACCTTAACAATTAGTCAAATAAAATATAGAACACCAGATATGAAATTTCCTTCAATGGAATCTAACGATTCCGTATATTGTTCCTCAGATAATTATAATATAAAATTTATCAGCGATAAATGACCAAATTCAAAGATAGTCAAAGATAATAATTTACATAGAAATAGTCTTCAAAATAATAGTACAGAATAATACTCAAGAGATAGACAGCGTCGGGATAATGCGGAACAAGGAATATAATATTAGTGAGTCTTATTGCGTCTCAGCGGTAACATAAAAAAACATAAACACGCCGGTTAGCTAGCTAACGCCGTAGAAGCGATACAATGCAAGGTACTCTACTTTTCAGGCTGCGTATCACCGAGCGATACGATACTCTCGGCAAATTTTCTAATAGCGGCGAGCTAGCGGTATTTATAATAATTATTCAAAGATAATTAACGCAATAACTAATATAAACGACTCGACAAATACGGTAAACTAAATTCGCAAATACAAGGGAAGGATCGATCCTAGAAAACACAGATAACCATAATACCTCGCTTAATCAGCCTCAAATCCAAGTAATACAG
Source organism: Tenthredo mesomela (assembly GCA_943736025.1). Taxonomy (NCBI): domain Eukaryota; kingdom Metazoa; phylum Arthropoda; class Insecta; order Hymenoptera; family Tenthredinidae; genus Tenthredo; species Tenthredo mesomela. The sequence goes on from OX031014.1 coordinate 11,995,139, forward strand.
ACGTATTCTCTGTTTAACAATAATTCTATGGCGGTAAATTAAACGAGCTATTAATCGATACTAGATAAGAAAATAGCTTAGATATTATACAAGAATCAAGATAGCAAATTAATCAAATGAAACAAAGATAATCAGAGATAGCAAAGATATTCACAGATAGCAAAGATAATCAAAGATAGCAAAGATATTCAAAGATAGCACAGATATTCAAAGATAACACAGATATTCAGAGATAGCAAAGATAATCAAAGATAGCGAAGATATTCAAAGATAGCACAGATATTCAAAGATAACACAGATATTCAGAGATAACAGAGATATTCAAAGATAGCAGAGATATTCAAAGATAGCGGAGATATTCAAAGATAGCAGAGATACTTAAAATACTAAGATAATAAAGAAATAGAATAAAATAGAACTAGAAAGGAACAACTTAGAACAACTTAAAATAGAACAAGAAATGAACAACTTAATACTATGACTTTCTACGTCAGCCAACCCACGGGGAGTTGGATTACAAGCGACGCACCATGCGATATTATACTACGTATTACTCAAATATATTATAATAAATCAAAGATAGCGAAATATGAGGTACAGAATATTCCCAAGCGAGAATTCAGATCGGAATAAGCAATCAAATAAGCGTTAGCAGATCATAAGCAAATTAAGCAGCGATATTAGACTAATTAGCGAAATATAACCAGGCGTAAAGATAATCAAAATGGCTGAAGGCAACCATGAAGTGCTTTTACTGAATTCAAATCAAATAAGAGTTCAGCGGTAGCTTTTGTGGATGTTTCTAGCAAGTAGTGATCATAAAGACCTTACCTTAGTGTAGAGCGGCTTCTGAAGCACAAACTTTAACTTAACTGAAGCGAAAACTGTACTACTTAATACGAGAGCGGAAACTATTATAATGCGAGAGAGCGAGAGTTCGACACGTCTGTTTTAGACCAAGCTGTACGTAGAAGTGATGATTCTTCGCAGACAATTTGGCGAGCTGGCTCCCAGTGAGGTAGGTCCAGGTGGGGGACCTATCAGGACCTCCTAATTACCTTATTGGTCCTGCGAGAGACAACGTTCGAACAGTCAACTCGTCAGTTGACCAGAACGAAGCGTAATCTTATTGCCGGGTGTCAGGCGTTTCTCCGTGCGCTTCACAGCGACAGAACCACCGTTCTGCGGTATCTCAGCTGCGAGATGGCTGGCGGGAGGGTGTGACCTTGGTTCTCGTTGAGCTTTTCCGATCCAGGCGATATCCATCCCTCGGGATGTCCTCTGCAGCGGTAATCCCTGTGCTAGATGACCTACTGCAGACTTCTGCCAGGTCTAGGTGTCCCATCTGAGTCGCCACCTCTTCGTGACCTGACAGAGCACGTAGGACGCGATACTCGTCCACCTTTACGTAGGATGTCTTCTGGCGATACGTTACGTCACTCGTCCAGGTATGGACTCTGCGTGACGTCGTCTTCTGATTGCTGGATCGGGCGATATAAGCTGACTGCACTCGACGTAACAGTCAGATGCTGGGTGACAAGATGCATCGGCTGTCAGGAGGTCTTATGGGGACCCTGTTCACTCCCTAGCGATAATTCTCCAAGGTCTACATCCCTCCCCGTAGATGTTGCGGTACTATCCGTAGTACTGGTACCGTACTGGACTGCATACCGTCGATAGCATCTCCGGAGCGGAAGTTCTTGTAGCGGAAGTTCGGAAGTTGTCGTCTTCTTTATCTCTGTCTCTCTCTCTCTCGCGGTACATTAACAGAAAAATTCTTCAAATTAGTCTAATTCTATTGCTTATAAAACAGGTGTGTCACTTGTATCCCGAGGGTCTAGACGGCGATATTCTCTCTCTCTCTCGATATTACTAACAAAATATGTGCCAGAAAGGCTCTAGTGACGGCAGCTAATCTGCAACGTCACAATATATATATGTATATATGTATATATATTGTAACGGAGTTTTCCAGAGCTCTAACTCCGCACCCTACGGCGTTCCTTGATAAAGATAATTTAATAAAAGACTAAGATAGAGAGTTGGGCGCCAGACACTGAAGTGTCGTTTTTCACAAAAATCTACTAAACAATAGCGATACTCAAAGATACTACTAAACTGCCGGAACGACGGCCTTAAAGCGTCAGCTAACTCAGATTTTCTGCGATAAGGGTAGAGTGGGTGGATTCACCTTAACAATTAATCAAATAAAATATAGAACACCAGATATGAAATTTCCTTCAATGGAATCTAACGATTCCGTATATTGTTCCTCAGATAATTATAATATAAAATTTATCAGCGATAAATGACCAAATTCAAAGATAGTCAAAGATAATAATTTGCACAGAAATAGTCTTCAAAATAATAGTACAGAATAATACTCAAGAGATAGACAGCGTCGGAATAATGCGGAACAAAGAATATGATATTAGTGAGTCTTATTGCGTCTCAGCGGTACTATAAAAAACATAAACACGCCGGTTGGCTAGCTAACGCCGTAGAAGCGATACAATGCAAGGTACTCTACTTTTCAGGCTGCGTATCACCGAGCGATACGATACTCTCGGCAAATTTTCTAATAGCGGCGAGCTAGCGATATTTATAATAATTATTCAAAGATAATTACGCAATAATTCATGTGAACGACTCGACAAATAACGTTAAACTAAATTCGCAAATACAAGGGAAGGATCGATCCTAGAAAACACAGATAACCATAATACCTCGCTTAATCAGCCTCAAATCCAAGTAATACAGACGTATTCTCTGTTTAACAATAATTCTATGGCGGTAAATTAAACGAGCTATTAATCGATACTAGATAAGAAAATAGCTTAGATATTACACAAGAATCAAGATAGCAAATTAATCAAATGAAACAAAGATAATCAGAGATAGCAAAGATATTCACAGATAGCAAAGATATTCAAAGATAGCACAGATATTCAAAGATAACACAGATATTCAGAGATAGCAAAGATAATCAAAGATAGCGAAGATAATTAAAATACTAAGATAATAAAGAAATAGAATAAAATAGAACTAGAAATAGAACAACTTAGAACAACTTAATACTATGACTTTCTACGTCAGCCAACCCACGGGGAGTTGGATTACAAGCGACACACCATGTGATATCAGACTACGTATTACTCAAATATATTATAATAGATCAAAGATAGCGAAATATGAGATACAGAATATTCTCAAGCGAGAATTTAGATCAGAATAAGCAATCAAATAAGCGTTAGCGAATCTTAAGCAAATTAAGCAGCGATATTAGACTAATTAGCGAAATATAATCAAGCGTAAAGATAATCAAACGGCTGAAGGCAACTATGAAGTGCTTTCGCTGAATTCTTCTAAGGGAACTCTACTTGCGTAGCTCGTAGGCTAGCGATAATCAAAAATACATTATAAAATGATCGAATAAGAATTCAGCGATAGTTTTGTGGATTTCTTAGCAATTACTGATCATGAAGACCTTACCTTAGCGGTTGAGCTTCGGAAGCACACTCACAAACTTAATTAACTTTAACTTAACTGATTCTAATATAGAGCGGAACTAATCTAGGCGAGAGAGGAATTATTTCGGCACGTCTGTTTTAGACCAAGCTGTACGTAGAAGTGATGATTCTCTGCAGACAATTTGGCGAGCTGGCTCCCAGCAGCGTTGTGAAATAGTTGTTGTCTAGTAATGGAACTCGACTGAAAAAATTATCGTATCTTCTAGAAAATTATCGTACATTTTGTATTTGGATATTATCGATGTGGTCTATTTTTTTTTGGTCGTAATAATTACAGATACGACATTATATTCATATCAGCATTGTGAAAAATATAATTTTTATAACACGTGCATGAAAAGTGGGGCGTTGCATGTCAGTTTAGCGGGACGAAAGTGGCTGAATGCATACCAGGGACGAAAGTAAGGTTGACGCATGCGCAGTCCACAATTATTTCACTTTCGTCCCTTGGGAACGTCCCGCTACTGACATGCACGCCCCACATTCATGCACTTATTATAAAAAATATCGTGCGTTACTATGGCCAACAGTTGCCGATTGCAACTCGTGTGATTGCAGCCCTCGCTTCGCTCGGGCGGCAAACTTCACACTCGTCGCAATCGCCAACTTTCGTCCCTAGCAACGCAATATACTATTCACAATTTTATTAGAGTTCATCGGTAAACGGTCAAACCACGACTAAACTTAACGAGAGTGATGACTGACGAGGCTAGAAACAGCTGCTAATAGTTCCAGCCCACTGATCTCTATATTATGACTGGATAGTGAACTGGGGCTGCTGAGAGAAACCAATTGATCAGCGCCATTTGCAGCTTTTTCGGTCAAAGTCTACGCGGGCAGTTTAAATTTATACATGAAACAGCATGAAATACACATTTTCTTTTAAAACTACTTTTTCAAAGTTATTTTTCGGTCGAACTATGCCCGAAATGACGGAATGCTAAATAAAGTACATATATTCAGTTGGACCCGGGTCTTGAACTGTGCACCTAATCGAAATTCCCGCGCAGATTTTGACCCAAGTTTCGGCGTTCCTCCGACCCCTCCAAGCCCCCAGCCCTGCTTCTAATGGTTTCACGCTACGCCTGAAGTAAGTGTACCAGTCCACTATCCAGTCATAATATAGAGATCAGTGTTCCAGCCGCTAGGTGCCACCGATAGCGCGCCACTAGTGCTCTTTCGGCCAAAGAAGTTAGACTTTGAAGTCGCGCGCATTTTAAATCTGTATTGGATTGTAAAATTTTTATAGAAGCCGTTGAAATGACGAAATAATCGTATTTTCACGTACGATAATAAATCAGTATCGTACATCGTACACAGCCTGGAATTATCGTATGAATACGATACTTATCGTACAATTCACAACGCTGGCTCCCAGTGAGGTAGGTCCAGGTGGGGGACCTATCAGGACCTCCTAATTACCTTATTGGTCCTGCGAGTGACAACGTTCGAACAGTCAACTTGTCAGTTGACCTTCTGGTGAACTCTTCAGAATGAAGCGTAATCTTATTGCCGGGTGTCAGGCGTTTCTCCGCGCGCTCACAGCGACAGAACCACCGTTCTGCGGTATCTCAGCTGCGAGATGGCTGGCGGGAGGGTGTGACCTTGGTTCTCGTTGAGCTTTTCCGATCCAGGCGATATCCATCCCTCGGGATGTCCCCTGCAGCGGTAATCCCTGCGATAGATGACCTACTGCAGACTTCTGCCAGGTCTAGGTGTCCCATCTGAGTCACCACCTCTTCGTGACCTGACAGAGCACGTGGGACGCGATACTCGTCCACTCTGACGTAGGATGTCCTCTGGCGATACGTTACGTCACTCGTCCAGGTATGGACTCTGCGTGACGTCGGCTTCAGATTGCTGGATCGGGTGATATAAGCTGACTGCACTCGACGTAACAGTCAGATGCTGGGTGACAAGATGCATCGGCTGGCAGGAGGTCTTATGGGGACCCTGTTCGATCCCTAGCGATATTTCTCCAAGGCCTACATCCCTCCCCGTAGATGTTGCGGTACTATCCGTAGTACTGGTACCGTACTGGACTGCGTACCGTCGATAGCATCTCCGGAGCGGAAGTTCTTGTAGCGGAAGAGCGGAAGTTGTCTTCTTTATCTCTGTCTCTCTCTCTCTCGCGGTACATTAACAGAAAAACTCTTCAAATTAGTCTAATTCTATTGCTTATAAAACAGGTGTGTCACTTGTATCCCGAGGGTCTAGACGGCGATATTCTCTCTCTCTCTCGATATTACTAACAAAATATGTGCCAGAAGGGCTCTAGTGACGGCAGCTAATCTGCAACGTCACAACTCCTCCCTCCTAAAAGGAGGCCTAACGAAGGCAAGGCCTCTATGTCATAGCTAGACCACAAGCGATACAAGCAACTTCATGATTGACTGAGCACAATAATTAACACATTAATCAGAAAAAGGTAAATTACTTACGTATTTGACCGCTAGTTCTGCGATATTGACAAAGATCATCCATGGTGTGGCTTACTGAACGAGAAGTCGTATTAAGTTGTTCCTTACTACCATCAAAATACTAACCATACTTAGGCGATATGCAAAGATGTTATCTGCGGCAAGTGGCTCGAAGACTAAACTCATTAGACATGCTAAATAAGACACTCCTTAGGAACTTGCAAGATATCAGATAGATAAGATAGTAGATAGAAAAAGCAGAAGAAATTACATACTAGATGGTTCTAACTTACTGACGACGAATCAACTAAAATATATCATAGAGAAATGATCAAAATAATTGAAAAAAATTAGATAGGTGTTTTTGGACTTAAGACTAAGGATAAAATCGGTAGGAGAGAGAAAACCGGATGAGACGCGGATAGCGATTAGCGATATTTATTTGTGAGGTAGTCGTACATCTTCGGCTATTATACTTAAGGTAGCGATACATCCGCGCAAGCGATATTGGTGAGGTAGCTGCGTAGTTGGCTAGATAACCGGAGGAAGCACAGGTTGATATAATTTTAGATCCCTAACAGGTATTTTCCCAACTACTTTCCCACTACGTATGTCGCTTACTTCATGTACTGAGGGAGATAGGAGACGGGAAATCCGGAACGGACCATGGAATCTCGGAACCAGCTTAGCAGCGATGTTTTGTTGAGCGGAAGACAACACGCGATGTCGTTTGAGCACCAAGTCTCCAACTTTGAAAGCGAAAGGACGATGATGTAGGTCGTATTGCTTTGCTTGGCGGCGGTACGCTTTATCAAGGTTGTCGGAAACCCATTCGTGCAATAGCTGCAGTTTTTCCATACGTTCAGCCCAGAGTTTTGGCGGTAGCGGTGCAACAGCGAGATTTTCGTTCGTTTTATGTCTTAACGAATTGATCGGTTGCGGTACGCGTCCGAAATTTAGAAAAGCGGGACTAGTTTCGATCGAGGAATGATAAGCGGTATTATAAGCGAAGCGAAAGTCATTGAGATGCTGACCCCACTCGCGGTGATCGTTGCCTAAAAATGACACGATCATCGTTTTTAGCACGCGATTGACTCTTTCCACCGGATTTGCTTGCGGATGATACGGTGGCGTAGTGCAATGTACTATGTTATAGGTAGTAGCTAATTCTTTTATGGTTTTATTATTGAATTCCGTGCCATTATCCGTAAGCAAAGCCTGCGGTACTCCCCAGCGAGAAATTATCAATTCCTTGAACGAGTCACTAATCGCTTTGCCAGTAGCTTTTCGAAGCGCGCAGCACTCCACCCATTTGGTATAGAGATCTTGAAAAACGAGGATATAAGCGAAACCGGCGCGACTTGGCGGAAATGGACCCATGATGTCGGTAGCGACTACGGTCCATGGCTGTTCGATAATTCGATGACCCATGAGACCTGCGGGAGCTAATTGGCTGACTTTACAACGTTGACAAGTCTCACATTGCTTGACATACTGAGTGACGTCGCGAAACATACCGAGCCAATAATAGGAAGTAGCTACACGGCGGTATGTTTTATCGACACCGAGGTGTCCGGCTTGCGGTTCATTATGAGCTCCGTGTAAGACTTGAGCTTGTCGATCAGCTGGTAGGACTAGCTTCCACGCTTCTAAGTCGGTAATTAGTTTGCCAAGTAACGGATCTTCGCGGTAAAAATATAATTCGTCGTTCTCGATTTTCCAAGCGGGATATTTCTTAGGTGTAGTAGCTACATCGTGTTTCCGGCGTTCGTACCAAGTGATCGGAGGCGGTATTACGGCGGCAACGATTTCAGGGATGCGAGATAGGGCATCAGGTACGTGACTTAAAGCGCCTTTGCGATATACTATTTCAAAATCGTAACCGAGTAATTCCAGAGCCCAACGCGCTAATCGACCAGTAGGATTTTTATGATTATGCAGCCACTGCAGGCTGCTGTGGTCGGTGACAACAGTAAAGCGGTAACCTTCGATATACGCGCGGAACTTTTGAATCGACCAGATGACAGCGAGACATTCTAACTCGGTAACGGAGTACTTTCGTTCGGCGTCTGATAACGATCGACTTGCATAAGCGATAACATATTCCATCTCATCGTGAACCTGAGTCAGGACGGCACCTAGGCCTACTATACTCGCGTCCGTTTGTAAAGTAAATGGTAAATTAAAATCTGGACAACTTAAAGTCGGTGCACTAGTCAAATTATCTCGAAGAGTCTCAAAAGCGAGTTGTTGTTCGGCTTGCCATGTCCAAGGCTGTGCCTTCTTTAATAAGCGCGTAAGCGGTTCAGAAGTAGCAGCGAAATTTGGAATAAATCTGCGATACCATGAAGCCATGCCTAAAAATCTACGCACGAGCTTGACGTTAGTTGGTATCGGATAGCTAATAACCGGTGCAGTTTTATCCGGATCGACCTGCAGTCCGTTTTCATTGACGATAAAACCAAGATATTTTACTTCTGCGCAGCAGAATTTACTTTTTTCCGGATTGATTGTTAAACCAGCGTCATGGATGACCTTTAGAACCTTTTTAAGCCATGCGAGATGTTCTTCAAAAGTTTTAGTCGTGATTATTATATCATCAAGGTATGCAAAGGCATGAGGATCCATGTCAGGTCCGATCAGCTGATCTAATAGCCTCTGAAAGGTGGCGGGAGCACCTGTTAAGCCGAAAGGCATTCGCGTGAAGTGAAAAAGACCTTTTCCCGGAACGATAAATGCAGTTACTTCTTTACTATCCGGAGTAAGCGGTATTTGAAAATAAGCCTGACTCAGATCGATGGTAGAAATGTATCGAGCGGAACGCAACTTATCAAGAATCGCATCCATGCGCGGTAGAGGGTATGCGTCGCGTTTCGAGACGTTATTCACCTGCCGGAAGTCAATACAGAAGCGATATTTCCCATTTGGTTTTTTAACCATGACTATTGGACTAGCCCACTCACTACGTGAGGGTTCGATTATACCTGCCTCTAGCATTTTATCGACTTCGGCATCGATTGCCTCCTGAATTTTTGGCGATACGCGATAGCAACGCTGTCGAATAGCGGGATGATTTCCGACATCGATACGGTGTGAAGTTAAATTGGTAGCTCCGAGGTTGTCTGGCATTGGCGGTACTTCGACTTTCAAAAATTTCTCGAGATCTGAAGCTTGCTTATCGGAAAGCGTTACAATGCCATTGCATGTGAGGCGTGCGAAGTTTGTTTCGTTAGCGTCGTCGAATTCGAATATCTGCGCGGGATCATCTTTAAAATGCCAGGTAGCTGCGGAAAAATCAACTACCATATTTAATTCGCCAATAAAATCTAATTCGACAATGCAAGAAAAACCTAAATTCTGTAATGTGCGGGCGGTAATTTCGAAGTGACGACCGTGGAGTTCGATTGGTAGACGCACTTCGCTCATAAGCTCGGTTGCTTGACCGGCTGCTAAATATACGGTACGAGTCTGGGTATTAAAAAACGGAAGATCTAATAATTTAATCAATTCTATACCTCGGTTGCCTAGAAAGGTGCGAGAGGAACCGGAATCAAATAACGCATTTAGAGAATGACCTTGAATCTGAAACGTAATGAACAGCATAGCTCGATGAGCGGAAGTTTTTATCGGACTACTGCACGGAGAAAATAAAAGAGTAGTTTTTACCGGTATATCTTGGGAAATTTACTATGTCTCTGCAGTAAAAGAGGGACACATGAGGGTTTTAAGTGAATTTCACTGTCCTCCAGGGTAAAAATTGATTTTTTGCTTAGTACTAATCACTGTTCTGCGAGGCAAACTACGATTGTGCCCCGAGTCAGTTTCACTATTGCTCCATGGTAAAATTTGTTCGAGTAAATAGTACTTTTTGCTCTGCTGCACTGGAGAAAGTACATGTTTGAAAGCAAATTTTCCTGCAATCGTTGGTAAAACTTATCAAATACATAGAGCAGATCTTACTAATCCTATATCTGGTGAATTATGCCACGCTTGTTCAGTACGAATTACTGTGCACTCAGTGTAGTTATTCTATTTTATACATAATTGTGGAATAGTAGGGTCTACAAATAAAATACAGATGTGGCTATTGAATATTTTATTTAAAAATAAAGAAATGAATAAATCATATAAGCTTAAAATATTACAATTACTTAATTAACTTTCTTATGCAGGTTGTTTTTTGGTTTCGCAGGTCAGTATAACAACTCTTCAATTGACGTTTCGACCCTGAAGAGGGCCCTCCTCAGAACTAATGTTTATTTATAAATATAAATTTATTTATATTTATAAATTTATTTATATATATGACATATATATATAAATAAACATTATAGTTCTGAGGAGGGCCCTCTTCAGGGTCGAAACGTCAATTGAAGAGTCGTTACTGACCTGCGAAACCAAAAAACAACCTATATACTTAAAATATTATGCCCAATTTTTTTGTACATAGTGCTTACCGTTACCTATTCTAATCTTATGTGTTATAGTACATCTTTGGAGTTTATACCAGTTAAACCAACGCCAATTACCTGAACAGTCACTTAACACTTCGTAAGCTTGATAATGATTATCGTAAACTAAAAAACTTATTTCCCTAGTAATAACACTGAATTCATGGACTCTTTCAAAAATTATATAATTAACGGAAAAAAATTTAGGTCCACTCTCGTGTGGTGTCATTAAAACGGAACCTATCAGTACTTCATTTCCCATATACGAACAGGATCTTGATAATGAAATGTTGGCGCTGAAGTCAGCAGGCAGACATGACGCAAAACTTTCATATTCAGAAATATCTTTTAAAATCATTGGTATCCGAGGGCCACTTCTAATAACTGGAGAAGTACGGCAACTGGTATTGAATAAATGATTGAGCTTCAATTGTTGTTTTAAGGCAATTGTGTGACACACATTAACCCTACTGATAGAAACATGTGATGTTCGTTTTCCCTCTCTATGTAAACTTTCACATCGCATAGAAGACAGATTCCAAAGAGGACCCATCGATCGCATTACGCGTGAGTAGTGTAACAGGTAATGGTGCTTCGGTTTTAATGAGCCAGGAAACAATTTGCAGTGCAGAGTTAAATATTCTGTGATAACCGATTCAAAATAGTCACAGAGCTCAATTACAAATGATTTAGTCGTAGCGATGTCAATAATATTTTTCAAATGGATAATTAGTTGCCATACTTCGTTATCTCGAGGAATTAAGGTGCCACAGTACTGGCGTGTCCTATATATATTTTGTGACGTCAGAATCGTGAAATACGAGGAATTTCGTCGACAAATTGAGCCCAAACGAGGAAACGAATACCACGGGTATTATTTTTTTATAAAAGCTTAAATTGATCTGTAGGGCGCTTACTTAGTGATTTTCAGCGTAGATTACCCAGTAATGTGTATTGCGAATAAATAAAAGTGACAGGTCGTTTATACATATCCAACATGGCGGCATCAGAATCCGGCCATTACCGACTTGTCGTATTTTCGCCGCATCCAGGAGATTAAAACGTCTATCACTCAACACAGGGAGTAAGCGCCCCGTAGGAATACACACTTGTTTCAGGAAAACTTATTTCACCTATCTGCGTCCCGTAAATAAGGCTCAATTTGTCGACGAAATTCCTCGTATTTGACGTCTCGGTATGACATATATCTATCGAAAATCTGAGAATTGACTTCCGGTACTGTGGCACCTTAAATCCCCAACTAAAAGGCCTAAATTTCTTATAAGACAAAGCATTTCTGAAAATGAAAGTTTCAATTTCTTTTGATCCTTTAGACGTTTCTCATCAATCGCAGGTGGTTTGTTTCTCTTGTCATTATTGCCATACGCGAATCCATTCAAACGAGCATTTAGACGGGATATTGAAAATAATTTCAAGATAAAGATTAAATAATGTAGCACTAGACCGATACCATATTGGCAAACTCCTTCTAAAATATCATGTGGAACATCTACGATTAAGCTCGAAAACAATTCGAATCCTTCAATATCATTGAATATGCATCGCTCTTTGATTCCAGTCAGACTGACATTATTCACGTTATTTAGGTGATTCTCATAATTGACTTTATTGCGAAGCTCACAATCGTGTTCCGAAAAAACTGAGTTAATGTCAGAAAATTTATTTAAACAGAATCTACAAGGGAAGTTACATCTAAAGCATTCTGAAAACCCTAGTATTCCATGTAAGCCAAGATTGTCACCTAGAATGGCAGCGAGCTCAAAAAAAACCTGTCGTGTACCTCCAGATGCAGTCTGAATTGAAATTCCTTCATCTTTAAGAAAACGAAACTCGTTGATGATTGCAGAGAAAATTTCACGATTTTCAAATCTTTGTCGGTCTAGTGTATGAAACAACATTATTAAAAATATGTTAACTAATTTTGATTGCAATTGAGGCGGCAAGCAAGGAACGGTGACGTAACATGCACCGACCTTGGCAATACCAGCGTGAGAACCTAACGGATTATTAGATTCATAATCATCGTAGTAAAGACAGAGTGGCAAAACTAATTTATCTTTATGATCTATTGTCTTTTTTCTCCACATTTCTCCTTGTACAACGTTCTGAATTATACTTGAATTTCTCAATTCATCAAGGTATTTTAAGATAACATCAAACATTGTAGGTAATTCTAAAAATTTTTTTAAAACAAGTCTTATCGGTATGAATTCAACCAGGACCTTTTTTTTTACCAAGATTTTTGCATCATTCTTGTCCACGTACTCATCTCTTTCCCCAATTGCAATTTGTTGCGGAGTGATAAGAGTTCCTTTTTTTTCAAAAAAACGAAAATGCTGATATTCCGTTTTCAGACCGCGAAATGGATTTTTTAGATTAGTGAATATTAACTCATATTGTGACACATTTTCTGACGTTTCGCCCAAATCTTTCAATCGTCCTATTATCTTATTCGACAGGTTTTTTATGGGGTCACTGTCCAGTAGATTCAAAATATCATCAATTATATCTCTAACTCGAGATCTGGGTACATCCGTATAGTTGTATATTTTCGATAAAAAACGTGAAGTAAGAGTTCTCAAATCTCTTTCAAATAAGTCTGCGTTGTACTGTGAGTAATTTAGTTTTTCTCCATCACGAAGGTTCGGTTCGTCATTATCACTCGAATCATCACAATCTAAACTCTCGTGTGACTCAAGATCAACATAAAAATCTTCAAATGAGCCAGATTCAGTATCAGGACATTCTGCACATTCTATAGAGTCTACGTCATGCCAATTACTTTCAGGCAGAATGACTTGTTCGACTGGCTCTGAGTTTAATTCTAAGTTAACATCAACGTGACTAATACTTATATGTTTGCGAAAAGAATTCAATGCAGAAAAACTGCGTACACAATCTCTGACGTTACACTGGTATTTTTTTAACAACGGATGGTAAATTCTCAAGTGTTTGCAGTAATCTAAAGAGTTTTGTAGGGTCGTATCGCACACAACGCAGGAGAACATAACTATTTCCTATTTAAAGTCCCTTCAACTTTGCCAATAAACGTTTCCAGTGATATCCCAAATTTGTCACCTAGATGAATAAGTTGGTAGAGGACTCTCTGAATGAACAGCCAAATGTGGCAGCATTGTTGCGGATATTGGCAATCGATGGCATGAAATATCTTAAATGCCAAATCGATACTCTGAATAGGGGAAAGTGTTGTACCTTGGGACACTTTTTTGATTTTTGCTTATAAGATGGAAATTTTTGAACATTTTGACTTGTCATTGATATCATTTTGAAGAACAACCTTTTCATGACAAACCCTACTGGGATTCACTCTTTCGTTGAAAGTAGTTTTTTGGTCAGGAATTTTTGAAATTTTTTTGGAACATGCACCAAGGTACAACACCATCATGTACCTTGAAACATACCCTCTTGTACCTTGAAACGCCATCCGCGGAGTGAAATTTATGACAGATTGTTATTTGTGAATTGAACGAATAATTAACATTTCGGTTTATACATTTTTTGGCGGGGGGGGGGGGGGGGGGGGGGGGGGATTTTTTTTTTTTTTTTTTTAACTTTTTTTTCAACTTTTTTCGCGTTTTCCTTCATGGCGTGATGATCTACAGTCGAAAAACCAGAAAAATATCTAATTGTACATAAGAACAGTGTCTCGAGGTACACGATGCTTGTGTGTCTCAAGGTACAAGAGGGTACACGTTTTTAGAAGTAAGGTGTGCATATTTGGAGCTTGTGTTTATATTCAACATATATTTTACGGTATACTTACAAGGTGTATATGTATCTAATCCTCGAAAGAGATCTCCCGGAAATTCATTATTACGACTTTGAAAAATCGCTAACGAAATCACAAAACTCTTGGATTCTGACGCCCAAATCTTTCAATCGATATAAACGCCGATGTGACGGAGAAAATGATGCGAATTTCGATTAATAGTTCACTGTACGCTGCTATTGATAACAAACTATGGTGATTTTTCTAAAGGTGTCACTACAATTACAAAATCGAGGACGTGTTTCAAGGTACACTATGTTCAAGGTACAACACTTTCCCCTACATGAATTTGCTTGGTATCTTGTTTCATCGACAACTACGTAGAAAGCCTCCGGTTTAGTGATTGGGCCTACGAACACTACCAGTGGTTGCAAGGTGTCTTTGTTCCGTCTAAGCTCTGTACGTCTAGATTCGAGGCTGTCTGCTAAATCTGCAGCAACCTGTTGAAATATAATCTGGTTCAAGTGTTGATAAAACAATTTGACATCTTCGATGCAGTAGTGGACAATTCTGAAACTTGTCAGTTGTTGTATATCTTTTTACACGAGTGATTTCAATCTTATTTGATTTCTATATTCATATTTCTATATTCTTATTTCTATATTCATATTTCTATATTCTTATTTCATTTCTATATTCTATATTTCTATATTTATATAAGTGGTATATTGGAGATGCTATATTGGTAGAATCTTAATATTTCCAAGCCGGTCAATAATTGGAGAAGATTGAAATTGAATTTGAAAAGAGGGGAGAAGTGAAATGAATTTTATCCAATATGACATGAGTGATACGATGAATAAGGAAACCTATTGTTTTGGAGAATATGATCAGAAGAAAGAAGATCAATCTTTGCCTATATGCAAACGACATATGGAACATAATCTGAATCTTTTAACAAGTATTATCTTGGCAAAGTATTACAAAGTGCAATCTCACATTGACGTGTAAGATGAATGCTTGTCTTGCCTCTATTGCGGAGGGCCGCTTGTTCTTTCTACTTGTCTTTTGCTGTGTCTGACTCTGAGGTTGTTCTTTATTAGATTTGACATTTCTCTTTCGCTTTGACGGAGGAATATACACTTGCTGTGTAGGTGTAATGATATATGTCAACAGTAATAGAATCAGTGCGTCCTGATCAACTGAAACAGAAGTATTTGAAATTGTAGCGTAGAACCTATTCGTTAGCAGGAGTAAAAGTAATTCAATTACGTTTGAAAATGTTACTAAACAAAAGAAGATGATTGAATATTTGAAAAACCTTGTGATTGCACAGATAGCAGTGCAACATAAGCGGCAGCTTCGGGATCGGTGAATCTCTGATTTATAAGCAAACCTTTGAGACATTCTCTCAACACAGGCCAGTCTGTAGAAACAATATATGCTTTGCCGGGATAAATCTGATTGAAATCGTGCTCGATCTAGGGGTGTATATCAATTACGAAATGTGGTAAATTACATTCGTAATTTTACTAACTAGTAAAATTTGAAAAAAATATACAAGTCGGTAGCCCATCTGTGCCCTTAGTCCTTTATATTGCTGGTAGTATTCAGCTATCGAAGAGTTGTTGTTATCGAATTTCGCACGCCGAACTGCAAAAGTTTCTGACCACAGTGACTCAACAGTATCCCATGGATCAATGTTAATACCCAGCCACGTAATCTTTTCTGTGTCTTTATCTTTGATGAGGTCAAAAATGTGTTACACATATATGTATCATATGGTACGCATTGCAGATTATGGAGTAGTGTGATTGACGCACCTGTTAGAATCCACTCTGAATTGCCTACTTTTTTTGGCACAACGAGTATCCCATCTGATACTAGTTTTTTTCGGGTATATTTTACGTGTTCTATCAGCCTGCCAGATGCATTCACGCATATTTTACCGTCACTACGATATGGGGTGTAATAAACACCTTTGCTGCCTCCAAAAAGAGTAATGATGTCATCTGCGTAGGCATTCAAAACTTTTGGCGGAATGCCAATAATGAAGACAACTTAAATTAATTCAGGCTGTATAAGGACTAGACAGACCCTCTACAATGATTGCAAAAAAAAAAAAAAACTCTCAAGTGCAATTTGATCCTTCTATCTCGATTAGAAGGCGTGCCTAAGTGTCCAGATAATTTCCCATTTGAACAACAGTGAATTTTTTTCTTTTTTCAATTCCAATTTTTTACGTAGTAAATAGAAGGTAAAAAAATCTTTATTTCATACAAATCTATAATTGTAGATACATATAAATTCGCACACCTAGATCTAAACGAGGACAAGTAAAAAAACCTGAATTTTGAGTTATTATTATTTTTGTATACCCCGATACCATACGCAACTAACGACAAGAACAGATTCAATTAAATGTTCATAATCATGACGACAGATTGCGATAACTTGGTTTTGCTGAATGACTAAATAATTAATAATAATTAATTAATTAATTAATCATCCAAAGGCATAATTGGAGCAAAACGTTTTTTCCTCATACTGAAAAATTAGATTTTTTTACTTGTCCTAGTTTAGATCTAGGTGTGCGAAATATGTCAATAGATAGTAGATACATATCTACAATGGAATTGTATGAATTAATGATTTTTTCACCTTCTATTGGCTACGTAAAAAATTGTAATTGGAAAAATGAAAAAATTCAATGTTGTTTAAATGGGAAATTATCTGGACACTTAGGCACGCCTTCTAATCGAGATAGAAGGATCAAATTGCACTTTGAAGGTTTTTTTCTTTTTCAATCATTGTAGGGGGTGCGTCTACTCCGATTCAGAGTTGGGTGTCCTAACCGACACCTTAACGCACATGAATTCCTCCAACTGTGCTCCTGGGTCTAGTTTAGCTATTATGCGATATTTTTCCCTCCTTATTATTGTCCGGGATAACAATCTGCTCATTGGTTCAGACAATTGTTTTTGTCGCCTATACACATCAAGGATTGTTTTTCCATCAGCATCGTGTGATAAAAATTCTTTTAAGTCGGTTTTTAATTGAGGATTGTTTGGTTTTGGAACATTGATTTGCTCGTTTTGTAAGTCCGGTTGGTTCCTGTTGACTGATAAATAAGGAATACAGTATTCAGCTAGCATAAGACTGAAATGTACCCACATTTTCAGGCGTCTTTGCGATTTTAATTATTGCATTCATTGAAAAGAATTTGAATCCCGTCCAGATAATGAAAATTCAGAATGGAAAATTATATTTTTTGTAAAACCTTCTGGAGTATGTGTAATCGTTTGACGTTCATCTAGGTTCACGACGTTGTTTTGTAAGTCCGGCTGCTTCCTGTTGACTGATAAATAAGGAGTACAGTATTCAGCTAGCATAAGACTGAAATGTACCCACATTTTCAGGCGTCTTTGCGATTTTAATTATTGCATTCATTGAAAAGAATTTGAACCCTGTCCAGATAATGAAAATTCAGAATGAAAAATTATATTTTTTGTAAAACCTTCTGGAGTATGTGTAATCGTTTGACGTTCATCTAGGTTCACGATGTCGTTGCCCTACTGAAAATGTGTCTGTGATAAATCATGTGAAAAATCATGTGATAATTCACGTGATAAATTGCATATCTTTATGACCGATATTGGTATATGGTTCATCATGTGAATTATTGTGTGCTTTGTTACGTAGTTTATCACAATGTGTGAAAAACACATGATTTATTATGTGAATTTTCATGTGATGAAATGTTACTAAAGAAAAAAAAAAAGTAGATCCGACTGGGAATCGAACCCTCGTCCGTCAAATTCGAAATCAGAGACGCTACTATCTCAGCCACTGCATGTGTTGGAAATAATCCACAGTTTTAAAGTCATAAAGGTCAGCCGCGCTATTTCCACAGTTTCGAAGTCACAAGAATCAAATATGAAATTAATTGTTTGTGAGGTTAATTATGATCATATTTGATCTTTGTGACTTCGAAACTGTGAAAATAGCGCGGCTGAGCTTTATGACTTTCAAACTGTGAATTATTTCTAACACATGCAGTGGCTCAGGTGGTAGCGTCTCTGATTCTGAATTTGACGGACGAGGGTTCGATTCCCAGTCGGATCTACTTTTTTTTTTTTCTTTAGTAACATTTCATCACATGAAAATTCACATAATAAATCATGTGTTTTTCACACATTGTGATAAACTACGTAACAAAGCACACAATAATTCACATGATGAACCATATACCAATATCGGTCATAAAGATATGCAATTTATCACGTGAATTATCATATGATTTTTCACATGATTTATCACAGACACATTTTCAGTAGGGTGGATGGGATAAAAGTTCCAACAATATTTATTCCAGTCAATGAAGCTTCTTGAATTCCAGTTCCTATGCCAAGTGGGGGCAAGCTATCTATGAGAAGCATTAAGAAACTTTGAAAGGAATTTTCTGGCTGTGTACTTACAACTTAAAAATGTGTGTGTTTGGAAATTATTATCTTTCGCGATCTACCTTCTACATCCTCTAGATTATTCTATACCTACTACGTACGGCTCTTCCATACCGAAAATGATTTGGAATCAATATTCTGTAGCCTCTCAACAAAACCTTTCACTGAATTAAATATGGCGCTATAAAATTTCATAATTTTTTACAAAGCTACATAAGCATTCATTCTAGTTGAGCCATTTTTTTTTCTTGCAACCTAGGGTTTGCCATTGGAGTTCAATCCTACCTTGAATGATGGACAAATCATCAACGATTCCTGGTTCCTGTAATGATGAAACGTACCATATACGATGAAAAAATTAGGCTCGAAATTCACACTTCCGAAGATAAGATTCAGAGTGTCTAGCGTCAATGGTATATCCAATTCCCTGACATTTCCAGGTTTTCCGGATAAAAATATTGGAATCTTCAACTCATTTCAACATCAATTACTCAATAAACTTTTTCTTCGATTGCATATGCCCAAGTAAAAATGATTACATATGATTATATATGGATTATATATCGATTATTATATGAAAAATGGCCCTATATAAATATATATTTATATATATTCATGTATAAATATTACGATACTATGAAATGGAGTGATATCAAAGCTTTAGAACATGTAATTCTCTTTATATATTTCAGACATGTAATCTCATGACAGCTTCAAAGAACAGTTATTAAAACAACAACACCACAACTTATTCCTAAGCAACATCTCCAGTCTTCTTTTTTCCATATATATGAATATATATATATAATCGATATATAATCAATATATAATCATATATATATAAGAAAGTATTTATGAAATACAAATTACGCACATTACTTTCGAAAAATTTGTATTGTGCTACAATGTAGCGTGTGCAACATTACTAATATAGGTATATAAATCTGCAGAACTCTCTGACAAATCCCTGACAATTTCACAGTGAAAAAATTCCCCTTTTCCCAGTTTTTTCTGATTTCAAGATGCGTAACAACAACAAGTTAACATAGCTACTTTTTTCAAGCCAGACACCCGAATCCTACTTAATCATAATCACACATACTTTTGACAAACTTCTTTACGAAATACCAACAACCACGTGGTGAGGGTTGAAAAAGAATCGAGCATAGTGCTGATAAACATTAATAAAACGTGAATTAGAAATCAAACAGCTGATTGAAATTATAGTACTTACGTTCCGGTGTGATGGTCCAGCCATCGGTGTTGATTGTTGCATCTCGCACAGTTAGTAAAAAACTTTTTAATAGTATAAAACGCAGACGTTATATACGGCTGATAAACGACGGTGACCGATCGCCGAACACGCTGCGACAAGCTACAATACCTTCTGTATCTGTGCGCGCGCAGGTCTTACACGTTTGCTGCAGTCGCAAGTTGAAAACTTCCCGCGAGTCGTAGTACATCATACTGCCAGCAGAGTAAGAATCACCCCGTAACGCCCAGTTCAAATTACTACGTACATCACAAAAAAAAACTTCCGTGTATCGAAGGGAAATTTCGCTTCACTGCTATGGAGAATTCACTATGTGAATAGTAAATTGTATATTAGAAACGGACTAATAATAATTCAACGTGTACTGTCAAATATACTCTGCAGCTGAAATTTTTTTTTGTAAAACTGTTGAGTACATTTTGCTATGCTATCGAGTAGAATACACGTATGGTACAGTACTTTCTGCCGCAGGTCAATGTAATTTTTACCCGGGGTAAAATTTACCCGTCTGCAGATGTACTTCATCCGTTACACACAGGAGATTTTACTCTTCAAATAGTGATTTTTACTGTTTTCAGAGTAAATCCCTCATTTTCCTATGTTTGATAGTAAAAATTACCGCTCGCAGAGCACGTTCTACTCTTTTATTTTCTCCGTGTGTATAGTGTTTCTAATTTTTCGAAGCGAGACAGATGGTCTTGCAATTCGGTATT
The DNA here is from genome assembly GCA_943736025.1 of Tenthredo mesomela. Classification (NCBI taxonomy): domain Eukaryota; kingdom Metazoa; phylum Arthropoda; class Insecta; order Hymenoptera; family Tenthredinidae; genus Tenthredo; species Tenthredo mesomela. The sequence goes on from OX031014.1 coordinate 12,015,740, forward strand.
CGGCAAATCATCGGGTGGGGAGTTATTTTCCGTAGTTACCCGATCCAACGGCTCCCTATCTAGTTTTCCGCGCATTTTCGCGGGCAAGTAGCTTTAGTAACGTTAGGATAGCCACAGCGATAACAAAATAACGTACGCGGTTCTTTACAGTCAGGAAAACGATGACCTGCTTGGTGACAGTTATAACAAATTGTCAAAAGGAACACAACAACAAACGAAAAAAATGAAAGAACTATAAAATTATATCGCCCTTATATTAATGTGTATATAAATTAGGGCTGGCAATTAAAGTCGACTTTTTTCAAAAACCGACAAGTCGATTGAAATCGATTTTCGATTTTCGGTTTAAAAGTCGAAAATCGCCGAGTCGAAATCGGTTTTACCGAAAAGTCGAATAGTTCGATTTTCGGATTTTCGAATTTTCGATTTTTCGATTTCTCGCAACTACGGTTTTCGAAATTTCGGTTCTCGTTAATCATTTTTATGTGTGACGTGAATGAACACACTGATATGTCGAAAACATAAAACCTGAGACTTTTTGACTCGACTTGATCGATACCTCCCCTGTTAAATAAAATTCTCCTGTATCTATTTTTCTATTTCTTCTGTTCTATTTTTGTTTCACCTCTTTATTTCCAACATCTTATTGAAAATGTTATTTGGAAATACGCTATACTTTCATCATTCCGTAAATGCGACGATTAGGAACAAAAAGAAGCGAAAGAACTTGAAGATGCTTTTTTTTTTCACTGAGAGATATTGAAATTTTTCATTAAAAAAAAAAAAAACATTATTAAATTCTTTTTGTTGGGACGAATTTTCATTTTTCAAATAATATCGTCCCGTGTATGAAACGATGATAGTAAGGATGTATTTGCAACGAAAATTTCCAATACAGGAATAGAAAATAAAAAAGTGTCAATTTCTTTTTCACGAGAAGAGACATACTTTCAGCATTTTTAAAAGCAACGGGCTGTTACGTTATGAATTTTTGTGATTTTTCAGAACTTATGAAATGATCCTAATAGTTTTTTATTGATGAAAAATCGTAACTCAAAAGGGTAAGTCCAAAATGTTTTAGGGTTAGGATACCAACATAAAAATTCACGGGTCAAATCGTAGGTAGCTTGGTCTGGAGACTGGGTGAATTTAGTAATTTAACTTTCTGACTATAAGCGAATCTCTGAACGGATAGACACAATTAAAAAACATCAGAAATCGAGTAATCACTACCAAAAACCGATATTCCGAAAACCGAAATTTCGAAAAACCGAAAACTCGAAAACTCGAAAATCCGAAAATTCGAAAACCGAAATATTCGATTTTTCGGTAAAACGGATTTCGGTTTTCGACTTTTTAACAGCTATTCGAAAATCGATTAAATTTTCGGCCTTTCGAAAATCGATTATTGCCAGCCCTAATTTTAAGCCGCTTTAACTACACACGATTTGAAGAACAAGATAATAGTATATTATGTGGCATGCCCGTAAACCAAGTGTTTTTCGGCGAGAATAATGATTTCAGGACGAGCTAAAGGCGAGCCGAAGGCGAGCCGTAAGCGAGTTCTGAAATCATTATTCGAGTCAAAAACGGTTTACGGGTGCGCCCCATACTGTATTTTTTTCGAAATAGGCATGAAAAGTCACTTTGACGCCTGTTGAGATTCACTAGACGAAGAGTCAGGTTATGGTGCGATCTGTCGCGCACTTCGAACCGCGCATCGAAACTGCCGTATAAAGACTTTATATGGCAGCTTTGGAATGCGCACTTCGAACTGCGCATCCAGACTGCCGTATAAAGACTTTATAGGGCAGTTCTGAAACCAACCGTATAAAGTGACACTTTGTGGATCGAAAACAGGCGTCAAAAAGTGACTTTTCAATGCCTATGCCGAAAAATATAAATAAATATGTGTCAGCTGAATTATAACAACCAAACGAATGATGAACAAATGGTCTTTTGAATGAATATGGTTACAGTTTACGTTTCGCGTCGCTTCATTTGGTTTCATAACATGTTTTTTATAATTTTATGAATAATATACGGATTTTATAAATTGTGTATGTAATTATAATGGTATATAATCTGTTGAAAGATCTGTTAAGAATTTCCGTTGTTTTGAAACCAACATGGGTAATAGTATAACGTATAGAAGATGCGGGGGGTTGGCGCGCGTAGCGCGCAGGGGGGCGCAGCCCCCCTAGTGTATATATATATATATATGTATATATATATATACTAGGGTGGTCGTTAATATAGCTATTTCGGAATTAGATTCATTCATACCCTTCATTCGAAAGTAAAAAAAAAAAAAAAAATTTTGACTCCAAATTGAACCCTTTATCTCAATTAGAAAGGGTGCCTGTAAAGGCTTACTTTTTTGTATTGATTTTCCATTACTTTCGGCTACTTTTTTATAAAATAAATATTTCGGGACCTCTTAAACGGCTTAAAAATCCATCGATCATACAGATAGTTCATAAAAACAACAAAAAAAAAAATACAAAAAAAAAAAGATACAAAAAAAAAAATAAAAAAATACAAAAAAAAATACAAAAATACAAAAAAGTAAGCCTTTACAGGCACCCTTTCTAATTGAGATAAAGGGTTCAATTTGGGGTCAAAATTTTTTTTGTTTTTTTTACTTTCGAATGAAGGGTATGAATGAATCTAATTCAGAAATAGCTATATTAACGACCACCCTAATATATACAGGGTGTCCCAGAACTAAGTGCAATAAATGATAGGGGTAATAAGGGGGGTCAAGCTGAGTAAATTGACCTAAAGAACATATGGTCTCCGAGTCCGCGTTCGCGAGATACGACCGGTTGAAAAATCGCGTTGGGCGCCGGGGTGTAGGCAACCGTGGACACAGCAGGCAACGGTTAGCAGTCTTTTCGATAAGCACGATCTTTCTGATGCGAGTCATAACACTTTTGAATCCGAAAATTTCAGACAAAAACACTTTCAACATTGAGTTTTCGCCAAACACAACGACATTACTTCTTTCCATATTAAAATTTGATATAAAAGTATTTTTGTTCCAAATTTCCGAATTGAAAAGTGTTATGACTCGCATCAGAAAGATCGCGCTTATCCAAAAGACTACTAACCGCTGCCTGCTGTGTCCACGGTTGCCTACATGCCGGCGCCCGACGCGTTTTTTCAACCGATCGTATCTCGCGAACAGGGACTCGGAGACCACATGTTCTTTGGGTCAATTTACTCAGCTGAACCCCCTCTATCACCCCTATCATTTATTGCACTTAGTTCTGGGACACCCTGTATATAATATATATATTATATATATATATATATAATATATATATATAATATAGATATTATATATTATATATATATTATATATTATATGTATAATATATATTATATATATATATATATTATATATTATATATATAATATATATATTACATATATACTAGAGTGGTCCTTATTCTGGTCATTTTCGAATTGAGATTTCTTCGCCCCCTAGAAGGGTTCCAAATAATTAAAAAAAAACATCCTCCAAATTTGAACTTTTTATCTCAATTTTAACACGTGCCGCAAAGCCTCTGAAGTCTTGCGTTTGATTAACATGGCGTTTTCACTTACCTTTATTCAGAATTTTGGTGCACCGTCAATAAGTGCGAAAAAAATCTAATTCTTGTAGGAATCTTTCAAGAAAACCCGATATTATTTTATCAGATTTACAGAAATTCCAAATTCAAAATGGTGGATCCAAAATAGCGGCTGTAAAACATGAAAAATGTTTAAATCCAGCCGCTATTTTGGATCCGCCATTTTGAATTTGGAATTTCTCTAAATCTGATAAAATAATATCGGGTTTTCTTGAAAGATTCCTACAAGAATTAGATTTTTTTCGCACTTATTGACGGTGCGCCAAAATTCTGAATAAAGGTAAGTGAAAACGCCATGTTAATCAAACGCAAAACTTCAGAGGCTTTGCGGCACGTGTTAAAATTGAGATAAAAAGTTCAAATTTGGAGGATGTTTTTTTTTAATTATTTAGAACCCTTCTAGGGGGCGAAGAAATCTCAATTCGAAAATGACCCAAATAAGGACCACTCTAATATATACCTTTTCCGATCGACGCGCATCAAAGAAGGCTTATTTCGTGCCCTTCGGCTCGTGCCGTAAACCTTTCGTTTCGTCAAAAAAGCCTTTCCCTACTCGTAATAAAATGTACTTTTTCATCATTCTAACCTCAAAATCGCAACTTCGTCGCGATTTCTCGGCAATCCTGATGAAAAATAATGATCGTTACTCGTACGTAAAGGTTTTTTGACGAACCTCGTTATAGCACTCGCCTTCGGCTCGTGCCGTAAACCTCTCCTTTCGTCAAAAAAGCCTTTCCCTACTCGTAATAAAATGTACTATTTTACCCGACTACGATAAAATGACCATATTCCATCCCTGAAATACGGGAGGAAAGTAAGCAATTTTTGACCAGAGGGAAGAAAAAGTCGATTTGCGGGCAAAAAAGTAAATTAGCGGGCAAAAAAGTAAATTAGCGGGCAAAAAAGTAAATTTAGCGGGCAAAAAAGTAAATTTTGCGGGAAGAAAAAAACTCCAAGCTTGACCGATTCTAGGTTTGATTGATCAAATTGCTGTGTTTGACTAGTGGATGCAATATGGTAATTTTATCTAGTCGGGTGAAATAGTATATTGTGTAGCAAGGGCGTAAAGTGGGCTTTTTTAGACCAAGTGTGGAGTTTGCATTACTAGTCGGAGGCGAGAGAGCACGAGTCGAAGACGAGTGCATCCGCGAGCCGAAGACGAGTACTGCAACCACACGAGGTCAAAAAGCCCACTTAGCCCTTGGTACACACCATATTTTTTGTAACGCATGTATTGATTTCTGCGTTTTTTGTGCTTATAAGCGGCATATATATATATATATGGCTGGTTCTACACTAACGGGAAAAAAACTACCCAAAATTGTCCCCGACACTTTTTTCGCATATTTGGAAAAATAATCAAAATCAAATCAAATAAAAACAATATTTCTTTTTAAATCCCCCCCCACCCCCAATTTTTTTGCATGTTTGGAAAAAATAATCAAAATGAAGTCAACTAAAAACAAAATTTCTTTCTTTATCAAATTAACATGTTACAAAACCAAATTCTGAAATCAACATCCCATAAAATTAACTTATTAACAATAAAATTAGAAGAAACTGGCATATTCTCAGGCAGGGGACTGACGACAGGGGACTGACGAATTTGGCTAAAATACACAATCATGCAGAAACTAACTATATTCCATCTAATAAACTTGCGGTAATAGTAATACGACTTCCACCGTTAGATGTTATCTAGCTGAACAGAGTGAATCAAATGATTCATTCAAAGAAAAAACGTTACCAGAGGACTGATCTTCTTAGGGGTCCAGACACGTAATCATGACACTGAACGCGAAGAAACGACTAAATAAAATAGCGCTTGAGCGCTGTCTGGCATTTGCTATGAACTTCTCAGCAGTAACATTCGATTTAACGCATAAATCGTGGCGAGGGTGCCACACACCACTTAAAAGAATTTTTTTGCTGTACGACAGGGGACTGATAGCAGAAATCAAGGGACAAACTTTAGCTTACAAGTTCGGCATAAAAATAGTAAATTCAAAAATTATAACCATGCAAACTTTGAAATGCCTTTATTATAGACAACTATATTAGGGAAGTATTGAAAATATTATTACCTGTTCACTACACGTCACAAAATAATTTCGATTTTGTATCTGGGACACTCCAGGGGACTGATTTTATGAGGTGTTGATGTGGAAATTTTCCTTCTAATGTATTTATTTTCAGATTTTTAGACTATTGGCTGTTTCGAACAACTTGTTAACATCCATTTTAGTAGAAAATAATATCCGATTTAAATCATTTTATGAGTGAAATCTTCGTGGGACATGAAATTTCCCGTTAGTGTAGAACCAGCCATATATATATATATATATATATATATATATATATATATATATATATATATATATATATATATGTAGATATATATATATATATATATATATATATATGTAGATATATATATATATATATATATATATATATATATATATATGCATATATATGCGCGGGCAATAATGAATCCATTATTGCCCGCTCTTTTTAAGCGGTCAATAAACGGCTACTTTTGACCCTATTTTTAGGTCAAAAAAACGCAGAAATCATGCATGTGTTACAAAAAGTAATATATGCTACACGGGAGGTACGTGATTTTCAGGGCCGAATTTTGGTGTCCGTAGGCCCTAGGCACAGGGCCGAATTTTGGCGTGTAGGCCGTAAGACAATTGTCAGAAATTTTCTGGAAGGGAGTTGTTATGTTACTTTTTATTTTTAAGACATACTCGGTATTAGGTAGATAATACATCTGTGGATGACGACACTTAGAGTGATTCGAGTTCTAATCATCAGAATTGTAATCTCTTACCACAAGTCAAATCAATGGAAGAACTCTCCGAAAGAAACACCACTGATACAAGATATAAGAAGAAGACATTGTGCAATAATTTTTTTTTGCAAATATAACCCAGTACCCACCACAAAATTCGGATGGGTCTGACCTAAAAGATGAAACCTACACGGTCTCATAGATTTTTTTTACGCTGATTTCAAATCAGTTTCAAAAATTTCTCTAGGTGGTCTAGTTTTTGAGAAATAAAATGTTTAAGTCCAAAAAAACTCGGTAAATTGGACAACTAGAAAAAATCATTAAAAGATCAATTTCAATGGAATTGCTCGCACAAAAAAACAGGGATTTCATAAAACTTCAATTTCAATAGTGGAATCGAAACCTTCTTAAGGGGACCAGTACAGCGACTTTTCGAGAAATTATCATAGTCCGAAATGAATTTATTTCATAACCAAAGTTCATTTCACATCAAAATATTTTTCTTTTTCAAAATCATGTGTCGTAAGGATTTCAGAGCACCGTTGAACCGATTCAGGTCATCTTGGATTCATTTTCTTCAGAAAACAAATCCTCATCATGTGAATGTAGGAATTTTGAAAATTTTTCGTTTTGGCCAAGTTATTTAAGAAATGAGTGATAATAATTTTTGCAAATTTGGTAAATTGATCATAACTTATGACATGATTTTTTATTTTAAAATTCCTACATTCACATGATGAGGATTTGTCTTCTGAAGAAAATGAATCCAAGATGACCTGAATCGGTTCAACGGTGCTCTAAAATCCTTACGACACATGATTTTGAAAAAGAAAAATATTTTCATGTGAAATGAACTTTGGTTATGAAATAAATTCATTTCGGACTATGATAATTTCTCAAAAAGTCGCTGTACTGGTCCCCTTAATTGCTGTAGTAGAAATGAGTAAAACAAAGTCTTAAAAACAGTTGGAACGTTCGGAGTTTTTGAGTAATCTGCTGCCAAATATTCTCACAATGCGATAATTTCAAAAGATTCAAATTTCCTAAAAACTCCGAATATTCCAACTTTTTTTGTGATTCTTTTGACTCATTTCTACTACAAAAATTAAAAAGGTGTCGATTCCACTATTGAAATTAAAGTTTTATAAAATTCCCTATTTTTTGTGAAAGCAATTCCATTCAAATTGATTTTTTCATGAATTTTTCTAGTTGTTCAATTTACCGAGTTTTTTTGAACTTCAAGATTTTTTTTCTCAAAAACTAGACCATCTAGGGAAATTTTTGAAATTGATTTGAAATCAGCGTAAAAAAAATCTATGAGACCGTGTGGATTTCATCTTTTAGATCAGACCCATCCAAATTTTGTTGTAATAATCAAAAAAATATGTTGTCTTATTTATCTGTCTCCGCCGTTTTCTTTTCGGAATGAAAAAAAAAAAAAAAAATCGCTGCTTCGTAGGCCCTATTAAAATCGTAGGCCCTAGGCACTGTGCCTAGAGTGCCTAATGGTAAATCCGGCCCTGGTGATTTTTGCCGAGTGCGAGGTTTGCTGCCCTCGCTTCGCTCGGGCTTTCCTCCCTTGTAGCATAATGTACTATTCTCCCCGCTGCAGCGGGAGGGAAAGTACATTTCCTCCCGCTCAGTGGATATTCCGGATTCACGTTCGACACAAGCGATTTTCCCCACGCCCGACAAGCATGAAAGAAGGCCCATTTCATGCACGTATTATGAAAAGTACTTTATTCTACAGGCTATACCTATCTTTTGATAGGCAAAACATAATTGGATTAGTTTTTTTTTACGAAAATGAAGGTTTTTCAATACTGTAAATAGATGTGCAAAAACAAAACACCAGTCATATTGTACATGCTTCTATGCTGTAAAGAGTAAGCTTGAAAATTACAGAACACTCGCGATAATTTTTACGTTATAGAAACCTCAAGTTTAATGGTTTCGTTAAAGTACCCAGGGCCGGATTTACCCAGGGTGCCGCCCTGGGGCACCGTGAAAAATGCCGCCCCATTACCTAAAGCCTACATAAAATAGGTAAAGGTTCAGTATACAATTTTCAAATAAAGAAAATCAAAACAAAAACTTTCAAAAATTGTGAATAACAAGATACTAATCGCGTGTCTAATGGCATAAGGTCGTAAGCGCCAAAAAAAATTTTTTTTTGCGGATATGCCCAAAAGATGTGATATTGCATGAAAAAAGATTTTGCCACCAACAAAACAAATTTTTTCTTAGGCGCTTACGACCTTTTGCCATTAGACACGCAACTTATGAGGGTTTCTTCTTGGTTTCTTCGTCAAACGGGGCCACCCATTTAATTTGAGGTCTTCGAACATTCCGTAATAATTCGTACATGTTATTGAGGATGAAAAACAAATTTTTGAATTTTTTCAGATTTTTTGGTCATTGCATTCCAGAAATATTTTTATACTCAATAATTTTCACGTAGTGCGATAACTTGGGGAAGGAGAGAAAACTTGGGATGAAATTTCTTTGTTTTTTTCTCAGCTTTTCGATAAAATTGATAGAAAAAAATTCCTGCCCATTTAAACCCCTTTTATAAAAAAAAAAGCATTGAAAAATGTGCCTTGTCCTAATTTGGACATTTTTTTTTTTTCGTTTAAAAAAATGTCTGAAAAATGAAATTCATATTAGCGTTCTTTGGCAAAAAAATGTGGAGTGGCGACTTCAATTCTCTCCCCGAAAAAAAAATAATCATCAGAACGATGATTCCTCTCCTTCACTTCCATTTTTTTTTTTTTTTTTTTCAAAAACTCGATTTTGAATATAGTTTTTTTAGATTTTTTTTTAAACGAAAAAAAAAAAAAAAAAACTGTCCAAATTAGGAAAAGGCACATTTTACGTTTTTTTTTTTTTTTTTTTTTTCATAAATGCGGATTAAATGAGTCGGAATTCTTTTATTCTAATATTATCGAAAAGCTGAGAAAAAAACAGAGAAATTTCATGCCAACAACATTTCTCTTTCGAATTTTTGAAGACCTCAAATTTAATGGGCGGCCCGTTTGACGAAGAAACCCTCTTATTTTCTTTACTGAAAATGTGTGTAAAATTCTAGAAACTGGAAGCTTGTTTCACAATTTTGCAAGAAAAACTGCAGTGTTCATAATTTTTGCCACATTCTTATAATAATGAGAAAAAGTATTTCATTCATTTTAATTTATGAATGTTTTTAACATGATCACACTTTTCAAAGAATTTTCCATAACGCGAAAAAAAAAAAATTTTCTCACGTTTCAAATTTTGCCTCCCCTGAAAATTTGCCGCCCTGGGCACTGGCCCCGAGTGCCCCTAGTGTAAATCCAGCGCTGAAAGTACCTAAGTTGCAGACTTCAATGCTACAATACTGGTTTCTTTCTCGGCAAGGTATCTTAATCGAGTGTGCTAAATTTCCGAAAGATTGGAGTAAACAAAAAATTCCACTTATCCGCACATTTTCAGCCTTTTCGCTCACTGTGCGCCGGTTACCAAGGGCTACTTTACGCACAACAATAATACGGCTGAAACAGTTCAATCATAGATGACGGAAGAAGACCCATGGCTGGCGCCTATAGCATTATTCACCAACAGTGTGACATACCATTACATGAGCATATTTCACTTTACCAAATATGGTTGCCAAGTTTTCAACTCCTGACAAGTCGTGCGATTTTATGCAGTTCCGGCTTGGATTTCGGAAGCCTAGGTGGGTAACGGTCACCTCTCGGAAAAAAAGACCTAGTTTCGGGATTGTTATAGATTTTCAGTCATTCTTCGACTCAATAATTCATTCCCCTACTTAAGAGGTCGTCCAAGGGTATGGCAGTCACTTGTAACGGCAGATGAAAATATGCAATCTGCCACGTCGCAATATGCTAGTGATTTGTATTCAAATATTAAATCTTGATCGTTTTAGTCAAATTCTTGTTTAGCTTGTTGAAGAAAACAACAGAAATTTCTTGTTGATTTATTAGATAGTATAAAAACTTTTCGGCATTTTATTTTGATCTGATAAATTGTTAATTAATCGTCAGAGTGACGAGAGATGATCTGTGATAGCGAGATTGTAATTGTAGCCCCATACGGCGGGACTCTATCGAGATCAGCTCGTATCACTATGAGTATCGATGTATACCTATATGAATATAAATGTAATACAGGACCGACCAGATCACTCAAACGGTTCTGTTGAATATATGATATCTGAGTGTACGTTTATGTCCATTGTATGTATGTGTGTGTACTTGCGGATTAGGGAAGATGGTTGCTAAGTCGAGGCTCAGGCCATTGTGGCATTAGTTAGTTAGCTCTGATCTTTGACCGAAGCACGTACTTCAATATAAGTCTATATTCTACTGTCTTACGTTATGTTTAATTAATTTATTATTTAATAAACTCTTCTATTTACTTCTTCACATAATCAAGGTTTCCTTATTTAAACAAATCTACCTCGCCTTATTTAACATGGTAGCAGATAGTGGTTTGTGAAATCTAACTTGCACAGGTGAAATCAGAAAAACGTGCGTTAGCAAGAAACATCTTTGGAAACTGAAACATGGCCTTTATGAAGTGTGATGACATTACCATACCGATATTTGATGGAGTCGATTATAGTCATTGGAAAAAACGCATCACGATGTTCCTCAAATACAAAAACTGCAGTACAGTGATTGAACGAAGTCGAAACGAAAAAGATGTCCTAACAGCCTGGAGCGAAAAGGAGATAAAAGCAATGAACTATATATATAGCGCCATTTCAAACAAGCAACTTGAATACATAAGTGACCTCGGTACACCGTTTGAGATAATAACAAAATTCGACCAAATGTATGAGACAAAGTCAACAGCGTTACAAATTGTCTGCCGAAGCAACTTAGAAAGTATAAAATTACAAAACCATACGGATGTGAATTCCTTTTTCGACGAGTTTGAAAAAGCGGTGAATGAATTGAAAGCAGCGGGTGCAAAAGTAACAGAACCAGAAAAGTTAAACTATATGTTAAAAGCATTACCTAAATCGTACAGTCATATTGGTGATATAATTGACATTGTACCAGAGAAACAGAGAACGCTGGAATACCTAAAAAGTAAGATTAAAATGAAAGCGCTAGAAGAAAAAAATTCACCATCATCGGGTGAAGAAATTCAAACGAAATCCAACGAATTTGCTGCTACACAACAGTCAAGGTCAGATGATAGAAGGTGCTTCAAATGTGGCAAAGTCGGGCATCAACAAAGAGAGTGTACTGCAAACACAGGAGAATCTCGAGGATACCACAACACATATCGAGGCGGACGAGGAACCTATCGTAACAACAACCAGTATGTAAACAATCGAGGATACTCCCAGAATAATCGATCCAATCATCGTGGACACTTTCGCGGCAGAGGACGCAGCCAGTATAGAAGTGTTTATCAACATAAGACTCAAGAAGAAAACGTCGGTAACTGCTTTGTTGCAGGTGCAGGTTGTATGAGTAGTGCAGTAAGAAACGAAAATCGGTGTGATGAAAAACAGATTACTTTTTTGCTTGATAGTGGGTGTTCCAGACACATAATAAATGATGATTCATATTTTGAAAATTCAATAATCTTACAGAAGCCGGCAATTGTGCATTTAGGTGATGGTCGTCCACTCCAAGCAACAAAGATAGGAACAGTTAAAGTACATTTTCTTGTATATAACGAGATATCAACTGTTACCATACCAAATGTATTTTATGTTGAGAGTATGAAGTCAAACTTGTTAAGCTTTGGTAGAATAAATAGAAAAAATGAAATCGTTTCTGATAATGGTATATGCAAAATCTATTGCAAAATAAGTAAAAAATTAATAGCTATAGCCAAACATAGAGATGATGACTTATATGAAATGAAAGGAAGTGTTGCTATGAATAAAACAGAAATAAACGCAAATACCACTGTCAAAAATGATAAGTCAGTAATGACACAAAAAGAAAAACGGCACAGAAAATTTGGCCACGTAAACTTCAATTATTTGAATATTCTATGTAAAAATAAACTAGTCGAGGGTCTGCCTGATGAAATTGAATCAGATTATATGAAATGTGCTATCTGTATTGAAAATAAAATGCACAACATTCCGTTTGAAAACAATAGATCAAAAGCTACTGAAATATTAGAGATAGTCCATACAGATATAAACGGTCCACACAGTACGATTGGAAACTGTGGTGAGAGATATTTCATCTCGTTCATAGATGACTATAGAAAACTAGCTAAAGTGTTTTGTATAAAATCTAAAGATTTAGCATATGATTGCTTTGTTGAGTATGTAAATGAAGTTGAGAATATCACGGGTAAAAAGATAAAGAAACTAAGATGCGATAATGGGAAAGAATATATTAACTCACAAATTAGTAACTTCGTTAGAGAATAGGGAAATACTACTAGATGCTTGTCCCCCCTATGTACATCAACTGAATGGTACAGCTGAACGGTTCAACCGTACAATCATGGATATGTCAAGGTGTTTGTTGGCTGAAGCAAATGTCAATAGGAGATTCTGGCCTGAAATCGTTAAAGCCGCAACTTACTTAAAAAATAGAACTTTGGCAAACACCATTGAAAGAAGAACCCCTTTCGAAATCTTTTTCAACAAAAAACCCAACGCAGGGAATCTACGCCTATACGGAAGCAGAGTGTTCGTCAAAATTCCGAAAGAAAAACTGAAATCGAAATGGGATAAAAGAGCTGAACGAGGAATACTACTAGGATACACTGATGTGGGATATCGAGTGCTAGTTAATAACAAAGTCACAGTAGCAAGACATGTGGATATTATTGAAGAAGATACAACATGCATAGGATTCAAAGATGATACCCTGCAAGAAACTGATGGAGAGCAGAACATAAATCCGCATTCAGAAGAAGGAAATAAGTCAGATAACGAAGAGTATGACTCATGCGAAGAAGAAGAGCAGCAAGTTGCTCTACAAAGCCCAGAGACGCCGAAATTAAGAAAATCACAGAGAGAGCCTAAACCAAGACGTGATGATCAGTATGTATATGAAGCGATACACGTCAACTACTGCAATGCAATGGTACCAGAAACCTACGATGAGGCAATAAGAAGTCCAGATGCGGATAACTGGAGAAAAGCTATGGAAAACGAACTCAACAGCCTGAATGAAAACAAAACTTGGAAACTGATGAATATTCCATCAGATAAAGACATCATCGACGTTAGATGGATCTATAAACAAAAGAGCGACGGGCTCCACAAAGCGCGCCTAGTTGCTAAAGGGTATCAGCAACAGGGAGAAGGAGAAAACACATATTCGCCTGTATTCAAAATGCAAACACTCTAAATTTTACTAGCCTACTGCTGTCAAAACGGTTTACTCATTCAACAAATGGACGTGGAAACAGCTTTGTTGAATGGTAAAATCACAAGCGAGGTATACGTTCAACAACTTCCAGGATATCAGGACGGTACCGGTAGAGTTTATAAGTTATACAAATCCTTATATGGCCTAAAAGAGAGTCCGAGACAATGGTACGAGTGCTTTCATGAATTTCTATTAAAATTAGGATTTACGCGAAACAACCATGATTATTGTTTATATTCTAAAAAGGTTAATGATAATGTAATTTATATATTACTATTTGTTGATGATCTACTAATTTGCTCCAGAAACGAAAAAGATATCACCGAGGTAAAATTAAACTTGTCAAATCAGTTCAAAATGAAAGATCTAGGCCCATTGAAAAACTATGTTGGTATCGAGATTAATTATAATGTAAAAATGAACAGTATGACTTTAAGTCAGCAATCATATATAGAATCATTAGCAAAAAAATATAATGTTGAAAACTCAAAACTGTACTCAACACCAATGGAATTAAATCTAAGATTACAACAAGCAGAAACTACAGACTATAATGTTAAGTTTAGAAATCTAATAGGTGCTCTTTTATATATAAGCACAGGTAGTAGACCTGACATTAGCTACAGTGTAAACTACCTTAGTAGATTTCAGAATAGCTACAGCGAAACTCATTTTAAATATGCACTCAGAGTGTTAAAATATTTGTATTTCACTAGAGAATTAAAACTAGTTTTCTGTAAACAAACAAACGGTAGTGATAAGATGGATTGCTTCGTAGACTCTGACTGGGCTGGTGATGTAACAGACAGAAAGTCCACGACGGGCTACATTATAAGATTGTTCGGCAATACCATTTATTGGAAATCACGCAAGTAAAATTCAGTAACAAAGTCATCAACCTTTGCTGAGTATGTTGCTTTATCGGAAGCTGTAACGGAAATTATCTCTATAAAAGCAATACTCAAAACATTCGATATAGAACTCGAAACACCAGTCAAAGTACACGAAGATAACTCCGGCGCAGTACTAATAGCCAAAAATGGAAACTATACGAAGAATTCCAAGCACATCGAAGTGCATTATCACTTTGTCAATGAAAATTGCATTAATAAACAGATTGATGTAGTGAAAATAGAATCTGAAAACAATTTAGCAGATATTTTAACCAAATCATTAGGAAAACAAAAATTCACCAATCTTAGATACTTGTTAAATGTCAAATAAAAATATGCAAAGGCATGCACTCATATGGATCATAAACGTAAGGAGGTGTGTTGAATATATGATATCTGAGTGTACGTTTATGTCCATTGTATGTATGTGTGTGTACTTGCGGATTAGGGAAGATGGTTGCTAAGTCGAGGCTCAGGCCATTGTGGCATTAGTTAGTTAGCTCTGATCCTTGACCGAAGCACGTACTTCAATATAAGTCTATATTCTACTGTCTTACGTTATGTTTAATTAATTTATTATTTAATAAACTCTTCTATTTACTTCTTCACATAATCAAGGTTTCCTTATTTAAACAAATCTACCTCGCCTTATTTAACAGGTTCTATTGTCATTGCACAGTGATATACGCTAATGAGAGCTGGAAGCGAACACACGCACCAATAGCATAAACGAACGCCAGCTCTCTGTACGATCAATGGGCTATTCGCAGATTGCAGGTTCATGAATATTTCATATACCTACTTTAGAGTGGGCCTTATTTTGGTCACTTTCGAATTGAGATTTCTTCGCCCCCGAGAAGGGTACCAAATAATTAAAAAAAAAAACATCCCCCAAATTTGAACTTTTTATCTCAATATTTACAGGTATCGCAAAGCTTCTGAAGTTTTTCGTTTGATGAAAAATTCAATATTCAAAATAGCGGCTGTAAATAATAAAAAATGTTTTAATCCAGTCATGGGTCAGCTCCCACACAGCACACATGTCCGATAGATGTCCATAGGATATCTATGGGATATCCAAATGTCCCATGGCTATCCTATGGATATCCTATGGACGTCTATTGGAAATGTGTGCTGTATGGGCTTGAATAGGTTTTTACTTATTTATTATTATTTATCTACTTATTTTTTTCCAACTTTTTTTTTCTATTTATCGCAAATAATTCTACCATTCAGCTGAAAATCTATGTACCGTACCGATCCACCAATGTATACGCAGAAAAAAAATAAACGAAACAAAGAGAAAAAAAAACCATTGTCGGTACAGTAGATCGATGTTCAGCTAAATGGTAGCATTGTTTGCAATAAATGGAAAAATAAATGAATTTAAAAAAAAAACAAAAAAATTAAAATAAATAAATAAAAACCCATACAAGCTGACCCATGAATGGATTCAAATTTTTTTGATATTTCACCACGCCATTTCGGACCCGCCATTTTGAATTTCATATTTCTGACAGCAAATTTGAAATCAGCGACCCCGAAAACCTATTCAAGCTGACCCATGACTGGACTTAAACATTTTTATTTTTCACAGCTGATATTTTGGATCTGCCATTTTGAATTTTGAATTTCTCTAAATTTGATAAAATAATATTGGGATTCCTCAAGAGATTCCTACAAGAATTAGATTTTTTCGTATTTATTGACGGTGCAACGAAATTGTAAATAAACTTCAGTGAAAACGCCATGTTCATCAAACGAAAAACTTCGGATGCCTTTCGTGGTGTGGAAGAGAAAAAAATTAGAAAAAAAAAAAAATAAATAAATAAATAAATGAATAAATAAATGCTTCTTGCGGCAAATTGCGGCACGTGTTGATATTGAGATAAAAAGTTCAAATTTTAAGGACGTTTTTTTTTTCAATTATTTGGAACCCTTCTATGGGGCGAAGGAATCTCAATTCGAAAGTGACCAAAATAAGGACCACTCCAATATACATAGTATATATGCGGTATTAGGGTGATCCTTGAAAAGGTAATTTTAGAATTTTTACCGGCTCACCCCCCAGATCCAGAAAATACATATTTAATATTTTATGAATTGCATGGCTGAAGAGGCTTAATTTTCTGTTTCAGATCGCTGGGGCAGTGACTACTTACCTTGTTATATTAATACAATTTCAAAAAGACGACGACACTAAAGAAACCAATACAATTTTGAAGAATGCTACAATGTTGTTGAGGAATGCTACAACACTCCGCAACGCCACCTTACTGAAGCAATTTTAATCCCTTGTTCGTACTCCTAGGACTATTTCAGTAGGGCGGTTAGGGGGGGGGGTCAACTCGATTGTTGCCGGCCTGTCTATTTTCTCAAATTTCTCCGGAACGGGGCTATCAATCGAATTGTCCTTTCGGCAGCCGATGTTTGACGAGTAATGTGTCCGAACTGGTACGTTTGATCAAATGAAATTGGAAATTGTGTTGTCCCATTTATTTCGACTTATATCAAAGCCTACGCATCGAAAATGCAAAATCGGCCGTCGGAGCCCGATTTTATATGGAATTCCGATCGCAACCATCCAAAAACATCTTTGTTTCCGACAACGATGAAGGGGCCAGTTGCGCAACAAAAGTCAGTAGCGGGCAAGAAAGGTCGGTAGCGGGGAAAAGAAGAACTTATTTTGCCCGCTTCTTTAAATTCGCTAAAAAACGCAAAAATTGCACACGTGTCACAAAAAATATGGTGTGCACCAAGGGCTAAGTGAGCCTTTTGACCTTGTGTGGCTGCAAAACGCCCATTTCTAGCGTGGACTTCATACCTCCCTAGGGACGTAATATCTATTATTTCCATTGGGAGGTAAAGGATCTATTGCTACCCTCCAAGGGACGGTTTCGAGGTTTTCAAACATTTCGAAATTTCCAAAAATTTCCAAACTTCCCAAAATTTCCAAAATTATTGCAAATTCCCAAAATTTCGGTCGTACATGCGCGAAAAAGGGCCTATACATGCACTCATTGAAAAAATTACGGAGTGCAACAAGGGCGGGAGGGTAATTTTAACCCTAGAACGGTACACTGGGGTCCAATGGACCCCAGCTGAAATTTCAGCTGCGTAAAAAGGTTCGATGTCGGTCGAATTTCGGATAGCGGTCTAAAAAAAAAATGGTCCGGTGAATTTAGAAAAAGCCTTCACCAGTAATTTTGATATTGTTCAAAGTTTGAAATGCTGCAAACCGAATTGAAAAATATCGATTACAACGGAAATGGCACGTGCTCAATGTCGACTGGGGTCCGCTGGACCCCGAGTGTACCGTTAATGATCGGCTAGAGAAGTGTACCGTTCTAGGGTCGGAGTCAAGGCAATGTACTATTACCATCCCAAATAATATGAAACATTAAATATTTTGATATTATGATCTTGTGTTAGTACGTTGGTGTCCGCAAAGCAAAGTCGTATACTGTTATACCTGTGTGACGGATGTGTCACTAGCAAGCTGAGATTAAAGTATACATCGGCCTATTTGTGATGCGTATTATTTTTAATTATTAACTAATCAATCGAAGATGTTCAATTGATTAATTAACTTTTTATCTATTCCTGCATTGATGAAAGATTTAAATTCCATTTTATTGAAAGATTATTTCGATGAGAAAAATTAACGGACGAACCCAGGAATCGAACCCAGGATCTTCGGACGCCTATCCGGGGACTTACACCCGAGACCACCTAGCTCGCCCACAGTTCGCCGCAATTTTTCTCATCTGTTATTGTACCAAGTATGTGTTGATATTATGATCTTGTGTTAGTACGTTGGTGTCCGCAAGGCAAAGTCGTATACTGTTATACCTGTGTGACGGATGTGTCACTAGCAAGCTGAGATTAAAGTATACATCGGCCTATTTGTGATGCGTATTATTTTTAATTATTAACTAATCAATCGAAGATGTTCAATTGATTAATTAACTTTTTATCTATTCCTGCATTGATGAAAGATTTAAATTCCATTTTATTGAAAGATTATTTCGATGAGAAAAATTAACGGACGAACCCAGGAATCGAACCCAGGATCTTCGGACGCCTATCCGGGGACTTACACCCGAGACCACCTAGCTCGCCCACAGTTCGCCGCAATTTTTCTCATCTGTTATTGTACCAAGTATGTGTTGATATTATGATCTTGTGTTAGTACGAAGTTATAACAGTATACGACTTTGCCTTGCGGACACCAACGTACTAACACAAGATCATAATATCAACACATACTTGGTACAATAACAGATGAGAAAAATTGCGGCGAACTGTGGGCGAGCTAGGTGGTCTCGGGTGTAAGTCCCCGGATAGGCGTCCGAAGATCCTGGGTTCGATTCCTGGGTTCGTCCGTTAATTTTTCTCATCGAAATAATCTTTCATTAAATATTTTACTGAGAATTGTTTCCACGACGAGAGGAGGCTGAAGAATCAGAACTGCACGTAGGATAGAGTCAAGCCCGGCGACTTAGAAATTTCCCAAGTGTGGAATTTATATTCGGCCGGCGGTGGTCGTGGGGGGGGGGGGGGGGGGGAGGAATTCAAATTTTATTCAACACAACGAATAATGAAGATATTTATTGTAATTAAAAATTGCAGGTAATGGTTATACTTAGACATGCTTAGGCCTAAGTAGGCTAAATTTGAACTCAGAAGGTTACCGATACTACAGGAACGGTATGCCCGAGGGTATAGTAGATTTCGATGGTTTTCCAATTTTTCTTTCCCTACTTTAGGATTTTTTCATTATATTTTTATCTCAAATCCTCAGGTATGGAATACCATACCTCAGAAATTTCAGAGTATGGTTCACTCCATACCATCCATACGTAAGTCGCCGGGCTTGGATAGAGTGGGTTTTTGTAATTTACCTTTTTTTGTCTATACATTTGCTGAAAAGTAATATCTACTATATTTATACCTAAAGGGATTATATTATACATTTAAGGGGTTCCACGTCAACTTGGTCATTCTTCATCGTTCGACTTCGTGGGTTTTTTTGTCAAGTTTTTGAAAATACATCAAAACTGAAATCATTGATTGCATTCAGTTTCTGAAATACGTTGGAAGCTCAATCTCTCTGATGATATCAGTTTTGACGTGTTTTCACATATAATACCACAAGAACTCCAAAATTATCGGGTATTTCCCGATAGGTTCGCTGCAAACAAATGAAGGAGTCAAGTTTTTCAGGTTACAAAATCACGAGCGTGAAGCGCAAGTGATTTTTCTGAAAAACTTGACGAGTTCGTTTGTTTGCAACGAACCTATCGGGAAATACCCGGTTAATTTTGAAGCTCGAGTGGTTTCGGAGGATTATTTTTCCATCCGAATTTCGGCCCATAGAGTTGCATTATGAGACAAAATCCACAGTTAAAAGTAAAAATTTAAAAGTCACAGAATTATAATTATAATTTAATCTGTCAGATTCGATGGAGGGTTAACTGTATTGGAAAATCTTTTGTTTTTTATATATATCAACATGAAAAATTACCGCGGTGAAAGCACACGTGAAATTACCAGTGGAATTATCAAAATTATCAGTTAAATATCGTGTAGGCTATGCAAAATAACGTCGAATGGTGCAATTCTATTGGCTGAAATTTGGATGGGAAAAATAATCATAGTAAATTTGGATACGAGAGCGAAATGTGAGACGTTTATAGGTGTGTCCGATGTTTTCAGCACGAACCGTGGTTGAGGCGGCAACCCATGCAGGAGTCCCCAGAGTTGGACAAAGGGGCCAGGCTTGGCCCAGCACCGGGAACCCAGCTTCGGCGTCCCTATATTGGCCCATGCTTGGATCATAACTGGGTACTCAACCTTGGCCATTCCTATGATTAGCCAACCTTGGGCCAAAACTGGCTAACCCATGTTCGGCCATGCCTATGGTTGCCCAATCTTGGACCAAGACTGGGAGACCCAGCTTTGGCCATTCAATGGTGAGCCGAGATTGGCCCAAGGATGGGTAACTTAGCATTGGCCGTTCTTGTAGTTGCCCATTCTTAGACTAAGACTGGGAGACCCAGCTTTGGCTATTTAATGGCGAGCCGGGATTGGCCCAAGGATGGGTAACCTAGCATGAGCCGTTGCTGTAGCTTGAGACTAGCATTTAACGAGGATTTTTGGAAGATTTGTGCGGTGCGTGACGGTCGAAATGAAAGTCAATTTGCGGAGGCATAAGCGCGTTTCTTTGTATCAAAATAAACTTATTAATATTCTCGAAATTGTGTTGTCGTGTGTAACGTTTTCGTAAGGGTAGGCCGAAGCGCGCCAACGCCATCTCTGAGGTTCGCGCCGGTCCAAAACCTCCGAGCGCTCAGAAAATCTCTCTCACAAGTAAAGTAACATCCCAACGTCTATAGTACCCGTGAATATCGAGGCATCATTCAGAGAGAAATTTACATCTTTCTAAGTATCAGGCTAGCCTGTGTTTAGTCTGTTGTCAATTTTGGAAAACAGACTTCAATGTAATCTAAGAAATGATCTTTAAGATTATTGGAAAAACTTTATGTAATATAAATATCACATAATTATACGAATAATCAAAAAATTATTTACTTCATCATTTAATTATTATTAAACTAATGGCGAATTCTTGGCAATTAAATTTGGGCCAGTTCTGGCAACCACGAATGGGCCAATCCTGGCAACCAAGCATGGCCCAGTATTGGCAATGAAGTCTGGGCCAGTCTTGGTATCCAAGCTTGGCCCGAGATTATCATTCCAGACTTCTACCAAGGCTGGGCCAAGACTGGTTTACAAGCTTGGGCCAGAGTTCTACAGAGTTGGGCCAAGCCTGGGCCAAGCTTGGGCCCGTCGTACTTTCCTCTATGGGAACCGATACGAAGGTGAGTGCTGAAGACATCGGACAACCCTAAACGCCTCACTTCACGGAAGTATCGAATACTATTTTCTATAACAAATGTATGAAGAAGTTGCTTGTTTTGGGTCACTGTTGTCTATGTAAACAACCACACTAAAAACATCGAGTCGATTCAGGTTGCCTAGCAGTATAGAGAGTTGCCCAGTTGCACAGTTGCCCAGAGATAGTGCGTCGACAGGGATAAATGGGATTTGCTTGCACGCCGTGCATAACAAGAAATCTTTACGCTCGCTTGATATGCGTACAACGTTTAGCACATCTATGTTGACAGTAACTACCCGGGAAAAAAAAATTTTCATGAAGTTTCATAAAATTTTATAAAATTTCATGAAATTTCAGTATTGAAATTTCATGAAATTTTATGCTGAAAATGGCCTGATGAAATTTCATAAAATTTTGTGAACTTTTATGAAACTTCATGAAATTTCATAAAATTCCAACAAATTTTTTCCCAGGTAAAAGATTTTTTAAAATTTCATAAAATTTCATGCTGATAATGGCCTGATAACATTTCATAAAATTTTGTGAACTTTTATGAAACTTTATAAAATTTCATAAAATTCCAACAAATTATTTTCGATATAAAATTTCATAACATTTTGAAATTTTATACTGAAAATGGCGTGATAAAATTTTATATAATCTCATGAAATTTGACCAGGTCATTTTATGAATAAAAATTCATACTGAAAATGGCCTGGTGAAATATATTTCATAGAAATTAAATTTGATCAAATTTTACAAAATTTTATTGTATATTCGTACTGCCCCGGAAAAAAATTTGTTCGCAAAATTTGATAAAATTTCTTGAAAATGTATAAAAACTTATAAGAACTTATGAAATTCATAAAAACTTATAAAATTTCATGAAAGCAATACTGTCTGCACTCGATTCTAATTTATAAAATTATATGTAATTTCTCAAGTTTTTATAAAAATTCACAAAATTTTGTAAAATTATATGAGATTTTATAAAATTTCACAAGAGCAATACTTTTTGTACGCGATTCTAATTTTATGTTATTTCATGAAATTTGATAAAATTTCTTAAAAATGTATAAAAACTTATAAGATCTTATCAAATTTCATAGAAACTTATGAAATTTCATGAAAGCAATACTGTCTGCACTCGATTCTTATTTATAAAATTATATGAAATTTCTCAAGTTTTTGTGAAATTTCACAAAATTTCTTAAAATTATATGAGATTTTATAAAATTTCATAAAAGCAATACTTTTTGTACGCGATTCTAATTTTATGTAATTTTATGAAATTTGATAAAATTTCTTGAAAATGTATAAAAACTTATAAGAACTTATAAAATTTCATAAAATTTGAATACTGAAATTTTATGAAATTTCACCAGATTTTATGAAATTTTACGGAAACTTATAAAAACTTTTCCGGGGCGGAAAAGTGCCCCGATACACCTGCTCCAGAGCTACGTACGAGCGACTTTTTCATGCATGTGTTATAAAAAAAAAAATTTTTACCACGGGCATGTAATGAGCCTTCTTTCATGCTTGTCGGGGGGGGGAGGGGGGGGGGACTACGTGTTTTGACCGTACCGAATATCTAACAACGGAAGGGAATGTACATTCCCTCCCCCCCTAGTCGCACGATATAGGGGGAAGTCTCTCAGTACCGGACACTTAAGGTTATTCATTAATAAAACGACAAAATACATAGGATCTTCGATATTTTTCATTTTTATAGTAAACTTTGGAGTATTTGTGATAACGTAATAACATTTTTAATATTCATTTGACGTCAAACTGATGAGAAAATATCTTTTTGTAACACATGCATGATTTCTGCGTTTTTTTTACCTAAAAATAGGGTCAAAAGTAGCCGTTTATTGACCGCTTAAAAAGAGCGGGCAATAATGGATTCATTATTGCCCGCTTCTTCAATAAGCGGGCAATAAAGAATTCTTTATTGCCCGCTTCTTCAATAATATATATATATATATATACCGTGAAGATTCGTGGAGGCGCACCATAGGACGCCTGCATGCAGGCAACTCAGAAGTCAAGCGATTCGGTTTTATGCGTGCCCATTGGCTACGTGGAAACGTTGACTGAATATTCTTAAAGACGGTTCCCCTTATGGGACTTTGTGAGCCGGCAAAGTGGGCTCAAAGTGGGCTTGGGGATTGAAAAGTGCCCGAAGTTACCGACTGAAATAGCATTGCAGTATATCTATAGTGTACGAATATATAGATATACTGCAATGGTAATTCGGTCGGTAACTTCGGGCACTTTTCAATCCCCAAGCCCACTTCAAGCCCACTTGGTCGGCTCACGGAATAACCCAGGGTGAGCTGTCTTTAGAATACTCAGTCAACGGTGGAAACAACACCTAATCGCTTGATATTTGAGTTGCCTGCATGCAGGCGTCCTATGGTGCGCCTCCACGAATCTTCACGGTATATATATATATATATATATACAGTGAAACCTCCCAATAGCGGACACCTTCGGGACCGGACATCTTGTCCGCTATTCAGAGGTGTCCGTTATTCAGAAAATAGCTCATTTGATATTGCACAAACTTTATTGCGGATAAATATATATTTATATAGGTATACATACACATGAAATTTTAGATGAATGTAAGCATTCAAAATGCTTTAACGAAGGAAAACAACAATTTTTTTTTGCACTAAATTATATAATAAAATATATATATAAAATGTATGTAATAAACTAAAAGAGGAACGATTCTGTTAACGTAACGTACACATCTACGTATACACTGTTGGAAAAATTGAAGAAAAGATAATATCCCAGGAGGTCCACTATCATTTTATGTCAATTTCACCACTTTTTTATTTAAAACAACATTATTTTCACTTAAACGACAAATTTTTCTGTTGTTTCAACGGAAAATAGTGTTGAAATCAACATAAAAATTATAGTGAACCTCCTGGAACATTTTATTTCTAACGGTGTATGATTATTTTTCCGCGACGGCACGTCAACAGCCAAGAGTTTGGAAAAAAATGTAAACACACTGAAAATTCTGTGGACGTGTCCGTTATTAAGAGGGTTTTTCATGTAAAAATGCATCCCTGACAGTGTCCGCGTCCGTTATTGGGAGGGTCCGTTATTGGGAGGTATATTTTCCATAAGAGGCAATGCCTTTCTGCCGGGGATTTCTAACTTGTCCGGTATAAAGAGGTGTCCGCTGTTAAGAGGTGTCCGTTAAGGGAGGTTTCACTGTATATAAATATATATATATATATATATATATATATATATATATATACAGTCGATTATATAATAGTCGATTTTTTTGAACCGGTCTAATATATATATATATATATATATATATATATATATTAGACCGGTTCAAAAAAATCGACTATTCTTTTTCTTTCAATTTTCGCATTGAAATACTTTCGGGGGGCTGAAAAAAGATGCCTGTTAAAAGCGGGGCTCTTAAGGGGAGGGGCAACCCTTGCCGGGGTCATTTTAATGTACTTGTTAAAGAGGCTGGGATGAGTGCGGTGGGTAATTGATGTAAATGACGTTACACACTATTGAAAAGTACTGTATTCTTCTTTATTTTGATTGGTGAAACATTGAAAAAGTTGATAAATACGTGAGTCATAGGGGACTGAAGTTGAGGCTACGATTTACGCTTGCCTGCACGGATCACAAGATATTTTCTGAACCAGTTATCCGATTGCGTTCCCCTTCGGTACACATTCTCTCCTGGTATGTGGCTATGTCCTGAACCAGAACCGCCAACTTCTAAACCAGACCTTCAGACTTATAGCCGAAAATAATGATAAAAATGAACCAAAACTGAAAAAACCGCTTCGAAAATTCATTTCTTCCGAACTACGGCATATACAAACATAATTTTGGTTCAGGCGAGAACTGTAAGTGTACTCAGTGTGAAGATATGTCGTTTTTGTGTTTCAGATAACGTACTCCGACGCAATCTTGTGATCCGTGCAGGCAAGCGTAAATCGCAGCCTCAACTTCAGTCCTCTATATCTCACGTATTTATCAACTTTTTCAATGTTTCACCAATCAAAATAAAAAAGAATACTGTACCTTTCAATAGTGTATAACGTCATTTACATCAATTACCCACCGCACTCATCCCAGCCTCTTTAACAAGTACATTAAAATAACCCCGGCAAGGGTTACCCCTCCCCTTAATA
Organism: Tenthredo mesomela; assembly: GCA_943736025.1. Taxonomy (NCBI): domain Eukaryota; kingdom Metazoa; phylum Arthropoda; class Insecta; order Hymenoptera; family Tenthredinidae; genus Tenthredo; species Tenthredo mesomela. The sequence continues at coordinate 12,041,526 of OX031014.1, forward strand.
TTAAGATTTAGAGGTCGCTCATCGCGGATTTCTATTTTCCATTTGAACAGCATAGGAAATTTTTTTTTTTTTTTTTTATAACTTTGTAGCTCACAAACCAATGAACAAATCCAAATGACTCACACATATTTTCATAGGAAATTGAACACTCTACAAAAAGCTTCTCTTATCATTTTTTGATAAATTGACTCCTTCCAAAGTTATTCAAGCTCAAAGTTCAATTTATAGTTGAGTAAACTATTTTTTTTTTGTGATTTTTTTTCCACAATGATAGCTACCTTTTTTAGAGTGTTCAATCCCCTATCAAAATATGTAAGAGTCATTTGGATTTGTTCATTGGTTTGTGAGCTACGAAATTCTGAAGAAAAAAAAAATAAAATTCCTATGCTATTTAAATGGAAAATAGAAATCCGCGATGAGCGACCTCTAAATCTTAATATTAAGAGCTCCGCTTTTAACAGGCATCTTTTTTCACCCCTCCGAGAGTATTTCAATGCGAAAATTGAAAAAAAAAGAATAGTCGATTTTTTTGAACCGGTCTAATATATATATATATATCTATATATATTAGGGTGGTCCAAAAAAAAAAAGTTTTTTCCTTATCATCTCAAAAGTTTCGTTTAGGTATAAAACAAATTCTCCTAAAAGGGCAGCTCGATATCTCAACTCTACGAGGAGCTCAACGATTTTCCGTTTTCCCATCTAAATAATACATGAAAAATTTATTTTTTCGTTTTTTCTGCATAAAACTCCGAAAAAAAATGTTATTCCAATTTTCATGCACATATTCTTGTAGAGAATTCAATTCTCTACAAAAAAGGTCTGATAAGGTTTTCTTGTAATCTCAACAGGTTACAAGTTATCAGGCTTTAAACCCCTGCAACTCAATTAAATTTAACCAGATATAATTTCAGAGCGATTTTCAAATTTCTTCAAATGTGGAATGATATCTAACTGTCTAAAAATAATCTCTAACTGTCGCAAATATTTATTCATACAATCACAAATTCACAGTCTACTTATGGATTAATAATTACAATATTTTTAAAATAATATTACGCTTTTAATTATAAATAATTATTTTTGTTACAATTAGGATATTTTTTTCTATGATCAGCAACTACTTGTAACAGATATTGTTTTTGCTCTTCATTTTTGGGGCCAAATTTATTAGTCCTGTTACAAGTAGTTGCTGATCGTAAAAAAAAATATCCTATAATTGTAACAAAAATAATTATTTATAATTAAAAGCGTAATATTATTTTAAAAATATTGTAATTACTAATCTATAAGTAGACTGTGAATTTGTGATTGTATGAATAAATATTTGCGACAGTTCAAGATTATTTTTAGACAGAAATCATTCCACATTTGAAGAAATTTGAAAATCGTTCTGAAATTATATCTGGTTAAATTTAATTGAGTTGCAGGGGTTTAAAGCCTGATAACTTTTAACCTGTTGAGATTACAAGAAAACCGTATCAGACCTTTTTTGTAGAGAATTGAATTCCCTACAAGAATATGTGCATCAAAATTGGAATAACATTTTTTTTCTGAGTTTTATGCAGAAAAAACGAAAAAATAAATTTTTCATGTGTTATTTAGATGGGAAAACGGAAAATCGTTGAGCTCCTCGTAGAGTTGAGATATCGAGCTGCCCTTTTAGGAGAATTTGTTTTATACCCAAACGAAACTTTTGAGATGATAAGACTTTAAAAAAAACAAAAAAATGTTTTTTTTGGACCACCCTAATATATATATATATATATATATATATATATATATATATATATATTAGGGTGGTCGTTAAAAAACAAAAATTCCACGCCGCCCCCTCAAACTGTAAAGAATGACGAAAAAAGAGGTACTGTCAAATCTGAAGTCTCTCAATTGAAGGGAACCCGCGCCTCTTCGCGTTCAAAGTTTCAAAATTCGTTTTTTTTTTTTTACTTTTTTTTATAAATTACTATTATATTTGATTTATAATGTAGATAGGATAATAGTTATTTATGAATCTTTCAATGACAAATATCCTGTAAAAATATCAATTTCATTAAAATTCGTTTTTTTGGGGAACTTTCCGTGTAATTTAAGGTGGTTCTTCCGCTACAGTCCCACCAAACGTGGGTTTCAGAGCAGATTTTGAATACTTCTTGATGGGGAAAAAAATCTGAAAAAAATCCAACATGTAGAAGATCCTCGGGAGATAGATTTTGCATAATAAGAATTCAAAAAATTTATTAACAAATTGATGGAGTCTTTTTTTTTTTTTTTGAGAAGATTTTTTTTCATACCTGACAAAACGCAATTTTCAAAAATTTAACAAAATTCTTAAAAAATTCACACGTATTCAGAAAAATTGACAAATCATTTTCACCTGAAAAAAAAGTTGGGTCACCGGCTAATTTCTTGGACAGTTTTTTTTTCCATCAATTTTGTAATAAATTTTTTAAATTATTATTATGCAAAATCAATCTCCCGAGGATCTTCTACATGCTTGATTTTTCTCAGTTTTTTTCCCCATCGAGAAGTATTCAAAATCTGCTCTGAAACCCACGTTTGGTGGGACTGTACCGGAAGAACCACCTTAAAATGCCATGTTCGAACCAGGATTTTAAATTACACGGAAAGTTCAAAAAAAAAAAAAAAAAAAAACGAATTTTAATGAAAATGATATTTTTACAGGATATTTGTCATTGAAAGATTCACAAATAACTATTATCCTATCTATATTATAGATCAAATAGAATAATAATTTATAAAAAAAAAAGTAAAAAAAAAGCGAATTTTGAAACTTCGAACGTGAAGAGGCGCGGGTTCCCTTCAATTGAAAGACTTTAGATTTGGCAGGACCTCTTTTTTCGTCATTCACTACAGTTTGAGGGGGCGGCGTGGAATTTTTGTTTTTTAACGACCACCCTAATATATATATATATATATATATATATATATATATATATATATATATATATATATATATATATACAGGGTGATTCCTCGCTTGCATCGCAGTAACTCCAGTAGTAGACTGTCAGGTATAGTCGGTAATAAAAAATTATCCGTGATCGTAGCCGCTAGTTCTATAGCGCCGTTCGATGGATCGATGGCGGTCTTGAGTTTTGACGGGTACAAGTGAAGTGGTGTCATATTATTACGGAGAAGAATTATTACACCCACAAAATGTTATTTGTGCACCGAATGATCGTTATCCAGGGGATTGCGACTGATTAGCGTGTCGATGGATGAGCGAGTAAAACTATTTTTTTATAATCACGAGTGCATCTGACAAGAGCGTAACCTCAAAACGGCAAGTAACCTCAAGGACAAGTGACCGTTTTCAGGTAGGCCAAGGGGCTTTACGGTAATTATTAGTAATTAATTATTAATAATTATTAATAATTATTAATAATTATTATTATTAATAATTATTAATAATACTATAATTATAATTATTAATTATTAATAATTATTAATAATACTAATAATTATTAATATTAATAATATTATTGATATTATTAATATTATTAATATTATTATTTATTATTATTAATTATTAGTAATAATACTAATAATTAGTAATTATTATTTCAGAGAACATGCAGCAGCCTAGGATTATCTTTGACCTGTCATGTTCATAGCTAGACTCGTGCTAACACAGGGTGTGAAGGTGTTTAATGCTGCCAAATCATTCTACGGAGCGTTGTGCACGAACAGCTGGAATACTATGTTTAACGAGAAGGACATCAAACTGGGATGTCGGTTGCACGATGCTGAAGAGTAGGGGCATTTTCCAACGCATACCAATTGACACGAGTAACATGCTAAGCTAGCATGTTCATAATCGAAAGACAAGGCGAATCATTTATAAAGAGAAACATTAACAGGCGGTACCCACCTTGAAGATAATATTTTCAAATCACTGCTACGCTCTGATGAAAAATTTTAGTGACTCAGTTTTTTTATAGTTGATTAGTGCTGTTTTGATACAGAGTTTATGATTTTTTCAGATTTTGTGTCCTACCCTGAACATAAATAACGATTTTAAGATTGAACCAGTCACAGTTCTCAATGCTCACAACGGTTTGGATCAGGATTGGAGTTCGTAGTAGATTATCCTCGGTCCGATGGGACAATATATATCTGAGTGTTTGTGAGAAATGACAATCCTGTATCTTGAATGTCAGTGGAGCGAACCAAGAGACGTCGATGAAACGAGGATTGCTTCGCAACCCTGCAATATGGAAATTCTTCAATCCCAAATAGCTGCGGAGCAAGCCTACAGACACTGAATAGTATCTTACCTTGCGTAATTAATATCAGATGATGATTGTATATATTTATCTATTTTATTCATCGAAACAATTCGTCAAAATGATTTATCCAATCAGCTCACGTAGTGACAATACAATACAATACACCATAATCCTGTATACTGTATGCTGTAGCGCTGCAATACTCTGTCATGAAACGCATAGTTCATCAACGTGTTCGTTTCAGGGCTGATCTCTGCTAACACCTCTGTGATCCTGTTACTTAATGCCGGTTTACCCTGCATCGGTATCCTATTCACAATCCTTGTCTTGATTAGGCTTTACAGTGAGTAATCAAGCGGTGTAAACACACCGGTAAAATGATTCCAAGATTAGATTTCGAAACACAATAATTTTCATTAGAAAAAGACATTTCAATTTCTATCTCAGTATAATAATCTGGTTTGATAGGTAGCAGACAGCCGAGACCAAGACATCGAATCAAACCCTGGTACCCTGGCACCACCTCCTCTGCTACTGATCCAAGATCCAACCGCTCCGCTCTCAAACTACTTTACCGAACATCACCGAGACCTCTTTCACCCTGAGAGAATATTTTGTCTCTACGATGACGGCTCTTGCACAACGTTATACGCAATACTTATTTGTATTTGTTTATTGAAGTTAATAAAGTTAAAAGAAATTCAAATTCAAATTATCTCATCTTTTATCAAAATATTTAGAAAAATATATCTATAGTAAAATAAATAAAAATATATTGGATCCTAACCTGTGATTTAGTGTATCGATGGCTCCTGAGCTTTGATTTTGATCAACGATGAAACCCCAAGATGCAATCAAGTCCATCGACCAATATCAGTTTTAGTTTCCTTGAATCGCAGCTTAGAGTTTCACCGCTGATCAGAATTGAAGTTTAGGAGCCATCTGTATCGTGTGTAGGTGAATATATTTTTTTTATTGAACATAACTTTGTTACAAAACTTTTTGCTATAATTTTTTCAAATTTAATTACGTTTATTTATTTTTTTTTATTTTTGGTATTATTTTTGACCTCTGTATCCTTCTTGCTTTCTTTTTCCATTTTTTTTTTCTTGAGTGGTTGAAGGTTGGATCACGGATCAGTAGCAGAGGGGATGGTGCCAGGGTTTGATTGAATGTCTTGGTCTCGGCTGCCTGCTACCTACCAAACCAGATTACTTTACTGACATGTATGGCATCATATACATCCTAATACAATCGATGTAGATGTTTATATACAGCAAACCCTAAATAAAATATCTAATCAAGTCTTCTACTCTGGTTATCAAAATTAATTCTTCAACTCTTCTATTCTGATTAGTGAAATCTAAACTTTGAATGAAAATTATCATGTTTTACCGGTGTCACGTAGATGATGAATAAAGTATTCTGATGGATCGCAGGGAATTACTGAGTCTCGCATATTTGAGGATAGAACGTTGTGCAAGAGCCGTCGTCGTAGAGACAAAATATTCTCTCAGGGTGAAAGAGGTCTCGGTGATGTTCGGTAAAGTAGTTTGAGAGCGGAGCGGTTGGATCTTGGATCAGTAGCAGAGGAGGTGGTGCCAGGGTACCAGGGTTTGATTCGATGTCTTGGTCTCGGCTGTCTGCTACCTATCAAACCAGATTATACTGAGATAGAAATTGAAATGTCTTTTTCTAATGAAAATTATTGTGTTTCGAAATCTAATCTTGGAATCATTTTACCGGTGTGTTTACACCGCTTGATTACTCACTGTAAAGCCTAATCAAGACAAGGATTGTGAATAGGATACCGATGCAGGGTAAACCGGCATTAAGTAACACGATCACAGAGGTGTTAGCAGAGATCAGCCCTGAAACGAACACGTTGATGAACTATGCGTTTCATAACAGAGTATTGCAGCGCTACAGCATACAGTATACAGGATTATGGTGTATTGTATTGTATTGTCACTACGTGAGCTGATTGGATAAATCATTTTGACGAATTGTTTCGATGAATAAAATAGATAAATATATACAATCATCATCTGATATTAATTACGCAAGGTAAGATACTATTCAGTGTCTGTAGGCTTGCTCCGCAGCCATTTGGGATTGAAGAATTTCCATATTGCAGGGTTGCGAAGCAATCCTCGTTTCATCGACGTCTCTTGGTTCGCTCCACTGACATTCAAGATACAGGATTGTCATTTCTCACAAACACTCAGATATATATTGTCCCATCGGACCGAGGATAATCTACTACGAACTCCAATCCTGATCCAAACCGTTGTGAGCATTGAGAACTGTGACTGGTTCAATCTTAAAATCGTTATTTATGTTCAGCGTGGGACACAAAATCTGAAAAAATCATAAACTCTGTATCAAAACAGCACTAATCAACTATAAAAAAACTGAGTCACTAAAGTTTTTCATCAGAGCGTAGCAGTGATTTGAAAATATTATCTTCAAGGTGGGTACCGCCTGTTAATGTTTCTCTTTATAAATGATTCGCCTTGTCTTTCGATTATGAACATGCTAGCTTAGCATGTTACTCGTGTCAATTGGTATGCGTTGGAAAATGCCCCTACTCTTCAGCATCGTGCAACCGACATCCCAGTTTGATGTCCTTCTCGTTAAACATAGTATTCCAGCTGTTCGTGCACAACGCTCCGTAGAATGATTTGGCAGCATTAAACACCTTCACACCCTGTGTTAGCACGAGTCTAGCTATGAACTTGACAGGTCAAAGATAATCCTAGGCTGCTGCATGTTCTCTGAAATAATAATTACTAATTATTAGTATTATTACTAATAATTAATAATAATAAATAATAATATTAATAATATTAATAATATCAATAATATTATTAATATTAATAATTATTAGTATTATTAATAATTATTAATAATTAATAATTATAATTAAAGTATTATTAATAATTATTAATAATAATAATTATTAATAATTATTAATAATTATTAATAATTAATTACTAATAATTACCGTAAAGCCCCTTGGCCTACCTGAAAACGGTCACTTGTCCTTGAGGTTACTTGCCGTTTTGAGGTTACGCTCTTGTCAGATGCACTCGTGATTATAAAAAAATAGTTTTACTCGCTCATCCATCGACACGCTAATCAGTCGCAATCCCCTGGATAACGATCATTCGGTGCACAAATAACATTTTGTGGGTGTAATAATTCTTCTCCGTAATAATATGACACCACTTCACTTGTACCCGTCAAAACTCAAGACCGCCATCGATCCATCGAACGGCGCTATAGAACTAGCGGCTACGATCACGGATAATTTTTTATTACCGACTATACCTGACAGTCTACTACTGGAGTTACTGCGATGCAAGCGAGGAATCACCCTGTATATATATTAGACCGGTTCAAAAAAATCGACTATTCTTTTTCTTTCAATTTTCGCATTGAAATACTTTCGGGGGGCTGAAAAAAGATGCCTGTTAAAAGCGGAGCTCTTAATATTAAGATTTAGAGGTCGCTCATCGCGGATTTCTATTTTCCATTTGAATAGCATAGGAAATTTTTTTTTTTTTTTTTTACTAATTTTGTAGCTCACAAACCAATGAACAAATCAAAATGACTCAAACATATTTTCATAGGAAATTGAACACTCTACAAAAAGCTTCTCTTATCATTTTTTGATAAATTGACTCCTTCCAAAGTTATTCAAGCTCAAATGTCAATTTATAGTTGAGTTGACTATTTTTTTTTGTGATTTTTTTTCCACAATGATAGATACATTTTTTAGAGTGTTCAATCCCCTATCAAAATATGTAAGAGTCATTTGGATTTGTTCATTGGTTTGTGAGCTACGAAATTCTGAAGAAAAAACAATAAAATTCCTATGCTATTTAAATGGAAAATAGAAATCCGCGATGAGCGACCTCTAAATCTTAATATTAAGAGCTCCGCTTTTAACAGGCATCTTTTTTTACCCCTCCGAAAGTATTTCAATGCGAAAATTGAAAAAAAAAGAATAGTCGATTTTTTTGAACCGGTCTAATATATATATATATGCCGCTTATAAGCACAAAAAACGCAGAAATCAATACATGCGTTACAAAAAATATGGTGTGTACCAAGGGCTAAGTGGGCTTTTTGACCTCGTGTGGTTGCAGTACTCGTCTTCGGCTCGCGGATGTACTCGTCTTCGACTCGTGCTCCCTCGCCTCCGACTAGTACCGCAAACTCCATACTCGGTCTAAAAAAGCCCACTTTACGCCCTTGCTACACAATATACTATTATATTTAGTATTAAAAACGGTTGCGTCAGAAGAGTGGCACCTAGTACCGGACAATGATAGTATGAATGGAAAAAGTGATAAAAAGTAATTCAATTCAAGTCAATTCTTCCTAGTTCCGGTTTAAAATGATATTCACCTCGACTTTTCATCACTTTCGTGCGATCAAACAAGGTACTCTTAAGTATGTACCTCATATTTCACGGTAACCTCTCTACCAGTCATCTTCTCAGAGAAAACTTTCTGGACCGCTCTTTTCATGTTTTCTTCTAACCATTTTCCTTTTACCCGTATTTTGGACTGGTCAGCCATAGTCAAAATACCACTATACAACGAATGAGAACAATTTTTGTACAAATAACCGAAATAAGTTAAAAAAAGCTGTGTCCGGTATTAGGGGACAAGTCGAGTGTCCGATATTAGGGACCCGTAATACCAGACTAAATAATGAAATGTACGCTAGACCGCAAAAATTTTTACTTTTATCGTACATTGTCTGAAAGAATACATACCAACAAACATTCCAATTGAAAAACAAAATGGTGGAATCACCAATTGTTCGGAATATGTCCACGAGAAAATTAGATGTGACGCAGATTTCTGCAAGTTCAAATGTCAAGTGCCTCTTGACACGCATGTACGCAGACTGCCGCTAGTAACACACCCCTACTACTACGCTCGCTATGCATGTTCGAACCACGGAAAAGAATTGTAAATAATGTTTCTAGTTTGGATGATACTAGCAATGTCCGATACTAAGTGCCGTCCGGCGTTATGGGACTTCCCCCTACTATTGAATCTCTATATCTTGTGAAATTTTCAGAAGTCATTTTTTCTTGAATGACTCAAAAATTACTTAATTTCTAGTCGAACGTTACGTCAATATTAAGAGAAAATAGAAGCTGAAGCACTTGAGCTGATTTTGAACACGAATAAACGTCGACTTTATTAGTAATTTGGACACTTGACAATATTTTTTTTTTTTTTAATTCAATAATAATATTTGCAGTATATATCCCAGTAAAAAAACAATCAGATATGATCCATGCACAGATACATATATGGCTGTATACGACCTGACATGACATGACGTGATCAAATCATATAAGACCACATAGTATATACACAATGGCTTCTACTTCAGTCTTTTACCAAAATCAAAAAATGGTTTATTTGAATTTGAAGAACAATCCGGTTGCAGGTTTATTCGCAGACTGGACCTCACGATTGTTTATTCCGATGGAAATCGGGTCCGGATTACTGTACCATGTAAATACATTAGTTAGGATAATCGCTTCATTCCATTTCGCTATTGTTACACTTTTGATTCAAAAAAATTCAGTCAATTTTTCATTACGAAATTTTGGATTTACCAATGCACCATAAATAGTATAATGAATACCCACATAGGTATGACCAGCTACTTTATACTATAGACCACTTATTCCCTTGAACCCTGTTCCGTTAATTAAAAATTAAGTGCTAAAAATTTATATGAAAATTGAAAATTCTTGTAGATATGTACTGAGTGTAATCTCCGGTGTGCTGTGTGCAATTAACTTTTTAAATAGGCTGTCGTGCTTTTTCTTTCTGAATTGTAGTGCTTAACTTTTACAACTTGATGATTGTCACCCTTTATTTCGTACAACTGGTATATTTATAATAAAATGTCAACAATAAAATGTGATGGAATATAATTGTGGGGATAATTTTTCGAATTTTGCCAAAAACCGAATCCTGTCTTACTAGCTCACACAACGCAGAACGTTTCAGATAGGTTTCTGAAACTTCGCACTACAAATTTCGCTATGAATTTCTTACTGTTGCATTTCAGAAATGTGCTGGATAAGTGAAAAGTCCGCTGTCACAACATTACATGTGAAACGTATCTGGAATGTAATCCTGAGACATATTTACTCTTTTTACTATTTCAATGCTCTCATATCTGTTGTATACCGATGATCTGGTACCTACTTTACCCTAAGTGTCGTCCGTCTGAAGTCGAGCAAGGCGTTCCATTCTCTCAGCGCTGATATCGAACGCATACGGCAGTGGTGTGATTGATTGATGGCTCAAATTACGTTAATCAGGTACGCTCGGCTGGGGTTCTAGTAATTCTATAGGCAACTCTCCGATAGAGCTTCTGAGCTCCTTTGAATACCTTTGGTCTTATATTTAACAGCAAACTCTGATGGACGGAGCGTGTTTCTTAAGTCTTGAGTACGAGAAAAAGCCTCAAGATTTTTTTTTTTTTTTTTTTTCTCTTTTGTTGGTGAAACCAGTGTTCTCTTGAAGCGGCGTTTAATTGTTGCCCTGGTCTCTCCGATATTTGACTATTGTGGGCCGGTGTTGAATAATTTGACTGAAGACTTGGAGCGTTCCTTGCATGTCTTGTTGAATAATTGTGTGCGGTTGGCTTCGTCTTTGCAACCGTCACCCACAGCAAATAGGATGTGCTTTCTATAAAGCGCTCTGTCTGCAGGGCGAACCATAGGGCTTTTTCTGGATCAGCTTCAGCTTCGCACAGAGTATCCACGTGATCTAACGCGTCGACGAACACGCTTCACGTTCCTCTTGTTAGTACAGTAATGTTCATTAATGGGTTCGCGGTGGCTATCTGTTTTTTTCGGACTTTTTCGGACACAATCAAATAAAATAATATTACATTATTTTTATAAGGGGTCATTAGGGTGTGCCAAAAAAAAAATTCAAACGCACATCAACATTGCGGTGGAGCATCTCAAATAGAATATCTCAGCCAAATATGAGCTCTTAATATTGATATTTAGAACTGTCTAATTTCGTTACTAATTTTAGTTACTAATTTTAGTTATTAAAATAGGCAGTTCTAAATATCAATATTAAGAGCTCATATTTGGCTGAGATGTTCTATTTGAGATGCTTTACCGAAATTTTGATGCGCGGTTGAATTGAAAAATAAATTGTTTTTCCCAGAGTCGTATGACTCTATGACGCTATGACTCAATGTTTATAGGTGAATATCTCTTAATCGGTGAGAGTTAGGAAAATTCTATCTCAGTACTTTTTTTGTAGAGCGTGAAATTTCCTATAGGAATCTGTATTCAGAAAGTTTTTAAATCAAGCCGGTTACGAGAAAAAACAATTCGAAAATTTTCCGACTTTTTTTTCAAGTGTTATTCAAATCAAGAATCGGAAAACTGAGTTAGGCAGTTCTAAATATTAATATTAAGAGCTCATATTTGGCTGAGATATTCTATTTGAGATGTTCTACCGGAATGTTGATGTGCGTTAGATTTTTTTTTTTTTTGCACACCCTAGGGGGTCATAATTATTATTATTATAATTTCGGCTGTCGACACATGAAATAGGACTAGAATGGAGTCTCGTTTCCGACAAAGTCCGAAAAAAACAGTTAGCCACCGCGAACCCATTAATGAACATTACTGTACAAGGACTATACCCCCACGAAAAAAATATATATGCTAGGATATGTGCATGGAATATATCCTCTATGCTAGGATATGTGCATGGAATATATCCTAGCGTATATAAAATCCCAGATAGCCAAACGTGACCATCAACCAATTGCACACGCTTGCCGGTCATTTAGTTACGTGAAAATGCTGCGATCAGCCAGCATTAGATGACTGCAATCGAATATACAGCAATATCATGTACCCAAACAGACAAACGTTACTATCAACCAATTGCACTCGTTTGCCGGTAATTAGGTTACTTAAAAATGCTGCAATGCAGCCAGCATTAAATGACTACGACAAGTTCAGCCTAGATTTATTTGAAATATGCGAATGAGTTGACGGCATATTACTAGCATTTCGCTGCAATCAATTGCCGTACTATGTTGCCAGCAAGAACAACACTTGACGCGGACGTTAACGACGGTAAATATGCTGTCATCAATTGCAATTGATTTGCAGCATTAAGACGAAATTAAACGGACATTTGGCTATCTGGGATCATATATGTTGAGATATATGTCGCATATACTCAAATTTGCCCAAAGATATATCCTAGCATATATGTAAAGATCATATATGCGGTATATTGGGAACCTTAGAACCTCGATACGCCAAGTAGTGGCGGAAAATAGAACTGTTCTAAAAAGGGTACAGTAACCAATAAGAGGGCTTAGAACCTCGATACGCCAACTAGTGACGAAATTAGAACTACTCTAACAAGGCTAAAATTTCAAAGCCACGCCCATTCCAAGGATCCCAATATTCTAGCATATATCCCGGCATATATGTATATTAGGGTGGTCGTTAGAAAAAAAAAATTCCGCTACGCCCCCCAAATTGACTCCAAATAAATCAAAACTCATCCTGTAATTTTTTCAGATTTTTATTTCGACGCTTGACCCTTGACCACAGAGGATAAACTTCTCCATTTAAAATACACGGGGTTTCGTGATCTTTTCAGTCATTATTTCACTGTGGGTCTAATTATGGACATAAAAATCTGAAATTCTCACAGATTGGTCTACGGAAATGCTGCTCTGTGGAAAAAAATCGCCACCCCCCCCTACCCTCAAAATTTTATATGGTTCCTCCCATGCCAATGTGGTGATTTTTTTTTTTTTTCTCTAATTTCATGGAATGTTGCTCAAAAACATTGGAAATATATGTTTTCCGATGTCTTTCGGTTTTTTCACATTTCGTACGGGAAAACATTCGATGGAATTGTAAAAACATAAAAAAAAAAAACTTTCGGAAAATAATGTCGGAATATCCCATACGAAATGTGAAAAAACCGAAAAACATTGGGAAACATATATTTCCAATGTTTTTGAGCAACATTCGATGAAATTGGAGAAAAAAAAAAAAATGATCACATTGGCATGGGATGAACCATACAAAATTGGCCATTTTTTCTTCACAGAGAAGCATTCTCGTGGACCAATCTGTGAGAATTTCAGATTTTTACATTCATAATTAGACCCACAGTGGAATAATAACTGAAAGGACCGCGAAACCCCGTGTATTTCAAATGGAGAAGTTCATCCTCTGTGGTCAAGAGTCAAGCGTTGACATAAAAATCTGAAAAAATTACAGGATGAGTTTTGATTTATCTGTAGTCGATTTGGGGGGCGTAGAGGGATATTTATGTTTTTTCCCGTTCTAACGACCACCCTCATGTATATATTAGGGTGATTCAAAAAACAGGAGAATTTTTGTTTTATCTTGGTACCAAGTTTAAAAGCTTTGTTTAGGTACTCAAACAGGCCTGTTAAAATATAAGCTCTCAATATTGTTACAAAGGTGTATTTGGTGTATTTTCCCTCCCACACTTTACATTAGATTTCATTGCATTCAGTCTAGCAGTCTTCAAAGATAAATGATTACAAATAAAAGATGTATACAGATAGCTGATCAACGAATATTGTTGTAAATAACAGTCTTGTTTCAGACATAAAACGAAACGCATACATTTTCCAATAAACTTAAAAGCTAATATTTCAATATAATTTCTTTGTAATCGACTTGAATCTTTCTTTCAACTCAGGGATCCATTTCTTTATTTCATAATTTCCGGCTCTGAAGCTAAATTTATAACAATATTAATGATAAGATAGTCAAATTTTTTTCAATTTTTTTCGTCCATATGTACCCACCCCTCGAAAGCCTTACTTTTTCCCATAAGAAAAGCATTGATTTTTCGAGGTTTTTAATCAAAAGTTTGTACTGGGTCTGAAAATAGTCGTAAAAAATTTTCGAAAGAAGCAAAATGGAGGTGAATTCGTCCACTTTAAACCGCCGCTTGGAAAATTTGGCTATCTCTATTTTTGACTCTACTATCTAACTTTTAGTGCGGCAAGAAATTTCAACTAGTGAATACAAGCTTTTGGTATTGGTCTTGAAGAAAAAAAAAAAAATTCTTCGTTGAAAATAACAAATAGAAATTCAAAGATTTTGATCACCTCATCTTCCTTCTCAATATTTGGGAAACCGCTGAAAAAAGATTTTGAAAATGTCGAAAAACGTCATTTAAATTTAATTATTTTTATTTTTGTTTGAAATTTTTTTTTAATTTTTTTTTTTTTGCTAAGGGTTGGAGTTACATTTTTTCACATGACTAATTAGTTTGCACAAAGAATTTTCTATTTTCTACGACTACTCTGATTTAATTCTTCCGATATTAAAGTTGTTAGCTTGTTATAGTCACAGCCAAAAGTTTATTTCAGTTGACGATAGTTCTAGAATGACCACAGTAATAAATAAGTCACAAAATCAAATATACACACTATCAATCACATGCTATGATATGCAAACCGTATCAAAATGTTTTGATGGCTAAACAAAGTCTTTCCAAGATTTTTTAAGATTTTTTTAAAACGGCCAAGTTGTCAAACTTTTGTCAAGGTACAGTTCACATTTCTTTTAGGCATAGGCACACGTGCATTGAGTCGAAGTTATAATAGATCGTGGCAACATTGCGTGTATATAACGGAAGAATCCGCTCGAGCTGTCCGTTTGAGCTACGTGAGCGCTGTTGCCGCATCCATCACATCAGCGTCTGATTCACACGCAAATATCGACGAGAGACTTGAGTTTAACTAACAATATCTTTCTTATTACACGGGAAATACTTTTCAATTGATAACATACTAGTTTTTTTATTGAAATCTGTCGCCTAGTTGAATCATAAAAAACGTTAGAGTGATAAAAGTTGGTATTTTTGGAAGATGATTCTTGGATGAAGGTCGTATAGAAAAAACATCAGTTTGACGTTTCGGTCCTGATGAGGACCCTCCTCAGAAGCGAGAATTTATTATTATCTAAAAGATATACAAAACTAAGTGTCATTCCAAGTACTTAATGTAAACTAAACCTATTGACAAGTGTGAACGTTAAAGAGAAAAATGATGATAAACACTACCTTAAAGAAACATAGATGGCAACATGTTTGAATCTCGGTAGCGAAACGGACACAGCCATGCGGTAAAGCTGTAGGGTTAGAAAAAGATTCAACACATACACTAAGAAACAGAGACAAAAGACAGTAGCTAATAGGAAAATACCTTAGATACAGTAAAAAAGCTAGGCAAGCGGTACATTGGCTATCAAAAGAGCCCACTTCTCCATTATAACAGTTGGAGAGCGATATGAACCAGCGGCAGGTAGAAACCGTTTCAGCAGTAAGCATAGACCAGTTAGAAACTAGAAGGAGACCCACTATGGCGAGAGGGCAAGCAGGTGTTAAGATCATATAGAGCGGGATCAATGTTGAATCAATAGTGAGATAGCCGGTACTTGATGACCGAGGAATATATAGTGCTAAGATGTTCAACATCTTGTCGGAGATTGACAGCGGAAGGGTCGCTAACTATGTTAAACATTTCAAGTAATAGGCGCTTGTGGTATCGTTTATGGGAATGGAATTGTGATTGGTATTTTTCCTACCCAGATAACCATGTGCGTGCAAATTTTACAGCAATATGACAGCAATTCGTGCAGAATATTGTTAGCAATATCAGAGCAAGGTGCGTCCTCTATTGCCGTACAAATGAGAGCAAGATTATTTCAACACGAATTGTCAGCAAAACATCAGCAAAATGTGAATCCCAAAAACTGGTCGGGATTGAGTTCTGAGAATAAAAAAAAAAGAAAAAAAGAAGTTTGCATGGGTAGCTAATGTATGAAATCATCTCGTGAATGATTTTGAGAACCAACACATTCGAATTTATTTCCGAAAAAATCTTCTGTTCCGGACCGGGGCACGAACCTGGTTTCTAGAATCTCTCCTGCTGTGAATCCGGCACGCTGTCCATTCACCCACGACGTCGTTGTCACATGGTGGAGACTAATTGTGCTCATATAGTGCAGCTGAGAGAGTTTTTATATTGATAATGAACTAAATTGACCTACCTGGTACATATATTTGATGATTATTATGTCAAAATGTCATCCTATGTGTGTTCGCTGGAAATCCTAATGCATAGAAAGTATTTTTAGCTAATATTTGTCAAAAAGGTTTGGGGAGCAAGTGGAATGAACTGCTTGTAGAGTCACACTTGGTTATCTGAGAATTTGTTTAACTGAAGTTACAAATTTTTTAATTGAACAAAACAAGAAGTAACTGAGAGCGACTGCTAATAAATTTTTTTTTTCAATCACAGATTCCATTCACAGTGATAATAACTATAAAACAAAATGTTAGGCGAATTGAAGTTCCTATAAACATATAAAAATAAAAATAAAAATATATAAATAAAAAAAAAATTTCTATAAAAATCCATGTAAGTTTTATAGAACTTTATATAATTATATATAACTTTATAGAGTTATACAGAAACATATAGAGTTCTATATAGGATCCAAAACAAGCTTATATGAAGCATTCTTTGTGAACCGGGCCACTTTTGTTTTTCAACCCCTCTGATTTTTTTCAAAATCTGACAGTTTGAAATATTAGTCAAAAGGAACGTCTGTGATTTTTTTCAGATTTTTTCAGGCATCCGTTCAGGATTTTCAATTTTTCATCACAAACACTGTATCTCAAAGAATATTCATCAACCAAAAAAAAAAAAAACATGAAACTAAAAACTTTTATTTTTTTCCGCTTTATCGAAAAAAATCAAAATCATAATTTTTCTGCATTGGGAAACCCGAAATTCGGCAGAAAAATGAAAATAATTTTTTTTCAAGCCCAATAACACACCTTCGATTTCGGTCCAAATTTTACAGGAGGTCTGTCGTTGGGTGAAGAGTCTGCAAAAAAAATTTTAGAATGGTACCTAAAATGGTTACGATGGAAAAAAAAATAGTTGCAGCGTGTTATCGGTAAACATTTTTTGGGCATCATTAGAGAATATATGGGGAATTCCATACGAAACCGACCAACCCGGAACCCCGACCATTTTTGATTTCGTTGAAAATTTTATATTTTTTTGTTCCTACCGAAAACAGTATTTGGGAATTTTTTCAGATTTTTGTCTCAACCCGTCCAAACACAATGAATTTTTCAAAATTTATAAACTTGGACCATTTTGATTTTATTGAAAAGAATCACCAAATTTCAAGAGACATTTTTACAAGTACTGACCAATTTGTAGCTTGTGATATTCATAACTTCTATTTTTTTTTTTTTTTTAATCACTTCAAAAATAGAAAAAACATAGAAGTTATATAATTTTTTTTTTTTTTTACTTACTTAAAAAATAGAAAAAAAATAGAAGTTATGAATATCACAAGCTACAAATTGGTCAGTACTTGTAAAAATGTCTCTTGAAATTTGGTGATTTTTTTCAATAAAATCAAAATGGTCCAAGTTTATAAATTTTGAAAAATTCATTGTGTTTGGACGGGTTGAGACAAAAATCTGAAAAAACTCCCAAATACTGTTTTCGGTAGGAACAAAAAAATATAAAATTTTCAACAAAATCAAAAATGGTCGGGGTTCCGGGTTGGTCGGTTTCGTGTGGAATTCCCCATATATATTCTCTAATGATATTCTCTAATGATTAGAAAATATATACATTCTCTAATGATGCCCAAAAAATGTTTACCGATAACACGCAGCAACTATTTTTTTTTTTTTTTTTTTCTTTTTCATCGTAACCATTGTAGGTACCATTCTAAATTTTTTTTTGCAGACTCTTCACCCAACGACAGACCTCCTGTAAAATTTGGACCGAAATCGAAGGTGTGTTATTGGGCTTAAAAAAAAATTATTCATTTTTCTGCCGAATTTCAGGTTTCCCCATGCAGAAAAATTATGATTTTGATTTTTTTCGATAAAGCGGAAAAAAATAAAAGTTTTTAGTCTTATGTTTTTTTTTGGTTGATGAATATTCTTTGAGATACAGTGTTTGTGATGAAAAATTGAAAATCCTGAACGGATGCCTGAAAAAATCTGAAAAAAATCACAGACGTTCCTTTTGATTAATATTTCAAACTGTCAGATTTTGAAAAAAATCGGAGGGGTTGAAAAACAAAAGTGGCCCGGTTCACAAAGAATGCTTCATATGTGGGTTTTATAGAACTCTATCAAATTATATCCCACTTTATAGAGTTACTTAGGGGCTCTGCCCCTGCGCGCTTCGCGCGCCAAACCCGTTCGTCGCTCGCTTTGCTCGCTCCGAGGGCACTCGGCGCTTCGCGCCTCACTTAATTGCGAGGAACAGTCAGTGCCGTGTTAACATGACTTATCACCCTAGGCTAGGTAGCAACTCCCCCCCCCCCTCCTCCTCCGCCCATCGGTGGAAGTTTTTTGAGACGTGAAATTTTCCAACAGATGAAATAGAATTTTAACATGGTGCAAGTGGTGCAAGAAAAAAAAAACGCAAATATAATTTTGGACCCGCACGCAAAAATTTAAACCCGACTGGTTACGGTTCTGCACACGACTCAGTCAAGTGCTATCGAAAAATAGCGAATCCTGGTGCAGCACCACACTAAGTACTGTTTAGAACACGACTTATTACTGTGCCCGCACGACTCATTCATGTGCGCACACGAATGGTTCATATTCTAAACAGTGCTCAGTGTGGTGCTGCACCAGTATGCGCTATTTTTCGCCAGCACCTGACTGAGTCGTATGCAGAACCGTAATCAGTCGGGTTTATATCTTTCCGTGCGGTTGCCGCACCGAAAAAATGTCATACTAAAACTAAGTATATTATACTAACACTCAGTATATTTCACTCTAAAATAGGCCCTGAGTATATTCTTTAATCGATAGAGGCTGGTCCTCTAATGAATGTATACTGATACAACGCATACCACGTTTAAGAATATTCTAACCATAGAGTTTAGTATGTCACACTCTGGAGGTTAGAATATCTTCTGAATCCTTTTAAGAGAAAACCCTACTAAAAATTCTAAAAAACGATTTTTTAATTATTTTTATTTTTTATTTATATTTTTTTATTTTTTAACTGTAGTTAACATTTTTCAATTGAAACATGTTGAATAATTCACAGAATTCAGAGCCATATATCTTGTGAACTTACACCTTCCAAATGAAGGATTAACTCCTTATTCTACTCTTCTCGAGGTAGCATTTTCAAAACAGGTATTAAATTAAATTGAGATGGTAAATGAATGACAAAAACAATCATCATTATAGAGTTCACAATGCTAATTTATTCAGACACGTAGGTCATTCAATAAAATAATGCCAGAAAGTTACAATAATAATAATAATAATAATAATTTCACCCAGTTACAATAATTCTATAATTACAAAACATGTTTATATGTCACATACGTGGACCCGTCAGCCCCTGTACGGCATTGACTAGGAAAAAATGAAACAATTTCTGCATATTCCAAAAACAGCCATTCGGCGGTTCGCCTTACCTCAAAACAATGTAAATGGTCACTATAACCAACAGTGTGGAGCCCTGAAAGAAGAAACCAGGCTCTTTGATTAGCTTCTAATGGTTTAACTACCCATTTTATCGACGCAAATGATGGCAATTCGTTATCATTATTCACAACCAAAATCATTTCACGGTGGTACACAGTTCCACACACATCAACCTCCTTAACAATAATGGAATTCTGATAGCCAGGTGGCAAAATATTTTCGATTTCTACAAAATATTCCAAGTCTCGCAGGTTTCTTTCGAATGGATTAAACAAAGTATCTTTACCAAATCCTTCTGTTGCGAGCACTCGTGCACATAAACCAAGACTATATCTTAGCGCAGTCGTTAGAGGAAGGTTCTTACGACATGTATGAGATCTGGCAGACTGCTTTACTACAGGTCTGTGTTTTCCTTCCATTCTCCTACTCGATAGATGAATCAACGGTCCCACTTGCTCCATTATTCTGGGATAATGGAGCATGAAGTGGTGTTTAGGTTTTAAAGTTTGGTTGAACACATTGCAATATACCTCATGATGCTCTGCGATCAAAGTTGATAGATATGCAGTTGAATTTCTTCTGACATAAGGGGCAGACACGATGTCTAAGATCTCAGCTAGATAAATGTATAATTTCCAGTATTCATCTCCTTCAGGCTCGAGGTCTCCTATCATAAGTCCAAGATGGCGGACAAAGAAAAACATTTCCGAAGCAGACATTTCTAGTTTTTGATTGCGGAGATGTTCTGCAGTTATTACAGAAACTTTGTTTCCTGAATCAAAGCCATAGTCGAAGTTCTGAACGCGTTCATTGAGTGTCTCTAGAGTAAAGTACCCCATGAGCGCTAATAAAACTATTGACAAATCGTAGTGACATACACCTTCAAGAAAATCGTGCATCAAGTCAACGACCTTGTTAATGACTACATGATAAGAGTTCAAGACATTCCACATACATTCTTTCTTTATACCTGTCAAACTATAATCGTCCAATTGAACATCTTGAAGATAATTTTCTACGTTACGCAACATGTCAGCATTCTCCCTTGTTAGACGCCTGGTAATAGTTCGATGAATTTTACAAAAACGACAAAAATAATTTGCACTGAAGGACTCGACATAGCCTGAGACTGTATGTATACCTAGATTATCCCCGAGTATCAAGACGAGTGCGAAATAAATTTGGTAATCATTACCGTCTGACGTTACAACAATACCATTTGTGTCTAATTCTCTCAGTTCATCAAGAATTGGCTGGAACGCTGCCTCGTTATTCATATTTCTGTCACCTGATAAAAATACGGAGGCCACAAAAATATTCTCTAGGCGTGATATCAAATGTTGAGGAATGCATGGAATTTGATAATACACTAAACCCAATTTGTGGCTTCCTGAATGAGATCCACATTGGTTGTCTGGCTCTGCATCATCATAATACAAAATTAATGGAAGTACCAAACGATTTTGAAAGTGCGTTTCCTCTATCTCCCTCCACAGGGGACTCTGAATTATGTTTGTGAATTTTCTACTATTTTTCAAGCTATCAATGTTGCTAAGAGTATCCCTCAAAACTCCAGGTAACTCCAAAAACTGCTTCAGAACTTTTTGCATACCCGGGAAAAAAAAATTTCATGAAGTTTCATAAAATTTTATAAAATGTCATGAAATTTCAGTATTGAAATTTCATGAAATTTTATGCTGAAAATGGCCTGATGAAATTTCATAAAATTTTGTGAACTTTTATGAAACTTCATGAAATTTCATAAAATTCCAACAAATTTTTTCCCGGGTATAGGATTTATTAAAATTTCATAAAATTTCGTGCTGAAAATGGCCTGATGAAATTTCATAAAATTTTGTGAACTTTTGTGAAACTTTATGAAATTTCATAAAATTCTAACAAATTATTTTCGATATAAAATTTCATAACATTTTAAAATTTTAGACTGAAAATGGCCTCATAAAATTTTATAAAATCTCATGAAATTTGACCAGGTCATTTTATGAATAAAAATTCATACTAAAAATGGCCTGGTGAACTGTAATGAAATTGTATTAAATTGTATCATATCTCCAGTTGTACATTCAAATAATGGATATACTGAATGAAAATCATGAAACATACAATATTTGAAGTTGATTCTTTCAAAATTTTAGTTATGTAGAAATGAACTCTCTTTCGAAAAGTGATTTTATCAAATTATACGAAATTTCATGAAAATGTATCCATATTTTCGGAATAGTGAAATTGAATTCTGTGAAATTCGTATATAGAAATCCGGGGCAGTACGAATATATAATAAGATTTTGTAAAATTTGATCGAATTTCATTTCTATGAAATATATTTTCGGAATAATGAAATTAAATTCTGTGAAATTCGTACATAGAAATAAACGGATTGTAATCACATCTCCATAGAAATATACGAATTTCACAGAATTTAATTTCATTATTCCGAAAATATATTTCACACAAATGAAATTCGATCAAATTTTACAAAACCTTATTGTATATTCGTACTGCCCTGGAAAAAAATTTATTCGCAAAATTTGATAAAATTTTTCGAAAATGTATAAAAACTTATAAGAACTTATAAAATTTTATGAAAACTTATAACGTTTCATGAAAGCAATACTGTCTGCACTCGATTCTAATTTATAAAATTATATGTAATTTCTCAAGTTTTCATAAAAATTCACAAAATTTTGTAAAATTATATGAGATTTTATAAAATTTCACAAAAGCAATACTTTTTGTACGCGATTCTAATTTTATGTTATTTTATGAAATTTGATAAAATTTCTTAAAAATGTATAAAAACTTATAAGAACTTATGAAAACTTATGAAATTTCATAAAAGCAATACTGTCTGCACTCGATTCTTATTTATAAAATTATATGAAATTTCTCAAGTTTTTGTAAAATTTCACAAAATTTCTTAAAATTATATGAGATTTTATAAAATTTCATAAAAACAATACTTTTTGTACGCGATTCTAATTTTATGTAATTTTATGAAATTTCATAAAATTTCTTGAAAATGTATAAAAACTTATAAGAGCTTATAAAATTTCATAAAATTTCATAAAATTTGAATACTGAAATTTCATGAAATTTCACGAGATTTTATGAAAACTTATGAAATTTCAAGATTAGATTAGATTGTAAGCTGTTTAACGAGCAAATGACAGTTGTTACACGTGAAATATTGGCATCCTCATCCAGATTCAAATTATAAAAAAATCTCTGTATGAAGAGCCACGTTGCCTGTGATTCTGCGGGATAGGCAGCATCTAAGGCATGAAATGCTTTGAAGCATGTATCGAGTGCTGCGAGGGGAGTCCTCAGTTTATATTTGATGTGGTCGATTTGCACGTAGGACGTAGTTATATCTGACAAAGAGGGTCCCAAAAACAGTAGGAGAGGTTGCAATCTGAGACCCAGAGCCTTTACAAGCTGACGATGATTACGTAGTTCTCTTTGTAAGTCTCCTGGTATCTGCACGAAAAGTAGTATGTCACGAGAAGTAACTTCCAAGCTAGCATCGAATCTGATCACAAGGATATTCCTGAATATAATCGCAAATGTTGATCAAAATAATAATACGAACAACAACAATACCTTGACATGTAGGCTGAAAGATTTTCGTGCCTCTGATAATGAATGGACCTTAGACGCTCCCTTTCCTCTGCCCCTTTTGCAGCAGAGAGATAGCATGAGGTGAAAGATAGTTACATCTTGCATATCTGATGAATAAAAATTAATTTCTAGAACAAGTAAGATCTAAACTCATAACGCTTATAACACTGTTCTCAATCCTTTAGCAAAAAGGATAGGAATTTTAGAATTCAGCAAACCTTCAGGGCATTTTTCTAAACTCGCCAGCAGTTGTCGTGTTTCTGAATCTGACTTAGACAGCTCCTTGGTGGCTAAATCCACTATAAAATTTTTGCAGCTATCCCACTTAGCTAACAACCCATTTTCCCTTCCAGGGTAAAGTTCAGCAAAGTCTTGACAAATCTGAAAATACCAATAGGCACTTGTGAAGCCTATATATCTAACGAACCAGAATGACACTACATAGGAATCAGTAATCCAATCTACCAGTAGATGTCCCTTAGGGGCTGCTAATATGGACCATTCCTTGAAATATCCATGTACTAGAATATTGTCATCATCATCATCTTCAACCTCAAGTGCACTTCTTTGTGGCTCAGACAGTAATGGCCTTGTCGCTCTTAAATATTCGAACCGCAGAGCATGTGTTGCTGACCACTTTTCTAGTAGCTCCGGCCAGGAGTCTGAACTTCGATGTTTCAGAGTAATTATTGCTGATTGAATGGCTGAGTTGTTCTTATCAATGCTACCTGTGTTGAAAAAATGTGATAGTGACACAAGCCGGACCAAATCTAATATCAATCGGTGAAAACATCTCAACATACCCGATAATATTGCTGGTTTAACAATTGCTTTACTAGTACGTCTGCTAGCGCACGTAGATGGCTCAGCCAAATCAGTTGTAATTTCTTTATTTGGTCTCGAAATTGGCCCTGTATTCAGTTTGCTTAGAGAATATTTGATATTCCTCACTTTGTTTGGTAGTTTGCCAGTTGAATTCTTATGAGAATCTACTGGTTCACAATAGTAAATCTCCTGTAAACGATATGACCAAATGAAAATCAAAGATACCTTCACTTGTGTCGAATACTCACAGGATCTTCGTGGGGGAACAATTCGCATAACTTCTGCGTGATCAACTTATATTCCGCTGAACTCGGACTACAATAATTAGAAACTGATAGACATGTACATTTTTTTTACACATAAGACCGAAAGAAAAAACGGATTCAACTAACCATGAATTGATTCTTATAAGCTCCCTAGCTACCACCGTGGAAATGGCTTGCCGACCTGCTTCAGTAAGGCAGGCATTTCTCTCATAATAGTTGAGCGCAGAATCAGAAGATAAGTCATTCTGGAGCAACTGATTAAGATCCTAGCAAGCAGAAAAGCAGTGAGATGACTGTTTATATACAGGCAAGATAGAAAAAATGAGTTACAACAGTGACGTACTAGAGCCTTGAGATTTTCCAACCCTTTCCAAGCTAATAAGTGCTTCGACACAGGCCGTTCAGAACTGCTGCTATGTTTTCTTTTCAGTTGTACTTGGGTAGATTTAGATATTTCAGTTGAGGTGGTCAATGATACAGGGGAGAGAAGGGATGGAGTTGTTACCGAATTCGCTTCGTGATTTTTGTCCTACAACAACAAACAAAATTACACAAACACAGACCTGGGACTAAGAAGGTCAATGACAATAACATGAATTTCAAGTAAAGATTCCTCCAGTCCTTCAGTGGTCTAATTGGACAAGGCGTCGCAGTACAAATGCGGAGGTCCCGGTTCAAACCCGGGCTGAAGGAATTTTTACTTGAAAAAATAATTGTGATGCACTTCCGTTTTTTTCGGTCTATCTGAAGATTGCACGCTCTATATAGAGGTCAGCTTCAGTTAGAAGACTTAAAAATTTGGTTCGACTGGTCCGATAAATTCACATATGGTATGAATTAATAGGCTTCGAACGATAGAGTCACTACTCAATGAAATAAACACAGACCTGGGACTAAGAAGGTCAATGACAATAACATGAAGTTCAAGTAAAGATTCCTCCAGTCCTTCAGTGGTCTAATTGGACAAGGCGTCGCAGTACAAATGCGGAGGTCCCGGTTCAAACCCGGGCTGAAGGAATTTTTACTTGAAAAAATAATTGTGATGCACTTCCGTTTTTTTTCGGTCTATCTGAAGATTGCACGCTCTATATAGAGGTCAGCTTCAGTTAGAAGACTTAAAAATTTGGTTCGACTGGTCCGATAAATTCACATATGGTATGAATTAATAGGCTTCGAACGATAGAGTCACTACTCAATGAAATAAACACAGACCTGGGACTAAGAAGGTCAATGACAATAACATGAATTTCAAGTAAAGATTCCTCCAGTCCTTCAGTGGTCTAATTGGACAAGGCGTCGCAGTACAAATGCGGAGGTCCCGGTTCAAACCCGGGCTGAAGGAATTTTTACTTGAAAAAATAATTGTGATGCACTTCCGTTTTTTTCGGTCTATCTGAAGATTGCACGCTCTATATAGAGGTCAGCTTCAGTTAGAAGACTTAAAAATTTGGTTCGACTGGTCCGATAAATTCACATATGGTATGAACAAACAAAATTGTTCTAACTTTTTATTCAGGAGGGTTGACTGCTACAAAATGTTCAGTGCCATTGTGTACGTTAGACAACAGTTTTCCAAGGTCTATGCTGAATTTAATTGTAAAAACTCACCACCTCTACTCTCACAACGGAGAGCAAACAACCGTTTTCATCTGTGACGATTGATTGATTGTCATTCTCTGGTTGGTCAAGCTCAAGAATAAGTGAGTCATCAACGATTGATTCATCAGCTTGCAACACCAAATCACTCAGACTTTGTTTAGGGGCTGTCCATATATTACGTAACGCGTTTTGGGATAGTGCGTGCATGGCGTTCCCTATACTACACTGTAGCATTTTGCGTTACGTAATATATGGACAGTCCCTTACCGAACACAGCTAGTTTTTTAACCTGAGAAGTGCAATTTGCATTGATGAAAAAAAATGTAAAATAAGCATACAATTCGGGTGAGGTAAATCGAAGCAACGTAAAAGGTTCTAATTTCTGTCTCTATAAATTTTATACCTCTCCTTCAGCACCCTTTAGTACTGTCCAACATTCTAGAAAATCAGCCCTTGGGCCGACTTCAGGAATAAACTCTTTTATCAGTTCTTCAGTCAGTCGTCGTACCCTGCGTAATGTGTTAATCTTTTCACCTACATAGAACAGGAAAGCATCCATTCAAAGAAATAGGAGACGAATAAATGGAATTTGCAGATAGGGAATTCTGCATAAATTTGTGGAATTTTCGGCAAAAAATTACAAAACAGTCGATTTTTAGTTTTTACGGAAAAAGGTTCCTGAAACCATCGCCCACATCATTGACGAACTGACAAACTTCAAGATCAGATACAGAAAAAGACTAGATACATACATCAAACATGTGCCTTATTACTTACCTTGAGCAAATAAGAAAGCCTATACGTACAATTGTAGGATATACTTACGAGTAAAAACTTCAATCAATTCCTCTAGTCCGTTTTCACCGAGCCAGGAACTTCCGCCATGTCTTGACGAATAAAACACTATTCACCCGCCAACGCCCACTACTTCACGTGATGATCGCAAAACAGCGTTATCTAATTATTAGGTATGCTAACTTCAAGAGGGTATTCTTGGTACGTAATACTCAAGAAATAACATACTAACATTTAATATACATACTAGGTACCATAGCATTTTGAACAGAAATATACTAAATGTTCAACGAACGTAATTAGTATGTAGTATTAGTATGCAACCATACTAAAAATAAGAGTCATATTTTTTCGGTGCGCCCGCGATTCTGCTGCCTCTGAAATATTGCCGCCCCAGGCTATAGCCTATAGTTAGCCTGTGCCTAAATACGGCGCTGGCTACACGGGAAAGCAACATTTAACACAACGTATTTATCATATTTTTATTATTTTTTTAACTGATTGAATTCATTTTGCATAACTTATATAGCCTATGTTACTCGGGAAAACCTAAAGAACAATTTGGTGTAAGGTTCATCCAAATCGGTCCACTGGTTCTCGAGTTTAACGATAACAAACATACAAACATACAAAGCCTTTTATACAGGGTGACCCAAGACCCCCGGACCGGAAGGAATGGGTGAATTCCTCGTTGGATTTTGAGACGAAATTTCCTTTTCGAAAACTTCGTCCGATCAACGGTGTCCAAGTTATTAAAGATAAAAAGTAGCCAATCAGCGCCTCGATTTAGGTCCGTGCCAGTGCCGGGTCAATAGTGAACGGCGGGCAGGGCCCGTGGTTTATAATAATAATAATAATAATACGCGTCGATCGTAAAGTGAAGAAGAAAGTAGCCAAATGTAAAATAAACCACGGGCCCTGTCCGCCGTTCACTATTGACCCGGCACTGGCACGGACCTAAAGCGAGGCGCTGATTGGCTACTCTTTATCTTTAATAACTTGGACACCGTTGATCGGACGAAGTTTTCGAAAAGGAAATTTCGTCTCAAAATCCAACGAGGAATTCGGAGATTCAGTGAACTACCTAAATTCAGCACGAAGAAATAATCTACGCAGCAACAATTACCTTAAAAAGAAACCTTTGGGACAGAATCAAAATCAATATCCGAATACAAGAAAATTTCCTCAACAGCTGAAAAATAAAAATCAGTTTTCTAAGAAAACACAATGTTACAGGTGCGGAGGAAACCACATGGCGTCACGCTGCGAATTAAACAAAAACGTACCATGCAATTTCTGTAGAGTGCCTGGACATTTAGAAAAAGTGTGTTTTAAGAAACGCGCAAATGTACACCATCTAGGAGATATGGAGCAACTTGAAGAGATTGAACAAGTGGAGGAGATACTACAGTTGGAACAGATAAATCAACGGGGGAAATTCATTACCTCGTTTCAAGTAAACAACAAAAACGTTGACTTCGAAGTGGACAGCGGTGCCGCCGTGACTGTTATGTGGATAGAACAAGCGCGCAAACTTTTCAAAGGCGAGAAGGTTTTCAAATCAAACTTAAAGTTGTTCACTTTTTGTAAAAAGGAGGTAACTATAGCAGGGTTTATACCAGTAGAAGTGGTTTTTGCAGATCATACATACAAATTCAATTTATACTTAACTCAAATAGAAAGAACTCCGTTAGTTGGACGCGAGTGGATACATAAAATAATAGAAGTTACGGGTGCAAACAGTTTGTTCGTACGGAACACTCAAATAAATACAATTGATGAAAAAGTGAATAGGGAAGTAGAGTTAGATCGCTTAAAAAAAAAAATACAAAGAAGTGACGGAACAAAGTTCAGGAAAAATAAAAAATGTTAAAGGTAAGTTAACCCTTAAAGAGGGTGCAAAACCAATCTTCCTGAAATCACGTACGGTCCCTTTTAAATTGTTAGAGTTAGTAGAAAAGGAACTGGATACGTTAGAATCGGAAGGTATCCTAGAAAAAGTAAATTCATCCGAATACGCGACACCAATAGTTCCAGTATTGAAGAAAAATAACAGGGTGAGAATTTGTGGGGATTTTAGCGTTACAATAAACCCCCAACTAATGGTCGATGACCATCCCCTACCGACAACTGACGAACTTTTTGCATCAATGGCCGGAGGGATAGTATTTACTAAACTAGACCTTTATCAAGCTTACCTACAGATGGAAGTAGACGAGGAAAGCTCAAAAATTCTCACTCTAAACACCCATAAAGGTTTATACAAATGTAACCGTTTAATGTACGGGGTGGCGGCAGCCCCAGCGATTTGGCAACGCGAAATTGAAAAGATTTTAGCCGGAATACCGGGAATAAGTGTTTTTTTGGACGATATAAAAATTATGGGCACTACAGAACAAGAACATTTGGGAAGATTGGAACTAGTGCTACAAAGATTCAAAGAATATAATGTACATATTAATGTTGAAAAATGTGAGTTTTTTCAAAATAGAATAAGTTATTGTGGTTATGTAGTAGATAAGTTAGGCATTCACAAAGACAAGAAAAAAATCGAAGCAATAGAAAACATGCCGAGACCGTCAAATACGTCTGAAATTAGAGCTTTCGTGGGCATGATAAATTATTACAGAAGATTTATTCCGAATATTAGTACAATTTTGCAACCTTTAAATAATCTATTGCGAAATCACGTAAATTTTTTTTGGTCAGATGAATGCGAAGAAGCGTTCACGAAAGCAAAGCGTGCTTTCCAAAGCGACGTGTGTTTAACACATTACAACCCTAGATTGCCTTTAATTCTGGCGACGGACGCTAGTCCGTATGGAGTGGGAGCCGTTTTATCACATAAATTCCAAGATGGTTCAGAAAAACCTATTCAATATATCTCGAAAAACCTTACGGATACGCAAAAAAAGTATGCACAAATCGATAAAGAAGCGTATGCTATCGTATACGCAGTAAAACGACTCCACCAGTATCTATACGGAAACAAATTCATTTTAATTACGGACCACCGTCCGCTCGCACAAATTTTTTCACAGGCCAGAAGCTTACCGTTATACAGCGCGATGAGGATGCAACACTACGCAATATTTTTACAGGGATTCAATTACGAGATACAATATAGAAAATCTGAACTGAACGCAAACGCAGATTGTTTATCAAGATTACCAACTGAAATCAAATCTAAAGATATGGACGTAGTGGATGTGTTCTACATCAACCTGTTAGGCATGCTGCCTGTAACAGCAGAGCAAATTAGAATAGAAACTCAGAAAGAAGAAGAATTTTGTAAAATACAGAGTGCTTTAGATTTAGGTAGGACTTTAGTACATAAGGATACGTGGAACATTGACCCACTAGAATTCAGCACCGAAATGGACATTATTGTAAGAGGTCACCGAATGGTGATTCCAAACAAACTTAGAGAACAAGTATTAAAAGAGTTACACATAGGACATTTTGGGATCGTAAAGATCAAAAACTTAGCTAGGGGTCACATATGGTGGCCAGGTATAGACCAAGATATAGAAAACATGGTAAAGAATTGCGTGGAATGCAATACTTACAAAAACAACCCAACAAAAGTAGAAAAACACATCTGGGAACCCTCAACGACACCATTCGAAAGAATACATGTAGACTTTGCAGGACCCTTTTTAAACAAAATGTTCCTAATCTTAGTAGACGCTTACACTAAATGGCCGGAGGTGCACATCGTAAACAACATCACTGCTGAGACAACAATAGGAAAACTAAGGGAAATATTTGCCTGTTTTGGATTACCAAAAATTTTTGTATCAGACAACGGACGCACGTTCACATCTGCCGAATTTAAAAATTTCCTAAAAATTAATGGAATACAACAAAAACTCACAGCGCCATATAACCCATCAACAAACGGCCAGGCAGAACGATATGTACAAATAATAAAAAAAGCATTGTTAAAATCACAACACAAGAAAATAGATCTAAAAACAGAAATACAAAGAATCTTATTCCAGTACCGGAACATGAAACACAGCACAACAGGAAAAACACCAATGGAGCTGATGTTTAACAGGAAGACCAGAGGGTTTTTAGATTTACTAGCCCCAACCGAAATAAAACCTCCAATATGTGAGTACGCCATTAAATTACTCCAGGAGGGAGAGAGAGTGGGCTGTAGAAATTACACCAATAAAGAAAAATGGCGTTTTGGACGTATAACAAAAAGGGTTGGCAAATTACACTATCAGATCGAACTGGATGACGGGAGAAGGTGGTTTCGCCACATAAATCAACTACGGAAAATAGGTGAAAACACACCCAGACAAAATTGGCAAACGCAACCAGAGCTTCCTGAGTTAGATTACTACGTGGAGCCCGAAGAGCAAATCCAACTAATCCACAAAGACCAAGGCGAACCCAAAGAAACACCCCCGCCAGCAAATCCAGAAAACAGAACAGCTACGATAGTAGGTGGGGTAGCACCTCAACGTCCTGGATCAGCCTTGGGAAGAGGCCGAGGAAGAGGGCGGGGACAAACCCCTAACACAGAGGACGGCACCCCGGGGAGACCAATAAGAAAAATTAATTTACCGAGACGATTACATGATTACGATTTAAGTATTGATTAGTTAAGTAAGGAACTGATAGAGGAACAACTTTCCTTTGAGAACCAGAAACGAAGGAAAGGACTTAAGTTCTGTTAGTCAAATGCCTGTTAGATTTATTCGAAATTTATTTTCATAATATGTTAATATTGCTGTTTGGAATTTCACCCTCAAGGGAGGGGAGTGTTATATATGTACGTTAATGTGTACGCGGCTTGAAGGCGAGCAGGAGTCCGCGTCTAATAGAGACGCGGTTTGTGTATATCTCCTTGCGTCGCAAAAGTAGGATGAGTGAGAGTCCGGTGGTAGCCGCCCCGGCAAAGTTTGTTCCGTGATAGGAATCGGCAATTATTTACTTTAATAAAGAAGAATCGTTTTCTCCGTTCTACCGATATCGACTCCTATCTTTTCAATATACCTATCTACACAACAATATAACTCTATAAAGTTACGTTATGAATTTCGTCGCTCTATAAAGTTATATATAATTATATAAAGTTCTATAAAACTTACATGGATTTTTATATATAATTCTATATAATTCTATACAATTCTATATAACTTTTATATAATTCTACATAATTCTATATAATTATATAAAATCATTTTTACTCGATTCTTAAAAAATCTACCCATGCTTTGTTGTTCTTCTCGTTTCAAATTTAGGAAAGAGTCCGGCTTCAGTATAATTTTATAGAGTTATATAGAATTTTACAGAATTATATATGGGTGAATCTGTTCTAACTGTGATTTTTTATGTCCTGTACTGTTTGTTCTCACTGGACATTAATTAACAATCTATTAATGGAATTTTTGTGTTAATTAGATATTCATGAACATATTTCATCACTTCTTTTGTAAAGTATAACTTGCAATTCAGAGGAAACTTACACTATATCACTTAAATGTCAGTACCGTGTCATGTCCATTTCTAGAATTTTCAAATAAATTGTTTATTTTTTCTTGTCACAATATCTGATTCAAACTATAACCTTATAAATCTCAATGAATATGATCAAACTTAAGAAAATTAACACATTTTTTCCAATATATTAATTTAGTATTGAATTCCGGCTCAATAACTCTTGTCTTTAGATTTAAACGAATTTTTGAATTTGAATTTGTATGACTCGAGCGCCATCTACCTCGAGATTAATGAAACGGCTAGTGAGCTATCAGGGCCGGATTTACCATTAGGCACTCTAGGCACAGTGCCTAGGGCCTACGATTTTAATAGGGCCTACGAAGCAGCGATTTTTTTTTTAATTCCGAAAAGAAAACGGCGGAGACAGATAAATAAGACAACATATTTTTTTGATTATTACAACAAAATTTGGATGGGTCTGATCTAAAAGATGAAATCCACTCTCTTAAAAGAAATCAGTGGGAAATCAGTGGAATTTCACTGATTTACCAGTGGATCTCACTGATTGCCCAGTGAAATCTTACTGATTCAACCAGTAAACATAGAAGTGGGGATAATTCACTGATTCAACCAGTGAATTCCACTGATTGAACCAGTCAGAACCACTCAGAACATAACCAGTATAATTATACTTACGCGCATGCGCGCGCACAGCTGATCGAGGTTCACTGGTTAACTCAGTGAGCCCGGACTCACTGGTTGAATCAGTGAAATTCCACTGATTTCTTTTAAGAGAGCACACGGTCTCATAGATTTTTTTTACGCTGATTTCAAATCAGTTTCAAAAATTTCCCTAGATGGTCTAGTTTTTGAGAAAAAAAATGTTAAAGTTCAAAAAACTCGGTAAATTGGACAACTAGAAAAATTCATGAAAAAATCAATTTGAATGGAATTGCTTTCACAAAAAATAGGGAATTTTATAAAACTTTAATTTCAATAGTGGAATCGACACCTTTTTAATTTTTGTAGTGGAAATGAGTCAAAAGAATCACAAAAAAAGTTGGAATATTCGGAGTTTTTAGGAAATTTGAATCTTTTGAAATTATCGCATTGTGAGAATATTTAGCAGCAAAGTGATTACAGAAACTGAATCATAAGCCGACTTCCGGTGATTCAAATTACTCAAAAACTCCGAATTTTCCAACTGTTTTTAAGACTTTTTTTTACTCATTTCTACTACAACAATTAAGAAGGTTTCGATTCCACTATTGAAATTGAAGTTTTATGAAATCCCTGTTTTTTTTGTGCGAGCAATTCCATTCAAATTGATCTTTAATGATTTTTTCTAGTTGTCCAATTTACCGAGTTTTTTTGGACTTAAACATTATATTTCTCAAAAACTAGACCGCCTAGAGAAATTTTTGAAACTGATTTGAAATCAGCGTAAAAAAATCTATGAGACCGTGTAGGTTTCATCTTTTAGGTCAGACCCATCCGAATTTTGTGGTGGGTACTGGGTTATATTTGCAAAAATAATTATTGCACAATGTTTTCTTCTTATATCTTGTATCAGTGGTGTTTCTTTCGGAGAGTTCTTCCATTGATTTGACTTGTGGTAAGAGATTACAATTCTGATCATTAGAGTTCGAATCACTCTAAGTGTCGTCATCCACAGATGTATTATCTACCTAATACCGAGTATGTCTTAAAAATAAAAAGTAACAGAACAACTCCCTTCCAGAAAATTTCTGACAATTGTCTTAGGGCCTACACGCCAAAATTCGGCCCTGTGCCTAGGGCCTACGGACACCAAAATCCGGCCCTGTGAGCTATATTGAAAGTACGTTACCTGAGTAATATTTACAAACATAAAGTTGATGGAATAGTGCAATGAGTTTGTGTCATTATAGCACTCAATTTTTAAAAAGGTATGTCATAAATTTACTTGTCAGTACCGTGGTGTTGATAAACTTTTTCAACTATTGATTTTTTGTATCATAAGTAATAAATTTTTGTACTTATTACTAACCTTAATTATACGGTAAATGGATATTATGAAATTCCTACAAACTAGGCTCTATATATCTTATCTGTTTAATTTGCGGGAAAGGTAAATCGAGTGAATTATTATAGGGGGAACAGTATGTCGCAACTAGCCAGATACTTGTAATGTCCAAATCTTTCGAGCCTGTACTCTCATGCTGTAAATTCAAGAAATGTTACGAGAAAATAGGAATTCCACGACGAGAGAAGTTTCATTCGGATTTTTGGAGTCTAGGCGATTATCACAAACAAAATATTTTATTAAGCAGCTTAATGAAATGTGCAGATCCATTAAATGTTAATTCCGTCGAGCATCATAGGTTGATAAAATGGAATTATCAATTTCCTAGTGATGACAAAAATATTATTGTCTGCAAACGGTTTTTAAGTGATGTACTACGCGTAGGATTTAAAAGGCTACAAACTGTACAAGCGAAGATTTTGAGTAAAGAGGGTTTAGGTGATAAAAGAGGTACGCATGGTAATCGAACCGAGAAATTAACAAATGTCGTTAAGGAATTAATTCGAAGTCATTGCGAAAGTATGCCGCACCGCAAATCACACTATAAGAGAGAATCGACTTCTTTGAATTATTTTAAAAATCCAGAATTAAACCTAAAGACTATGTTTAAATTATTTAGCGAATTCTATGTAGGCGCCATGCAGGAAGATAAAATTCCAATCGGTGAATCCACTTATGCAAAGTTCTTCAATCGTCATATTCCTTTCACGTTTAAATTACCTCGTACAGACGTATGCAATGATTGCTTTACGAGTGAGCATAGTAACGTACAATCTGAGCATATAATTGATCACAAAAAAAAAAGCCGAAGAATATTTAACTTTAAAAAAGAGGCTTCTATCTGAAAAAGGTGTTTTGTGTTGCGAGTTCGACTATGCTCAAAACCTACCATTACCAAAAATCCCTGTTTCTGACCAATTTTACAAACGATTACTTTGGCTATATCTTTTTAACGTGCACGTACATAACAGTGAAACGAGCTACATGTTTTCCTATCTTGAAGGAATTGCGAAAAAGGGTGCGAATACAGTTTGCAGCTTTCTAAATTATGCAATAAATCTCCAATTCGATTCTAGACTTCATTCAAAAATAATCCTATTTTCTGACGCTTCTAGTGGGCAAAATCGTAACTACACTGTTTTAACTTTTTTAATAATGTTTTTAATTGAATTGAATATTGAGATTTGGCACATTTTTCCTGTCCGTGGTCATTCTTATTGCCAATGTGACAGAAATTTGGAACATATTCTCTCAAAAAAAAAAAAAAAAAAAAATGGAAAGTATAGAAAGTGCACAAAAATACTTCGATTTGATTCGGAATGATCGCGATCCCTCTTTCGATGAAAATCACTGAAGCTCGCATCATTCATTATTACCCAACCGGGCGAATAGACACTTTCGATAATTACACAGAAGAAAACCCTTCTACATATCGTGGTAATCCGTCAATAAAACTCACTGATCTTCAAATATTACCTCCCCCTCGAGTTGGTATTACGGCTGCTAAAATCAAAGACGTTAAGAGTCTAATGCCTTATCTCAGCGATGAAGGCAAAGCATTCTTCAATGATTATTTTTCGGCAATAACTACTACAATAAATGTTAACAATAATAGTTCTTCCGATGAAGATGGAGAATGACTTCCAAACCGCTTCGAACAGAATACGCTGTATTAAAAATAATTGATTTTGTGCAATACAGAAGACCTCATGTAGTACCTAGGGGAGAGAGGGGGAATGGCGGTCACTTAAGCAGAAATTGCAATAACTGGGGAAATGACAATCGGAAAAAAGTCAGTTATATAGGATATGGTGGAAAATTTCATCCACACTGACTGCTATGAACGGTATTCAGATCTTCGACAAACTCCACATGCTAACTTCACATCACTGGAAAATGAAATCGACCGGCATTACCCGACCTATAGTCCGGACGTTAGTAACCAAAATTACCATCAACCTTGCACTTTGTGATAGAAGTATGAAATTTGGTATGGTGGTACATGAGACCCCCCTCTACAAAACCAGAGGTTGAGCCACGTCTGCCGCCCCCCGGTTCCACCCTTGCGGGGCGGAATACCTCTGCGGAAGTGAACTATCGCATTTATCTCATCAAGGGTGCGTCAGATGACAAAAATGTAAGTTAGCAAAAAAATGCGCCACCCAATTGTAGACAAAAAATGTTCCTACAACTTTTTCTATGGGGGCCACCATTTTGATGTGACAGAGCATAGAAATTCTTGCGGACGAATGCATTTCAAGATTATAGGGATTCCCAATCGCGATGTAGCCCACGGCGCGTGAGGCGCTGCTGTAAACAATTGAAAATTGCCGCAGTTTACATTTTTTCGAGGCATCGGAGTATCACAGCATTATTTCCGTCGTTAACGTTATTAGTCGTGTACCGACCTCACAGCGTCTTTTGAGCTTTCTTAAATAATACGGGAGTGTACGTATCAATTCCAATGATGGTTGTCAGTATAAAGAGGTAAGTAGACTATTCTTTGTTCTACTTAGGCGAACGCAATTGGTGCTGGGTCTTTAAATTGTTGTTCAATATCATTAATTCCAGGTGTTAAGATATTTTTTTTTTCCCATAATTTGCGGATGTTTCTGAACACGAAATGCCGAAGAAAGGGTTTACACTTGTCCTTAGCTTCCGGGAATATTACTGACGGAATAGATCAGTTGCAAGCGTATGTCGTTGCTTTGTATGATAAGACTGGCAATGCAAAAACAGTGAACGAGTGCCGTCGAAAACTATTTACGAGAAAGGGCAAACAACTGGAAGCCATTCCTCCCACCCTCGATGCTTTGGAGCAGCATTCAAAACGAGCAGCTTTTCAAGGGGGGTACGTATGGGGACAGTGTCTCGGAGCGCTCCAAATCCTTCCAGACCCATCGCTTTGGGGATGGCGGCGGTCCGAGAATCGGAAATTCTGGCAGCCTGTGCGGACCAGTATCCCCTTAATCCAAGAAACGCTGGTTGCGTTGACTAAATGCGGTTGCAAGAAGGAGTGCTCATCTTGTTGCAAATGTATTAAAGCTAATTTAGAATGCACAGAGTTGTGCGAATGTGGAGGATGTTCGTCAAGAAAATAAATCGAAATCCAATTCATTTTCTGTCTACTCGGTATTTAACTTTACCAAAATGCTTTATGAATAGTATATAGTGTACCAAGGGCAGAAAATCCCTCGCCCGTGGTGCACACCATATTTTTTGTGACACATGTACGATTTTGGTGTTTTTTTTTTTTTTTTTTTTTTCAAGTACATTTATTCATAGTATATTTTTAATTTTATGCGATTTTAAACCAGCGGGCAGAAAAAGTCAGTAGTAATAAAAGTTCTTTATTGCCCGCTACCGACTTTTTTTTGCCCGCCAGTACAAAGACGTCGATTTTACGCCCGATTTTCAGGTAAAAAAAAAAAACGCGAAAATCGTGCATGTGTTACAAAAAATAAATTTCAGATCAGGTCCATGATCAAAACTCTGACGTTACCCTGAAGTCAATTGAATCCTGTTATCGATTCACCCTCGACCACTACAAAAATTTCAAGTGCGTGATGCAGTCAAGTAGTAGTTGAGGAAAAATTGTGAGGTATTTTGTAAAATTGCCTGACCTCTACTGCGCCCGCAAAGCTAGATACCCGTTCACACCGAAATGGTGGCCCCCATAGAAAAAATTGTGGGAACATTTTTTGTCTACAATTGGGTGACGCATCTTTTTACTAACCTACATTTTTGTCATCTGACGCACCCTGGTTGAGATAAATGCGATAATTCACTTCCGCAGAGGTATTCCGCTCCGCAAGGGTGGAACCGGGGGGCGGCAGGCGTGGCTCCACCTCTGGTTTTGTACAGGGGGGTCTCATGTACCACTATACCAAATTTCATACTTCTATCACAAAATGCAAGGTGATATCCGTTAACGTCCGGACTACTAGTCGGGTAATGACGGTCGCCACAAAATGCATTGACGGTCAAAGTGGGGTAATGGTAATCGCACACGAAAATCTTGTGAAAATTGCTTTAACCGAAAATATTTATACTTTGATTTATTTTTTATTTTTATTTTTTTATTTTTTCCTTATTTTTATTTTTATTTTTATTTGCATTTTTCTACCCGGACAGCATGACCGGCATAACCCCAACACGTCGAATCAGCTTTGACTTGTTGTTTCAATCACAAAATATATTATAATCAAAAATTATTAATATGTAGAATTAAGAGAAAGGCTGAATTAACCACCCTGTAATATTATTTGTTACGTAAATGTGACAAAAATGCAACATATCTCTTATAAATCGCATCCAAAAAATTAGAGTGACACTACCCCATAACTACCGATTGACACGAAGAGCTGAATCCTTAAACCAAGATGGCAAGCTCGAGGCCAGTAGTTTGTATCTGCATCCTCTACGTGGTAGCAGTAGAGTCGTTATTTTGAAATGCATAGAATATGAGATATTGACATGACCGCCATTACCCACTGACCGCCATTCCCCCTCCCGCCCCTATAAGCAACAAAATTCTCATAAATTAGTCAAAAGGTTTTAGTTTAGTTCAGTTAGTTTAGTTTATTATCTATTTATTCATTTATCCAGAGGAAATATAACATATATTGTGTCCTAGTAGAGAGGCATAAATATAAAATATTAAATGTCATCTGTACAAAAGTATTCTTAATTCGCAAAAATAGTATATTGTGTATCAACCCAATAAACCATAACGTAGATAAAATAGGGCTGATGTCCGGCTAAAACACGTGTATTAAACGTGATTACGTTTAATACACGTGATTTAGCCGGACATCAGCCCTATTTTATCTACGTTATGGTTTATTGGGAAGGAGGCAAAATAGGTCTTTTAATGCCGAGCGTATATTTGCAATACGAGTCGTAGACGAGTATTGCAAAGACGCTCGGCATAAAAGACCTTTTGCCTCCATGGTCCACACGATGCTTTATACAACAAAAGCATGTTTTACAAGTTCATGCTCGATCCGGTACACAAAGCCGACGGACTCCATACACGCATAGCAACGTATAATAACGCGTTGTTACGCATAACAACGCGTACGGCAGAGACCACTTTCGACAACTTCTGACTCCTAGGACTTAAAAAAAAGCTAAAAGTGAACTGTTTGCACGCGCATTCACAGACCCGCTCAACTGTCTCACAAACGCCAACTTTGTGTACCGAAATCGAGCATGAAAAACGCGTAAAACATGCTTGCGTTGTATAAAATAATAAAATATCAAAACAATAAAATAAAATATAAAGATACAATATCGGTCACCGACGTGGGGATCGTAGAGGCTTGTTACTTTAGAAAAGAACTGTTATTAAACTGTTCTTGTAAATGAAGAAAAGCCTGTTCACGATTCTCACGTTAATGATAAGAAATAATATTTGGTCTAAGGTGTAATATAACGAGTTAATTTGAAATAATAATAAAGAATAATAAGTATTGGAGCTCTCTCTCTCTCTATCTGATTATATGATATCGAATTTATATCTATTATGGTATAGTTCTAAATAATACGAACTTTAGGTAGTATGTTATACATGCAGTCACTAATTTAGTATGTGGTATATTGTCGCCCAACTATGGTTATAAAGAATAATACTGCTCAATGGGTGGTCTCGTACTTGGCTAGGGTTTTACCCGAAATACCGTTAGTATTGGCCTGACGATATTCCCATTGTTAATTTACACATTTAAGAAAAATTGTAGTTGGACGAATGAATAATTACTATTATAAAATTAAAGAATTCTGGAGAACAACACGTAATATAATATAAAATATAATAGAATGAGCTATTGCATGTGAACTATTCGTAGAGACTTATCTTTGGTTGACCTGATGTAGCATGGGACTAATCTTTGGATGTTGGATAATTAGCCGCCCTCACCTTCGTAGGAACCTCGTAGCCTTTGATTCGACGGTTGATTTTATTTAACGGAAGAATTTAGAGTTGTTTAAAATCGTATTAAATGTTCTATTGCACAATGAATGTTAATTGTTCGAAACTGACTCTAATGATTGATAAAACTTGAATTAAACGAATATATTAACCCGGAATTTGGAATAGTCTTTACACTGATTCTAAGATATAATAGAAGGAGACGGTTTGGATTTGAATTGAATGATTGTTCTTAGAACTACTTATATCCAGGAGGATATAAGGCGTGAGGCAAAGTTTATTATAGTCTGATTGTGTCTCTGCACTGAATCTATACCTTAAGTAGAGATGTTAGATTGACGAAAACGAATCACTAAGTTATTAGATTAAATCGCGTTTTAACTGAATTTATTGACGAGTACTGAGTCCTTTGGGTCGACACTTATAAAAGATTGAACACCAACTCTTGGCTCTAATTAGCACACGGATCTTTACAGCCACGCGCCTCGCGATTTGACGGAAGAAAGATCACTAAATCGAATATATTAAAGTAATATATTTCAAAGTATTGAACGATGTTCTAAAATACTTAAATCTTGAAGAGATTTAATGTAAGTCTAAACGGATCACTAGACTTCTAGATTATATCACGTTTGTATGAATTGATTAACGGGTACAGAGTCCTTTATACTACCACTTTAATTTAAGACAAAGAAAAGATTGAGTATAACTCGTGGCTCGATTATTGCACACGGATCCTTACATCCACGCACTTCGCGATTTACCAGATGAAAGACCACTAAATAAGTATATTGAAGTAAATAGTTCGGAATAATGAAGTTAGTTATTTAAATTTTGTTAACGGGTACAGAGTCCTTTGTGCTACCACTTTACTTTAAAGAAAGAAAAGATTGAACACAACTCGTGGCTCGATTATTGCACACGGATCCTTACATCCACGCACTTCGCGATTTACCAGATAAAAGACACTAGTTCAAGTTCAAAGGCGACGAGGTGCACGCGGTTGCAACAATGTACTTGCAGTTAGGCGCAGGAGCGGGGGCCTGGTGACGTTATGCGGTCCTATGTTACTCCATACCTCACATATAGTCTCACTCATATTAACTTAGTTCTCCCTATTCTTCTAAAAGGAGAGAGAGAGATAGAAACTAATTTACGTACTAATAAGGTAGTGTGATGATGAGGGGTCAGCAATACTGGGTGCTCCAGCGCTGCTTCGCTCTCATCGACACCTACGTGACTTATAAGCCATTTCAAGAAGGAATAAATATTAGTTACAATTTAATATTATGTTTCTACTGCGACTCGCTCTTGGGCTCTAAATCACGTTTTGAAGTAAACGAGAGCTCTACTGCTCGCTGTTTAGAAATGAAATTAATATTTATTCGGTTTCAAAAATATGATAGGAGAATGAAAGAATTAATTATAACAGAAAGAGTGAATTAATGAAATTAGTGAATTAATGAAAAAGATTTTTAGAGATTTAGGTATACTAAAAGTTGCGCACGTAACACACTCAGAAAAAATTGGACAACTTTTTTGGGTTGGAATAAAGAAAAATTTTACTCACTCTACTGGTTTCAGAATAGTTCGACACATAATTGCTCCAAATTTCAAGTAAAAAGTCGGAATATCTTGGGTTTTACAGCGAGTTGAAGTGAAAAAAGAGAAACATTTTTCGTTGTGAAAAAAATGTGTTTTTTCACATTATTTCGAAAACTAAGAAAGCTATAACTTTTTTCAAAAGGAAAAAGAGATGCGCAATCAAATTTCCTATAAGGATACGGGTTTGAAAAATCAAAAATTGACATCTTCTCTAGAAGTGGTCAGGGGCCATCTCAAAATCGCAAACTAATTTTATATGCCCTTCTACACGGAGAAAAAAAAACAGTAACCATTACTGTGCAGCGCACTAATCGAGTCTATTCAGTATTCGGAAACATGAATTTACTCTGAAAACAACAACAGTTATCGTCATCACAGCAATGAGTACTGTCAGAAACTATAATGACTGATGTTCTGTACATTTCGGGTAAAACAGCAATGGTTACTCTAAAAACATCAACCGTTCACGTTTGGAGTGTTACGAGTCGTGTTCTGTGCAGTAACCAGTCGTGTCACAAACCAGAGTCACAACCGTACTGCCCATGCTTCAACAAACAATAAACTCATATACCAAATGCCAGTTGATGGTTACGAGCGTTTCAACTAATAGTAAGTTTTCGCTACAGAATTTAATTGAATATTAAATGATCTAAGGCAGCAAATAAATTAATCAGTTGTTCTTTTACAGTTATGAAATAAAAGTAATTTCTATATTGAGAGGTAAGTGTTTTTCAATCGCTATAGTATTTATTCTATATCCTAACCCTACTTTTAAGAAAGTCCATACACAGTAAAAAAGATTTTGTAAAATTTAACACAACAGCTTGTGTTAACTACTTTTTTAACACAAAATTTGTGTTATTTCGTTCTTCATGTGCCTAGGCCCCAAATATGGCGATTCTAACCTCACTTCGCTCGGTTTAAACGCGGTTTCTGACCTAGACACATAAAATTGTAAATGCCATACGGCCCATAAAGTATTTTCTGAC
This sequence comes from Tenthredo mesomela, assembly GCA_943736025.1. Taxonomy (NCBI): domain Eukaryota; kingdom Metazoa; phylum Arthropoda; class Insecta; order Hymenoptera; family Tenthredinidae; genus Tenthredo; species Tenthredo mesomela. The sequence goes on from OX031014.1 coordinate 12,084,544, forward strand.
GAATTTCATTATAATCCTCGCCTATGGTTCGGATTATAAACTCAAATTCGTCGGAAAATACTTCATCGGCCTGGTGACATAATGTAACTATTGAATCAACACACGAGAGTGTTAAATATTTGACACAAAAATTTTAACACAAACTGGTGTGTTAAATTTTACAAAATCTTTTTTACTGTGTACCAATTTATTTCACTTCAAAAATTCATACATACTATCATTAGCTTTTATAAATACTGAGAATTTTATGATCTGTCGTAATAATTTTATCTATTAGCAATAACATGTTTAAACGCTCGTAACCATCAACTGGCATTTGGTATATGAGTTTATTGTTTGTTGAAGCATGCGCAGTACGGTTGCGACTCTGGTTTGTGACACGACTGGTTACTGCACAGAACACGACTCGTAACACTCCAAACGTGAACGGTTGATGTTTTTAGAGTAACCATTGCTGTTTTACCCGAAATGTACAGAACATCAGTCATTATAGTTTCTGACAGTACTCATTGCTGTGATGACGATAACTGTTGTTGTTTTCAGAGTAAATTCATGTTTCCGAATGCTGAATAGACTCGATTAGTGCGCTGCACAGTAATGGTTACTGTTTTTTTTTCTCCGTGTACGATCCGGCGGTTCAATTAAGAAGGTTTCGATTCCACTATTGAAATTGAAGTTTTATGAAATCCCTGTTTTTTTGTGCGAGCAATTCCATTCAAATTGATCTTTTAATGATTTTTTCTAGTTGTCCAATTTAAGCCGGGATTACGATCAACTTAACGTAACGTAACGTAACACAACGAAACGAACCTATAGTTCTGAAACATCCATCACGACCACCGTTTTTTCAAAACGCCCGCGCGCTCGCTAACTTTCAAAACTATAGGTTCGTTCCGTTGTGTTACGTTACGTTACGTCAAGTTGATCGTAATTCCGGCCTTACCGAGTTTTTTTGGACTTAAACATTTTATTTCTCAAAAACTAGACCACCTAGAGAAATTTTTGAAACTGATTTGAAATCAGCGTAAAAAAATCTATAAGACCGTGTAGGTTTCATCTTTTAGGTCAGACCCATCCGAATTTTGTGGTGGGTACTGGGTTATATTTGCAAAAAAAATTATTGCACAATGTTTTCTTCTTATATCTTGTATCAGTGGTGTTTCTTTCGGAGAGTTCTTCCATTGATTTGACTTGTGGTAAGAGATTACAGTTCTGATGATTAGAACTCGAATCACTCTGAGTGTCGTCATCCACAGATGTATTATCTACCTAATATCGAGTATGTCTTAAAAATAAAAAGTAACATAACAACTCCCTTCCAGAAAATTTCTGACAATTGTCTTAGGGCCTACACGCCAAAATTCGGCCCTGTGCCTAGGACCTACGGACACCAAAATCCGGCCCTGGTCGTGATTCACATGCAACACCGCGATCGAGTGTTAAAATATAATTTTTATATCTTTCTATACTATTGTGTTGATTTTATATTTTGTGATGGTGATATATTCTATAATAATTATAATTATAATATTCAAAAGGTACTTGAAAATAATTTTTTTAAACTTGTGTTGTTGTTTTCACCTGTATCAATAAGACCTCACCTAAAAACAGTAAACGGTACGGAATGCGCATGCGCGTGAAAAAAACCAACTGGATACGACACTGTAACATCGTAAGATATAAACGTATACTATCTGGCATGTAACTGGTCACTAACTGGTCACTATCTGGATGGTACTCAGTGACATCTGACGCTGTATAATCTCAGATGTTACTGAGTGACATCTAAAGCCCGGCGCACACGGTGCATTTTTTCCTGCTGGATCGCTTGCTGGTCTGTTGTGCTCGTAGCTGTGCTGGCTGGGCCGCATGCAATCGAGTTGGCTGCGATGCAGGCTTGTCTTCAGACTGAGCGCGCTGCTCTGCTGGGCAATTGGTTGGTTCAGATGCACTGCAATCGGCTGAAACTCGCGCTGTGCTTCAAAAAAACTAACAAACAGAGCTTGTGTGCTCATTTGTTACCATGCCATGGCAGATCAGCTAAACAAAAATATAAACGAAACACCACCTCTAGATGCACTGCAATCGGCAGCAGCATGAAAACATGCAGTGAAAATAGCACATGGTTAATCACCGAAATCCTGCAAGGCAGCTTGCACTAGCGCAAGCAGTGTCGTCATTTTAAATCACAGTCCCCTGCCCAGCTGCCATCGCGACTCCAAGCAAGCGATCCAGTAGAAAATAAAAAATGCACCGTGTGCGCCGGGTTTAAGATAGTACTGAGTGTAAGCTGAAATTTTTCTTTACTTCAGATAGCACTGAGTACTATTCGGCTTGGTATCCAGTACTATATTTTTCATTACTTCACTCAGTATGATTTTGGACGTTTTAGAAGGTGGCTACCCCCCCCCCCCCCCCCCCCCCCCCCCCAAGGTGGCTAAAACCCCCATTTTCACACCTCCTGAAGTAAAATTTAAATAACAATATGAGTACATCAATGATCAATGAGTTAATGATAATACCTAGCAGTATTATTATTTGTCCTTTTATGGACTGCGTTGTAGATTGAGTCTGCCGGGGACAAAGTGGTTGCCGTAAAGTACAAGTCGCACTGTTTATCGAAAAATTTTAAATCTGGACGGAACATTGAAAAATAATGTGATTTCGGGAAAAACGAATGCTTTTGAATTTTTTCTCAACTTTCACAAAAAAATAGCTTAGAATACAAAATGTTCAAATATTATTGGTTCGCCCTGAATATTTCCTTTAACTTTGCAGAAGTTTAGATCAATGATATCTGTATTCAAAGACAAGCGCTTCTTTCTGTGCATTCATAATTTCAAATTATATCTAAAAATACTAGTAATTCATAGCTGTGAAGAAACTGAGTCGATAGAATATTCCTTGCCTGCATACCAATCATGTGTGAAAAAAAATCATCTCCAAGATGTAATATACAGGGTGATTCAGAATTTGTGACGAATCTCTTGAGGGGTTGATCATCATCAACATTGGGATCGAAAGTTCCTTAGCCATTTTTATGAAAAATGATTTTTTTCCTTGGAAATTTTTTTTTTGCGACAAATTGAAACGTTACACAGTGGGACAGAATCCCAAAAAGCTGGCCAAAACCTCGAAAACCAAGGTTTTATTTCAGGTTTCTTTTGTTGCGGAATGTGAAGTAGGGGTATCGAGGGTCCCCAAACAACCGTTCTCTAAGCGCAGGTATATTTCTTGTCCCTGCAGGATCAGTTCGAATGTGACCGTTACACGAGTCTCATCGAACTACCGGATTTGACGCGCGCCATACGCCACAGAAAAACAACGATATAACCATGAAAAATAGTGTGATTGGAAAAGTATAAGATGGATTCTCTTCGTGAAGGTATGTAGAATGAGATACAATTCACATAATTGCAAAATTGTTATTATAAAAATAGTTATTCGTTTTGAATTAAGCGTGTCTTTTTGGGAAAACGCAAACGACAAGTCAACTTTCAGGCAGACATAACTTTATCGCTCGTCCTCGCTCGTTCTTTGGATTTTTTTTTTATTGGATTGCTTTTCTCCCAACGAAAAAAAAGCGTGGTCGACGAACTTGCGCATTTTTGCGCGAACGGAGATATGATTTTTTTTCTAAAGCCGTGCAAATTTCGACGTGGTATTTTGGTATAAGGGGGTTTTCAGGGTCGCTGATTTACATATTATTTCTGAACTTTTTTCATTTCTAGTTATTCGTTGAGGATGAATAAACATATATGTCTTCAATAAATTATTGTGTACATTGAATAGAACATAGCATAATATGTCACAATATAGTAGTGTCACAGTATAGTGAGATCTTTCGTTTTCGCTCGCTGTTTATTCTATTTACGGGCTAGTTTCGGCTCCGAGGGATATAATCCCATATTATTCACTGATTTCAGGAACTGCAGACATGAGAGAAGCACAGCAATTGACAAGGAAATAGATATTCCGCATAATTGAGAATACTATTGCTTCTCAAACTGTGGACGATGCAGCTCTCATTCTTGAAGCTCACATCTCGTGCCAATTGGGCACGATGACACGAACACTGAAGACGACACCGACGTGTCCACCATACATACCGATAGTGAATCTAATGATAGTGAATGTGACAGATTAATCCAATGTAGATGTAGTGTACAAATTAAAAAAATTTCGTTTTCTTTTCTAATTTTCATGTTTAATTCATTTGTCCCTAGTTCCCCGCCCCGAATCTTTCTGATTATTATACATTGCCGATGCAATTACGATTAAAATATTTTGTTTATTTAAAAACAAACATCTTATTCGTAATTAGCGCAATGTAAAACCCCCAGATACAAAATTTCTCCGAAAAATAAGAATTTTATAAGATACTTGGTCGCCATATTGGATCCGCCATTTTTTTTGGCCAAAACTGATATTGGATTCGTTATCAGCGACCCCGAAAACCCCCGAGTAAAAAATTTCAAAACCGTTAGACAACGTTTTGAGGTTTTGGCCACCTTTTTGGGATTCTGTCCCACTGTGCGTTATTTGCTTCTCCCCCCCTCGCTGCTTGCTTCTAGTATGGGAGTTTCTTTTAATGAATGTTAATAGATCTCTGGGCTACTTAAGCAACGGCATCTGATCTCGATTTGATTCTATTCTTCTATCCTCCCCTACTGATTGGCAACCTTAAGGGTTATAATATCGAAGGCCTGTGGCTGTGGAGTTTAACCCGTTAGCGTTAGGCGTATTTTTGGAAAGAGACTGTAGCTAATCGTGGCTGCATGGTTTTAACCCGTTAGCGTTAATCATATCTTACTATATTTGGGAATGGGATAATCATCAATTGTGGCTGCAGAGTTTTCACCCGTTAGCGTTAATCATATAATTTTAGGGAGCAGGACGTTTTGGGCCGGTCGTTTTGGCGCTGGGACGTTTTGGCGCCGGCTGTTTTGGCGCCGGCCGTTTTGGCGCCGGCCGTTTTGGCGCCGGCCGTTTTGGCGCCGGCCGTTTTGGCGCCGGATGTTTTGGCCAAAAACTGACCCGGTTCACGTGGAATACCCCATAAATACATAATATATACTGCAGTAGAATCCACACATGCGAAAAACCCAAACGGTAGCTGTGGCTCTCGGAAGGTTAGAATAGGTTAGGCCACCCCACTGATCCCACACACACACACACACACATGCGAAAAACCCAAACGGTGGCTGTGGCTCTCGAAAGGTTAGAATAGGTTAGGCCACCCCACTGATCCCACACACACACACACACATGCGAAATACTCAGACGGTGGTTGTGACTTCCAAAAGGCTAGAATAGGTTAGGCCAGTCCACTGATCCCACACACACACACACACACACACACACATGCGAAATATTAAGACGGTTGTTGTGGCTTTCAAAAGGCTAGAATAGGTTAGGCCTTTCTTGAATCCCACCCGAGAATCCGCCCATTAGGTGGTCTCCGGGCGAGAGTGATGATTTTCGTTAATTACCCATGCGCGAAGCGCGTGGGCAACTCATCCGGTGGTTATTGCATCCCCAAAGGCTAGAATAGGTTAGGCCACACCACTGATCTCACACACACACACACATGCGAAAAACTCAGACGGTGGCTGTGTCTCGTCGAAACGTCCGGCGCCAAAACGTCCCAGCGCCAAAACGTCCCAGCGCCAAAACGTCCGGCGCCAAAACGGCCGACGCCAAAACGGCCGGCGCCAAAACGTCACGTACCCATAATTTTATATGGAATAATCATTAATTGTGGCTGCGGAGATTTCACCCGTTAGCGTTAATCAATCAAAGTAGGGTAATAACTTACGCCAGTCAGGGGCATCGCCTGGCTCACCGAGCCAGCCCGGCTCTAAGTGTCAATTAGTGCGACCCTAAATCCCCTCGGTCTACCTGAAAACGGTCACTCGTCCTTACCTGGAAATGCAATGGTAGGGGCAGCGTTCAGGAGAAATAAAAGAAACTAAGGGGTGGTTTGCTCTATTTGCGACGGCAAGAACTGCGTCCGACCATCCGGGTCTTGTCATACCTGCATATCCCCACCCATACCTACCAAAATCCAAGAAATGGTGTTAAAAGGATTAGTGCCGATGAACGAGTTGAGTGGATTAACGGCTTAGGCTCTTTTGACTAATGAGTGTGCCCTACACTGACTTACGCAATGTACAATGATATTATGTTAATACTATTCGTCAAAGCTTGTCTCGTCTATTTTATTCGATTATTATTTATTTTACTTTTGTTTTTGAATTTAGCAGTTTTCATTTTCTTTAGTTTTAACTCTCTTTTGAGTACTTATTAAACCCCAAAAAGCCCCTCCGGTGCAAAAACCTTTCGCCAAGTACATTAATGTGTTCACCACCCCCAAAGAAAACCACCAACAAAAATTCCTCAACAAAAGTGGTACTATAAAAATGTCTACTTACAAAAGGATTGAAATCAGATACAATTGCCAAGTACATGTCTTCTGTATAACAAAAGTTTACAACTGAAGAACAGAAGTCTAAATAGTCTTGTATCGTTCACTCGCTACGCTCGCTTACTCGATAGACTTGATAATTACAGAAAAAAAAACAGGGAAAAAAAATTTAGTACGTGGTACTTGCGGGCCATTTATGAGTAAGTAAAAGAGTATTCACTTAGGTCTATGTATCAATTATTCGATACATATTTCTATAATGGCCCGCCAAGTACCACTTCCTAAATTTTTTTTTCCTGTTTTTTTTCTGTAATTATCAAGTCTATCGAGTAAGCGAGCGTAGCGAGTGAACGATACAAGACTATTTAGACTTCTGTTCTTCAGTTGTAAACTTTTGTTATACAGAAGACATGTACTTGGCAATTGTATCTGATTTCAATCCCTTTGTAAGTAGACATTTTTATAGTACCACTTTTATTGAGGAATTTTTGTTGGTGGTTTTCTTTGGGGGTGGTGAACACATTAATGTACTTGGCGAAAGGTTTTTGCACCGGCGGGGCTTTTTGGGGTTGATATCACCACTTTTTGTACAATTTTGCTTGACTACCTAATAATTGTGCTCGCTCGCTACGCTCGCTCGATCAGGTTTTCCTATATCCTCGCTCAGTTCTCAGTTGTCATTCTGCCAATTGTTTCTATGATCGTCTCAATGCATGTACGGTGATGCATTTTGTATCATCCGAATCCCTCGAAAAGCAGCAATGTTAAATCTGGTAGTATAATTTCAAATAAATAAAAATAATGTTATAATTTACACGTATGCTCATACTTTTCTGTGAGCCTTAAATTTCTGTGGACAGACGTTACATGTGATCTCTTATTAAGTTCTACGAATTGTTTCGTTAGAATCCGGTATAATTCCATATGCCTGCAACGTGTAACCTTGCGCACAGCCCTCCTTCTGTCTCATCTGGGCTTGTACCGGCAATGACGGAGTTACTTGCACGCAGGGTTATAGTTGCTGCTCATCATTAAATATATATAAATATTAGATATATGTATTGAAATTCTTAGACATTTTTCTTCTAATGCAGCTAGGTCCTCTGCAAAAAGGTCACCTTCAAATTCGGGTCTGACCAGAAGGTATCGAAATATATAGAATTGAGCCCTCTCGATGCAAGATTAGCGTAGAGCATAAAATGTAAGTTTCCGAAGTCAGATACTTGCATTCTGCTCTATTCGTCTGACTCTATCCGTTGCTCGTATCAAATCACACTATCCCAATATTTTGCAAGTTCAGCGTTCACTCTCATCATCCTCTCTTCTCATACGGCGAACCGCTACAAAATTGAACAATCCATAAAAAAAGCCTTTTCTCCAATAATTACATTCATAAATGAAACTACGCTGAGTCTACAATGAATAAATAAATATAAATGAGAATCTCCATCTGAGAAAGAGGGACCATTTCTTTAATATTGAATATGTATTTTCATTCTAACCATTTGTTGTGATAGCACTAATCTGAATTTGATAGAGATTGTTCTGAGCAGAGAATCTGAACTGTCTGTGAAACATGAATTAAAAAATCATCTTCCCCGAAGGTCAAAGCACTACGTTGACGTGGAGTGTAGAATAAAGCCTATCGGAGTCCAACACACAACGTCGACTTACAGTCTCGTTTGGACTAGAGGATACCGAGATAGAATATAGAACTTGTCGGAATCCAACGCATAACGTTGACTAACAATTTGGGTCTGAGCAGACGAGCCTTCAGAGATGAGCCTAACATAGAGCTTAAAGTAAAATACGTCACGATCCAACGCTTGAACTCGGCTTTCTTCGTCTGGCCCCTTGCCGTTTCTCATATCAAATCATGCTATCAAAATATTTTTCAACTTCAACATTTTATCTAGATTTTCTCTTGTCAGACTTCCTCAGGCATTGACTTGATAGAAAAAAATCGAATAATCCTGAAAACACCGTTTCCTCCGATAATTGCATTCATAAATGAAAATCAGCCAAATCTACAATGTATAAGTGAATATAATTTAGAGGTAACAGTCATCTGACAGTCTTGGGTCATGCAAGGTGAACCTAATCTCACTATCCGTTCACAATTGTTATTTTATTTATCACAATGAATTTTACACGTTAATCGATTCGCATAACCTCAAAAGCTCAAGATCATAGGATCTAAGATTAACCTATCGAAACATTTTTGTTGGTGACTATCACATTAATGTACTTCGCGTGGCTTTTGGTGGGTATTCACCAGTTTTTGTACTTTCAAATCCATATATTAAAGTACGTGACGGATGTTCGGATGTTCCGAATTTTTGAAATTTAGTTCGTTATTTTGAATTTTGATTCGTTATATGTGTGCTACTATATTCTCTGATTTGAATTCCGAGGCTTCGTTACTTTCCAGGTCGTTCTCCTCGGGAATTTCGATGTCCAGGAGTCGCGATACGTGGTTCTAGCGCTCCAGGTCGTTTTCTTCGGGGATTACGATGTCTAGGAGTCGCGATACGTGGTTCTCGCGCTCCAGGTCGTTTTCTTCGGGGATAACGATTCCCAGGAGTCGCGACACGTGATTCTCGCGCTCCAGGTCATTTTCCTCGGGGATTACGATGATCAGGAGTCGCGACACGTGGTTCTGGCGCCCCAGGTCGTTTTCCTGGGGGATTACGATGTCCGGGAGTCGCGACACGTGATTCTCGCGCCCCAGGTCAGTTTCCTCGAGGATGACCACCTCCGGGAGTCCCCATCCACGTGGTTTTCGTAGTTTTTTTTTTTTTTCTTTTTCTTTTTTTTCCCGGTACGCGGTTCGTGGTTCTCGCGTCTCAGGTCGGTTTTCTCGGGGATGACCATCTCCAGGTGTCCGGTGGTAGTGGAAAAAATTATCTACATAACACCATTATAATTACATTATAAAGTACGGGCTTGATAGTGTTGCCTGTAGCATGGACCGGAATCGCAGAGAATTTATTGAAAGGAGGAAGAACTGCGCATTCAACTTTTAAACTAGCGTTACAATTCAACGAATGCTCAACGTGTAATATTAAACCGAAATCCAGACAAGGTTTGCACATTCGAAACGCGAAAGTCATAATCTGGGAATAAATAACAATGGCCTCGAAGTATGCACTAGAGGCTGATGAACGTATGAGAGATATATGTGAATGTAACGAACCATTCGGCGGTAAAATAGTTATAGTCTCTGGTGACTTTCGGCAAACTTCACCAGTTGTGCGACATGGAAGTCGGACCCAAATTTTAGAAGCCTGCGTTAAGAGAAGCAGCTTATGGAATCAATTCATGTACATGTCATTGAAAGGCAACATTCGTGTCTCCGATGGGCAAATAGACTTCAAACAATGGCTTCTGCGAGTGGGCAATGATGTTTTTTGTGATTCTTTTGAACGTAACAACGAAGTTGTAAGCATTCCTACGGAAATACGTTCGAATGGTGATATTGTGCGAGAAATATTCGGAGAAAGTGTAGATCCACAAGATCCTTCGAATTATGGTAAGGTTATATTAGCTCCAACCAATGTCGATGTCATTGCCATAAATACCCAAATAATGTCAAAAATCCAAGGAATTGGAGTGGTATATCTGAGTGTTGACACAGGTGAAGATGGGGATAATACAGATATGAGCAACATACTTCCTATCGAATTCATGAATTCATTGACACCTAATGGTCTTCCACCTCATAACTTAACGTTAAAAGTAGGAAGTATCGTTATTCTGTTACGTAACCTAAATCTCTCACAAGGACTATGCAACGGCATTAGACTGGTTGTCAAAAAGCTAAATCAGTATCTGATCTGTACCGAAATTATAAGCGGAAATTGTGCCGGAGAAACTGTACTGATACCACGAATAGACTTATCACCGAGCGAAGCGGATGTACCATTCAAGATGGTGAGAAGACAGTTTCCAGTGAGATTAGGGTTTGCGATGACAGTCAATAAGTCACAAGGCCAATCTTTCGATAGCGTTGGAGTGTATTTACCAAATCCCGTGTTCAGTCATGGTCAACTCTACGTTGCTTTGTCCAGAGTTAGGTCAAAAAACAATTTGAAAGTGTTGCTGACAAAGAAATCGATCGAAAAATCAAATGGTAAGGTGTATACAAGAAATATTGTCTACAAAGAAATCCTCTAAAGATTTTGTCCCGGGGATTATGCAATGGCACTAGATTGGTTCTAACAAAATCGAACCCGTATTTAATAAGTCGCACAAATTGAAAGTGTTGTTGACACAGAAATCTGTCACTGTTAATCGTGAAAAATCTAATAATCAATCGTGTACAAGAAATATTGTCTACAAAGAAGTTCTAGGTGCCTCGTCCCGCACCGAAATATATATATATTGTAACGTTTCGGCTTTTACGAACCTACTGGTTATAGTAAAAGTCGGTTGCTACGGGTTCGAAATGATCTATTTTCTGAAATTTAATTAATTAAGTATTATTATGGACTCCTCGTACTGAAAGGTGAGGAAAAGGATGGGTATACCATGCAAAAGCCACCTTACTCAGATTTTATCTCCCTGCGCTAGCTACCGGACTCGGATAGTTTTAATTATCAAAGCCGTATTGGTTCTGAATTTAAGATTCAGAATTCTCACTACAGAGCCGGGTTTTCACGCCAAGCCTGTCTCGCCTGCTATTGATGATTTTACTGATTAACTACAGATCCGGGTTTTTACACCAAGACTGCCTATCAGACTCGGGTTTGCAACGGTTGGCCCTCGAACACAGGTTTTTACGCCAATGTCGTTCGCTTCTTCCGTTGTTCGCCAAAGCTGTAACTACTCGGCTTATTCTGGTATTTATTACTGTCAAACAGGATGATAAGAAAATACCAGGCAAAATTTATCAGTAGTTATTCGATTCCTTGTATTGTTAAACCAAAATAAAATATCAACAAAATTAATACAAAGATCTTATTCTATCTTATTCTACACTAAAGTCTATTTCTTTCGTATTTATTTCCTTCAACTAAATGCTTGTAACAATGCTGCTATAGCTAATGCTCAATATAATATTATGCTTCTAATCCCTGTTAGGTGATATTAGAATATGATTTTAAAGAATGTTCTGATTTGTCTAAATAATAGTGAATTTACTGATTCTACTTTATTGCCTTCGGAAGACCCTTAGTTCAATATCAAATGAGTCGCCTGGGATGCTATACCACGATTGCGCTCTAATGAGTGGTTGTGAGTCGCCGGGTGCTATACCACAAGTGCGCTGTCGAGCTCTGTCGACGCGTGTTTATATACTCTTTTGCTTACGCTTGTGACGTCACAAGCGTCGCTCGCTCGTCTATCTGAATTTGTCCAGTTTTCGGTGTTTACTCCGACTTAGAACTGACCAATCATAGCCGACCCCCATCGTGACGGTCGGACACGTTACAATATATATGCCAAAAATATATGCGACATAGATGTCGCATATATAACATATAAGTACGCAAAATACAAATATGTTTGATTGAGTTTTACATAGTGTTAACATAGATGTCGACATACATGCCGCAACATTTATGTTGACATAATATATCCGACATTTTATATCAAACTTATAAAAATATATGTTAGCGCAAAAAACAAATATGTCGCATAAATTTTTCGCATATATATATATATATTTCCGCGCGGGGTAAGTCAATCGATTCAGTGGCAAACGAACAATGATGATAACGAAATGTCGAACATGACTAGCTGCTAATCCTGTTTATCTGGACATAAGCGCTACGAAAATTAGCTGCTAAAATATCCTCTGGGTACGAGCGCTACAGAAATTAGCTGCTAAAACCTCGTCCGGGTATGAGCGCTACAAAAACTAGCTGCTAAAACCTCATCTGGGTATGAGCGCTACCAGCGCCGGATTTACCTATAGGCCCGAGAGACCCGGGCCTACACTGAAAAGAGATTGAGAGCCTGGCGCTCGCACGAAAGAGCCTCGCAGTCGTAGAAGTAGGACGACTGGATTCGGAGAGTTGTGCGCGGCCCACGCTCGCAGAACGAGAAGGCGAGCGTCTCAGAGTGAGTTACAGGTGATCTCACATGTATGGTAGTGTAGGGCTCTATCCGTCTGAGAAGGCGTGGATTGCAGAAAGCGGGATAGGCCTGCCTACCGTGCGATGACCACGCGCGCAGAGTAGCTACGATCGTGGCACGATGAGTATTCTTAAATGACGGCGCTCTGAAAGTGGGATGCTCTGTCGCGCGCAGAGTGAGCGTGTGACCGTGCTGCTTCCAAAAGGTTGTGCGAGCGCCAGGCTCGCCATCTTCTTTCAGTGTAGAGCGGCATTACAGAGGGGCGGCAAAAATTGGGTTTGAGAATCCAAATCATATGCAACTTGTATGATGAAATTATTTTTTTTTGTACAAATGAAGAAGTCCTAACGTTAAAAAAATGTACTACCTATGAAAAGATATAAATTCTCATTTATGAAATAAAAAGAATTGTTATTATTATTATCCTATTATTATCATACGTATCCAGCTATATCGGAAAATATTGAATAAAACGGCTGTTTATGAGCTTGTGTAATACAAATTATTGAATATTGATCTATTTCGATTGAAAGAATTTCATTAGTGAATAGATGACTAGGTAGGGGGGCCTAACCCAACCAATCTGAAATGCATATTGCGACAATATGCTCACCAAACGTGTTGAATACCACTGACAACCGAGCGAGCGTAGCGAGCGAGGAACAACGCTCAACCAACCGAGTGAGCGAGCGAAGCGAGCGAACGAGCACAATAATTAGCTAGTTTTATATTAATCATTGCTTGTACTTTATTTTATTTCCTTTATTTGGATTCAAAAACATGAAATGACAACACGCGTCTGCTAGTGTAGCAGACGGTTTCTGTCTGCGATACGAGCGCTGACTACGTTGTGATTGTCGAACTAACGTCACTCTATACATTTTTTGTGTAGATTTTCCCTTCTATGTGATTTTATGGGAATGGTTTTAGTGTGAACGAATCTGGGTCTGACGACGACGACGACGTAGAAACATTGTACGAGGAAACGGGGTATCAGAATTTGTAGTTAATTATATCTCAGCACTCCGGACACCGATTTAATCGATCTAGGGCTCAAATGAAAGCTTTTCATGCCCACATCCTGGATTAAATTAGTTTTAATTCGTGTATGTTGTGAAATGAAAGAAAACGAAGATACTAATTCGCGGTATAGGTTAGGGTAGTTGCCTCTCGGGTATATGGACTCGTTGAGTCTCGCGCTTGAAAAAAAAATTTTTTTAATGTACTTGGCGCGAGACTCTACCGAGTCTCTTGATTTTGATTTATGATTCTATGAATGAATAGCTCTGCTCGAGCACCCGTCTTATACAGGGAAGAAACCTTGATACTGCACAGTCGATGCGCCTAATTGTGCATGCGCCAAATAATTCAATTTTATTGGTCGGTGAGATGGTCCCGCGATAATATTATGACGTATGAGGCAGAGGTGCCAACTTGCGAGAATTGAAGCAAGAGCCGTCAAACTTTCGCGCGTAGACAAGTCAGTTGAGGTTATGTTGTTGTTCATTTTTATTTAACGTGAATTATCAAAATAAAAGTGGCATTTGAGATTATAACCTCAAAAATTCGTATCAATTACATCGCCGCCAAAAACACAGTTTGGCAGCTGAAACTCGGGATGGCTACACTGTAAAAAATAACACATAAAAATACTAGGACATAGTGAATGTACAAGTGAAAATTACAACATAATAACTGAAAGATTTACCTCTTTTACGTTGGTATTTACGAACACTTTGTATAAATACGAATAAATCTTAAAATCACCCTTCGCCTTGTAAAATCGCAACATTCAATGTTGGACATAAAGGGACCTACTTTGAATGTGAATATTTTACTATAGGAATTAGTGTTTTTTCTTTCAAACATGTTAGCAAACTAGCGACATCTTCCACTCGGAAAACTAAATTAATTATTACTTTTACTAATTCACTTGAGAATTCGCGATGTCTGAGTGTAAAATATTCACCTTTAATGTGGGTCCGATTATGTCCTTCATTTAATGTAGTATTTTTACATGACTTTTTTTACAGTGTAACCTGCCTCAGCGGACGACGAAACTCGCGCATGCGCAGTCAGGCACTTTGACTGTGCAGTATCAAGATTTCTTCTCGGTATAGTCCGAATTCCCACTCTAATTCTTGGATTCCCGGAATTTTTAAATACTTGAAAGGCTTTCTCAGTCTGTTTATAAAACGTTCGACGACTAGTGGGTTTGTTCGATCTAAGCTTCGACGAACTCTTTTATTTTTGAGTAATTCTTTGACAATTAATTAATTCTTAATCTAAATTAACATCTTACTAATATCAAAATCATTTATCACATCTCATCTTTATAGAAGGTGAAGTAACGCTTCAAAGTAATTTGTTTTTCATGCATTTTTTTTTTTTCTTTATCATTTGTCAATTTCAAAGAATCCCATATGCTGCCAATGAGTTTTTTTTTTTTTTTTTTAATATTAGAGAGATTTTTCAGTGAAAGTTTCTTATTTGGTGAAAGATGTCGAAAACATCCGTTATGGTTCCAAAGAGAAAAATTATTTTTCGGAAGAATGGCGAAGAAACTTTCGATTCGAATTTTGACAATGATTAACCCCTCAAGAGATTCGTCACGAATTCTGAATCACCCTGTACACCCCCTCAGATATTGACTCCGAAAAGAATATTATCTGGAAAAAAGAAAATGTACGAACACGATATTTTTGGTCATGGTGATCATAAAGTATGGTTCAAGCCACAAGCTACATTCAAATCGTCACGAATATCAATTTTTTTGGTTCTCACCTTGTACCCTTATTATTGTAATATTTTTAATATTTTTTGTAATAATAAGTTAATATTTATGGATTCCCGAGGGAAATAAAGTGAATCATATGAAATATAATCAATTGGGCAAAAGGTTTATGTATTCAGAAAATACAGGTCTGCTTCAGTACGAGGCTAAAGACAGACTAATTTATTTTATAATAATGTTTGTTGACGTAGCAACCGTAGTTCTTATATTTTAGAAGATATCTTTTATCATATAGGCTACTTGATCTAGATCATATAGACTTGATATATAAGGGTGATTTCACAAATGTAACATTATATACAGGGTGGTCCATTTAACGTGACCGCCCCAAATATCTCTGTTGCTTTTACAGTTACAAGAAAAATTTTGGGAGATGATCCTTTTGATTTCAAAGCATTGATATAGTGGTGATGAATTCATTTTTTTTTTTTTTTTTTTTTTAGGTACAGTTTTCGAGTTCTCAAGGTCCTATCAGTATAAGAGCGCTTACCATAAAACTCTCTCCGTGTATTGAGGTGAAAAATGATTTCAAGGTCATAATATCATAGGTTGTTGGATTCGTCTCAGTGTCATCTACAACATCGCCATATCAGAAATACATGTTCCCATTTGAAAAACCATTCATGACCTTGAAAACTCGAAAACTGTGACCTTGAAAAAATGAATTCATTACCACCCGAGTCGAAATTTTAGCCCTCCTTTAAATGCACTAGAACCTGTTTTTCTTTGTAATGCATGTGCCGCCACTCTCCGTTGAACCTACTAGGCTGTCGGTGAACCTCCTTTCGCACCACTTCACCCTCCGATGACCCTCCTGGACCTTTTTTAGATCGCAAATATCTCGCGGACATGAACCTACGTAGCCTCATTTGAATGCGAAGACTCCTGTTTTCACCCTACGTAACCTCTTTTGGATCCGAATTCTCCTACTCTGACCCTACATAGCCTACTTTGGATCTCATGCTGGCCAAGAACAACTGGGACCGAAAACTTTGGATCCAAAGAAGGCTATGTAGGGTCAAGGCAGGAGACTGGATTCAAAGGAGGTTACGTCGGGTCAAGGCAGTATCTGGATTCTGGGATATGTTTTTTTTTAAACTCTACTACTTTCAACTTCGGGTCTTAGTTTATTATATCCATAATAACTCTGTAATTTACACAATAATACGTAATCCACACGTATTGATAACACATATCTCGCTAAATTTAAGTGTAATGGAACCTCGTAGGCGTGCGCCCAACGCTGATATGCCTTGACAACACAAAGGCCCCTATCAGGATCAGTTGTGGATTCCACAATAATGGATCTTTATATCACTGCTCGATCGGTTGACCGGATTTGTAAAATATGGAATCTGTAGGTACACCCCGAGTAGAAATTTGATAAGGCCAGCCTGACGTTCCATCAGGCCCTGACGAGGTTGAACTCAGGCGTGCCTAATAGAGCACACCGGATGCGGCCCTGACCAGGTCATCATCAGGCATCCGTCAGCAAGGCGTACCTGTTGGGGCCCTGGTCAGGTTAACATCAGGCATGCATTACTAAGTAACACCTGATGGGTTCCTGGTCAGGATTGCCTGGATCACCCTCACTAAAGTGCGCCTGTTGAGCCCCTGGTCAGGCAATGATCAGGCGCTACTTACTAAGAAGTGCTCATTGGGGCCCTGGTCAGTATGGCCTCCGTCGACCCTGATATCTCTGAGTGAGGCGAGCCTGTTGATCCCCTGGTCAGGATAGCCTGAATCATCCCTTGCTAAGGTGCGCCTGTTGCGTCCCTGGGCAGGCAGTGATCAGGTGCTACTGACTAAAGAGTGCTCGATGGGGCCCTGATCAGTATGGCCTCAGTCGACTCTGATATCTTTGAGTGAGGCGCGCCTGTTGAGCCCCTGGTCAGGTTGGCATCAGCAATTCCTTATCGAGGTAAGCCTGATGTGGCGCTGGCCAGGTTTTTCTCAGGCACTCCGTGTTTGAGGCAACCCCGATGTGGCCCTGATCAGGCTGACATCAGCTAGTCCTCATTGAGGCAAACCTGATATAACTTCGGCCAGGTTGACATCAGTCAGTCCGTGTTGAAGCAAACCTGATCTGGCCCTGTTTAGGCTGGCATCAGGCAACCCTTCCCAAAGTTTGCCTGTTACGCCCCTGACCAGGTTGGCATAAGCTGTTCCTATTAAGGCAAGCCTGATGCGACCCTGTTGTCATGTTCCAGCTCATATTTTTTTACAACATTCTGCAGGCGTGACCTCACCTTGAAAATCATGAGATTGGTAAGTCAGATTGAAATGACTATAAGCTCTCAATTCGACATCTAAATCATAAGTTTCGACAAATAGGAAAATATCAGACTAATATCCATAGGGTAGTTTGGCGTAGTAGGTAGAGCATGCGACTAGTAATACAACAAATGCGAGCGGACTTGGGTTCAAATCCCGGTTAGGTAGAAAAAAAAGGATGTCGTTTTTCTTAGCGAATCGGTCATGCTTCTCGATGTACGTGTGGAAGGTATGAAATGTGAATTCGAATATTCACACCTGCGTAAGTTTTTTGGTTTTGTTTTTTACGGTTGGTTTTTATTCCTTTATCAGGGCCTGGTGGAGAACCCTGGCCAGGGCCTGACCATTGAATCTGATTAGGCCCTGATCACCGAATCTGATCAGGGCCTGACAAATACAGACTGATCAGGTGATTCTAGAACGCAGCGTTACATTCTTAATCAGGGCCTTATCAGCGGGCCTGACAGCAGCCTGATCAGGCTGTCAGGTAAGCCCGTGCAGGGCCTGATCTGTGCCTGACGTCAATTTCTACTCGGGACTGTTAGAGAAAAAAAAAAATCTTCCAGGAAATCCACTAAAATTTTTACGGTCATTTCAACACTGTTTTCATGTAGTTCATACGACAGAAGAATTTACCACTTTAGGTGAATTTATGTTGTTTTAAGGTGGTTCTTTACCTACAGTCCCACTAAACGTGGATTTCAGAGCAGATTTTGAATACTTCTCGATGGGGAAAAAATCTAAAAAAAAATCAAGCACGTAGAAGATCCTCGGGAGATTGATTTTGCATAATAATAATTCAAAAAGGTTATCAAGAAATTGATAGAAAAAAAAAAAAAACTGTTCAAGAAATTTGCCGATGACCCAACTTTTTTTAACTTCCCGTTTCTCTGTTTTCAGAGAAAAAAGGAAGTTATTGTAATCACCCCGAAAATGAAAAGTTGAGTTTTCACTGGATCTCCACATTTTGAGGTCCGGAGAATCATCCCCGACTATTTTGAGATTGACGCCTGGGTGTGTGTATGTGTGTGTGTGTGTGTGTGTGTGTGTGTGTGTGTGTGTGTGTGTGTGTGTGTGTGTGTGTGTGTGTGTGTGTGTGTGTGTGTGTGTGTGTTAGAACTGATTAGATTTTGGCTTTGATCGCTTCAGTACTTTTCGAATTATTTGAATAAAAAAATTCTAGAAAATAAAATAAAAATTATAATACCTTGAGAATGGATGAACGGATTCTAATGAAAATTGGTGCCATGAGGTTCTTTGGATCACTGCTCACGAATTTGACATTGTGCTTCAAAAATTCGAATACGATAATGACATTATTATTATTATTATTATTAATTCATTTCGAAATGAGTTTGAAAACGGGAAGTTGAAAGGCTGGCCATGTCAGCCCCAAACCGCTTGTTTGAGGTGAAAATGATTTGTCAATTTTTCTAAGTACGTATGAATTTTTTGAGAATTTCGTTGAATCTTTGAAAATTGCGTTTTGTCAGGTATGAAAAAGGAAATTTTAGTGGACCTCCTGGACCATTTGTTTTCTAACAAAATGTCATATTTCATTCGGATAAACAGATAACCGCGTAAACGAAAGATGCATGATATAATGTTTAGTGATTATTCGTAATAATATATGCAAGATTTCAATCTAGTCCTGCAAATGCCAAATTTTTATGACATTGAAATATTTCGAGTAATAACTTGACACGTTGATGGGCCCTGAACAAGTAGGAAAGTATTGAGTCAATTTCCATGCGATAGTTTAGCGTAGTGGTTAGGGCGTGCGACTGGTAACTGAGCGGACGTGGGTTCAAATCCCGGCGGGGACGAAAAAAGCGGCGATCTTTTCAGTGCGTGTATAATGCGATTTTATCAACATAATATTGCGTAGGTTGGGTCATCTGACGATAATATCTATCAAATTTCGTTTTTTTTTTTGTTGTTTTTTTCTACTATTATTAATTATTAATTTTCTGGCTAGGCGCTGCCCGCTAAACATGACACATTAAGGTGACGTTACATTTGGTCAGAAGTTTCGCCTAATCGGAACCTTCCGTGATCAACGTTCAAGAGATGATTCGCAAACGTTTTGACGTAATATCCTGTTTGCAACATCTATGGACCACATCAAAAACATCGCATCTTGGCAGTCTTGAAATAAATTTGTGAGGTCACTGAAGAAACGTTCAAAACATTTCTGAAATGTTCTACACGTAACGTTGGATCTTGGTCATCGAAAAACATTTGCAATCGGTCGCATACGTCACGTCACTAACGCATTTTCTTTGCAATATTTTGGAAATGTTGCATATTAAACATTCGATTGGAAATATTTAATAACGTAAGAAAAACGTTACGTTCGTGATGTTACCGAAACATTCTGGTGTCAACGTTCTGTCAATATTTCATTTCCTAGGTTTAGTTAGCACCATCGAGTAACGTTACCAAAACGTTACGTACGCGATGTTACCGAAATCTCATGTTTAAACGTTTTATTATTGTTTTGAGTGAAACATTTACTTTTTATCCTAATGAAGTAGAATACATTGGAAAGATAGCATCAGTGTTGCGAGTCACTAATTACATTTGTAATGGAATTACTCATTTAATTACCCATTACTTTGGTAATGTGTAATTAAACCGAGTTTAATTACCCATTACTTTGGTAATGTATAATTAAATCGAGTTTAATTACACATTACCAAAGTAATGTGTAATTAAATGAAGTTTAATTACACATTACAAAAGTAATGTGTAATTAAATAAAGTTTAATTACACATTACCAAAGTAATGTGTAATTAAATAAAGTTTAATTACACATTACCAAAGTAATGTGTAATTAAATCGAGTTTAATTACACATTACTTGGGTAATGTGTAATTAAATGAAGTTTAATTACACATTACTTTGGTAATGGGTAATTAAATAAATTTTAATTACACATTACATTTATATATATATATATTTATTTATATATATTGTAACGGATCAGGCGACCTATGCCCGACCGTTAATAATTCGAACGCCAACCGTTGCGGACGTCGAACGATCTAGAATATTCGACGAGAGCGACAAGTCGCATGACGTCACAAACAGTATATAAATCGAGACACAGCTCTCAGCAGCAGCAATCTTCGGCAAAGCGACCGGGTTGACTCACCGCGCATCTATTAAATAGCAATTCTACGGTCACAATAGGCAGAGCGCCTTGTGAACTAATAGCTTCACTTCAATATAAATTCTACTCTATTTTATTCGCGAGAATCAACTAAAATTAAATAAATTACAAATATTATTAAAAAAGAAATTAATTTAGAAAAAAGAATATTATTTAGTCAATAGAGTCATAGTCATACGAAATCAAAGTATCAAATAAAATAAATCAAAGACGAAACTGTCAAAATTCAAAAAAACGAATAACGAAAAACGAATAGACTTCGATATTAAATAATTTAGTAAGTAAGCAATCACTGTAAATATAGTTTAGGAATTGGTTGCAACCGCATGTTTTGGTAAAATTAAAATAAATCGAATCTCTTGATGATCTAAAAGTAAGTTACTCTATGCAGATCCCTTATCCGCCATTTCCAGGTTTTTCTTCATCGATATAACTAACCAAAGCTAGATACAGCCTTAGTGTGTCTCTGACACGCTCAGGTCTGGCACAGCAGGTTGTATTGTTTAGAAAATTTGGGAATAAACTAACTTTAACATAACTGAAATCAAAAGGTTAGGTGGGTAAAGTGCAGCCTTAGCGCGTTTACGTGTTCAGGTCTGTGGGGAGGCGGCTTTAGTTGCACGGCGACTCAAGTCCGTAATAGGGAACATCAAATTATTGATATAAAGGTCTAGAACACATAAAATCGAGCAAAGAACTCACAATTACACTCGGTTCGCGATACCGATGGTATCGCTCAAGAACCGAAACGTAACAATATATATATATATATATATTTATATATATATATATATATTAGGGTGGCGCAAAAAAACCGACTATTTTTTTTTTTTTTGAGTCTCGGGTGAAAAAATGTTAGTTTTTGATGTTTTAAGAGCCCTCTCCAAAGGACAGCTAAAAGAAAAATTTTTAAGAGGTCGCTCCAAATTTTTTTAAATTTCAAAAATCGTCAGAAATCGATTTTTTTTTTTTTTTAATTTTTTTTCTCGTTACGGTATAATTTTACAGTCCAAAAAAAAATAAGTTTCTGAAAGTTTCAGTTCAAAATTTGAATTTTGAAAGGTCGCTCATAATTTTTTAATAATTAAATAATTAAAAAATCTAAAGTATGCACTTAAATTAAAAAAAATTATGAGCGACCTTTCAAAATTTAAATTTTGAACTGAAACTTTCAGAAACTTATTTTTTTTTGGTCTGTAAAATTATACCGTAACGAGAAAAAGAAATTAAAATTCGAATTAGAAAAAAAAAAATTCGATTTTTGACGATTTTTGAAATTTAAAAAAATTTGGAGCGACCTCTTAAAATTTTTTTTTTGAGCTGTCCTTTGGAGAGGGCTCTTAAAACATCAAAAACTAACATTTTTTCACTCGAGACTCAAAAAAAAAAAAATAGTCGGTTTTTTTGCGCCACCCTAATATATATATATATATATATTTATATATATATATATATATATATATATATATATATTGATATATATTGATACATATATATATATATATATATACCGCGATAATCAGGTGAAAGAGAATGGTCCATCCGCCCAGGCAGACAATATTTCGTATTTTTAGGGGGGATAGCCACTCGTTGCGCTGAAAAAATCCCTAGGGTGATTTTGGCGCGCGGTCGATGCAACTCGGCAGCCATTGTTGATACAAGCCGGCTGACTGTCAATACATCGCGGAAGGTAGACAAGTGTGGTTATGTTCGTTTATTTGAAGGAAATGATAAATAAAGTGAATGGAACATACGTGAATAAGCTAGGAATATTTATCAAAAATCGATCAATTAGTTTTAAATGATATCTTAATGCAATCAACGACTTAACCCAAGCTATAACTGGAAATTAATGAGAATCGAAAAGTTCATCGAGAACAACTAATTTGAACGAAATTATCATTTAAAACTAATTGATCGATTTTTGATAAATATTCCTAGCTTATTCACGTAAGTTTCATTCACTTTATTTATCATTTCCTTCAAATAAACGAACATAACCACACTTGTCTACCTTCCGCGATGTATTGACAGTCAGCCGGCTTGTATCAACAATGGCTGCCGAGTTGCATCGACCGCGCGCCAAAATCACCCTAGGGATTTTCAGTGCAACGAGTGGCTATCTCCCTAAAAATACGAAATATTGTCCGCCTGGGCGGATGGACCATTCTCTTTCACCTGATTATCGCGGTATATAAATATATATATTGATATATATATATATTAATGTAATGTGTAATTGAATAAAGTTTAATTACACATTCCTAAAGTAATGTGTAATTAAACTGGATTTAATTACACATTACTTTGGTAATGTGTAATTAAACTTTATTTAATTACACATTACTTTAGTAATGTGTAATTAAACTTCATTTAATTACACATTACCAAAGTAATGTGTAATTAAACTCGATTCAATTACACATTATCAAAGTAATGTGTAATTAAACTCGATTTAATTACACATTACCAAAGTAATGTGTAATTAAACTCGATTTAATTACACATTACCAAAGTAATGTGTAATTAAATAAAAATTCAATTACACATTACGAAAGTAATGAGTAATTAAAAAAAAATTTAATTACAATTTTCACAACACTGGATAGCATACGCTATTTTACGTGATATTGCTGAAAAATCCTTTTTGTAACGAATGTAACGTTTTATGCGGTACCTACGTTTAGTTGTGAACATAAATGTTACCACACTTCTCTTGCCAAATGTTTTACATGATACATAAAGGCGAAAACATATCAAAATGTTCGACATAATTACAAGATTGTTATGCATGTAATGTTGCTGAAACATTTTACTCTCAACAATTCGTCAACGTTCGATGGGGAACATTTGTACGTCAGTGCCCCAGTGATTAGTACTGCCTCATACCGATAGATTCTTTAAAGCCTGCCTGTCTCTCGCAAGTAAATCTATGCCCAGTTGACTAGAAGTATGCATCGCCATTTCACCCTGACACTCTTAGCAGTCTCAGCTCCCGAGTCAGACCACATTCTTCACCGAATGTGTTTCTTTCAATTGACTTGATAAGTGCAGCACATATACATTATACATGCATTCTGTCAAAATAATGATAGTTTCGTTACATCCATGTAAGGAAACGGTTATGGATGGAATGTTCCATATAGAACATCGCTCAAGCAGAACATTTTTTATTTCAGAGAAGTTATCTAGATGTTTCCGTAACAAACGTTTCGTCACGTCATGTTTTGTAATTTATTGTGTTGTATAAATGTGGCAGCAACGTTCCTAATTAGACGTTCCAAATAACTGGTCACTGCGAGAGTATATTTTCAGTTCCTGGGATGTCTTCAAACGTTGCAAATGAAACGTTCTGTAGGAAACGTAAATGAGGTAGGACATTCATGGTTACCGAAATGTTTCATAGATGTTAGCGAGACATTGTGGTAAATGTCACACTGCCGTAATGCTATGTTACAGAAACATCCCGGCAACACAATTTTGTTTAGCGGGGGTCTTGTAGGGTGTGTGAGACGTCTGCAATAGGCCCAAAGGAGGGTTAGGAGGGTCTACGTGAGCGTTCAAACGAGGTTCACCTGGGTTAAAAGGAGGTTCTGTAAGCCCTCCAAGACCTCCTTTGAATGAAAATGTCCAATTTCTGCCACTTTTGCAGGTTCATGTAGAGTCTAACCTGAAAGGTACCGAATACGTCGTACCCTCGCTTGACTCCGCTGTACTCCTAAGATTTGACCAACTATCGAGATGAATTGGAGGGTCAAAGGAGCGCTAAAATTCCGACTCGGGCACTGTATCAGCCCTTCGAAATCAAAAAGATCATCTCTCAAAATTTTTCTTGTAACTGTAAAAGCAACAGAGATATTTGGGGTGGTCACGTTAAATGGATAACCCTGTATATTATTTCTGTACACATTCACGTATACTTAAAGGAGGAAGATATCGTATTGCGACGTCCTGATCTAAAGTCACTAGTACAAAATAGTTGATAGGTATCGCCCATCGAAACGCATGGAAGATTCTGGAAATTGGTAGAAGGTCGTAGAAGCTTCTCGATCGCAGACGATGCTATCGACGCGCGACTTTCAGAATAATAACACCTAAATTGATGAAAATAGGATCAAAAGAACTTGCGCCAGTAGGAAGGCAATATTAAACTCCACCAATTAGCCAGAATCGGACCAAATAAGATGTAAAACTAGATCGAACAATATAGAAGCTTCCAGAATAATCAAGACGATTACAGGAAGATCAAAATCAGTATATAAGCAGCGTAAAGAGGTGTCACAGGACACAGTCGTGCAAGTACACCCGCGAAGTTAAGATCGGTCAATTAAAGGTAACTCCTGAAATCGTCTAGATTGTTGATTAACTTATTTATCAGTAATATAGAGTCATTTTTATAACTTAGAGCCAATTTGCAATAAACTTAGATTTTTGTATAAATGTAGAGTCAATAATATAATCCTCAGTATATCTGATTTAAAATTCGTTTTCTCGGTACGTAAAAACCAGAACAAATATTATCATAGATAATTCGTACAGTTTAAATATTTTTACTTGAACCATTTTCGTTTATAATTTGCCTAGTTAGTAAATTTAGCCGCGCGCAGTAGACGCAGTTATAATCATAAAGATTATCGAAATAAATATCAGTTTTGTGAAAGTGAAATAAATATCTCAGTCTATATTTATTATTTAAGTGCTGTGAAGTGTCATTTCTCATAATACCTAGCAGATTACAAACACATCCCAGCAAGCAATTTCGGAAGTTATGTAACGAGGATGTAACGGCCATATAGAAATGTCCGCCATATTCGGAGATCAGCTACATATCTGGTACTTTAACATCGCAGGTACGTCACTGAGACGTCAAAGTACCAGATATGTAGCTGATCTCCGAACATGGCGGACATTTCTATATGGCCGTTACATTCTCGTTACATAACTTCCGAAATTGCTGGCTGGGACCCTAACATCCGGCTGAGGTCGCGTTATATGGTAAGCAATGCAAGACCTAATACAGGTAGCGTCTTCGTCCTGCAATATAACGCACTCAAGGCCAAACATCGGCTGGAGATCACTCATCTCGACGCCCAATGAGCGGCTGACAGATAGTAGCGGCTCCGCTGATTACAACGATATATCGACGGCAGTATGGAAGAACGTGCTATCTCAGATTATGCCCGAAAAACGTGCTATCTCAAATTCTGCTGGAACAACGTGCTATCTCAAATTATGCTGGAAGAACGTGCTATCTCAAATTATGCTAGAAGAACGTGCTATCTCAAATTGTGTATGAAGAACGTGCAATCTCGATGGGGGGACAAAATTCCATTGATACGGCACTGGTATTTGGGGTGTCTGTAGTATAAAAAGGACTGTTTTTCAATAAATCAGTCAATTGTTTCAATTTTTATCATGTATTTAGCTCCTTTAATACCGGGATAGAAAATTCAAGATAAGTTCGAATCACCATTTTTATTTTCATTTCCGATGTATGTTATTCACATTGGATTTTCAGAACGGTCAAATTAATATTTAAATGAAGGTTTCAAAAAACTTACGAGAAACTGAACGTCAGAAGTGTCAACTGTATGCGTGGAACTACACTCAATGTGTTTCACACATGTCCCATTTTCTTCCTTTTTTAGTAGTTTAGCAATCAAATTCTCCATAAAAATCATGCACTATTATAAATGAAGTGTTCAAGTAACGTTAATAGGGGAGAGATAGGTAGCCCTGGACGGCGGGTTAGTTTTGGACACTTATACGCAAATAAATTTGGAAAAAAAAAACGTGAAAATTAGGGCAACTATCTTGGTCATATTGGTCAACACTTGGCCACCTATCCCCTAAGTGTTTTTTCTTTTTCTTTTCCATACAATACCATTTTAATTTACTTCAAATTCAAACGGATTTCATACATTTATATCATATGATCATCGCGGGTTCAACCTGAATTAACCGATTACATTACAAATGAAGCATCTTTAACAAGGTGTTCAAACCTTGATACAATATGTTATCAATGAGATTAGACATAAAACATAACAAAAATATACTTCAATATATCATTTTACTTGAGGTAGTAGTCTCGTGAACACTTTTTGAGATAGATTTTCATGCGAATTTTTATAGATGATCTTTGGAGTGCTGTAAAAACATTGAATTAATTTGGAGGGGCTGTACCGTTCAGAAGTCAAGATATTATATTTATTAAAAAATCGATGTTTCACACGCGCTTTTATAGACGAAATCGGACTTTCGGCTATAAAAAAAACAAAAAAAAACGATGAGATAGATTTTGAAAAAACTTAGCCCAAATGAATTTAACTTGCATTTTCTATCCCGGTATTAAAGGAGCTAAATATATAAGAAAAATTGAAACAATTGATTGATTTATTGAAAACCAGTGCCTTTTATTCTCCAGTGCACCCCAAATACCAGTGCCGTATCAATGGAATTTTATCCCCCCATCGAGATTGCACGTTCTTCATACACAATTTGAGATAGCACGTTCTTCTAGCATAATTCGAGATAGCACGTTCTTCCAGCATAATTTGAGATAGCACGTTCTTCAAGAACAATTTGAGATAGCACGTTTTTCCAGCATAATTCGAGATAGCACGTTCGTCTAGCACAATTTGAGATAGCACGTTGTTCCAGCACAATTTGAGATAGCACGTTTTTCGGGCATAATCTGAGATAGCGCGTTCTTCCATACTGCCGTCGATATAATCTCATTACGAGTCTTAATAAAAGATTAGTAATTGTAGTGCCACTAATCATTGTTGTTAACTCTCCTATCACTACCTGGTATTCTTTTTCATTTCCTGACTCAAGGGGACTAGGCAGCGAAAATAGGTCGAAAATGGGATAAAATTCAAATTGCATTTGTGAAGAACCGAAACAACATACAAACTTTTTTTTTTCCTAGTTTTCACTAGAGTTTTGGCTATTAAATTGATTGGTTGCGATTTCAAAAATATGAATATTTGAGGGAGATATGGGTGGATAAAGAGGACCGCGCGTCTCATGCACTGCTCCCTCATTGCCACGATTCCGAGTTGCTGATTGAAGTTTTCGGCAATTTCCGAACGCTGTTCTCTTCAGGGGATGTTCCTCTACAGATTGAACCGACATTTTTTGAAAAACATGAAAATCAAAAAAATGGCGGCCAAAATTTGAAAAACATCGAAAAATGGACGACATTTGTTGGAATAACAATGATGAAAATTGTTTTTTTTTTTTTACATAGTCGTCGGTTCACTTTGTAGAGAGAGTTGATATCTTCATTTCAAAAAAAAAAAATCAAGGTGATATCTTCAATCGTTCTAGAGTTATCGTGGCAAAACTAGTACAAAATGCTGTTTCTTTATCCACCCATATGTCCCTCAAATATTCATATTTTTGAAGCCGCAACCAATCAATTTAATAGCCAAAACTCTAGTGAAAACTAAGAAAAAAAAAAAGTTTGTATGTTGTTTCGGTTCTTCACAAATGCCATTTGAATTTTATCCCATTTTCGACCTTTTTTCGCTGCCTAGTCCCCTCAATGAGAGGAAGGGAGATCGTATAAAGAATCCAGGCTTCATCTAGGCAAAGTTTCAGCATACCACCTGAAGATAGTCTGGCACAACCGAGTATGAAGACCCCCACAGCTGACCAGCAAGGCTTAGATACAACGCGGTCGCGAGTGTGTGGAAGGTAAACACCACTAACACAAACGTCCATCGGCAACAGAGACGTATCCGAATATCCACAGATATAGAAATTAAAGCCAATATTGCCATAACACGAGTCCGAACTATAAAATAAAATTAAAGTACAGTAAAGTCTCGCTTTTGTCAGCCTCACGGGAGGACTGCTGACAGAACTGGGAACGTCTGAATCCCGCCCAAGGAGGCGTACGAGTCAGCGAACGCCAGTGGCGTAGCGAAAGTGAAGCGGTGCGCCGGCTTCATGAAAAAGCGAGACTGCCAAAGCGAGGTTTGTTTACATACAGAGAAGAAAACTTGATACTGCACGGTCGATGCGCCTAACTGCGCATGCGCAAATAATTCAATTTTATTGGTCGGTGAGATGGTCCCGCGATAATATTATGACGTATGAGGCAGGGGTGCCAACTTGCGAAAAATGAAGCAAGAGCTGTCAAACTTTCGCGCGTAAACTAGTCAGTTGAGGTTATGTTGTTGTTCATTTTTATTACCGTGAATTATCAAAATGAAAGTGGAATCAATTAGCAATCTTGAATAATCCTATCGGAAGATAATTCAATCGAATCGAAGCGAGCAATCAACTGTTCGAAATAAATTGCGACAGTCGAACATCAAGTTTCAATAAAGCTTTTCAAGCCTTTCCGAATCGCTAACGCAATTATTTGAGATCATAACCTCAAAAATTCGTATCAATTACATCGCCGCCAAAAACAAAGTTTGACAGCTTAAACTCGGGATGGCTAACCTGCCTCAGCGGACGACAAAACTCGCGCATGCGCAGTCAGGCACTTTGACTGTGCAGTTTCAAGATTTCTTCTCGGTATATCCTACACCACTGGCAGAGGTCTCGAGCTACGCCTTCGCCTCGCTTTACGTGGCTTGACGCACGAGCGGAGGAGAGCAGCGGTAGTAGAGTGGGAGGTAGGGGAACGTCTAGCCTGACAGAATCGAGGCTGACAAAAGCGGGACTCTACTGTATTGCATCGCTCACCTGGACCGTTACAGTATTTTGTAAATGCCGCGCAAGCGCCAACGCCGGCGTTCAACGGGCAAGCTAAGCAGACGGTACAAGAAGCGTTGCGTGTTCTGGATTCAGTCTGCATTATGCCTGGTCTACACGCCATGATGATGTTGCTATGATTATGTTGGTATGATAGGAAATCTATTAACTGACTGGTCACTTCTGTTGTGGAAATTCAGTGATTGGCTAATCATATCTAATCATATCAACATAATCATAGCGTGTAGACCCAGCATTAGGGATGTTCGATCTTCCGAAAAAAATCGATTTCGGGATCGATTCTGAATCGCATGTCTGAGAATCGATTCTGCAAAAAATCGGAACGTGAAAGATCGATCTTGCAAAAATCGATTTTTTTGTATTATCCGGTGTCTAAAAGAAAAAACGAAAAATCTCAAGCGTACGCCAATGAACTAAACTGCACCTTCTGAGTGAAAAAAGGCGTACATATTCAACCCTTCAAGGCCGAAGCCTCTTTTCTGGTGGAAACAAAAGTTTCTGAGTTGATGAGTGATTTTTTTCTGCTGGAAACTGGAAGCCGGAACCCAGATACGACTCAAAGACAAAGAATCGATTCTGGTCTAGAAAAATCGATTCTCAAAAAAATCGGACGCCACAGAATCGATACAAAAAATCGATTTTTCGCATCGAAAAGATCGATTCTTCTGAAGATCGATTCAGAATCGAACATCCCTAGTCTGCATTGCGCATTCACTACGTGAACGCCGGCAGTGCCAGATTTAAGGCGGGACAACCGGGGCTCAGCCCCGGGGCCGCCACAAACTCCGAGATATTTTTTTTTTTCTCATGAATACCAAAATTTATAGAATCGAATTTGAAAAAATGATGATATTTCTATTTTTTCTTTACATCTTTGATCCTCATTGATTGATCGAAATACATATCCCACACAGCAAAGGAACGTCCCTTGAACGCCCCGGGGAGCGCATATATATTTAGTGAGGTTCGTTAGTTTCCTCTCGAAAAGTTCGCGGGAACGTCGCCGGGAACGCATATGTCCCGATTTTTGGACTCTCCCGAACGTCATGCAAACGACCGTAGAACGTCGCCGAGAACTCTAGTGGAACTTTCAGCAACCTTCTTGGGACGTTAAATTTTTTTTTTCTTGGATGGCGCCTAGACAAAACCAATATTTCCTATTAGACATCTTATAGAAGTTCCAGTTTCACCTTTCACATTTAAAAGTTGACTTTATCAAGTGTCAGAAATCGAGACGTATAAAACATCTTTAAGATGTCCAATAGATGAATTTTGGTCCTGTGTATAATAACTGAGGATGATAATTTCAATAGGAATAAATAGGGCACAAGTAATGAATATCTTCAAGATTATGAAATATATATTATATATTATGTATCGTATTTATATATATATATATATATATATATATATATATATATATATATATATATATATATATATATATATATATATATATTTTTATGTATATTGTGAATAAGGCTGTCTCTCTAACATAATGATAACCCTATGGATAGTTTTGGCAACAATACTAGAAAATGTAGGTGGTGATCCACGTGAACCGGATAGGTTTTTGGCCGGAGGTCATCGAATTTAGTGCTAATAGCAGATTCAGATTCCTTGTTACTATATAGGAGATGCCTCCAACAGTTACAGAGCATGAAAATAATTACCGAAAATTGTTACTGAAATTAATTCGAAGAGGCACAAAAAGAAGTGATAAAATTTACAGCTTGCTGTTTTCCGATGACCTCCGGCCAAAAACCGATCCATTTCACGTGGAACACCCAGTAGGTACTCTAATTGGTAATTGATAATAGATTATCTAAAAAACTAGGGAACCCACGAATCTTCGTCGTACGAAGTGTCGCTATTCCGTTTCGACGAAGTGCTCGTGACTGGGATTTTTTTGAAATTTGTGGGGTTGTTATTTGAAGAGATGTTCTGAGTTGCAGCGTTCTTCTTCTTCCATCGGTCACCAGCATGATGGAACCATTCCATAATGGTTTTCTCTGATTCGGCTATAGTCACCACACTGTCATTCAAGATGGTATCTACGGAATTTCAATAGAAATCTTTTCTTGCAATAATCTATCTTCATGACCTAAACGTACAATTTAAAGTGACGCGGAATTTTGATATCTACATCAGCAATGTCTTACTAGCGTAATTGAAATACAGTTTTGAAGCCGAATTCTAACTTATGTGTAACTCAAATTGCAAACAAAAATAAGAGATACTGTACCGCAGTACACACATAGGTTTATAGATTTAATATACCGATAATGATGCGACAAATTTCTGTGTTTCCAAACTTGAGAGTTTTCTTCCTTCCAGTCCACGAATACAGTCGTGCTAGACCGTCGCTGAAAATCCTACGCAACACGTTGACGATGAAAATTGTCGGAGTCTTCCCTCCAATCTGGCTGATTAGTCGCCTCTGAAAAGATGAAGAAAAAATACTTTAATGATTTCAATTCATTCATATAAGTCATGGAAATGATCAGCTCGTCAACTTGGCATGTATTATATAAGTTTTTATCAGTAACGTTCGACAATAGCAATTCTCTATACTTATGGCCATTCCACAATCAGTCTTTCCGTACCGTACCGTAGAACGGGCGCACGCGCAATAGCCAAACATCAATGATACTGTTGATGTGCGCGTGCGCTGTCGGTGTGCGCGTGCGCCCGTTCTACGGTACGGTACGGAAGGGCTGATTGTGGAATGGCCATTACAAATTGACGAACAACAGCATGATTGGCCAATAATTGACGATTGAAATCATCCACTGACTCTTTCGTTTCGAGACAAAACGACGGCAATAAATCTTTTGCAGTACTGGCATTCCGAGCAAGTACTCCTGATGTCCTGTCCACTTCCGGGTCAACTGCTTTAAACAAGTGGTTTAGTTTTTTCACCAGAGGCTCCAGTAGAGAACTCATCTTCCCTTGAATAATAATTTGATAGTCAAAATTATTGTTCGAATTATTTTAGTTGAGACTGGTCGTTCTTACTGCAGCATGGACAGCTATGTTCCGCGTCTGCTTTGGTAAGTATCCTGTCTTCGATGATCCTCAAATTTGTTTTTGGGCCTGCGTTGCATTGCTTTTTGCGTGAATCGATGTCTTGTGAGTCAACTTTTCTCTTTGTTTCATTGCTCTCAATTGTATTATCATACGTCGTTATAGATTTTCTGTCATCTGTAAACAATAATATATCGGTACGTGAGTCGAAGAGTATGGCACCTCAGATTAACGCCCAAAACTATGCCACCTCAAGTTAACGCCCGAAACTATGCCACCTCCATCTAATTTAACATGGAGGTGGCATAGTTTCGGGCGTTAACTTGAGGTGGCATAGTTTTGGGCGTTAATCTGAGGTGGCATACTCTTCGACTCACGTACCGATATGATATTATTAAACTCTACACAAATGTATACAAGATCTTTACTAGCTGAATATAGTGTCGAATTGTTTGAAAATATATATTATAAGATCACATCAACCAAATCGATGCTTTCAACTCGGAGTTTCACGAGCCTCATAGGATAAAAATAATCGAAAACCATAGAAATAATGGTGGGAAATGCACAAATGATACACGCTGTCAATTTTCCAGTAGATATTATTGTACCAAAGTATATGTCGTGAATATGGCTTCCCGGGAAAAAAAAATTTCATGAAGTTTCATAAAATTTTATAAAATTTCACGAAATTTCAGTATTGAAATTTCATGAAATTTTATGTTGAAAATGGCCTGATGAAATTTCATAAAATTTTGTGAACTTTTATGAAACTTCATGAAATTTCATAAAATTCCAACAAATTTTTTCCCGGGTATAGGATTTATTAAAATTTCATAAAATTTCGTGCTGAAAATGGCCTGATGAAATTTCATAAAATTTTGTGAACTTTTGTGAAACTTTATGAAATTTCATAAAATTCTAACAAATTATTTTCGATATAAAATTTCATAACATTTTAAAATTTTAGACTGAAAATGGCCTCATAAAATTTTATAAAATCTCATGAAATTTGACCAGGTCATTTTATGAATAAAAATTCATACTAAAAATGGCCTGGTGAACTGTAATGAAATTGTATTAAATTGTATCATATCTCCAGTTGTACATTCAAATAATGGATATACTGAATGAAAATCATGAAACATACAATATTTGAAGTTGATTCTTTCAAAATTTTAGTTATGTAGAAATGAACTCTCTTTCGAAAAGTGATTTTATCAAATTATACGAAATTTCATGAAAATGTATCCATATTTTCGAAATAGTGAAATTGAATTCTGTGAAATTCGTATATAGAAATCCGGGGCAGTACGAATATATAATAAGATTTTGTAAAAATTGATCTTCGCCTCGCACGCTTCGCGCGCTCGTCTACGACTCGTACTTAAAACATCGCACTCGGCCTTAAAAGTTCCACTTTACGACCTTGGTGCACAATGTACTATTAGTTACAGATTTTTAAAAAAATTATTACTCTTATAATCAGATATATCCTGAGAATATAGCCGAAACATGTGTATTTCAAATGGGAAAGTCCACCCTCTTATAGGGAGGGGTTAGAGTCTAGATAAAAATCTGAAAAAATTAGGGTATTGTTTTTCAATTATTTGGAGTCGATTTGAGGGGTGTCTAATAAAAAATTCGTCCCAGCTCTAAATAAGGACCACCCTAGCGTATACGCTATTGAGTATCTGCAGCGCAATGTAAGAGTGGCATGACCATGAAAGAATCACCGAATGGCATTCGAAATGCTTTTTCTCTGATATTTCGTACTGGCCACACTTGTAAGTCACTCAAGTCTTGAACAAAATAAATATTTAAATGCCAAGAATTGCAGGGATAATCTGTTATCGATGTCTTAGTCGAGTAACTTCTTCCTACAACGACAGCTTCTTCATTTCTAAAACCAAAATAGTCGATAACAACGACGAGTCCACCATGTAGATAGCAACAGTTATTACCGTCACGGGTATTGAGAGTGAAATTTGAAAAATGCAAAGTAGAGTGTGCTCTACTACAGCCGAATTGAAGCTCTTGTCGTTGAATAGGTTTGCTCATATACGGGAAATTAAGATTGTTTGCTTGCGGTACAATTGTCTTTGTTTGCTCGCTAACTCTCCTATGAATTTGTGGCAACGGGGCTTCTGATTTTCTGATTAATTTTTTCAGCTTCTGCATATTAGGGCTGTACGATTAACCGGTTAAACCGGCCAAAACGGTTAAACTGGTTAATCGGCCGAGGGTTTAACCGGCCAGTACGGTTAACCCGGTTAATTGGCCAATAGTTTAACCGGTCAACCGGCCAAAACGGTTAACCTGGTTAATTGGCTGATGGTTTAGCCGGTTAACCGGCCAAAACAGTTAACCTAGTTAATTATCTGATGGTTTAACCGGTTAACCGGCCAAAACGGTTCACCTGGTTAATTGGCCGATAGTTTAACCGGTTAACCGGCCAAAACAGTCAACTCGGTTAATTGGCCGATGGTTTAACCGGTTATCACGCCCAAGCGGTAAATCAGGGTAACCAATTGACCAATGGCTCAAATGGTTGACGTGGTCAAGCAGGTTCAAATTAGAGATCAAATTTTCGTTCATAATCCAACAAAATGAAAATCCATTCATTTGAATACTGAAGAAAAATGTGATGATACTTATGGTTTGCGATGAAAAATCAATGAACAGGATGTAAGACAGTTAAGAAATGTCTGTTTCTATTGGATAACCGATGAAAATTAAACCATCAACAAGCGAGACATTGCACCTGCCTAACCATGTTTTATCATTTAAACGATCGCTTAACTGAACGGGTTAACCTTTTTGGCCGGCTAACCGGTTGAACCATCGGCCAATTAACCAGGTTAACCGTTTTGGCCGGTTGACCGGTTAAACCATCGGCCAATTAACCAAGTTAACCGTTTTGGCCGGTTGACCGGTTAAACCATCGGCCAATTAACCAGGTTAACCGGTTTGGCTGGTTGACCGGTTAAACCATCGGCCAATTAACCAGATTAACCGTTTTGGCCGGTTGACCGGTTAAACCATCGGCCGATTGACTAGTTTAACCGTTTTGGCCGGTTTAACCGGTTAATCGTACAGCCCTACTGCATATAGCTTTCAAATGCAAATGCGCTGAAAGAATCAAGTGGCCCGTACGTCTTGGCGCATTCATTTAAATGAATCAAGTTGTGCACATTGTGCACTAAATTTTCTTGACCATAAAGCCTTTTGAATTCACGAACAAAATAAG
Source organism: Tenthredo mesomela (assembly GCA_943736025.1). Taxonomy (NCBI): domain Eukaryota; kingdom Metazoa; phylum Arthropoda; class Insecta; order Hymenoptera; family Tenthredinidae; genus Tenthredo; species Tenthredo mesomela. Next base: position 12,120,306 of record OX031014.1, read on the forward strand.
TAAGCAAATCTTTAGCATACTGATTATTTTCCACGCAGTCTGTCGGATGGCATAGAATTCGCATAGCACAATTGAATGAATTAAAATGCATGTAATAGTCTGCTGGTAAAAATCTTTTCAAAACCACCGGACCCAAATAAAGCAAAAAGAGCCGATATTCAGTGGCTTTCCAACAATCGAATTCATCCAAAGATCTACATTTTCTCTGGAACTCTATCGGCACCCATTTCGCCAAAGATACTAAAAGGTCTGATAACTGCTGTATTCGAGCCGCTGTTAATCTAGCCTCGTGACGTCCACGTAACAACAATCCAATCAATTTTTTTGTGACGCCCAAGCAACACAGATGCATCCAGTCTAGTGGAAATCATGTTACCATTTCCAGCCCTAGCATTTCAAATGGCGAGTCGCCGGGATGGTGTTCTTCAAGAAGTCTCTGCGAAAAATTTCCATCGGTCCGTGGCAGAGAGTCGTCATTTAGAAACAAAATTCGATTATTTATGTAATCGCCTTCTTGAATGCATTGGTCACAACCAAAATATGCATTGTGGGACTTGATACATTTCACATATACTCTAGCTGGAGTGTCGCATATCACAGCATTTATTTTAATTCGGAGATGTCTATTTCGAAACTGAAATCCTTGATTTATCAATTCTCTGCACTCCGTGATAAAATCTTGTAAATATTCCATTACTGAAATAGGTTTTTTATTGCCATGATGATACACACCAATAATAAATGGTTTCCAACTAGTCGTTGGGTTTGTGATTCTACCAAGTATCGGCCACAGTTGACTTTTCGAGCTCTTCGCTAGAGGTAGACCGTCAATACCTTGTAACTTACTGCACCAATATCTCAGCTGATGGCTGGAGATACGGTGCTAGTCCGCGTGAGTGTCTTTGTCACGGGTGTGATTTGGAGCTCCTCTGGTGGAAAAAGTGAAAAACCACAAAATACCCTATTAAAGACTCAAATCAGGTATCAACCGATTTGAGCTATTTATCTACTGAGCGAGGATCTGCTGCGCTAACCGAGCCTGCTCGAAGACGCGGGTTGTGTTAGCTGTGTGTGAGAATCACAGACACGGGTGTTCCCCAGTGCTGTAACCCAGCAAAAACTCAACCGTAGCTGCGTTAATACAGAGCTGGGTATCGCTAGGCGTACCAAGCTGTACGACTAAACTCGGGATTGGGTTTAGCACCCGCACCATAGCTGTCGTTTGCCTAATGCGTAAAAGAAAGCTGAAATGTTTAGAGATTGTTAATCTAAAGAAATAGGAAGTTGAAAGAAAGAGATGTCGTTTTAACAATAGATAAGGTTTAATCAGTAGTATCGTCGAAAATAGGAAACGATACAAAGTGAAACAAAAAGTAGCGTATTTAGCATAAAAACAGGATAGTAATAATTCATAAAGAATAGATAAGAGTAGTACAGAATATAAAATATTATATTAAAGAGTTAATAGAGTAGGATATGATTAGATTTAAATAGAGTTCATAATTTTATTCAATGTTCCGATTTAGTTGAATTAGAGTTTTGTTTAATCCGAAGATTCGTTGTATTAGCTAATCTAGGATTTCCAATCCTAGATCGGTTTTTATTTGCGCCGTTAAACCCCGTATTAAGACAACTTTCAAATTCTTTGTCTAATTTGTTTTAATGTAAAATTAGCAAAACATGTTGATGGTGAATTGTGAATTTAATTTATTTTCATATTATAAATTGTGATTCTAAAATACTTCAATATAGCAAGTATTGAATTCGAATTTATAAGCAAGTTAAGACCACGCACTATTTTGGCTACGTGCCTAACGAATTTAATAGATGTGACTCGACGGGCGCTTTGCCACACAATCGGTAGCGGTGCCTCCGCTGCCCCCCTTTTATACCGATATTCCGCGGGGTCCGCGGAATCGCGGGATGCGCGGAATCGCGGGATGCGCGGAATCGCGGGATGCACGGAATTACCGGGTGCGCGTCGAGAGATGCGCATCGCGGGATGCGCGATGGACACTTGTCCGGCTGCCCTGGCAGTAGCCAGTTCAGCCGGAATTTTACAACCTACATCATTAAGTATAGGATCCTCGATTTCAGAATGATCTGAATGACTCATTAGTTCATCTTCTATAGCTTTTTGTAAACCATAATAAAAATAATGGCCAGGCGCTACTTGTCGAACAGTAGTCTTTCGAGGAGTACCAAGTAAAGTGCGTGCATCACGTGGTAATTGTTCCCTTGGAAGAAAAATCCTCAATATTAAGAGCAGCGCACCTAAAGCACAGTGTTTTACTCCAAATAACAATGCCCAAGCACAGAGCTTTGCTGCCAATGTTTCTTCATTAGGAACATAGTTATAATCAAATTGAACATCATCTTCCAAGGTCTCATTTTCACTCTCTGAGTCATCTGAGGAAGAGTTCAAAAAATTTTCAATTGGTTCTTCGTTGACAATTGAATTATTTTCAGCGATACTTTCGTTGTCACTAGAAGAGTTCAGAACATTCTCAATTTCTTCTTCATTGATGGTTGAATCGATTCCGTCAAGACTATTGTTGTCACTACTAGTAGTATCAACGTCTACAAGATTTTGTTCATTTTCAATGGCCCATGTTGCTGCAAGACGTCGATTTTTTTGTCTTTTTGATAGTTCTGTGAACTTCTTACGCTTTTCCATATTATAAGTTATATTATAATGTATAATATATTATCTATTTCGAAATATTTGGTTACTCTGAAAATGTATGAATAAATCAAGAAATGCCAGACACGCCAGACGCAGAAAAAGTGCACGGAGGGAATGATGCTCTTGGATTTCCAAGAAACGAAAAGGTTTCGAGTGTTTTCATATTTATCAAGTACAACGTCAGCAACAACGATTATTCGTTACAGATCACTCTTGATATAAAATTGTACATTTTATTTTCGCTTTTTGGAAATCATGCCCTCCATGCACTTTTTCTGCGTCACTGATATCAATTTCACATCGATCGAATATCCTTTAGCTGGAAAACGGGCTGCCAAAAATTCGAGGTGTATAATTCACCTTTCATATCCCTTTAAACAGCATTGAAATAATCAAGACCTGATTTCAATTGAAGGAAATCGCAATATTTCCACTTTTGGTACGGCCTTTCTTAACTTCTAAAAGTATATATGAATGTATAGCACCACGTGTTTAGCCCCGTGCACGTACACATGGCAATTAGATTATGATTCTGGCCCGGAAGTGATTGTTTGGTTATACGATTTAGTACGATAACCCGATGTATAAATGTACGGAAAATCATTACCAAAGTACCATAGTTACCTTTTGTTGAATCCAATCCTCGATAAAGTTGATATATAATCAATGCTTATTTGCTGCTCCTTACAATTCAACACTATAGAGTCACTTTCAATGAGACCACGCGACGAGATGGAATAATAAATGATTTTTAGTCACGCCATCTATGCAGTGCCTATCGAATATAATTTTTCTACTATCGCCATCTACGGGAAATTTGCACGATATTGGGTGACGATCGTAGGAGTTTCACAGGACGTTCGGCAATCACGTACTCTCGGAGACGTCAATTTACTGACTTTCCGAAGAGCTCAGCTATTGGACGTTTGAGCGACGCACAGTGGGGCAGAATCCCAAAAAGCTGGCCAAAAATCAAAATCTTAACAAATCCGGGTGAAAATCTGTACTCGGGGGTTTTTAGGGTCGCTGATTACGAATCCGAAGTCAAAAATCTCAAAAACAAAATGGCGGACCCAAAACGGTAACAAGTTTCTTCGAAATCTCAACAAATCCAGGGGAAAATCTGTACTCGGGGGTTTTCGAGGTCGCTGATTACGAATCCGAAGTCAAAAATCTCAAAAACAAAATGGCGCACCCAAAACGATGGTCATATGTGGTACAATGATGTCAGATTTTTCAGATAATAGGTATGGGAGGGTTTTCAAGGATATTGATTAGGATGAGGTCAACATTCACCACAATTTTATTTGATCAGAAAATGGCGAACGTGATGTGACTCAAAATAATAAATAGAGGAAGACTATAAATGTGCATGATATAAAATTTACTCGTAGATACTTCACAGAAATTCATAAATTTATGCATATAACGGAACAAATCATTTTTATTTTTCAGTAATAATATAATGAAATTGTAAAGCTTATAAAATTAGTGAAATACAATTTCCTCGTAAAAATTTTCAATTTTTAATATTTTTAAATAGAAAATAGTTCATGATTTTTTTAGGTTTGAATGAGTAAAAAATCTCTTGAGCAATGTATTTATTTATCAAAAGTTTTTTTAGTACAAAGTTTGCAAGAAATTAAATAACTCTCATTCATTTCTAGTAACAAAAATCTTGAATGTCATCTTCGATGTTAGAATCACTCGATTCCGATTCTGATGTTGACCCACTTGTATCTAAATCGGAATCGTTCCTTGTCTCTTGTCTGATGACTTGAGGTTGTTTAAACATCTCTCTAGCTTCTTTATATAGAGATTTCGCCGGTCTCTGGGGCAATTTCCAGATGCTTGAGAGAAATGGATCTGATGTTACGAGAAGCCTATTGAAAATGTCTCTCATATTCGATTCTCTAGAGCATTTTCTTGAATTATGTAATCTGTAGTTCTTAATGTCCTTATTGCGTGACTCTTGGGCCTCTTCAGAAAGTTGTCCTATCCACGCATGCAATGTAGACATGCCAAATCGTAAATTATCTGTAGTAATGTCCGTTTTTATAATTTTGTCGATGTTATTAAAATCTTTAGAAGTGGCTTTGCACAGGAAGCAGCGTTGTGCAGAAGTGGTACCGGTTACAGCGTTACAGACTTTGCCGTCGATCATCGTAAATGACATACAATAGGTTACTGAAATTGATTTATCATTTTTTTCAGTAGTGTATGGTTCAAGACCCTCAATCTGCTGTTCTATGTCGGTGACTTCTTTCAGTGTTGATTGTACATCTTCACGTACAAACTGCAATCGTATTGGTCTGCAGAATCGAGGAGATGAAGGTCTAGGATTTTTCCACACAATAGTTGCTTCATCCGTTTCGTGATTGTTGTAGATTAATTGTAAAGGTACCAGAGAAGTATAACAAATGCTTTCATCAGATTTTCCATCCTCAGCAAATTTTTGCTTATAAACACTTTGACCGCTGCTTCCATCACACCCCCATTTACAGTGAAGAACTAATTTTTGCAGAATTTCCGAATTAAGAGTATCGATGACATCAGCCTGAAGTTGCATAATTCTATATGTAGTATGATCAAGTAAAGCCTGTAGTTTTATTTGTGCGCACGACTCACTAACAGTAGTGTACACAACTGATGGATAACAACGATTTTTTGCTTTTTCTACTTCATGATACGATGGGTATAATTTGCATTTATGTGCTCTAGCTGCATTCCTTGATAGCTGATACGAGCGCTTCGATTCTCCTTTCTCGATCGTTAAGGAAAGTGCTTCGTCGGGGGTTAAAGGTGCTTCATTTTGTGACCGAATAGCAGCTATATATTTTGAAGCTCTTGTTGGGCTTGTTAATGTAACATCTTGAAGAACTTGAGCAGCATGCACTTGACCAGAACTCCTTAAACTCATTCGAGCAGCATACGTTAATTCTTCTGTAGATAAAGTAGATCGTACTTTTTCAGTCTTTCTCCTCTTAGATCTATCGCTGGATAAGGCAAAAGATTGCGAAGGTCGCCCACGTGTTCCTTTTTCATCATTCTTCACAATCTGCTCAGATGTTGATGTTGTGCATTCAGTATTGGATAATTTTGAGAAACGTACGGTGCCCTTCAACCATTCTTCATTATTTTTTAGAAACTTTTCTTGGCCTCTTTTTGCTGCTTTCCATCTAGATCGAAAATTTGCAAATAACAGTCCTAATGACTTCTCATCCCCGTCTACTTGTATCACCTCTTCGGTTTTCTTGAAAATTGCATCTTTCAAAACGACAATAACGTCTTTTTGTTCGTTTTTTAAACTGTCTTTCACCATAAAAAAAACATCTTTTCTTGATAATTCCATACTTGAAGATTTGGAAGACTCTGTAAAATACCAATATAAACATGTACAAAATTGAATGAGATTATTCTGAAATTATTTTATGCTTATGATTGTATATTTATAAAGAAAACGAATATTTTTAATATGAATGATGCATGTTAGATTGCTAACTGGTGTCCACAAAAAATATGGTTAATTTTCTGAAGATACATTGTTTAGCGACAAAAAACGCATAACAAACATATTTACATACATTCCGTACGAAAAGAAAATACCGAACTCTCATGGATATCTGTCTTTATAAGGGTCACCTCTGTGTCCGTATAGAACAGGTATAATAAAGTCTAAACAGCAGGCGGCTACATTCTTTCATATATGGCTGCTCTGGGAGCCCCTCGTCAGTCCTTGTCGAATCGCCGTCTACGTATACACTAATACACCTTCACTGGCAAAGACCCTACAGTGCAGTCGAAGGGTGCTACTTACCGTTATGCCTTACAAATATGTGGGAAATACAGTTCTAACTACTAAGAGTTCTTTTAGAAATATTTTATGAAATTTTGAGATCATTTTCAAAATATACCAACGCGCTGTAACGTAATAATCAATGCATTACATTCACACGTCCGTTAATGTCACGTATTTCTCCCGAAAAATTAGTCTAACTATTCGTTGAGCACTCCTGAGCAGCCAGTTTTTCACTATATTATACTTTATACTATACACTATTAGTTCCTTGTCGAAACGAGGCCGAGACTCGCGAAGACATTTTTAAAACTCTATTAGAAAATCGATTTTAGAAAAAAAAAAAGGTCAATTTTTTATGTTTACTTGTTGCAAAATTTAAATATTTCTAACGTACAATACGCAATAACTGTGCATAACTATATATTCTGCATACCTTCAGAAAGTGATTCCATTTTGCAGAATCCAAATTACGATGGTTTCGTGCGTTTCACAGCACTTTGAAACAGGCAAGAATTTTTTGACGCGTATACTTGTTTAGTGCGTACCGAACGACGGCTGAATGTCGACTGATGCCGAGGCGACCCTAGAGCAGGTATATACCTGCTAGGTCCGGAATTTCATGCTAAGACTACCTGTAAACCAGATCTTAACGTATATAGACGAATACATACAATTCAAAAATTCGATTTCTGGCCAGCTTTTTGGGATTCTGCCCCACTGTGCGACGTTCATTGAAACATTGTGCTGTGTGGGATAATGACTGGTACTCTCAAAACTCTTATCCGTTTGAAATAGGCGTGCTCTAGACCAATCATTTTACGGTTTTAAATGACACTAATTGTGGGAAGCATGAAAAAAATACTACGATAGCTTCGTTCAGTATATGGGGTATTCCACCTCAACTCGACGTGTCTCCAGACCTTGACAATTCTTATATCGCTAATTTTTTTTTGTTCATGTTGCACCATAAGATACGACTACTCTCACCGAAGCTTTTGGGGATCGGTCTCATCGTTTCGATGACGCAGAATATTGAAATTTCGTTGTTTTCGTTGACACGAAGATTTCAAACGTATGTAACTCGGAATCTATCAGTCTTATCGAAAAAATCAAAATCACTGAATTTCTTGTTTTTGAATGTTCTATTTTTAAATCATTTTTTCAGAATTCTTTAACCCTTGTGTCAGTTGTTATTCGCGAATAAAAATTTAAATGCTGTTTTTCGAAGAATAGGCCACCTTCGATTTCACTGAAATTTTTACACGATATTCTACGAAAAATTACGCGAATTTCAAGACCTTGTTTGAGATGGCACGATTTTTGGTTTAAAAGTTATAATCATTTGAAAATCTGTAAAATCCTATAACGGAACGAAGGAAGGATTGGAAATTAAAACAGTCATACCTAGTTTGCGTAATAACTTGATGGCGTGAAAAGACTGATTATTTATTCTGTTCTTAGTCGTTAGTACAGTATTGACAGGTTCCGTAACTCATATTCGTTGTAGGCCTCTTGGATAAAATACAGACACGCTACTAGTGTGCGTGAGAGCTGTGTACATATACGGCCGACAGCGCCGCCTAACGTGGACGTCTGCAAAACTTGGACGTCAATGTTATGCATGTATACGCCACACACGCTTAGTTTACTCTGTCTGTATGTTATCCAAGAGGCCTATAGTATGAATTTCAATTTGCTGTGTACGGTCACAACCCTACATTTGTCTTTTTATTTTTAAGGATGTTTGGGAAATATATTCAAATAGTGACAAATCTTCGAAATTTTTATATTTGAAAGATAGATAAATGAAATGCTCACTGTCAAAATTTCAAGTCGATTCACTACACCGATTTAGAGAAATTAATTTTTCAATTTGCTTCTTATACACATACTGTCGGCGCAAAAAGGTTTGGCCCCTCTATTTGAGTGATCATAACTTCTACAGGAAAATTGGTAGAGCATCGAGTCTGGAAAGATCGGAAAGCGCCAAGTTTTCTGCGTCTAATGGTTGTTCGCAAATTTCCGTGTAAAAATCATGAAAGCAGCTAGGGGACACAGGCGGCACCGCGAAAATTTGAAAAATTGTTGACGTCGATTACTGGAAGTCCGCTATTGCGAACCAAAAACTGATTACGGAATCAAAAAGTGTATATCCTGACGATAATTTTGAGCTGGCTCAGGTTCGTCCGTACCGATCCGTTCCCCAAATCGCACCATTGGAACTACGTTTTTCAACTTTTCGGAGATCACAACGGCTTTCACGATTTTTACATGGAAATTTGCGAACAACCATTAGACGCAGAAAACTTGGCGCTTTCCGATCTTTCCAGACTCGATGCTCTACCAATTTTCCTGTAGAAGTTATGATCACTCAAACAGAGGGGCCAAACCTTTTTGCGCCGACAGTAGAGGTATGGAGAGCCGATAAGGTTGGTATGAAATCTCTCGCATCACCCGCGCGGTAAGTTAGATTTCATACTAACCTTATCGGCTCTCCATACCTTTACATTAGGGTGGTCCTTATGTGGGGGTCGGTGGAATTTTGTCCGTGCCGCCCCCTAGATTGGTTCGAAATAAATTCAAAAAAACCTTGGACAAACTTGAGCTTTCTGGCTCAACGGGAAAGTGTGCCCGTACTTTTTTCCCATTCGAATAACATGGGATTTTGAACCAACTGAATACATTTTTTTTTACGAGCCCATCGTTCATCGGAAAAATCTCTCACTTCGTCACTGTATAGTATCATAGTGTGTAAGTTGGTACAAATTTTTCACAAACTATAGGAAATCATGATCAAAAGATCATACGAGCCGATACGAGCCCTTTTAGGTGGATAAAGTTGTAATTTTTCGAAATCGTCGGCTGTGAAACATGATTTGAGGTGACCTAAAAAATGTGCATCAACTTACACACTATAACACTATAAAGTGACGGAGTAACAGATTTTTCCAATCAACGATGGGCTCATAAAAGAAAAATGTATTCAGTTGGTTCAAAATCCCATGTTATTCAAACGGGAAAAAAGTAGGGGAGACCGGGGACAATTGTAACATTTTGCAGTTATCATCTTCGTGCTCGTATCTCCGTATACCAAAAAAAATTTCGTTGGTACAGCAAGTGAGGGTAACATTTATCTACATATAGCAATCATAATTAAAGAGAAATAATTGTGCAGTATCGAGATTTTAGAGATAATACGGCAATCTGCAGAGTGTTACAAACGTCCCTATATCTGGGTCAATTGTAACAGGACTCGGGGTCAATTGTAACAAGTACAGGTTGAAGTTATTACAGGTTGACTTTATTATTGCGCGTTTCTTTTTTTGTATGTCTTCGTACGGGATACGCATCCGTTATCGTAGTCCAGGTCCTCTGCTTCGTAGTTTCAGTCGTCCAAGTCTTCGGCTTCGTAGTTCTCGTAGTTCAGGTCCTTCGCTTCGTGGTTTTCGTAGTCCAGGTCCTCCGAATCGTAGTTCTCGTAGTCCAGGTCCTCCGCTCCGTAGTTTGAATCGTCCAGGTCTAGAACTACGAAGCGGAGGACCTGAACGACCGAAACTATGGAGTGGAGGACCTGGACGACTGAAACCACGGAGCGAAGGACCTAGACGACTCAAATTGTGAAGCGGGGGATCTGGACAGCTGAAACTAGGAAGCCGAGGACCTGGATTACGAGAACTACGAAGCGGAGGGACAGAACGACGATAGGGGATGCGTATGCCATACAAAGATATCTCCACCCACACCAAAAAAATATGTATGTGACGTATATTTTTGAATATATTTAAAATATACTTGAAAATATATGTAAAAATATACGTGACATATAAAAAGTTTATATGAAAACCATATGAAATTTCGCCGATTCGTATATGTCAAAAATATATTTCAATATATATGTCAAAATATATTTAAGCATATATGTTAAAATACATTTATGCATATATGTTAGAATATATTCACGCATATATGACAGAATGTATGCGTGAATATATGTGAACATATATATTAAAATATATGTATAAAATTATTTGCTTCATGTATGCAAAAATATATATTTAAGTATAGACAAGAATATACGCCGAAATATATGAAAATAATGATTATTCAAGCAGAGGTAAGTACAAATTTATGTAAAAGTTAACTCATATATGTAAATAACATTTTCTAAAACTCATGTGTGAATTATTAATTAATCGGCTGCTATATACTGCCTTGACATGCATTCTTCATTTTCTCCGTTTTTCTTCCAAATAAATTCACCATCTCTGACAGAGCTGGAATCACAGGAACATAAATATATTTATATTTATATGGAAGATCAAAATACTTTAAGGAATAAAAACCTTTTTTTAAATATTCTTTTGTGACGAAATTGTTCGACGAAGCTTCAGGTGATTTGACACTCTTATTTGAAGTGCTGTAAGGACTCGTCTTCACTCCATGATATCCCGGTAAAATAATTTCTGAATCATCATGTTGTACAACTTCTTTTAAGATTTCCAAGTCGGATGTCTGCGTAGAGTTTGTGTTTGAAATGAAATCATATTTTTTTAGTATATTAGGTTATCAGTCCGTGTTTGATTTTGACCGATACGAAATTGCACCAGATTCATCTATCCTCTTTTTCTAACTTCTTTTTTTACATTTTGGACATTCTACTGTTTTTTTCTGCACTATCATGTCTTTCAATTGATTTTTCAATAGTCTGTTATGAACAAATCTGACATATTTTCTGAATTTCAATTGGCATAGAATAAAGATTAATTAAGGGGGGGGTAAGGTTAATTCGGTGAAAAAAAGACATGTCTTGAAGATTTTTTTTTGGCGATACAGATAGTGTTAGTTTATTCAGTCAATTTCCATATAATAATGCAACATTTGAACAATATTTCCCTCAATTTTCATTGCAAAATATTGAAAATTGAGCGAATGACAGTGAATCTCCGGAGGCGCCTCGAAAAAAAATGGTTTTGCGGTGTTCAGCATAACTCGCAACAGAATCATCCGAAACGAAAAAATCAAAATGCATTTTTCAAAGGAGATGTTTCTCGAGGTAATCACGAGAGGATTTTTTTTTTTCGATTTTTCAATTTTTCGTAGCACTTGAAAGCCAAAAAACCGATTTTCGCTGAAAAAATCGGCCAATTTTCTGTTGTAACATTAATAATTATTAAAAAAAAAAAAAAAGCTCTCGACAATACCTGGTGAATTATGTGAAGAAGTACTGTGCAAAATTTCAAAACGATTGGTCCAGTAGATTTTGAGTTATGGTGAACACGGACTTCGAATACGACAAGTTTTAGAAAAACGCTCAGCTTTGCACACTGAACAATCCAAAATGGAACTCGATAATTTCTTTTATACTTACACAGAGTCGTCTATACCAGGTCCATGAAGTATAGAGCTGTATACTATGTCTCGAACATATACAAGGTCCTTTTACATACCTATGAAGACCCTTCCACGAAGAAATAAATGTAGGGATTATAATAGAGCAAAAAAAGCGCTTTATGTATTCCCGCTCATAACTCCGTTAATATTGCTCCGATCGATTTAAAATTTTGACACAATATTCTTGAGACGTTATACATGCATATGAAAAAATATGAAAAAAATGCAGAAAAAAAAGTTTAAATACCTTACCCCCCCCTTAATATAAATATATTAATTTATTACTAATAATCGTTCATTAAAAAAGTAAGTAGTAACTGATTTAATTAAAATAATTGTGTTATTTTATTTGTAGCTATCAAGTCAAAATCAAACACGCACTGATAATATAATATGTTATTCCAGCTCTGTCAGAGATGGTGAATTTATTTGGAAGAAAAACGAAGAAAATGAAGAATGCATGTCAAGGCAGTGTAAAGCAGCCAATTAATTAATAATTCACACCTGATGTTTAGAAAATGTTATTTATATGAGTTAACTTTTACATAAATTTGTACTTACCTCTGCTTGAATAATCATTATTTTCATATATTTCGGCGTATATTCTTGTCTACACTTAAATATATATTTTTGCATACATGAAGCAAATAATTTTATACATATATTTTAATATATATGTTCACATATATTCACGCATACATTCTGCCATATATGCGTAAATATATTCTAACATATATGCATAAATGTATTTTAACATATATGCTTAAATATATTTTGACATATATATTGAAATATATTTTTGACATATACGAATCGGCGAAATTTCATATGGTTTTCATATAAACTTTTTATAAGCCACGTATATTTTTACATATATTTTCAAGTATATTTTAAATATATTCAAAAATATACGACACATACATATTTTTTCGGTGTGGGCAGGAGACGACGCCATCATACTCATCCAGAAATCGGACAAAAAAAAAAAAACTAAACATCGTTTTCTCGTTCGAGGCATGCTAGAATCGATAAATAGATAGATTATGACATGTTACAATCGCCCCCGTCCGTGCTGTTACTTTCGTCCCCGGTCGCAGTTTTACAATTATCGGCCTGTTCTACCATTACATGTGAATATTTAATTATTGCCATTGTACGTTTTCGAAAGAGGGAAAAAAGTAGATTGTGAATACACAAAATAACTAAACGTAACATCAACGGTTCGGCAAAAATGAAACAAAGAAAATGTCAAACAAAATTTACTAACCTATATCGAAAAGACGTTTCCAATTCTCACATTGTCTGCTAGAAACTGAGGCAACTTATGAATTCGTCAAATGTAGATATTTTATGCATGATTCAAACGCCACATATCAGCACGGCACCAAACCTTGTATGTGGCGAAAATTACGAATGTTACAATTGACCCGTGTTACAATTGTCCCCGGTCTCCCCTACGGGCTTACCGGCACACTTTCCCGCTGAGCCAGAAAGCTCAAGTTATTCCAAGGTTTTTTTGAATTTATTTCGAACCAATCTAGGGGGCGGCACGCACAAAATTCCACCGACCCCCAAATAAGGACCACCCTACTCTACATGTATGAGAAGCAAATTGAAAAATTAATTTCTCAAATCGGTGTAGTGAATCGACTTGAAATTTTGGCAGTGAGCATTTCATTTATCTATCTTTCAAAGATAAAAATTTCGAAGATTTCTCACTATTTGAATATATCTCCCAAACATCCTTAAAAATAAAAGGACAAATGTAGGGTTGTGACCGTACACAGCAAATTGGAATTCATACTTTAATGAATATGAGTTACTGAACCTGTCAATACTGTACTAACTACTAAGAACAGAATAAATAATCAGTCTTTTCACGCCATCAAGTTATTACGCAAACTAGGTATGACTGTTTTAATTTCCAATCCTTCCTTCGTTCCGTTATAGGATTTTACAGATTTTCAAATGATTATAACTTTCAAACCAAAAATCGTGCCATCTCAAACAAGGTCTTTAAATTCGCGTAATTTTTCATAGAATATCGTGTGAAAATTTCAGTAAAATCAAAGGTGGCCTATTCTTCGAAAAACAGCATTTAAATTTTTATTCGCGAATAACAACTGACACAAGGGTTAAAGAATTCTGAAAAAATGATTTTCAAATAGAACATTCAAAAACAAGAAATTCAGTGATTTTGATTTTTTCGATAAGACTGATAGATTCCGAGTTACATACGTTTGAAATCTTCGTGTCAACAAAAACAACGAAATTTCAATATTCTGCCTCATCGAAACGATGAGACCGATCCCCAAAAGCTTCGGTGAGAGTAGTCGTATCTTATGGCGCAACATGCACAAAAAAAATTGGCGATATCGGAATTGTCAAGGTCTGGAGACACGTCGAGTTGAGGTGGAATACCCCATATACATTAGGGTGAGCCAAAAAAACTAACCTATCGAATCTATGGGTTAAAAAAAACCTATATACCGAGAAAAAAATTCCCCTGCAAGGCAAGATTTTTAGCTCAATTTTAAAAGGTGGCGGTGGGCATTCAAAGTTTCCCATTTAAATAATACGTAAAAAAATCTTTTTTCATTAAAAATACCATAACTTTTGAACCGTTTAGGATAACATTTTTTACATCGCGGATTCTTGTAGAGCATAAAATTTCCTAAAAAAATCTATCCCAGGGTGATTTTTTTCAATTCAAAAATTCGTATATTTAAAAGCTTTAAAAAGTGAAAAAATAGTACATTAAGCTGTTAGGGAGAGAGGTGAGCGATTTTGATGAGGGTGAAGTTTGCTGCACGAGCGAAGCGAGGGCAGCTTCACCCGAATCAAAATCGCGCCTCTCTCCCGAACGACTTACGATACTTTTTTTCATACATGCATCAAACTAACCCCATTTCAAGCATGTCTTACGAGAGAGAAGACTCACATATCTCATTCGGCCGTAATATGTGGTCGTCGCATGCGCTTTCACGCGATTTGGTTAGGTATGAAGCGTAAGAAGCAAAAGTGCGCGTAGGCATGATAATATGAACGCATTAGTACATGATGCTGTTATGGGGCTGTTACACAGAGCGCGTCGCGTCACGCGGCGCGGCAAACAATATGCAGTCACCAATGGGAGGGCTGCTTTTTCGTATACACGCGTAAAAAGCAGCCCTCCCATTGGTTACTGCATATTGTTTGGCGCGCCGCGTGACGCGACGCGCCCTGTGTAACAGCCCCATTAGGGAGAGAGGTGAGCGATTTTGATTCGGGTGAAGTTTGCTGCCCGAGCGAAGCGAGGGCAGCTACACCCGAATCAAAATCGCGCCTGTCTCCTGACAGCTTCATGTAATGCGTTCATATCATGCCTATGACGCGCACTTATGCTCCCTAGGGTTGATAAGTAACCAAATCGCGTGACTGCGCATGCGTCGACAACATATGACGGCCGAGGGAGATATGTGCGTCTTCTGTCCCGTAAGACACGCTCGATATGGGGTTATTTTTACGCATGTAAAAAAAATTTAAATACGGTGACCTCGAACTTTCTAATGAAATTGCTAACAATTTTGGATACCATTCGGAATGTTATAAAAAAATCTCTGTCCCTAAACAAAAATATAAAGAAGAATTTGTCGCAGCGTACCCGTCAGGCAAAGACCTGTGTGAATCTAGCATATCAAGTGTGAGCGTCTCAAAAAAAAAAAAATTCCTGTTCCTATAGCATCCCGAATAGTTCTATAGTTCTGAATAGGTTTTAACAATAGTTCCGTTGAATTTTCCTGAAAAAAATCATTTTCGAAAAATGAGATGCTAACTTCGCGTAGCGTCTCACAGCATCTCAACGGAATTTGATAACCAGACCTGCAAGTTTCCGATATCAGAAGAGTTCTATAGTTTCGAGCGAAATTTACAAGAGTTCTCGTCGTTTTAGATTAAAATTTTTTTTTTAATATACGAGATGCCAACTTCTCGTAGCGACTCGTAGCATCTCAACGAATTGTGATCAATAAACCATTGAATAACATATATCTGAAGAGTTCTACGGCCAGAAAGCATTGTATCAATAGTTCTGAGAGCAAACAGGTGAGAAATTGTGTTTTTCGATACAAGAAGTAGCAATTCGCGCACTAGTGTGAAGGCCCGAACGAGCCCGAAGGCGGCCGGGCCGGCAGGCGAGCCGAAGGTAGCGAGTGAGGCGCCTTCACACGAGTAAGGGATTGCTGCTTTGGGCTCGTGTATCAAACTCTATTTTTCTCAACAAATACAACGAAAGATCCTCGCTGTGTGCCGTCTGCAAGTGAGAAAGCAGGTTTGAGCGTACCCGTGCGGGGAAAACTTTCGCGCACCGCTAGCGGTGTGCAAAATTTTTCGCGCACTGCTAGCGGTGTCCGAAATTTTTCTCACACATGGGTGCGCGAAAGTCTGCTTTCGGTGCCTGTAGACTGTGCGCGAAAGAGGACTTTCGGTGCGTGTGTTAAGGAAAAGATATTAGTTTTCACTTGGGTTACGTCGTGCGATTGAATACCAGGTCTGAAACCATGTCGAAATCGATCGAAACTATCCTGTCGAATATCTACAAAGATCAGAACTTCCGTTCATACGCCACTATCTTCGGTCGTTTTTCAGTTTCTGGTACATAACGTTTATCTGTAAATACGGTAAGATCAACCAGAATGTGAGACCCGTAATCGCGTGTTTCCTTGACGGGACTTTTGCATTTAAAACAAACTCCATTCATTATCTGAGCGTCGTCAATGGACCTCTGCATGTGCTGTAAACCCTCATACATCAATATGTCGACGTTTACCTTTATTAAAACTCGGGTCACGTATGAATAGTTCATCTGCCAGATGTGCCACATTGCACTGTGCATCGAGCTTTTGAATATTTCTGGTGTATGTCACTAAAGCATCCTTGAGAAGTCCCATGCTCAAGAGAATTTTAGCTCTTTCCTGCAAATGAGCCGAACTAAGTTTTTTATCGTGCAACATTTTTAATGCCAATTTCATAATTGGACTGATGGATAATTTAACATCTTGGTAGTAGGTTCGATTTACTGACATTGTGTGCAAGATTATTTGAAGTATTGAATCAAAGGCACACGTTCTAGTTAAATTAATTTTTGAGCGACCCATTGGTATTGTACCACTCAGAAACCGTTCCTGAACATTGGAATTGTACCCAGTTTGGCATCAATGACAAATTCCCACTCGGGACAATTGTCCAAGTAAGAGGGATTTGCTCGTTTTGTTTTCGGCTCGTCGTCTACGCCTATTACTTTAATCGCTTCTGACTTTTCTCCCATACCTCGCCAGTTTTCGCAAACATTTAAATCCCCCAAGTGTTCACTTTCGTAAGAGTCATTACCCGTATTCTTCGAACTGTCGATATTACCAGTAGAAAATTCAACCGATGTCACGACATTTTCGTTGTGACTGAAATTAATAGAATCTGGTATCGCACACTCACTGGACGGATTGCGATCTGATGACACCTCAATTGTTTCCAACAGTGTTTGAGCTATTGCGTATTCATCGGCGGATTTGATTTTTGGTGAAATACCAGTGGGGGTACTATGTTTGATATTTCCGGTTGAGAAATTGTCCGTCAAATTTTGTAACTCAGATTGGTTTTGAGCGTCATTTGTTGATCGGATTGTAGAAGAGGTCGCATGATCAGGACTAACCTGCAGGTTCCCAATGAATGGACTTTCGGTTGTAGTCGACCGTTCGTTCCCGACCATTGTGAGATCGCTTGGATTTGAAGCGAGTCTTATTTTACCATCTAAATGGTCCAAGTGTTGAAAAACAAACTTATCCACTCGCATTGGCAGTTGACCTTTGAATGCTCGATTTTTGAGGTCATTGAATTCAGCCTCGACGGATGAAAACGTTGCTCTTGCGGAACCTCTCTCGAAGAATCGTCTCATAATGCCGGTCCACAGCGGCAAGTAGGGAAGCAACTGCGTTTTTAACTGCTTCGCGAACCCTGGATTGGAACAGGCGTTGATGATGCTGCCATGGGTCGATTGACGGCTAATCGCTTGTGCAGTATCGTATAGCGATGCTGTCCACATTGTCCAGCTCGTGTTAATTACATCTGGCTCGTGGCCATCATCATCGAGGCAGTCCTCATCGGGATTTTCTACGTGATCATTTTCACCGTCGACGGAGACTCCTTTGATCATATTATTGAGAAAATGAAGCCGTTTTTCTGCTGGCAATGCGAGACCATCTGAGGTATATCCAACATACTCACTGAGAGACACTGCGAGGATGGATTCGAGTAAGTAGCTGAGATCAGTAAAGTCGCTAGTTTGATACGCTTGACACAAGCACCTTAGGTAAAATCGGCGTACAGCACATCCTCGCGTTTGGTCCTTTAGAGATTTCCATCGTGTCAGCATAGAAACCAAGTGGGATACATCTAGTCTCATGTATGTAGCCGGAAGTGAAGCGCTTTCCTTGACCACAATGTTGTAGCACTTTTGCAAGTAGTCCTGCAAATCAGAGCATTTCCCAAACGTCTGCGATACTGCGATCAATATGGCCCACCCAAAATCACTCACCACAATAGGTGGTATGGGCGCACGTTTTGACAAGGTGAGGCGTAAAAAATTACCGATTTGTAGTGCTGATTGATCAGCAGATACCATCTGGAACACTGGCACACTGCCTTCGGATGTTACGAGCATGCATTGGTACAAAAAAATATATGGGTCTTGTTTGATATTACGCGTGGCTATACCACCTATGGCGTCAATTGTTAAAATTGCATTTTGATCTTTTTTACATCTAGCTAAGTATATTTGGAATTGTTCGGGTGTCCAGTAAATGCAGCTAAACTTCAGTGCACTGATAGCATGGATGGACCCAGCATACTTGCCACACTTAGACTGATGCAGAAGGTTGGTAACGGGGTCGGAAAAAGTTAGGCCATATATCTTAAGCAACTGTTGCTCCTTTGCTTTCCGTAATACCGCACAGGTCGGC
The DNA here is from genome assembly GCA_943736025.1 of Tenthredo mesomela. Taxonomy (NCBI): domain Eukaryota; kingdom Metazoa; phylum Arthropoda; class Insecta; order Hymenoptera; family Tenthredinidae; genus Tenthredo; species Tenthredo mesomela. Next base: position 12,139,174 of record OX031014.1, read on the forward strand.
AATGTCGCTGGTTCTCGTTCACCGAATCGCTTCAGCCGTTTAGCCTCTTCACGCCTATAGGGGAGACCGGGGCTAAAAGTTACCGGGGTAAGTTGTTCAAATCAAAATAACTCTTAAACGAATAGAGATAAAAATATGGTCCGAGTGCGTCGTGAATCAGTAAGCAACAGCGCACCTACGGCAACCATATTAGTAAGACCATTGGTCTCGAATGACGTTGCTCGTGAGCACGTGTCTTTCTAATACAGGTGAGTAAATATTTTTGTGTTGGTTATTTTTGGTCTATTTAATTCATTTTGATAAATAGCCTTTAGATTTTTATGTGGTATATAAAGATACATCTAGTTTTCATATACCGACGTATAAATTAAGTTTATTTCATCAACCGAGCCTAAAATTTACGTTTATATGAGAAAATGCCATTTGGGGTTAGTTGTTACTCTTTTTTGGGGCATGTTGTTACTTTGCAACAACTTACCCTATCGCGTGGTCATCAACGAAAAATATTGTTTTTTTTTAAATTTTTTATTACAGAATGCGAACTTATAATAGAACAGCAAGTCGGGGTACTATATCTCAAGGCCTCATGCAAAAAGCCCCAGATGAAGTGAGGAAAATGGCGAAAAATTAACAACTATTGCTAAAAAGTAAAACTTTGGAAATTTGTAATTCATCTTTTTTCTACTTGAAGGGTCACACGAATCGCCTTGGAATTGTTAGCGAAATTACCATAAAGAGGCACAAAAAAAAGTGATCAAATTGTCAGCTTGCCTATTTTTTCGATGACTTCCGGCCAAAAACCGATGCGTGTCACGTGGAACCCCCCATATATAACTCAAATGACATATTATCAATGATATATCTTTTATGATAATAATTGATCTTAATATATTATATTATTTCTAACAATGATTGATCTCAATATATATTATTTTAAACAATAATTGATCTCAAAGTATTACTTGGAGTTATTGGGATAACAAACAATAAAAAAAACTATATATTTATGTTCACCGTTCAATTTGAGTTTAATTTATGCACGACAAATAATTGAAAACTCTTTGAATATTGTTAATTCGTGCTTAAATACATAAATTTAATCTAAAATAATTGTTTTTTTTATGAAATATACCCACAATAAATCTTGTAACAACTTGCCCCAGCTCATGCACAACTAGCCCCGAACCGGGGCAAATTGTTACTTTACGTTTTGTTGCAAAAAAAAAATCATATCAAAAAAACTTATGCAAATATATTCCAAAACGGTTAGGCATACTAAAGTAGAATATATTTGCCAAATTGTAGAACAATAATATTTATATTTGACGAATTTTTTCCAATCAATTTTTCAAGTTATTCAAAAAAGTGTAACTTTTAGCCCCGGCCTCCTCTACGTGACCGCTTCTTTATGCTGATCTATCAGTATGTTTGCAACTCTCTTCCTCCTTTCACCCTTCAGTTGCCGTTTATTCTTACCAGTATGGTCTTCTGAGATTATATTATCAATGTGACATGTAATAATCACATCAACGTCCTTCCGTGGTTCTTTCAGTAACTCACCTTGGATTGTCGCCTTACATTCGACACAGAAGCTAGTAAATGTCGCATAACAACGTGCTGTAGCAGTTGGATTTACCAAATTGTTTTTAAATGAAAACACACATGCTATACCGCCATGTTGTTGAACTATTTTATCTGCTATAACATCAGCCCAGCCTTGTTTAAATTTCCAATACACGCGTTGACCAGAAATCAATTTTCTTGGCGTCATTTGAAGCCAATTTCCTGGCGACACAACAAGCTTGATGGTTTTCGAATGGCTTGATTCTGATGAGTTGAATGTAGCATTTCTAGTAGAGTCATCGTTTGGAGTATCATCATTTCCAGACGTTTGAATTGCATACTTTTTCATGAGCAAAGTTTTGAACCCGTTCCGATCATTATTAACAATAGTATGCACATGGCGAGGCGATATATAAGAGCCGCGGTCTTCCATCCTTTGACTTATAATTTTATAAACCTCATGCGATGGTGCATAAATCAGACCATTATCGTCGATAGTTCGACAACCATCCTCCAGCAATATTTCTTGTAAAATAATTGCGTCGTAAGGCTTACGACCCTTCGACATATTGTTAAAATTAAAACGCCGAAATTGCCGCAATATTATTATGTACGAATGTTACATTCAACCAAATCGTCGGAAATCATGCGCTGGTAGCTGTTGAGCACAAGCTGTATATGAAATGAGCCTCCGCTTTTCGCCACGAGGTGCCGAGCGTTCTGAACTATAGGAGTGGGGGGGAGGGCGGGGGGGGGGGGGGGCTACGATAGATGCACCGCAACGCAACGTCGGGCATGTGATCGAGCTCTGCTCTCTATAGTAGGCGCAAGGGAGGGAGAACCTGTTCGCTAGTGGCTGCGCGCTAGGGCGGAGTGAAAAATTCACTTTTTTCAAATCGCTATCTCCTTAGCACTCAAAAATTACGTCTTGACATCCTGAAAACCCACACCAAAGGATTTTTTTATGAGACCACATTTTGAGGTGCCTAGACGAAGATTACATTCTTACTTCACTTTCGGGAACTTCCAGACTCTGATATATCCTTCCTTCCACTAGAATGCAATTTTCAGCTAACAATTAAAATTTTGAATAGTGATATAATTGGCTTCATTGCAAACCTTTAAAAAAACAACAGAAATTTGGTTATTTCCGTGTCATACTCAGAATAACCAAATTTCTGTTGTTTCTTTGAAGGTTTGAAATGGAGCCAATTCGATCATTATTCGAAATTTTAATTGTTAGCTGAAAATTGCATTCTAGTGAATGGAAGGATATATCCGAGTCTGGAAGTTCCCGAAAGTGAAGTAAAAATGTAATATTCATCTAGGCACCTCAAGATGTGGTCTCATAAAAAATTCCTTTAGTGTGGGTTTTCAGGATGTCAAGACGTAATTTTTGAGTGCTAAGGAGATAGCGATTTAAAAAAAGTGCATTTTTCACTCCGCCCTACTGCGCGCGCACAGTAGTCGAACTCCACCAACCTCAGCTCGTTGGTGTTTGGGAGTGAGTCGCGGACTTCTCTGCAAAGAGATATAGGGGGAATTCTCCTTCACAACGTACGGGAATAATAATTCGAAGTTTTAATTTCATCAAAAATTTTATGGGTGATTGCACCTGATAAGAGGAGCTTTTACGATTTTTTTCGTTTATGTGTTTCTGAGATTTGATTTTTTTTTTTTTTTTTTTTTAAATTCACAACTTCTTGAAAAATTGATCAAATAAGCTGTTTTTTTTTTTTTTTAATTTTTGTTTTCAACTATACTTGAAAGAATATAATACGAAAAACGTGATTATTTTCAATTGCGGTAGGATTTTCTCATTTAAAGCTCAAACTTTCCGATTTCGAGAGGCTGAACATTTTTTTTTTTTTTTTTTTTTGCGAATAAATTCTCAAAAAAGCCATCGTTTTTTTTTTTTTTTTTTTTACAGATTATGCCGTCGGATTTATTGTTGGGTCACATCTCATTCAATTTTTTTTTTTTTCCAATCGAAATTTCGTTCTGCAGAAATAAAAGGCTTCTGTATAAAATCAGACAGTAGAATTTCGTTAGATTTTGACTCCCTCTGGAACTCATTCACTTGATTCTACGATTTTAAGGTGGTTCTTGCATCAAAAATGACTAGTTTTTCATGAATTTATTACGGTATAGTCGCCACATTGAGTATACATCGAATTATTATATTCGTAAACTGATGATTTCCCTGACACGTCCAGAAACAAATTAATACCCAAATTATGAACAAATGGCTAGATATCGATTTTTCATTTTTAATTGCTTTAAAACCAAGAAAAATCTAGTAGATTGGTTCGATCACAGTCTACGATGGCTCATTTTGTCCAGAAAACTATTTCCCACAAATTCACCGAGTCATATTATTTTCTCTGTCAATCGGCAATTCAATGTGGTTATTTGTTTATTGAAATCGGTATACGTGCAAAATGTAAAATGTTGTAAAATTAAATATTCACCGTCACCAACATGATAAAAAAAAAAGTGTACGGTCGGATTGTAGAGAATAGTTTCCTGAAGAAAATAAGCCATCGTGGACTGTGATCGAACCAATCTACTAGATTTTTCTACATTTTAAAGCAATGAAAATTGAAACATCGATATCTAGCCATTTGTTCATAATTTGGGTATTATTTTGTTTCTGGACATATGAGGGAAATCATCAGTTGACGAATATAATAATTCGATGAATACTCAATGTGGTGATTATGCCGTAATAAATTCATGAAAAACTAGTCATTTTTGATGCAAGAACCACCTTAAAGACTATAGGGAGTATTTTTCGCAAAATGTTCGCTTGTCGAATCCTGCTATCAATTGATAGCGATGGCAAATGATTCCGAAAATTTTGTGAGAAATAGTCACTAGTCTTGGAAATAGTAAAATTAAGTGAACGAGTTTCACAGGGAGTCAAAATTGAACGAAATCTTCTTATCTGATTTGATGCAGAAGCCTTATTCTGCAGAACGAAATTTTAACCCTAGAATGGTAACCTGGGGTCAAAAAACACCCCAGGCGACTTTAAATCTCGCGCCCTTTCTCCCTCCGTGACTTTAAGGACTCGGGACCCTAACCATAATTCAATTCCATCCTCAGAGAGTCTCGAGAGCCGGTTGGCCGCCTCAGTTACGCACGTCTCTCCGAGCAGGAAGCGTTGAAAGTGCGGCTGGGGTCGTTTTTGACCCCACGTTACCATTTGCGTTAGTTTTTTTGTCAACATTGCAATTTTTTATTTTTTTATTTTTTAGATGCCAGCGATGTAAAGCGGCCGTGTGCCAAGAACATAAGAACCTCTTATGCACCATTTGTATTCAACGAGACGTATAAATTTTGTTATAATTATATAATAATATTTATAAGTCAATTTATACGCCAAATGGCTTTGTAACCCACACCGAAAAAATATGTATGTGACGTATATTTTTAAATATATTTAAAATGTACTTGAAAATATATGTAAAAATATACGTGACATATAAAAGTTTATATGAAAACCATATGAAATTTCCCCGATTCGTATATGTCAAAAATATATTTCAATATATATGTTAAAATATATTTATGCATATATGTTAAAATATATTTATGCATTGTAACGAGCAATTTTCCTACCCGGAGGAAATTAGATAGAAAAATAAATCCCGCTCAAAGAAGTCCCAACGTATTCTCACTCAAAACACGGTACGAGACAGAAACGAAACGAAAGCTAAAAGATAGTGTTGGGCGCCAGGCACACGAAGGTGCCAGATAGAGTTAGCAAAACAAAACGCAGTAAGCAACAACTAAATTCCGAAACGAGACGATAACTGACTAGGTAGACGGAGAGGGGAACGTGGGGGCGTAGAAATAACACACTTTACGCAGATATAGGTAGACGATAACGTAATTATAATTTCGAATCAAAAGCAACACAAAATAAATAGGAAATAAATAACCAAAGATAATACAGGACGGCAGAATATACAGTGGTAAATTAATTCAAAAGAAAGGTAGCGGCGGAATTTAATTCCGGCGTCGCATACAATGTAGCGGTTAAGCCGCAAAAGATAATTAAATAATACAAAAAAAAAAGAATGACAAGATACTGAAGTTAACGAAAGATAATAAAGAAAGTGAAGCTAAATAATATTTAAAGTTGACTTAACGTACGCATGCACGCAAGAAAAAGAAAAGAAAGGCTAGGTAATACTCAAATTCAAATTAACGCACGCAAAAGGCAGCATTAAAGATAACGTATGCGAGACGGCACGGGATTCTTCCCGCGCAGCGCAAGTCCAGAAAAGATATAACGTAGACGTAATTATTCTAGTTAGCCTAAAGAAGATATCAGACCACGACAGCCCGTCAGTCGCGAATTCGAACCAGAAAAGCCGTTAGGCAACGCAGAGGCACAAGGCTTGCGGACGGACGGTCGAGGTCGTGGATAGGGAAGCCTACCTTTCAACGGGTCGTAGCCCAGGTGGCTCCAAAGAAAATGCCCAGCGCACACACAAAAGATAAAGAAAAGCACAACAAAACTATGAAAAACCCCCAAAAGGAAAATAAGCTAAAGAAAAACTAAAGAAACCCCAGAAAGAAAAAGACAAGATAGAGAAAAGCCCAAAAGAAAGATAAAGATAAGATAAATTAAAGATGGACGTAAGGTACGGTAATAGATAATACTCGACGTCTTCGGTACGCTGGTCGGCAACGGAGTGATCGTCGATCGGCGATCCAAAAAGTGGAGGGGGAAGCCTTTCCACACTCGACATGTTCTCCGCACCTAGAGCGCTGAACATGTTCAAAATCAGGCCAGGAGGTAACGGCTGGCGGCGATAGCAGGCTGGGAGGTACAGCCCTCTCCCGGCCGGCAGGTGACGAAGCTGCAGAGACGGAGGTTGATGACTTAGGTGCGGTTACTAGTGCCGAGGTTTCCAGGACATCCCCCAGATGATCCTGCGACGATCGACGAATCCCACGATGTCGTAGCTGCGACGTGGTACCTGTGGTTCACAATAAAAACTTAAGGCAGACACACTATTCATAGAAACTAAAGGTTGGACTTGCGCTTCGGTGAAGAATTTCGGTACGGCAGCAGCAGGGTCGCTCACGCTTGCGAGTGGAGGCGCGGTCCAGTGGCAGATGATAAATACAAAATATTGAATATCAAATCTGCCACGTTACAGCATATATGTTAGAATATATTTACGCATATATGGCAGAATGTATGCGTGAATATATGTGAACATATATATTAAAAATAAAATTATTTGTTTCATGGAAGCAAAAATATATATTTAAGTATATGAGCGGATCCACGTCACTTCACTCAAAAAAAAAACCGTCAAGTCACGGATCTTTGCGCCATTCGACATATCTTTAGTACTAAGGGAAAAAAAAAATACGACTTCAGGGATTTTAAAAAAATTTTTAAAATGGCGGAGTTAGAGCTATTTGAATGTTGGTAAGTCGCTGTTGCACCGCTATGTTTGAAAATTCATATCTCCGAAAGTATTTACCGGAGCGGACTGATCTTGAATCATTTTGTTCGTAAAAGAATGCGCTTTCATAGAAAAAATTTTGTTTAAAAAAAAAAAAATTCTTTCTATTTTTTTTTCGTCGTTTTTATTTTTAATTTCGCTGCCATTTCCGCGGGACCTACAGGAATCCATGGAGATAATTTTTTTCGGATAGCCGAATCCTTCCCCTTCAACCCTAAAAAAAAAATTTATGGAGAACCTACCTGGGCCGGAGAAAAAAAATAAAACGTCTTGTCGCGCGTCGCCCCGCGCCGATCTTTTGCAATATTTTGGTGGCTCTGAAAAGGGCCGATGTTTCTAGCGATGATTTACTCGATGGCACTTAGTGTAGGACACCTCTGTTTGAAATTAATTCATAATTTTCATGGACTCAGAATTTTCTGATGCGGAAAATAATTTTGTTTTTACGAGTTTATGAGATATTGGAATGACCGCATGTAATTTCAGAGTGCCACGAACTGTCAAGGCTTTATCAAATCGATTTTGTATAGAATAGATTCTTCCGGTTGATGTTCTGCACCCGTACAGTAGGGGAGACCGGGGCTAAAAGTTACACTTTTTTAAATAACTTGAAAAATTGATTGGACAAAATTCGTAAAATATAAATATTATTGTTCTACAATTTGGCAAATATATTCTACTTTGGTATGCCTAACCGTTTTGGAATATATCTGCATAAGTTTTTTTGATATGATTTTTTTTTTTGCAACAAAACGTAAAGTAACAATTTGCCCCGGTTCGGGGCTAGTTGTGCATGAGCTGGGGCAAGTTGTTACAAGATTTATTGTGGGTATATTTCATAAAAAAAACAATTATTTTAGATTAAATTTATGTATTTAAGAACGAATTAACAATATTCAAAGAGTTTTCAATTATTTGTCGTGCATAAATTAAACTCAAATTGAACGGTGAACATAAATATATAGTTTTTTTATATCCCAATAACTCCAAGTAATACTTTGAGATCAATTATTGTTTAAAATAATATATATTGAGATCAATCATTGTTAGAAATAATACTGTTACTAAATTAGCTTCTGAGGGCTAATTGTAATTATTTAAAGAAAGGCTCGAGCAGATTAAGTTAAATAAAATGTGGGTCCTGAGTTGAAATAAGAGATTCAAGTCAAAGAAAATATATTTGTCAGGGAAATTGAATATATTGGGAAATGTGAGAAAATGTGTGTTTACAGTTTGAAGTGTGAAACAGCACTGTTTTTATAATAATGTTTTACTTCAGTTATTTAATATTAACGAGTCATTTATTTGTATTCATTTATCTTCTATGACTGCTAGATGATGCGAAGTTTAAATATAGAATGTAAAAGTAATCTCCTAGTAAAGCGAAAGAAGAAAATCAATCTTTGTAACATTACCCCCCCCCCCTCCAGAAGAAGAGTCGTCTCGACTCGTTAAGTCAAAAATCAAAAATGGAATGAGAAACAACAATCGAGCAGTCATAAAGAGTGTGTGTGTGCTCTTTTTTTTGGGGAAGTTGGAGCTGTGGCTCAAAAGTTCAAAACTACCCAGAAACTATCTGACATTCGTCCCGCCCTGCAGTCCCAAGGTAAACCACAGAAAACCTTGAGAAGATAGTTGAGCTTTAATTTTATCAAAGTGAAATATAATGAGTATAAAAAAATGTTCGTTCTTCAGTCTCAAGGATCAGGATTAGATGAGGATCAGGTGAAGATCAAATAAGGTTCTGCGAACTGGAAAAAATAGGCAGGAGCGGACCGGAAAGAAACAGGAACACAAGAATCATCAACGATCCGAGTTGCTGTTCTTGAATAGGTCAGCTTCAAACCTCTTCGAAATTAATCAAACGACCTAATTTGGGAAAACAAATATGAGTTTCACGAATAACAAGGCGTTTGTAATAACAAATACATGATGAAGTCATGTTTCACTTAATTGTGATAATTAAATAGTTTTGGTGATAAATAAATAAAAGGAACGATCTTATCTGAGACAGGAATACAAATTGGGCCAGGAAAAGATTGGAAATCGTGTATCCAAGTACCAATTTGAAGAATTCTGAAAAAGACTTAAATTCCTGGGGAAAAGGTCATGGTTAGAGACAATAGTTCGCTCGAATCTCTCTGCTCTTCATAAAGAATCGCGACTACCCCGTGTGATAGGACAACCGTTCACACACGAAAAACAAGAAGGGGGCGCTAAAATGATTCATAAAAGTCCCGCGAAAATCTAAGAGCTACTAATTTAAATTCTTTTGATGATTTTAGTCCCACTGAATCATCAGAGTCTAGTTATTTGAGCTACAAGGTTGGGAATGAGAGGAATCTCTGTTCCTCCATGAATTATTATCTGAATTGGAATTGGAATTAGAATTTTGATTATTATTATAGTTATTCTGAGGATCAATAGAATTCATTTCATTCTTCCTTTTTAAAGTACTAGCGTATTTGGCGCGCTTCGCGCGCCTCAGCTTATATCGTATGGGACGTACCTCCATAAACCTGACAATAAAAACTAAAAATTGGGTTTAATAATCTGTGTATTTTCATTCATTCGTCGTGTCGAAATTTCGTTTTTTTCGATCCATATTTATTTACTCTCATTTTCAAATTTGTTGTCACTTCGAACTTTACACGACGAATAAGTGAAGTACACAGATTATTAAACCCAATTAAAATTTTTGATTTTCATTATAAGATTTATGGAGATACGTCCCTATAATATATATACTTACATCTATAAATACATATGTATATATGGATATGAGATAAGATGTGGATATTAAATTAGATGGATATATATATATAATAATATATGTAATAATTGATATAACTATTTAACTATTTCTCAATGAAATCAATTATTTATTTATTCATTTCATTTAAAAAATGAAATCAGCGAAGGTCTTTTATATTTTTCTCGAATATAAAAACAGTATTGCAGTTTTTATGTTTGTTGACAGTTTTGGGATAAGTATTTATTCAGGTAATTATGAATTGAATAATTCTTTATAAACATAATTCTTCACGGTTGTATTGTTTCGTTGACTTCCAAGGTAAATTTTCAATGATTGCCATGTGCGCACTCGCGATAGAGCTACATACAGTTGTCCATGATTGAAAACATCTTTTCGTAAATCAATTCCAATTTTGTCGAAGGTTTGACCTTGTGATTTGTTAATTGTAATTGCGAAGGCTAATTTAATGGGGAATTGTCTTCGAGTGAAAGAAAGTGGATATACATTTTCACACATCAAAGTAATTCTATTTAAGAATATTATATCTCCCGCTTTATCTCCAGTTAGAAGTTCACACAACAATAGATTTGTTCCAGCTTTTAGTAGTAATAATCTCGTGCCATTGACTAAACCTTCGTTGATACTCAAATTTCTGATCAACATGATTATCGAAAATTGTCGTAATCGTAATTCGTACGGTGGAAGACTATTCTGAGATAACGAATTTAAATATTCCGGTACCAAATCCCGATTGATTTTATTATTGTCGTTACAATTTTCTGCGCTATCGACGCTCGTATAAATACGTTCAGTAGTCAAGTCCAATAAGTCGACGACTTGTCTATTAATTTCATTCACATCTAAATTTCTTGCTGCTAATACTGCATATTTTGAAGCTTCTTTGTATTGTTTTCTGCTGAGTATATCTTCATAAATATCTTTCGCTATATCGATGTCATCGTTGTACGTACAATTGGAGGGTAAATTTAAATTATCAACCTCATCATTCAAATCTCCAGTCCCAACTTGCAGTAAGAATTCAGAAAAATTTTTCTCTTCTTGTAGTGCACGCATATTGATAGTCAATTCGAATATTTTAAATAGTCGCCACAATGGACTGAATTTGATTGATAAGTTTACCGTTTCACTGCGAGTACCACGAATATTTACCGGAAGCAATTGTCTGAAATCCCCTCCCAATATTACTATTTTTCCTCCAAATGGTAACGTGTTATTCATTATATCCTGTAAAATCGTATTCATTATTTCTAATGCGTAGCGCGGTGCCATAGGTGCTTCATCCCAAATGAAAATCTTTGTTTCTTTCAAAATATTTGCTTCTTTTGAACCCATTTTAATTGTTGAAGTAGAATCAGCGTATAACGGAACAGGTAATCCTAATGTTTTGTGGACTGTTTTTCCATTTGGTAGTAATGTAGCAGCTATACCTGTGTAAGCCATAGTACTGATTTTTTCTTTTCGTCCAGTAAGTAAATGCCATAATGTAATGTACAGAAATGTTTTGCCTGATCCACCCGGTCCGTCAATATAGAATGTTTTATGTAATGTCGAATTGTTAATACTTTGAAGTATGGTATCAATTATAATTTTTTGTTGAACATTAAGTTTTTCATAGTTAGCCAATCCTACATCCATAATCTTCTCGTAATTTTTTTCATCTGTTATTTGACTCACATTAATTTTCGGAGGAATTGGCATTGACGGGAAATCAGTTCTGTTTTTTCCTTCTTCTTCTAAAAGATTATAAATTTGTCGGAGAGTCTCGCCTTCTGCAGAAATTAAATCCATGTTACGAGAAAGATCTTCTGACATAGCTGTTTTGAATTCATTCCACAATTCTTCTGGATACAAAGGATTACAATGGAGTAATATGCGTGCGAATAATCTCCTCATTTGTAGAGGCATCATCCAAATTTCAGCTTCATGCATGGTTCTATGCCATTCAGAATCATCTGCTATTAAACCTCTTTTGAGACAAGCTTCAGTAAACGATGCCGCAAGTTCTCCATTCACTGTGCGTAGTTGTTCATAGCTTGTTGCCCCTCTAACAGTTAGTAACAATAACCGTAAATGAAATAGTTCTTTTTGCGACGGATTCACCGAATACATTCTGCCGATAGTTTTGAACGAAGCTTTTCGTTTTCTCCAATTAGATACGTAGATTTTATTGATTTTTTCCTTATGAAATACATAATGGTATGGTATTTCGATGTAAAGATAATTGCGTGCATCGCTATCACGTTTATTCAATTCAAAATAGTCAAGTAGCATATTCCGTTGTTCCAAGATATGATTGAGGGTGAATTCTTCGTCACCCGAATGAATCGTGATGTTTTGTTGATTCGGTAGATGTACGGGCATACGGATAACGGGATGACTTTTTTCGTGCAGTTTTTTACCCAATATTCTCCAACATGCTTCGACAGGGCCTACATAGCGAGCTTCGATATGTTCATTTATCTCGTCATGGATAACTTCTTCTATATTCGTTGCTTGTCCCCGCATAGTTATTGTAGCAGCATCATGGCCTTTATAGATGTATTTGAAAAGGTATTTTACTGATTTTATGCTAGAAACCAATTCTGCATTACAATGACAATTGAATTTACGTAGTAGTATAGGTGAATATGGTACAACATGGCGATTATTTACGACATATCCATGTGGTCGATTGTAATATTTTCCGGTATCTTTTCGTCGATAACACGGGTAACCATCTTCATCCATAGTAGTTGTTGATTGGAAGGGTTTTGGAAAATGTTTCGAACATTTTTTGTCTATCAGACACCAATCTCCACATGGGCCGTGTATCATATTATGCATCACAATATCGTGTAATGTAGGTTCTTCTTGTGGATCAGGGATTTCAGCACAAATCATAGCATCGACAATTTCCGGATGTGTTACTTTGTAATTTCTACTCAATGTTACTAAGAGATGTATATGTGGTAATCCTCTTTTTTGAAATTCTATCACATATACCCAAGCTTCTACTTTTCCAAATATTTTGTTTTCTATAATCGTGTTCAACAAAACATCCTTTTTTAAATTGAAAACCCGAGCTACGATATCTGGTCTATCTTGAGGTTGTTGGCTGAGCTTGAGATTTTCACGAATTTCTGTCCAATTCGGATTACACGTCATAGTGATGAATAAATCTGGTTTGCCAAATTTTCTAACTATAGCCATAGCGTCTTGATAATTTTGAGCCATATTTCGAGGAGAACCAATGAAAGTGGATGGAAGTATTATCATGCGCCCGATTTTTGCATTGCGGTCTTCGGCTTGATTTGCCATATAATCAATAACTCCTTGATAACTTTCTGATCTTAATTCTTTTTGATGAGATCGACAGTACGTTATTCGATCTTTTTCGATTTTGACATAATTATCCACCATCCACTGTTGAAATAATCGACCACCATGAAGGAATGGGTTGAATTCATCTCGAATAGCAATTAAATTTTTCAAATATGCTGATCTAGTGATTCTTCTCGTAGAGTTTAAACGCTGCATTTCGTCATGCCAACCATCAGTTCCATGAGGATAGAAAAATGGATAAATCCATGGTTTAACTCTGCGATCCATCCAGCTTACGTATTCTAATTCACTTGTAGATTTATTGTGAATAGTCACATATGAATTCGGAATATCTCCATCGGCAGTCGTTGTGAAAATAGCTGCTATTTCGTTTGACCGCTGTGGATTGTAACGGCGGGCATCAAGTCCTGATCTAGGGATGAATGACATTATCACTTCTGGTATTATTGTTGACTTTCGTTGCAAGCGACGTATTTCATCTTTCATCATTTTATAGGACTTGGCATATCTATTTTTTCTGCGAATTATTTTGTCTAAAATGTCTAGAAGTTCCCTATTCAATCCAGAAAATGTTCCAACTCTGATTTGATTAGCTTCCGATGGATCTAATATGAATAATTGTCCGTAACTTGCATCGCGATTTGGTTCTGGATATAAGGCGGTATTAATTTGATAGTAAATGTGACCTTTTACTTTGAAACAATATGGTCCGGCACGTCTTCCATGGAAATTCATGAGATTTGCATTGAACGACGCAAAAGAAAAAGATGTATTATAAGCTCGAATATTATTTAAAAATTCATTCGAATATTCATGAGTTCTAGTGAATAGCGATTGAAGTATTTTTGGAAAGTTACTGAATGAACATTCTGGAACACCTCCATGACTGCAGCAATCGTTGAATGACAAATCTTTTTTTCTGGCCAGTATTTCCCCAGAGAAATGTTTGGCATTGCAATGTCGACATCGAACATCCATTTTTCCTAAGTAATTTTCAGTTGATGTTTCGGTATAATATTTTTCTTTTAAGCGTCGTCGATGATTTTCTACTCTTTGGGATATGCTTTTTGCTTTTCTTTTAATTTGTTTATATCTTAAACATCGTCGTCTCTGATTATTCGTATTCCGATTTATTTTATATATTCTATTACTTCTTTCGCTATTCACAGACCTACTTATTTTCCGACGTGCCATATTAATATAATTGAGACGATAAAGATCTTCACATTATTAATTTAAAAAAATCAACGTTTTTTGTTTTATATATTATTATGCAAAGTAGGTATGCATATATCATGGCGCAAAGCATCCATATTTTATAGCGCAAGGCAGCTGTATGTAATTGCGCACAGCAGCAATGTTTTACTATTTGCTTATTTATGTTGAGATTCTTACTTGGTAATAAGTGATAAATTCTCTTGAATTACTATTACTATTACTTATCTTGTCGATGTCGAGCTGATTGAATCAATTTTAGAATGTATTTCTTGTTTACATGGGATAAAATGGAATCCAATCTCTTTTTTCTTATAAATTGATGATCGTTATTCGAGATTCATCTTCGCTGATTAATTGTGAATTTTTTTTTTTCAAATGGGACAAACTGTGATTGGATTTTCTAGGAGTAAACGAAAATTTACTGAATTAATGGATGTTAAATTAGTTGAAAATGTCAGCAATATCCAAATGAAATACGTACCACTATCAGAACTATTCAATCATAACACATTTGAATTTTTTAATCAGAATTCAAAAAATAAATTCAAGATATCAATTCAATTTGCAGTTTATTTGATTATAACTGTAATTATAATTTATTATAATCAATCACTGTTTAATTTATTATGTTCCTACACATCTGTCAAATTAAATTATAATATGAAGGCAGGAGACGAATGCATAAAATTAAAGAAAAAGAATTGAACAAAAATCGAATCATTGAATTTAAGGCTACCTTCAAATAATCTTCATAGAACAATGTCAAATCTTTCGAACGATATTTTATTATTTTCATTCATTTATTGATTTTTTAATTTATTATGAAATCAATATAAACATTTACTATAATTGTAATGAGATTATTTATAAAGTGATTCAGATTTGGGTTCAGAGTTTCATTCGTCCAGATCTTCGTATTTTACGTATCTTATCCCCTCCGTTTTGTCGTTCAGATTTTTTATTTTATATATTATGATGTAAAGTATCATATATTATGGGCAAAGCATCCATATGTTATAACGCAAGGCAGCCATATATTATTGCGCGCAGCAGCAATGTTTTATATATCGACGCCTGGACGGAAGAAGATCGTATCTCAAAAAATCCGTGAAAAAGATTGTAACTCGAAAAATCAGCGAAGAAAATCGTAATTCGAAAAATCCGTGAAGAAGATCGTAACTCGAAAAATCCGCGAAGAAGATCTTTTCCGGAAAATTCGTGAAGAAGATTTACGATCTACGAGAAGAGTTACGATCTTCTTCACGGGTTTTCCGAGTTACGATCTTTTTCATGAGTTTTTCGGGATACGATCTTCTTCGCGGATTTTTTGAGTTACGATCTTCTTCACGGGTTTTTCGAGTTACGATCTTTATCGCGGATTTTTCGAAATATGATCTTCTTCCGCCCAGGCGTCGATATGTGAAAATCGAATCATTTATTTCAAAGCTATTTCAAATAATTTTCATAGAATGATGTCAAACTTTTCGAACAAATTTAGTTTGGCTTATTTAAAAAAGAATGTGGGATGTCAGCTGTAAATTTTCTTGGTCGGATCGATGTAATTAATTTAAAAATGTATTTCTTGTTCATATAGGATGAAATGGATTCATTTTCTTTGTAGTTGATTGGGATTTGGGATTTCTCTTTTTGTATGATGTAGTTATTGTTCTACACTGGATCTGGAAAAAAAATTAGAGGAATATATATTTGCGGGAAGAGGAGAAGGGGTAGACATAAGAAAGGTAAAATGAGGATTGACTGAAGTGGACAATGGTTTTTTTTGACAGACTCATATCAATATTTGGAAAATAGGCCCCATTTCTTAATGAATCGATCTGAGATTTATTAAATCGAAATTTTTCAAGTTAATGAAATAATTCAGACTGATACATTAGGTTCCCCGCCTATTTTTGTGAAGTACAACCATTTAATTACTCCTCCATTAAAATATACCGATTTTTTAATAATAATTTAAGTTTTTTGTGAGATTTGAAAATTCATTGAATTGGCAAACGTTAAAAATTTGTTAGTTTTGACATGAAATTTTAAAATTTATGAATGTAAAATCAGTAATTTTATTCATCGCAGCCAGAATGTAATAAAAAATAAATAAAAAAAAATACTAATGAAAATGTAGTAGTTGTAAGATGAAATTTTCAAATTCATAAATGAAGCATTCTTTGTAAATCAGGCCATTTTTGTTTTCCATCCCCCTCTAATTTTTTTAAAATCTGACAGTTTTCAATATTATTAAAAGAAATGTCTTTATCATTTTTTTTTCTTTTGATTTTTTTAGGTATCTGTTTAGGATTTTCAATTTCTCTTTACGAACACTATACTTAAAGAATATTCATTAATCTGTATACTATACTTAAAGAATTTTCATTATTAAAAAAAAAAAAAAAAAAACATGAAACTGAAATTTTTTATTTTTTTCCGTTTAATCAAAATAAATCAAATTCATAATTTTTCTGCATTGAGAAAATTGAAATTCGGCAAAAAAATGAGAATTTTTTTTTTTTTAATCTAATAACAGTAATTAACATATTTTTCCGGTATAAATTCTACAGAATGTCTGTTATTGAGTAAAGAGTCTGCAAAAAAAAATCAGAATGGTAAAAAAAATTGGAGGAGTTGAAAAACAAAAGTGGCTTGGTTTACAAAGAATGTTTTAAATGTAAAGTCACTCATCTTCTTCATCGGAGTCCGATTGTGATTGTTTATTTTTTCGACGATTTTTTGAATATCCTGATGTTGAACATTCTGCGTCATTATCTAATTTTCTTTTTTTGTTTTGACGGTGAGCAGTTGATGATGATGGGACAGGAATTTGTTGGTTAGCCAGAGATAATTTTTTACGAGCCATAGTTTTATCGTCAATCTTGGTAATATTGTCGAAATTTGCAACAATAAACATATAGTTATCTGTTTTAGAAATTAGATAATTTATAAATTTGTTAATAGCTTATCATCATATGTTATTGAATTATAATAACATCGACGGATATTTTTATTACTTTCTAATTGGAATTTTCCTAACAATTCAATGTGATCTCCAACACTATAAGGACTTGTAAATTGTTTTGGAAAATTTCGAATCTTTATCGGTAATTTTGTTTTATCTTCAGCAATGGCACCAAAGCAAGAACTATTAGTGGGGTTGTTGTAGCTGACCATGATTGCGAAATTGGTTTTTATATAACCAGTAACATCTAAAATGTGAAAGAGAAAATGTTTATGGCAGAATTTTAAACTCGGTAAAAACTATGTAAAAATTATTTATTATTATCCCAACTAAAAATTGCGTAAAAACTGTAGAACTTACGACAGTCGTCATTCGGTATTGTTCCTGGATTAGAGATCGAAATTCTTGGTATTGGGTCGTTTGGAGGATTAAAAGTTCCTAATATTTTAACCTCAGTGTTTGAATGAATATTGAGTTGTATATTCCGTCTGCTCGTGGTGTTATATTGAGGATTAGTGTCTTTGGCTGTAGCACCATTAATTTGAATAATCTAAAATAATTGAAAGAATTCAAATAGAAATATGCTTTTCGTATTTAAATGTAATAATTCAAATGGAAACTACTTTACGGCATTTTGTTGTATTTTTGGATGAAGTTTTTCAGCTACTTTTCCCCATGCTACGATTTTCATTGTGGTTTTGTCTTTATTACTGACAACAAACGATAATACACTTCCCGTACTCCCGGGAAAAAATGATCAGGCCTGATCAGACATGAACAGGCATGATTCTTCAGACCTGATCAGACATGAAAAATGACCGGGACTGAACAGGCCTGATCAGATCTGTTCATGTCTGATCAGGCCTGTTCAGTCCCGGTCATTTTTCATGTCTGATCAGGTCTGAAGAATCATGCCTGTTCATGTCTGATCAGGCCTGATCATTTTTTCCCGGGCAATTGAAAAAAAAGACAGTTGATTGAATTAAAAAATTATAAGAATTATCGTTTTTATATCTTTTATATGTCGCAGTGATCGGAAATTATGGTTATTTCTGATCATCAACTTTTTTTTGTGGATGACAATTTTTTCACTGTTTAGTACTGGGATTCGAACCCAGGTCCTTCTGCGTATCAATCGAAGCTTATACCACTTCGCTACTTCACGTATTTGATATTTGAAACTTTTAGAATGTGCACTATATACATGGTATTCGTCACGAAGTTTTTATTAATCCTAACGATGCCCTTTATTGATTATGATGATCGAACGATTCTAAGATTATTTTTGTATTCTAGGGAATGTGAGGCAATATGACCGTTCCACTTTTTTCAGTAAAAAAAAAAATTACTTACATTTGAAGTATATCTATTAAAGTTATATAGATAATCCAAAATATTAGACATGAACAGACATGGTCATGCATGATCATGTTTGAATCAATTTATAATATCAGACATGATCATGTCTGTTCATGTTTAGTCAGACATGAAGCAACGTATCAGGCCTGATCAGAGCTGGAGGTTTTAAACCTTCCAGGCTGGATCATGCATGAACAGACAGGATCAGGTCTGGAATCAGACATAATCATACATGAACAGGCATGGTCATTAGGGTGGTCCAAAAAAAAAAAGTTTTTTCCTTATCATCTCAAAAGTTTCGTTTAGATATAAAACAAATTCTCCTAAAAGGGCAGCTCGATATCTCAACTCTACGAGGAGCTCAACGATTTTCCGTTTTCCCATCTAAATAACACATGAAAAATTTATTTTTTCGTTTTTTCTGCATAAAACTCCGAAAAAAAATGTTATTCTAATTTTGATGCACATATTCTTGTAGGGAATTCAATTCTCTACAAAAAAAGTCTCATAAGGTTTTCTTGTAATCTCAACAAGTTAAAAGTTATCAGGCTTTAAACCCCTGCAACTCAATTAAATTTAACCAGATATAATTTCAGAACGATTTTCAAATTTCTTCAAATGTGGAATGATTTCTAACTGTCTAAAAATAATCTCTAACTGTCGCAAATATTTATTCATACAATCACAAATTCACAGTCTACTTATGTATTAGTAATTACAATATTTTAAAAATAATATTACGCTTTTAATTATAAATAATTATTTTTGTTACAATAAGGATATTTTTTTTCTATGATCAGCAACTACTTGTAACAGATATTGTTTTCGCTCTTCATTTTTGGGGCCAAATTTATTAGTCCTGTTACAAGTAGTTGCTGATCGTAGAAAAAAATATCCTAATAGTAACAAAAATAATTATTTTTAATTAAAAGCGTAATATTATTTTTAAAATATTGTAATTACTAATCCATAAGTAGACTGTGAATTTGTGATTGTATGAATAAATATTTGCGACAGTTAGAGATTATTTTTAGACAGTAAGAAATCATTCCACATTTGAAGAAATTTGAAAATCGTTCTGAAATTATATCTGGTTAAATGTAATTGAGTTGCAGCGGTTTAAAGCCTCATAACGTTTAACCTGTTGAGATTACAAGAAAACCTTATGAGACCTTTTTTGTAAAGAATTGAATTCCCTACAAGAATATGTGCATCAAAATTGGAATTACATTTTTTTTCGGAGTTTTATGCAGAAAAAACGAAAAAATAAATTTTTCATGTGTTATTTAGATGGGAAAACAGAAAATCGTTGAGCTCCTCGTAGAGTTGAGATATCGAGCTGCCCTTTTAGGAGAATTTGTTTTATACCCAAACGAAACTTTTGAGATGATGAGACTTTAAAAAAAAACAAAAAAATGTTTTTTTTGGACCACCCTCATGGTCATGCATGAACAGGCCTTAACGTATTTAGGGCCTCAGACATGATTATGCCTGTTCATGCATGAACAGAGAGGATCAGGTCTGGCATCAGACATAATCATACATGAACAGCCATGGTCATGCATGCACAGGCCTTAACGTATTTAGCGATTCAGACATGATCATGCCTGTTCATGCATGAACAGACAGGATCGGGTCTGGCATCAGGCATGATCAGACATGAACAGATATGATCATGTCTAATTTCAGGCCTGATCATACACGAACAGCCACGATCATGTCTAATTTCATGCCTGATCATACATGGACAGGCATGATCATGCCTGATCATTTTTTCCCGGGCTACGAGATATTAATCCTTCCGTATCCTTTATGTAGCCTACCAATTCACTATAACGAAATGCGGAAAAAGTATAGAATACCGTACGGTTCAAAGTTCAGGATTTTATTTTGAAAAATTAGTAAAATATCAAAATGGAATTTAAGAAGCAAAAAATGGCAGCAGATTTTTTTTGTAGTTGAAGATATCATCTTTTTAATTAAAATTATATAACTTCGAATTACTGTCTCGATTCAAAAAAATTACCAAATTCAAATCTTCTCCATTCTACTATTTATATAATAATATCAAAAACCTTTTTTTACAACGGAATAAAATTTAACTAACACTAATAAATCCTTGCTCTGTATATTCATAATGTCATCTGTTGGTGTAAATTCATAATCTTCACTCTGAGCATCTAAATGAAGATTTACTGAATTAATTAGGTGTTGAATGAATTAAAATTATTAGGAACATCTAAATCAGATACGTACCACTATTGGAGCTATGTTCACTCATTATGCACTCAAAAATTTTCAGAAGACAATAATTTAAGATAATTATTGTAGTTACAATTTAATTAATGATGGTCGTAATTATAATTTATCGCAATGAATTACCGTTTAATTTATCATGTCCTTATAGAACTGTCAAAATAGTGTATAATGTGAAGATGAAAGACAATTGAATCAAATGAAACAAATTGTTCGAGTGAATCGTAGATCACATAGATTTATATATCTGCTATATGTGTACCTATGTATATGTGTATATATATACACGTGTATATATCAAATTAATACGGTATTATATTCAAAACTAATCGTAATCGTGTTGTAAGTTATAGACAATTATTCACATTAGATTCATCAGAAGCTAATTAAATCAGACTTGGAACATTTTCTGTATTCAATAGGGAACATCTGAACATTTTAGATTATAATAAATTCAAAAATCAGCATAAGAATTAATTCAGCTATAATATATATGTAATACAAATATTATTTTGTATTCAAATTCATTTATAACAACAGAATTTACAGTAAATTATTGAAAATATTTTATTAAAGTACAACATGATATAAATGGATGAAGTAATGAATATAATTTAACAATATAATATAAGATGAATGGATGAACTAATTAACAGAACAATATAGGTAATTTAACATGAACAATTATTTATACATTTATTATTGTTTGCCGCCTTCGTTTTGGCGGTTTTCTGCCGTGGGACGACCGCGGCCACGGCCCCGGCCCTGATAAGGGTTGGCCATGGAAAATAATAGGCCGATCAAATTTTGTTGGCGGTAATACGCCCTTCGCCTCCACCTTTGTTGGCCGGCTCGTTGGTGTCGGCGAGGTACTGAAAATGAAGGTTATGAATTAAATAAATAAGAATTGAAATCAATTTATTATATATCAATATAAATACGTAATGTTTTGATTCATACCATTGATTTCTACAAGAAGCTGCTGCTGTTGTTGCTGCTGCTGTTGTTGTTGTTGTGGCTGCTGCTGTTGTTGCTGCTGCTGCTGTTGTTGTTGTGGCTGCTGCTGTTGTTGTGGCTGTGGCTGCTGCTGTTGCTGCTGTTGTTGTGGCTGCTGTTGCTGCTGTTGTTGTGGCTGCTGCTGCTGTGGCTGTGGCTGTGGCTGTTGCTGCTGCTGTTGCTGTTGTTGTGGCTGCTGCTGCTGTTGTTGTGGCTGTTGTTGTGGTTCCTCTTCAAATGAACATATCAAGACGGAACCATATCATTATTATTGAAATTATTATTATATGAATTTAGTTAATAGCACGAGTTTAAATTACAAAGCTAAATAATAATAAGTGCCAAATAGCCAAATGATAATAATGTTGAGAATAAGATCACATAACATACCATTCTGATTCACCCGCTCTCCCATATTTATCTCTTCGTTGGGTTGAATATCTAATAACTAAGAAATAACTAATGCAATGAATGAATTTAAATTTTTAATTATTAATACTTACGTTATCGGACGAAGTAATGCCTCCAAGAGCTGACATAGTTGAATGAAACAAAACTTATTTATTTGTTGCGTGGTTACGTGTAACAAAAAATAAGCGCGAAGATTAGCACTGGAAAAATAATCCTTCAATTGATTTGCGGATATATCACCACGGCATACATGTATATGCTCATGAAAAAAATATTTTTAATCGTGGACAACTATACGTAGTTTTATCTCGAGTGCGGGTATGGCAATCATTGAAAATTTACCTTACAAAATATATCTATATACTACATTATATTATATATATTGTGTATATATATATATACATATATATTAGGCCGGAGTGAAAAAGGTCAATTTTCGCGGATCGTATTCTAATAGTGCGGGAAAGTTATGTCTTGGCATCACTCAAAACTGTGCCAAAGGAAAAAATTTACAATAGATATCTTCTGTTCTGGCAAACGCCCCAAAGTTTTGAATTTTTTAACACGGGGTTTAAATGGAGAAAAAAGGTAAAAAGACAAATTGGCATTGAAAAATTCGTAAAAACTCTCTGGGTCGGCCGATTTCAGTCTTCCTACGCTTATTCGAGGCGGGAAAAATGTAGCTTTCGTTTGACGTTTTGAAATTCAAAATATCTTACTTACTTTAGAAAATACAAAATTGAAAAATAGAGTTTTTTCGGGAAAAACTCGATATTCAAACGCGTGTATCTTTGAAACTAAGGAAGATATTCTGAATTTCAAAACGTCAAACGAAAGCTATATTCTTTTCACTTCGAATAAGCGTAGGAAGACTGAAATCGGCCTACCCAGCGAGTTTTTATGAATTTTTCAGTACTAATTTGTCTTTTTGCCTTTTTTCTCCATTTAAACCCCATGTTAAAAAATTCAAAACTTTGGGGCGTTTGCCAGAACAGAAGATATCTATTGTAAATTTTTTCCTTTGGCACAGTTTTGAGTGATGCCAAGACATAACTTTCCAGCACTATTAGAATACGATCCGCGAAAATCGACCTTTTTCACTCCGGCCTAATATATATATACATATACTATATATATATATATATATAATATATACACCTATACAGGGTGTCCCAGAATTCGCGACGAATAATTTGCAGGGTAAATCTTGATCAAAAACGGGATCGAAATTTCCTTAACCGTTTTTTCCGGTAATGCTTAGATTTCTCGTTATAATTATTTCAAATCCAACCAACGACGCGCGACTTATGAACGGCCGTTCGTCGATGTGATTACCGCTCGGTTGTATGCGCGTCTCCCAGCCTATTGTCGCCGCGAAACAAAGTGCACACAACCAAGCGGCGATCACACCGATAATCGCCCGTTCTTAAATCGCACGTTATTGACTGAAATTAAAATAATTATAACGAGAAATCTAAGCATTACCGGAAAAAACGGCTAAGGAAATTTCGATCCCGTTTTCGATCAAGATTTACCCTGTAAATTATTCGTCGCGAATTCTGGGACACCCTGTATATATATATATATATATATGAAAAATATATATATATACATATATATATATAGTATATATATAATATATATATATATAGTATAGTAGCTAAGTATATATACCCATATATATATATATATATGGGTATATATACTTAATTGATATAGGTATATATATATATATATATATATATATGGGTATATATACTTAGCTACTATACTATATATATATATATTATATATATACTATATATATATATGTATATATATATATTTTTCATATATATATAGATAGATAGATAGATAGATTGACTTTATTATGCCCTTGAACCACTGGGGCAAAAAATAATTACAGAAATAGTATATTGTGTAGCAAGGGCGTAAAGTGGGATTTTTTAGACCGAGTGTGGAGTTTGCAGTACTAGTCGGAGGCGAGGGAGCACGAGTCGAAGACGAGTGCATCCGCGAGCCGAAGACGAGTACTGCAACCACACGAGATCAAAAAGCCCACTTAGCCCTTGGTACACACCATATTTTTTGTAACGCATGTATTGATTTCTGCGTTTCTGTGCCTATAAGCGGCATATATATATATATATATATATATATATATATATATATATTATTGAAGAAGCGGGCAATAAAGAATCCTTTATTGCCCGCTTATTGAAGAAGCGGGCAATAAAGAATCCTTTACGCCCGCTTATTGAAGAAGCGGGCAATAAAGAATCCTTTACGCCCGCTTATTGAAGAAGCGGGCAATAAAGAATCCATTATTGCCCGCTTATTGAAGAAGCGGGCAATAATGGATTCTTTATTGCCCGCTCTTTTCAAGTGGTCAATAAACGGCTACTTTAGGCCCTATTTTTAGGTCAAAAAAACGCAGAAATCATGCATGTGTTACAAAAAAGCATTTTACAATCTTAGAAACTAATACAATAAATCATACATTGGCGAGCAAAATCCAGATACAGCAAGTATAACGACCTACTTAAGACTAGACCTTATCTTGTATATATATATATATATATTGTAACTTTACGGATAGTGAGCGACACTGAAAGTGACGCGAACCGGTTGGTTATTGTGTTTTCTTTACTCAATTTATATTTTTGTTTGAGACTTCTACTATTAATTGTTAGCCGTGCCTATTACGGACTTGAACTACCGTGTAGCTGAAGCCGCCTCCCCACAGACCTGAGTACGATAAACGCACTAAGGCTGCACTCTACCCTCTTAACCGTTAAATGTTAATTTAATGAAGTTAATTTATTCCAAATAATAGCTGTGCCAGACCTGGGTTGATCGGAGATCCACCAAGGCTGTATCTAGCTTTCTGTTAGATTTAAACTATAACCTGGAATTGGCGGAGGAAGGGGTTTGACATCTGATTAAATTGCTTTTTTGTAATGTTCAAGAATCTGTTTATTCAATTAACTAAAACTACGGTTGCAACCCTAACCTATTTTTACACGTTGCTTATTATCTACTTACTTGTCTTTACAAGGTTTTTATTTGAATTTGATATCTCTTTTTCAGTGTAAGTTTTCTAGCAATAATGCGTCGATCGTATTTTAATATTTATTCTTTAATAATTTTCTCTAAACTCAATGGTAAGAATATATGATTTGATATTTGGTAGTTTGATTTGGAATAAGTGAATTTATATTTGATATTTGAAGTAATAGCTGATTCTAACGGTTCATCAGAGCTCTATGCTCGTGATGACCAACAAGTGACTGTGAGTCTATCTGGTGTCTACCCTAGAATAGCTGGTGAGCTGAGCGGCGCCTCGACTTTTATATTAGTCGTGACGTCACTCAGCTCGTCGCTGCTGTCGATCGTTCTAGACTGTTCTCGATGTTCGCAACGGCTGATGTTTGAATGCTAACGGTCAGGCATGGGTTGCCTGATTCGTTACATTGGCCCCCTTCGATCATCAGGTGGTCGGATGATCTTTGATGATACGAATGGATGATGATCGATGTCCTTCTTGATTTGTCCCTATGAGATGATGATGAATGGTGAACTTTTTACCCCCTCTTCAATCCTAATGGATCAGTCGGATCTAGTAGCACGGGTATCTCCACTATTTCATTCACCCTTGGCTTAGGCTTGTTGGCATACCTGATCGCCGGTGGTCTAGTGCCTACTACAGCTGTTTTCGGTACCTTGCGCCTTTGTGTCATCTCGTCGTCTTCGTCATCTGACAGGTCTAAAGTGCCGAATACTCGTAGCATCTTTATTAGATCTTCTGGTTTCCTATTTTTTCGTCGGTCGAAGTCGGCGAGTCGACACCGCTTGCTGCCGGTTGGCAAAGCTCGATCTGTGTCGGTGTTGATCGGTGTTGGTGCATTGCGGCTTGCTGTTGATGCACCGTCATTGGACTTCTCCCTCAGACGTGGGATTTTGAATCCTCGAAGATCAGGATGGCGTTTGGATACTGCCTCTATCCTTTTAATGGTAGGTAAGTTGGATTTCTTTACTATCTTATTCTTATCTTTGGTGGTTTTACGGCTTGTCTCCTCCTTGTGAATCATCGGTATTTTAACTCTTGGGATACAGATTTTTAGTATTAAGTTGTTGTTTCGATCCTTAGGAACGACTGGATCGACCCTTGTTTCGTCAACAACTTCATCTACTTCTTCGCTGGTGGTCGGCGGAACGGTAGGTGCATTCACCGGCTCGGTGACTTCCGTTAAATTCGGACGTGCATCCTTCCTTCGTCGCTGCAATCGTGACGGATCCATGAGGTATGCAGCCGTTTGGTATCCTCTACCTATCACATATCTCCCGGTTCCCGATTTAAACACTCCCGAAGGTACAATGACTTTATCATTTTCAGGATTATGGACATCATCGCCAACGGTTTGGGTTTCCTTGTCCTGTACGCTGATATACCCGTACTCAGACATGATAACGACTGTGATGACTCATAGCGACCTCGAGCTTTTATACCATCTTCTTCGTATCATCTGTCCTTGGTATGTCAGCAATTCAAACACAACCGTTGCAAACGATGACAGTCAGTACCCCTAGTTGCTAATGTTCGTTTATTTTTCAAATATCGGGTAATATGTATCGCTTTAGCATGTTTGTGTGGAATCTACCACGCTCTTTTCGTGTGTTTATGTTTTCTAAAATGAATGTAGCTTCACCAACACGGTTACAAATTCGATATGGACCTTCATATAACGCTAGGAATTTGGCCATTATTTTATTTTTTGAATCCGAGACGTTAAGCGCTCGAACTAATACCAAATCGTTTACTTTAATTTCGGTTAATTTATGATTCGAATTGAACCTGTTGGCTCTGCTATTTCCATTTTTTATTATATTCTCTCTAACTAAATTTAATTTTAATTCTTGTGTAATGTCGTTTTGATCTATTTTAAACCATGGTTTCCAGAATCTACTGGGTGGCTCGCCGAGTTGAATTTCGCACGGACAAAATCCAGTCGACTCATGGTGCACTTCGTTCACGCAACTTTCAATAACTCTTAACCATTTAATCCATGATGTATGTTTGTCGGTAAGGAATGTTCTGAAAAATCTTCCCAATTCTCGATTTACTCTTTCGACCATATTCCCTTGCGGGTGTCTTATCGATGAAAATATAGGAGTGATTCCTTCTTCTTCTAGTTTATTTAACCATTGTGCTGACGTGAACTGTGTCCCATGGTCGAACTGAATTTTGTTCGGCTTACCCAACTCTGGTATGTACTCATCGAAGATGCACCGGATTGTGGAGCGCGCGTCGGCAGTTTTGAGCGGATATAAGCGTACGAATTTGCTGAACGCGTCGATGGTAACTAGCAACCATTTATAGTTTCCTTTACTTGAGGGTAACGGGCCTAAGAAGTCAATAGAAACTAGTTCTCCAACTTTGCTGGGTGTTATGTTCTGCATTCGCGCATAGCTGTATAAATTCGGTACTTTACATCGCTGACATCGATCGCAACTTGCTAGAGTTTTTCGAATGCAACGCGCAAATTTCGGGTAGTAAAAATTCTCTTTAAGCATTTTATAGCATTTCCCTGACCCCACATGTCCGTATGCTTCGTGTGTCTCGATAATTAATCCCTTTAATAATCCTTCTGGGAGATAAGCTCTTTTATTGCCCCCTGGTTCAACATGGTACCAAATACCTTGTTCTAATTTTAATCTTTTTTTAGTCCTCGTTAGATCCTTTTCTACGAGATCTTTTATACTCGGATCGTTTGCTTGAAGCATTCCGAAGTTTCTCAAGTTATCGTTTAAATTTTGTGTTATTTCTTTTGCTAATGGTGCAACTATTTGTAATTTACTAATTTGTGATTTTTCTTTTTCAGGTGGATATCGGCTTAGAGTGTCCGCTACAAGATTATCCTTCCCCTTCACGTACTCGATTTCGAAGTCGTATGTCTGAATAAACAGTATCCAGCGCGCCAAACGTGAACTTACTAACTTGCAGGTCGACAAGAATGTCAGTGCGCGATGATCCGTTCTGATAGTTAACTGCGCTCCGATTATGAATGTCCGGAACTTCTCCAACGCAAAGACGATCGCCAGAAGCTCTTTCTCAGACGTAAAATAATTTAATTCCGCTCCTTTTAGCGTGCGACTCGCAAAGCCTACAATCAGTTCCTCATTCGCGTAGTTTAGCTGGTACAATACGGCACCGATAGCAAAATTACTAGCATCGCATTGCAAATAATATCTTTTTTCTGGAACTGGATGATGAATGATCATCTCCTTACAAAATGTCTCTTTTACTCGATTGAAATGTGCTTTCATTTCTTCGTTCCACTCCCATTTAGCATCCTTTCGCACAAGTCTCAGTAGTGGTGCAGTTACATCCGAGTAATACCTCGTGAATTTACTATAATAATTCGTCAAACCCAAAAATCCTTTTAATTGTTTAACGTTTTTAGGCTCAGGAAAGTTAGTTATGGCCTCTATTTTCTCTGGTTGTGGTAGGATTCCATTCTTGGTAATCCGATGGCCTAAGAAATCAATTTGATCTCGGAAGAATCTTGATTTGTTGAAATTTATAGTCATGTGATGCTTCCTAAAAACTGCGAATAGTGACTCCAGGTGTGCTAAGTGAGACTGGAACGAATCAGATAGACACAAGATGTCATCAACGAAATTGATTGTGAATTTTTCTGTTTCTCTTAAAACTAAGTCGAGAGTGCGGATTAGACTTGCCAAACTAGTATTTAATCCGTAGGGTGTCACCGCGAATTGGTATGTTTTTCCCTCGTACATGAACGCTGTGTATTTTCTGGAATCTTTATGCAATGGTACTTGCCAAAAACTGGCGGTTAGATCAAGACTGGACATAAACGAAGCGTTACCGCACTTCTGAAATAGCACCTCAGTAGACTGCGCACAGTCGTGATCAGGTACTATCAGCTTGTTGATGTAGCGTGCGTCTAACACTAATCTAATGTCACCTGATTTTTTAGCTACCACCACTATGGGGTTGATATACTCGCTGCATGAGCGCTCAATGATACCAAGATTTAACATTTTATCAATTTCTGCTCTGACTTTATCTCTGTGCATAATTGGCACTGGATACGACCGTCTTACAAAAGGTCGATCCTCATAAATTTTTAATCTGTGTTCGTAAATTGTGACTCTACCGGGTATTTTTGAGAAAATGTCGCGATACTTTTTTAATAAGGTTGAAAAATCATTAATCTCACAAGCTTTAAGTACCTGACATTCCGACAATTTGCTGTTAATCTCATCATCGGTTAATCCAGGATTATGTCCAGTTTGATGACTATTAACCGACTCAATGCTTGAGATAATCTCCTTTTCTATTTTTTCGTCGTTAACGCCGGTCGTTTTATGAATCTCAATCTGATCTGTTTTATTTCTTATTTGAATTTGTAGTTTATTTAGTTTTAAATCTAAATCAGCCTTCCATCTATGTAAAGTATCAATTCCAATGATCATGTCTTGCTTTAGTCCATGTACGACGAGAAAACACACCTCATCGGATGACGATCCTATTACGACTTTGGCTAGAAATTGTTCTTTTATTCGTGTAGGTTTGCCCCCTAACACTCCCAATACTTGAAAATTAACTACTGGTAATTTTGCGCAGCTCAAAAAATTTGCCTTATGCCGATTGTACCAGCCTCCCGACACGCACGTTATGTGGCTACCCGTGTCGATCAGCGCCTTGACTTCGACATCTTCGACGCGCAGGAGAACCTCCGGACATTGTACGGACGCTTGACAATCGCCTGTATCCTCCTTTACCAGATAATTAAACGGATTTTCAAATGAATTATTTTGTGAACTTTTTTCATCAGGATTTACCGCCGAAATATTTAAGATACGCTGTACTGGTGTCGGTATCAATTCCTCTTCCAGCACAGCGCCTCCCAGTTTTCCGTATTTACGATATTTGATTCTATTACCGACGGGTTATCTTCGGTGTTTACAACGGTCGCCTTTATATGACTAGTTGTCCAATTCGACCTATTGTTGACATGCTCGCCTTGTCCATGTTTTTGACGCGTTTCATGATTATCGTTAGCAGGTTTGAAGCTTTGACTTGTCATGTCGTTACGCCATGACACCTGTTTGTCTCGGTTTTCAGTTGGACGGTTGACGGTTGGGTACTGTTTGTTCGTGTACGTCGGTTTTTGTCTAGGCGCGTTTGATCTACCCCCGAATTGCAATTCGTCCAAAAACTCCAACAGTGCGTCGATGTCGCAAATCCCGCGGCATTTAGCAGCTTCAACAACCGGCTCGTCAAAGTGCCTTGTAAGATTTCGAACGATCTCTTGTTCTGACATGGCTGGATTTAATCCGACAGCTGATGCGAATTTCCGATTGGCATACTCAGACCACGTCACCCTCGCGTCCGGAATATAATATCCAAATTCGATATCTCTTCGTAACTCCCGTTGTGTTTCTACGCCCCAATATCTGTTCAAAAATCGTTTTTTAAACTCTCCCCAGGAACGAATTACGTCGCGACGCGCGATCCACCAATCCTTTGCATCTAACATGAGACTTTGTCCTACTAGCTTTAAGCAAATATCATCATCTCTAGCATCTATAAAGGTAAAGTATTCTTCTATTTCTTTAATATAATTTGCTGGTCTTTCCCAACCTTTTCCAGAGAACTGCGGTAGTCTGATGTGTTTGGAAATTAAGTTGTTGTAGTCACAACTTTGATTTGGATTTGCCGATTTTACTTTTCTAATTTCCGCGTTCACGCTTATCTTGAAATTATCGTGTTTTTTCTCGATATCTATGATTCTTTCCAAATTTACTTTTTGATTTCTTTCGATCTTACTATCCAAACAATTCAGACTCTCGCCAAACTCTTCTCTTATGCTTCCATGCTCTTCATGGTATTCTTTTTGACATTCTATTATTTTCTCTTCGAACTTTTCGCTTGTAGCTTCTAATTTTTTATCTAGTATCTCTAACTGTTTCTTATATTTTAATGATTGCTCTTCGAGCCTTTTTCTGAAATTATCTTCGCATGATAATACGTTATCTGTATTTACTGATTTTGCTTCGACGATTGTTCTTTCTAGTTTAGCATATTTATCATCTATTTTCTTATGTATTTTTTCCAGCGCATCCATCACTGAGGACTGGTCGACGATCATCGCTCTTCGACGATTTGTATCTTTTTCTTTTTCTATTTCAATAAAAGTTTTATCTAAATTTACTGTCTCTTTGTCTTTATTTTGACGACCCTGATTCCTATCTCCTAAACCTAGCTCTGTAGCCGAACTGATGCCAGATCCCTTGTCCGCCATTTGCCTGGTTGTGACACCGGACTTTGACATAATCCACAAATGACTCTACTAGCAATATTTTTTGATTCTAATTTGATGCAACGAAGTTAAGTTAATAAATAAATGACTCTAGATATTTCAAGCAATTTTTCTAGCTAAAATTTGAATAGAGAAGCCCCACGTTGGGCGCCAAATGTAACTTTACGGATAGTGAGCGACACTGAAAGTGACGCGAACCGGTTGGTTATTGTGTTTTCTTTACTCAATTTATATTTTTGTTTGAGACTTCTACTATTAATTGTTAGCCGTGCCTATTACGGACTTGAACTACCGTGTAGCTGAAGCCGCCTCCCCACAGACCTGAGTACGATAAACGCACTAAGGCTGCACTCTACCCTCTTAACCGTTAAATGTTAATTTAATGAAGTTAATTTATTCCAAATAATAGCTGTGCCAGACCTGGGTTGATCGGAGATCCACCAAGGCTGTATCTAGCTTTCTGTTAGATTTAAACTATAACCTGGAATTGGCGGAGGAAGGGGTTTGACATCTGATTAAATTGCTTTTTTGTAATGTTCAAGAATCTGTTTATTCAATTAACTAAAACTACGGTTGCAACCCTAACCTATTTTTACACGTTGCTTATTATCTACTTACTTGTCTTTACAAGGTTTTTATTTGAATTTGATATCTCTTTTTCAGTGTAAGTTTTCTAGCAATAATGCGTCGATCGTATTTTAATATTTATTCTTTAATAATTTTCTCTAAACTCAATGGTAAGAATATATGATTTGATATTTGGTAGTTTGATTTGGAATAAGTGAATTTATATTTGATATTTGAAGTAATAGCTGATTCTAACGGTTCATCAGAGCTCTATGCTCGTGATGACCAACAAGTGACTGTGAGTCTATCTGGTGTCTACCCTAGAATAGCTGGTGAGCTGAGCGGCGCCTCGACTTTTATATTAGTCGTGACGTCACTCAGCTCGTCGCTGCTGTCGATCGTTCTAGACTGTTCTCGATGTTCGCAACGGCTGATGTTTGAATGCTAACGGTCAGGCATGGGTTGCCTGATTCGTTACAATATATATATAGGTGTATATATTATATATATATATATATATAGTATATGTATATATATATATGTATATATATATATATACATATATATATATATATATACTACATATAGCATATATATAAGCCTAGCTATACGGCCTAAAAACGGTGACAAAAAACGTTACAACGCTTTTTTTTAAAGAGGATGTATATCTATCTATATATATATATATATGTATATATATATATATATATATATATATATATAGATTAGGGTGGTCGTTAAAAATTAAATTTCATCAGACGCCCCCTGAAAAGTTTTCTTTTCGTCTAAAAACATGCGTGCAATTTTTTTTTTATTTTTTAAATGAAAAGAACACGTGCCGCAAGACGATCAAACATTTTGTTTTTCAACCTGCAGTTTTTTGGAAATGTCTTACATAATGTGCATATTTAATGAATGACCAATCGAAATTTCAAAATTTCAAATTTTCATCTTTTTTCGATGGATTATTCGTCACATCTGCACATTATGTAAGACATTTCCAAAAAACTGCAGGTTGAAAAACAAAATGTTTGATCGTCTTGCGGCACGTGTTCTTTTCATTAAAAAAAAAAAAAAAAAAATTGTACGCATGTTTTTAGACGAAAAGGAAACTTTTCAGGGGGCGTCTGATGAAATTTAATTTTTAACGACCACCCTAATATAGATATATATATGGGGCATTCCATGCCGTTTCGACCTGAGTTTGACCCTTGACCTCTCGGATTTGGTCCACAATTTTTTATATGATTGTTCTCACTTCGAAAAGCACTCAGTTTTTATTTTAGATTTTTTCGATTCGATTTGAATTTTCTACGATTTTTGAAAACGATTTCATTGATCGACACAATTTAAAAATCTGAAAAAATTCTGAAAAATCGTGTGTCAGATATCAAAATTTTGAAGCCCAGAGCCGAAGTGGGGAGATTTTTCCTTCTTACTGTTCTCAAGCTTTTACGAAAAGAAACGTTACAAAAATATTAGGAGCGGAAGTCATCTTACTATAGATGGTTGCTGAAACATTTTCATAAGTCACATCGGATTTTTGAAAAAATTTTCGGTGATTTTTCGCATGAGATTTTCTTTTCTTCTTTATTTTGCTAATAAATCTCATGCGAAAAATCACCGAAAATTTTTTCAAAAATCCGATGTGACTTATGAAAATGTTTCAGCAACCATCTATAGTAAGATGACTTCCGCTCCTAATATTTTTGTAACGTTTCTTTTCGTAAAAGCTTGAGAACAGTAAGAAGGAAAAATCTCCCCACTTCGGCTCTGGGCTTCAAAATTTTGATATCTGACACACGATTTTTCAGAATTTTTTCAGATTTTTAAATTGTGTCGATCAATGAAATCGTTTTCAAAAATTGTATAAAATTCAAATCGAGTCGAAAAAATCTAAAATAAAAACTGAGTGCTTTTCAAAGTTAGAACAACCATATAAAAAATCGCGGGCCAAATCCGAGAGGTCAAGGGTCAAACTCAGGTCGAAACGGCATGGAATCCCTCATATATATACCCATATGTATATCTATCTATATATATATATATGTATATATGTATATATATATATATATATATATACCTATATCAATTAAGTATATATACCCATATATTGTAACGTTCCGGCTGTTCTGGCTCCTGCCGGAGCAGCCGGACAAGTGTCCATCGCGCATCTCGCGACGCGCACCGCAGAGCTCCGTGTATTGCACAATGTCGTGCAATCTGCGATTCCACACCACCCGCGAGTTCGCGCAACCCGCGATTCCGTGCAAACCGGCGTTTCCGTGCATCCCACGATTCCGCGGGCACCGCGGAATATCGGTATAAAAGGGGGTACGTGGAGGCATCAGGTACCGATTGTGTGGCAAAGCGCCCGTCGAGTCACATCATATTAATTATTAAAATTAGGCACGTAGCCAAAATAGTGCGTGACCTGTACTTGCTCTTAAATCGCGTTTCGACACTTGCTAAAATTGAAGTGATTAAAATCGCGATTTTCGATATTGAAAAATATAAGTCTAATTAAAATTTAAATTCACATTTCACAATCTACAAAGTTTTTACTAATTTTCTAATTAAATAAATTAGACTGCAAACATAAAAGTCGTCATAGGAGAGATCTATCGGCGCAATTTAACTCAATCGTGGATTGGAAATTCACGATCAATAAATCAAATAAAATACCGGCTTTAAACAAAACTCAAAACCAAATAAATGGAAACATTGATTATGAACTCTACCTAATTCTAATCTTATTCTAATTTATTATTTCTTTAATATAAACTGTTATATTCTATTCTATTCTTTATGATTTAATAATATTCTATTTCTGCACTTAATGTGCTGTTCTCTGATTAATTCTTTTGTATCGTTTTCTACGACCAATGACTATCTAATTTCATTAAATACTATCTATTGTTAAAACTACATCTGTTTCTTTCAATTTCCTATTTCCTTAAATTAACAATCTTAAAACATTTCAGGTTTCCTTCTTTAGTTTCAATTTGCAAACGACAGCTACGGTGCGGGTGTAAAACCCAATCCCGAGTCTAGTTGTTCAGCTTGGTACGCCTAGCGACACCCAGCTCTGTGCTAAGGCAGCAACGGTTGAGTTGGTGTGGGGTTGCAACACTGGGGAATACCCATGTCTGTGATTCTCGCACACAACTAGCTCGGCCCGCGTCTGTCGCACAAGCTCGGTTAGTGAAGCAGATCCTCGCTCAGTCGATAATTAGCTCAAATCGGTTGAGTCCTGATTTGAGTCTATAATAGGGTATTTTGTGGTTTTTCACTTTTTCCACCAGAGGAGCTCCAAAACATCACCCGTGACAAAGACACTCACGCGGACTAGCACCGTATCTCCAGCCCTCAGCTGAGATATCGGTGCAGTAAGTTACAATATATATGGGGCTTTCCACGTCACATTTACCCCTTTGGTACCTCACCCCCTTCGATTTGGATAATTTTTTAGTATGATGTTGCAACCGACCCAAAAGGGTCTCTGAATTAATTTCAGATTTTTCCGACCAACGGCTAAATTTAAAAAAAGTCGAAAAGTCGATTCCGGAAACGCCATTTTTAAAAATCTGAAAAAATTCACGCAAATTTTATAATTTAAAATATGATTTGTAAGCATCACTCAATAATGGGATCTCAATATTTACTATTCTTTTCGCAGGTTTTTAGGTTTTTCCTATTAGAATTGGAGTTTTCATTTTTTTTAATCGGTCATAACTTTCTCAAATAGAATGAATTTTAATTTTTCTGAAATTCAGAGAAGTTGAAATCCATTATTTTTTGAGAAAGTTATGACGGATTAAAAAGATGAAAACTCCAATTCTGACATGAAATACCTAAAAACCTGCGAAAAAAATAGTAAATATTGAGATCCCATTATCGAGTGATGCTTACAAATCATATTTTAAATTAGGAAATTTGTGTAAATTTTTTCAGATTTTTAAAAATGGCGTTTCCGGAATCGACTTTTCGACTTTTTTTAAATTTAGCCGTTGGTTGGAAAAATCTGAAATTAATTCCGAGACCCTTTTGGGTCGGTTGCAACATCATACTAAAAAATTATCCAAATCGAAGGGGGTGAGGTACAAAAGGGGTAAATGTGACGTGGAAAGCCCCATATATATATATCTCTCTATATTATAAAGATATATCGCCGCCGCCGCCGCCGCCGCCGCCGCCGCCGCCGTGTCAGACTTTCCATGGCCTCCTCGCCCCCGCTCGCTGCTCCCCCCCCCCCTTTCCATGGCCTCCTCGACCCCGCTCGCTACCCCCCCCCCCCCCCTCCTCGCCCTAGGCCTTCCTGACCCCACTCGGCTCTTCATACCCCCCCCCCCCCCCCTTCTTTCCATGTCCTGCTCGACCCCGCTCGCTATAATATATATAGTATATCGTACTATATTATATAAGATATCGCCGCCACCGCCGTGTCAAGAATCCTATCTGCGGCTATCTTCGGCTATCTTCGGCTATCTTCGGCTATCTTCGGCTATCCTCGGCTATCCTCGGCTATCTTCGGCTATCCTCGGCTATCTTCGGTTATCCTCGGCTATCTTCGGCTATCCTCGGCTATCTTCGGCTATCCTCGGCTATCTTCGGTTATCCTCGGCTATCTCGCCCTCTCCCCTTTCCTGGGCCTTGGACCGAAAGAAGGACCGGGTTCGGCTCCCTTCGGTTATCTTCGGCCATTCTCGGCCATCTTCGGATATCCTCGGCTATCCGGCTCCCTTCGGCTATCTTCGGCCATCTTCGGCTATTCTCGGCTATCTTCGGCTATCTTCGGCCATCCTCGGCTATTCTCGGCTATCTTCGGTTAACCTCGGATGGAGGACCGGGTTCGGCTCCCTTCGGCTATCTTCGGTTATCCTCGGCTGTCTTCGGTCATCCTCGGCCATCTTCGGCTATGCGGCTCCCTTCGGCTATCTTCGGTCATATTCGGCTATTCTCAGCTATCTTCGGTTAATCTCGGATATCCTCGGCTATCTTCGGTTCACCTCGGATGGAGGACCGGGTTCGGCTCTCTTCGACTATGTTCAGTTATCCTCGGTGATCCTCGGTCGTCCTCGGCTATCCTCGGCTGTCCGGTTCCCTTCGGCTATCTTCCGTCATATTCGGCTATTCTCAGCTATCTTCGGTTAATCGCGGATATCCTCGGCTATCTTCGGTTCACCTCGGATGGAGGACCGGGTTCGGCTCTCTTCGACTATGTTCAGTTATCCTCGGTGATCCTCGGTCGTCCTCGGCTATCCTCGGCTGTCCGGTTCCCTTCGGCTATCTTCGGCTATCTTCGGCTATCTTCGGTTGACCTCGGATATCCTCGGTGATCCTCGGTGTTCCTCGGCCATCCTCGGCTATCCTCGACTGCTTTCGGCTATCCTCGGCCATCTTCGGCTATCCTCGGCTATCCGGTTCCCTTCGGCTATCTTCGGCTATCTTCGGTTAACCTCGGATATCCTCGGCTATCTTCGGTTAACCTCGGATATTCTCGGCTATCTTCGGCTCTTCTCGGCTCTTTCCGGTTCTCTTCGGACCATAGACCTTCGGATCATAGGACCTAAGGAGGATACCACTAGATAAAAAAAGACGCGCCAACATCACGAAAAACTTCGAATTCAAACTGGATTTGTTTTCTGCATTATTAATATGATTTCCTACTTTTTGTCTCAATTCGATTTCCTTTGCAGCATTCCTGTGAAAAATTTCGATCGAGTAATCAAGCCCTTTTGAACAATTCCATCACCATGTAGTTCAAGAATTGATACAACGATGAAGATTCCTTTCACATAAAAAATACCGAATTGATAATAGATTAATATTGATCATTGTACATCATTTACAAAATCCATTATATACTATTCATATTATTCGCATTAATTTTCCACATAACCTTGGGATGTACCCTACTATTAAATAAATAATTCTATCCACGCTGAAGATTAGAGGTCAATAATTTGAATTGCACAAATCTATCGTTACACTTCTTAATTCGAACCTCTAAAAATAGACTTCAAAATGTTCAGTAACTATATAGGAGATAATGTTGGAAATATCGTAGACAATTCCCTATAGTATTGGCATTTCAATTAGTATGGTATTGGCAATTCAATTAGTTGGTATTGGCAATTCAAATCAAATATATACAAAACAATTCAAAAAATTCAGAAGAAATTAAAAATGTAGTCTGGAAAGAAATTTTAAAGTAAACATATTTACAGAATTAGCTATAATTTAAAAACAACCATGAACCTAAAGGGGAACCCACAAAAAAAAAAAAAAACGCGTCGACATATCTACCGTAATTAATTTATTAATTAATTAATTAATTAGGCTTTTTGATAATATATATGTGATTCATAGATGTTCAATATTAATAAATATGTATAATATATAATACGTTAAAAGATCCATTGAAAATTTCCATTGCTTTGAGACCAACATTGATAATAAGATAATATAGGGCTTGGCGCGCCAAGTTTGGTTACCAAAATGATTATTGGTTATATAATAAGAAATAAATAATGGCCAATATAAAGATGAATAATCGCGGGTGACAAAACCTTCACTAGATTTCATTACACAATCGTTTTTTTTTCGAAAAAATCCGCAGATTATTTGACTTCAACAGATGATACACAATGGGGGGTTGGCGCGCGTAGCGCGCAGGGGGGCGTAGCCCCCCTAGTATATATATATATATTAGACTGACAGTTATTTTGGCTTTCGACGAAATGTTTCGCTCCGAGTACATGAATGGGTTCGAAATAAATTAAAAAAAAGCCTCTCCAAATTTTAGCCCTTAATTTTAATATTTAGGGGTGCCGACAGCCCCTTAACTTTTCCCATTTGAATAACATGGGCTTTTTGACTGTTTTAATCAATTTTTTTCTCGAAGGCCCAATTATTCGTCAAAAAATCTAAGATTCAGCAACAATGTCGGTGATGATACTCTCTTCCAGTAAAACAAAATTTGTCCACATCCATTCGGAATTCTATGTTGGTTCCCATCCCTAACTTATTTTGAGACTTTCGAGCGAAGCGAAAAAATTGTTCTTTCCTACAAAGTTGTTGAATATTCTTCGTCAATGTCGTACCTCATCAACTCATCAGAATGTGTAGCTCGCATTCATGTTCATAACTTCGAAAATCACCCCCATCCCCTAAAAATCGTACCAAAAATGGTGGGTAAATTAAAAAAAAAAAAAATCTTTTAGCTATAAAAATGATCTGTTTTCAACAGGAGGCTTACAAAAACAAATTTTTTTATTTATTTACTATATTCTTCTTCGATACATTCTTTAAGTCACCCCTATCTACAAAAATTGGAAATATCGCTATCCAATGTTATCGATTTTGGTTGATGCGTTATTCTATGTAGCGAGCTTAAAATAAAACAAAATAAAAAATTTAAATAAAAAAATGAAAAAAAAAAATTATTATTTTTCCAATTTTCGTAGGTGGGGGTGACTCAAAGAATGTATCGAAGAAGAATGTGAAAAAAAAAAAAAAAAAATTTCTTTTTGTAACCCTCCTGTTGAAAACGAATCATTTTTATAGCCAAATCATTTTTTTATTTTTTATCTACCCACCATTTTTAGTACGATTTTTAGGGGATGGGGGTGATTTTCGAAGTTATGAACATGAATGCGAGCTACACATTCTGATGAGTTGATGAGGTACGACATTGACGAAGAATATTCAACAACTTTGTAGGAAAGAACAATTTTTTCGCTTCGCTCGAAAGTCTCAAAATAAGTTAGGGATGGGAACCAACATAGAATTCCGAATGGATGTGGACAAATTTTGTTTTACTGGAAGAGAGTATCATCACCGACATTGTTGCTGAATCTTAGATTTTTTGACGAATAATTGGGCCTTCGAGAAAAAAATTGATTAAAACAGTCAAAAAGCCCGCGTTATTCAAATGGGAAAAGTTAAGGGGCTGTCGGCACCCCTAAATATTAAAATTAAGGGCTAAAATTTGGAGAGGCTTTTTTTTAATTTATTTCGAACCCATTCATGTACTCGGAGCGAAACATTTCGTCGAAAGCCAAAATAACTGTCAGTCTAATATATATATATGGGTATATATACTTAGCTACTATACTATGTATATATATATTATATATATACTATATATATATGTGTATATATATATATATTTTTCATATATATATATATATATATATAGGGGAGAGCGGGGCAAAACGGGCAGCGGGGCAAAACGGGCACCTCGGCCAAATTTTCGAAATTAAATTCAGAAAAAAATCAAAATTCATTGGGAAACAATTTTTATTGAAAAAAAAAAAAAAATCTAAAATTTTCCAACATTTTTTTTTATTTTTCGGGGGAGCTGCCCGTTTTGCCCCGCTGCCCGTTTTGCCCCGCTCTCCCCTATATATATATATATATATATATATATATATATATATATATATATATATATATATATATATATATATATATATATATATATATATATATATATAGGGGAGAGCGGGGCAACCTATATATATATATATATATATATATAGGTGTATATATTATATATATATATATATAGTATATGTATATATATATGTATTGTAACTTTTGGCGAGTATCTTGAACCCGAAAGTTGAGAGATACCCGCAGTTATTGTGAGTTCTTTACCTATATAAAAAGGGATTTAAATTATCAAAATTATTAGGGCTTTTCTTTGAGGTACGTAGGTAGGGAAAAGGATGGGTTAGCCACCAAAAGCCACCTATGCAACCTTGTGAATTTACTTTATCTCAGGACTCGGGTAGATTACTCCACCAAAGCCTGTTCCCTTCGGACTCGGGTAGAACCAAAGCCGATCCTTCTCCTATTCGAACAGAGCCGGGAAGTGAATCCAAGCCTGCTATCCTAAACACAAAACCTATTCTTTACTCGGATCCGGGAACCTTGCGATTCCAAGACCGTGTCTCAGACTCGGAATCGTATTTCCTTGGCCCTCGGACGCGGGAAGTTAATCCAACGCCGTTCGCACTAGGAATGATCCAAAGCTGGTCCCTATAAGGCTTATTCAGGGATGGAAATTGATTAGTTAGGAGTCAGTGCTGAAATATCCGACAAAGTTCAAATAAGAAAATAATAATTGTATTCAAATGAATTCTAATAAACTAATTTTTTACAATGATTTACTTATTCTACTTCTATTCTAATTTCGTGACTCTAGTCGCGTTTGTTTGTTTGTTCCGTTTAGGTTTTCGTTCTGTTTGTATATTCTATTTTTATATTTTGGGCTATGCGCGGTTATGTTTTCTGTTTTGATTCTATTTCGATTTCGTTATATTTCCTCTCATTCTCTTCGATTATATTTTAAATTGTGACCAGTGATATTTTACCTAAAGGCAATTGAATTTATTCTATATCATGAATTTATGTTAGTTATTCGGATCTAGGCGATCTGAAGCTATACAAGTGAATTTAATTTATCTAAGTTGTGAGTCGCACCGGTGCTCTACCTGACTACGCTCGGAGTTATGAGTCGCAACGGTGCTATACCAGAATACGCTCGAATATTGGATGTTATGAGTCGCAAGGCCTCTATGGCACAAATACGCTAATGAGTGATTGAGTGAGCCGTTTATATATTCTCTATCCCCACTTCTTAGCGTGACGTCAGACACTTGGTCGAACGTAGAGGATTAGTGTAATCCTTTCCTTTGTTCGGGATTTGGCGTGATTCGATGTGCACTATAGCTGGATATGTTACAGTATATATATAGTATATGTATATATATTGTTACGTTTCGGTTCTTGAGCGATACCACCGGTATCGCGAACCGAGTGTAATTGTGAGTTCTTTGCTCGAATTTTATTTTCTAGACCTTTAAATCAATAATTCAATGTTCCCTATTACGGACTTGAGTCGCCGTGCAACTAAAGCCGCCTCCCCACAGACCTGAACACGTAAACGCGCTAAGGCTGCACTTTACCCACCTAACCTTTTGATTTTAATTTTGTTAAAGTTAGTTTATTCCCAATTTTCTAAACAATAGAACCTGCTGTGCCAGACCTGAGTGCGTCAGAGACACACTAAGGCTGTATCTAGCTTTGGTTAGTTTTATCGATGAAGAAAGACCTGGAAATGGCGGATAAGGGATCTGCATAGAGTAACTTACTTTTTAAATAATCAAGAAATTCGATTTATTTTACTTTACTAAACCTAGCGGTTGCTACCAAATACTTATCCTATATTTACAGTGTTCCTTACTTGCTAACTTTCTATATTGTAGACTAATTTTGATCTCTAAGCGATGTTTGACAGGTTCGTCGTTTTTAAAGGAATTGTCAGTTATTTTACTTTATAATTCGATTTTCTATATTTTGATTAAATAATATATTTTCTTTTATGATAATTTCTTTTATTGATATTTTGGATTTTATTTGATTTCTGTTGAAATTTGCTATTTGAATAGAATAGAATTTATATTGAAATGAAGCTACTAGTTCACAAGGCGCTCTGCCTATTGTGACTGATGAATAAGAGCGTTGCGAGTCAACCCGGTGCTATACCGTAGAATTGCTGTTTAATAGATGCGCGGTGAGTCAACCCGGTCGCTTTGCCGAAGATTGCTCGTGATGAGAGCTGTGTCTCGACTTATATACTGACTATGACGTCACGCGACTTGTCGCTCTCGTCGAATGTTCTGGATCGTTCGACGTTCGAATTGTTAACGGTCAGGCCTAGGTCGCCTGATCCGTTACATTGCCCCCTTCGATCATTGGCACTTCTGACGATCTTCGATTGTCGGCAGGACGATGATCGATTTATCGTTTTTCGGTGTTGGTGCAGTGCGTGGTATAGTCGTGACTGTGACGTGTTCCGTGGATTTAGTTCTGTGCACCCTGGATCTTCGGTGGTGTTCTATAGAAATGCACCTCTGCAGGTGCTCAGCGATCTCCTCCTCTTCAAAAAGAATCCCCGTGCACTGAGATTTTTCTGCGTTGGATTCGATCTACCGAGATCGACATTGGCGTCATTTGCATATATGAGGAAAGGAACTCGAACCCACAGGTACGTCGATCTCGCTCTATTTGGTCTTGTCTTTGTCTTTCGTCTTATTACTTCATTGTATCGTCTGTGTCGATGTTATTGTCGTTAATCCTTGTCTCTTGTCTGTTCAGGTATTCGCCGGTGGATCTTGAGTTGACTCGGATCGTGAAATCGACTGCGTATTAGTAACATTTGATATTCAGTCCCATAATATCAGTGATGACTGCAACTTGTGCATCGCCCCCTGGCTCCAAATGGTACAGACCTTCTTCTAATTTCTTCTTGTGGTGCAACTTGATTTCGATTAGTCGTTTCATGATCGGGTTATCCCCTGGATAATCTGCATACGGTCTAATCTTATCTGTCAAAATCGGTGCTTTCGTTATATCAGGTGTTGTCCGAATCCATGTTAAATTTATTAATCCGTCAATTTTTCTTTCTTTTTCAGAATTCATCCAGCCGAGGATCTTCATCTGCGTGGTGCGCGTGAGGTGAAGTTGAGTGCGCTTCGGATTTTTATAGCTTCCAGCTGGATGGTGCTCTACCGTGTCGTGCAGTGTAGTGAAATTTTTGTTTCGATCTTTTCGCGAGTTATCTAAATCTACTTCTAACTCATAGTGCGTAAAAGTGACGTTTTTGTTTAAATCGGTGCTCTGAGCTATTTTAAAGTCAATTAGACACTTAATGTTAGCGTTTAAATCGGTATTGACATTTTTCGGTTTTTGTTCTAATTGAGTGTTTTGACTTAATCCGATTACTTGATTATCCGGATTAGTTTTGTCGGTTTTTTCTAAATCTAACTTATTACTATTTCCTATGCTAGCTAGCTGATTGTTTTTCTTTTTATCTAAATCTAAGTTTTCTAATTCTACTAAGTTGACGAAAAATTCGTTTCCTGTTCGAATCTTGTTTGTTTTTATTTTCTCGTTGCCGTGACCTTCGTCATTCGGTTCTTTGTTTTGGTTTTTAAATTCTACCGGCTCTACTGGCTCGATTTTATTTATTTCGACGATTTTGTGTTGACATTCTCTGGGTTTAAACCCGTCAATCTTTTCCGCGGTTTTTACTTTTTCGTTCGACGTTAATATTATTTCTTTTGGTGAATCGAATTTTTCGTCCACTTCATTTTTTATTTTATCATCTAACTCTGCTAACTGTTTTTTGTAAAGTTTTGATTGTGCTTCCAATCTCTCTCTAAAGCTCATTTCTTTTTCCATTATTTTTTCATTCTCTAATTTTTCTTGAATGCTTTTTTGTTCCATCGACGCTAGATCATCATCTAATTTTTTATTTAATTTATCTAGGAATGACATAAAGTCATCTGACGCTGAATTTG
Source organism: Tenthredo mesomela (assembly GCA_943736025.1). Classification (NCBI taxonomy): domain Eukaryota; kingdom Metazoa; phylum Arthropoda; class Insecta; order Hymenoptera; family Tenthredinidae; genus Tenthredo; species Tenthredo mesomela. Next base: position 12,183,822 of record OX031014.1, read on the forward strand.
ACGTGTCGCTGTCGACATCGTCGTTTGTATTTTCGACAATAAAGAAATTATTCATCTTATTCGCTGTGTTTTTCATTTTGTGTTTATGCCTATCCGGATCCTTGCCCCCTAGTCCCTGATCTACAGTTAGACTGATGCGAGATCCCTTGTCCGCCATTTCCTGGTCGTGACATCGGACTTTGACGTAATCCACAAAAATGACTCTACTAGTAATGAAGTTAAATTAATTAGTGCAACGAAGTTAAGTTAAATTGAATAAATGACTCTAGATATTTTTTAAGTAAGTTTTTTCTTAAATATTGATTATAAAAGCCCCTCAGTTGGGCGCCAAATGTTACGTTTCGGTTCTTGAGCGATACCACCGGTATCGCGAACCGAGTGTAATTGTGAGTTCTTTGCTCGAATTTTATTTTCTAGACCTTTAAATCAATAATTCAATGTTCCCTATTACGGACTTGAGTCGCCGTGCAACTAAAGCCGCCTCCCCACAGACCTGAACACGTAAACGCGCTAAGGCTGCACTTTACCCACCTAACCTTTTGATTTTAATTTTGTTAAAGTTAGTTTATTCCCAATTTTCTAAACAATAGAACCTGCTGTGCCAGACCTGAGTGCGTCAGAGACACACTAAGGCTGTATCTAGCTTTGGTTAGTTTTATCGATGAAGAAAGACCTGGAAATGGCGGATAAGGGATCTGCATAGAGTAACTTACTTTTTAAATAATCAAGAAATTCGATTTATTTTACTTTACTAAACCTAGCGGTTGCTACCAAATACTTATCCTATATTTACAGTGTTCCTTACTTGCTAACTTTCTATATTGTAGACTAATTTTGATCTCTAAGCGATGTTTGACAGGTTCGTCGTTTTTAAAGGAATTGTCCGTTATTTTACTTTATAATTCGATTTTCTATATTTTGATTAAATAATATATTTTCTTTTATGATAATTTCTTTTATTGATATTTTGGATTTTATTTGATTTCTGTTGAAATTTGCTATTTGAATAGAATAGAATTTATATTGAAATGAAGCTACTAGTTCACAAGGCGCTCTGCCTATTGTGACTGATGAATAAGAGCGTTGCGAGTCAACCCGGTGCTATACCGTAGAATTGCTGTTTAATAGATGCGCGGTGAGTCAACCCGGTCGCTTTGCCGAAGATTGCTCGTGATGAGAGCTGTGTCTCGACTTATATACTGACTATGACGTCACGCGACTTGTCGCTCTCGTCGAATGTTCTGGATCGTTCGACGTTCGAATTGTTAACGGTCAGGCCTAGGTCGCCTGATCCGTTAGGGCCGATTCACACTATAGATCCGCTCACTGTCCGCTCTAGCCTCGCTCTCGGTTCGATCACGAGCCTAATGCATTCACACTTGTCGATCAAGCTTCGTTCCTGAGACAATCAGTTTACATCAGATAATAATATAATAATATATAATATAATTCATAATTTTTGCCGTGAAAAAATGTCGAAATATTTAAAAGTAAAGGAATTAATGATGATTTCCTTAGCGCTAGATGACAAAAAAACGAAAACTGGAAAGCAAAAAAAAAAAAAAAAATAATATCGCGAAGGAAAGATAAGAAAAGAGGACTCTGGGCTTATCCGAGTCCAATTGATAGGGAATTAGAAGGGAAGGCACTGTATTTTGCTGCGGTTCATTACAATGTTATTACGGCTAGATGAAAATTAGAACTGCTTTGAAGATCGTGCCTGGACCTTTACCGCAATGCCAGTGATTCACACTATGGGTCAGGTATCGGAACAGTACAGGCTCGATTCGGTCAAATATTGTCTCGACTTGATTTTGCCTGACCGAAACTGGAACGAGACGGGAACGCTACCCATAGTGTGTATACCACCATTAAAAACAACGAAACAATATTTTACTGGACCGAGACGGGAGCTAGAGCGGACCGTGAGCGGACCTATAGTGTGAATCGGCCCTTACAATATATGTAAATATATATATATATACATATGGGGCTTTCCACGCCAACTCGACCAGTGTCAAACCCCGACCATCTCGAAATCATCTCAGTCTTTTTTTCAACATTCTACTCAGTGAAAAATGCATCCAGATTTTTTTTCAGATTTTTTCATTTAGCCGTTGTTTTTTCATAAATTTTTGAATTCCATTGAGAAAGCCCTTTTTCAAAAATCTGAAAAAATTCTCAAAAATCCAGTGGATGATCTAGAACAGCCCCCAATACTCAAAAATGTGGAAAGAATTTTTCTTCTATTTATTTTCTCACCTTATTAGGAATTTAGAAATTTTCAAAACTGAAATTGACCGTGTCAGAGATAAATTTGAGTTGAATCGTATCAGAGAAATCGTATGAGTGGGATCGTACGGATCAAATCGTAAGTGCCGGTATTTGCATTTTTTTTTTTTCAGTTTTGAAAATTTCTAAAATCCTAAGAAGGTGAGAAAATAAATGGAAGAAAGAAATGGAAAACTACATATAGCATATATATAAGCCTAGCTATGCGGCCTAAAAACGGTGACAAAAAACGTTACAACGCTTTTTTTTAAAGAGGATAACAGTCTTCGATATTATGACTATCTTTTTTACAATATCTACAGAACTTTGAAGATCCTTTGGAACTGTATGTATTCGAATTATATGAGGCGCGATGCTGCTCGGGAGTAGTTTTATTTTGGCTATCGGAAGAAGAATCTGTCGTTTTTATCTGTCTCACGCGACCTGCTCCTAAATATAATTTATCCATTGCTTCAATCTCTAATCCTCGAATGACTGCTTCTCTAAGAGTTGAGGGTCCCGCTAATCCGAGAGCATGTTTAAGTTCACTATCTTTCACTGCATTAATAAACCGCGAGCAAGCTAAACGGTCTCTTGTTGATTCAGAACAATCTGGCAAAGCTACTCTAGCCATTCTTTCTATATCGAGTCCCAGATTGGCGAGACTCTCATCTTTATTTTGTCGCCTATTTTCTAGTTGGGTTAAATGAAGTTTTTGAAGGTGTTCGTCTCCGAATCTTACTTTCAAAGCTGAACTGACCTTATCATAATCCTTCAGTTCATGGTTTGCGAGAGAAGTTAAAACAGTCAGTGCAGATCCTCTGAGATTGGCCGCTAAATTTCCGGCTTTGGTGGCTGAGTTCCACCCATTCAACTCAGCTACTATCAAGAATTGGCATTCATACTCGGCCCAAGAAGTGGTACCGTCGTATGTTGGGACTCGAATAACGCGAGAGGAGTTATTGATAGGCTCAGCTCGGCTTTCTGACACTGGTCTATTTATTTGTTCGCGACTACTCCCGGCGCTCATCTCTTTTCGGACTATACCACTGATTATTTCACAAAAACTATTTAAATCATTAGAAGGTGCAAGTGCTATCAGAGTCGTTTGTGAAATCTCAGGCCTAACTAAAACAGAGGGAGTTCTTTCCTCAAAAACGTTTACAGACCTTGGTTCTTGATGAACCTGTTCTAGCTGGTCTCTAACTAAGGACAGTCTGCGGGGAGTAGGGATGGGAGAGACTCGGTTTTCAGGAACTCGGGGGGCTAGGATTTCCAAACTCCGTTGAAATGCCTGGAGATAAGTGTCCCGATCTTCCTTCTGAGCTGCGCGTTGAGCGTCTAGGATTTGGCGGAGTTGGTGTTCGGACCGTTCTACCTGTAACAGAGAAGCTTCCCGGTCTCTCTCCCGGTCTTCTCGTTGAGCTTGAAGTAACGCCTCTCGGTCTTCCCTTTGTGCTCGGAGGTGTTGTTCGGCCTGTTGTTGTTGGGCGAGTATTACCATCCGGAGCAGCGATTCCATCTGAGCCATGGGATCAGGATGGGACGTTGGGATGGAGGGTAGCTGGGATTCAGCTGGTTGGACTGGGGCTTCATTAGAATGGCTTTGAGCAATAATTGACTCATTTTCCAATATATTTCGTTTTTAAGTAATCAAATTATTAAGTTTTCAAGTTAAAGACTTGTAGCACTTTTAATTCAACTCCGTAATCCCACTTCTGACACCAGTGTTACTAAATTAGCTTCTGAGGGCTAATTGTAATTATTTAAAGAAAGGCTCGAGCAGATTAAGTTAAATAAAATGTGGGTCCTGAGTTGAAATAAGAGATTCAAGTCAAAGAAAATATATTTGTCAGGGAAATTGAATATATTGGGAAATGTGAGAAAATGTGTGTTTACAGTTTGAAGTGTGAAACAGCACTGTTTTTATAATAATGTTTTACTTCAGTTATTTAATATTAACGAGTCATTTATTTGTATTCATTTATCTTCTATGACTGCTAGATGATGCGAAGTTTAAATATAGAATGTAAAAGTAATCTCCTAGTAAAGCGAAAGAGGAAAATCAATCTTTGTAACAATACAATATACTAAGATCAATTATTATCATAAAAGATATATCATTGATAATATGTCATTTGAGTTATATATGAGGGGTTCCACGTGACACGCATCGGTTTTTGGCCGGAAGTCATCGAAAAAATAGGCAAGCTGACAATTTGATCCCTTTTTTTTGTGCCTCTTCATGGTAATTTCGTTAACAATTTCAAGGCGATTCGTGTGACCCTTCAAGTAGAAAAAAGATGAATTACAAATTTCCAAAGTTTTACTTTTTAGCAATAGTTCTTAATTTTTCGCCATTTTCCTCACTTCATCCGGGGCTTTTTGCATGAGGCCTTGAGATATAGTACCCCGACTTGCTGTTCTATTATAAGTTCGCATTCTGTAATAAAAAATAGAAAAAAAAAAAACAGTATTTTTCGTTGATGACCACGCGATAGAGTAAGTTGTTGCAAAGTAACAACATGCCCCAAAAAAGAGTAACAACTAACCCCAAATGGCATTTTCTCATATAAACGTAAATTTTAGGCTCGGTTGATGAAATAAACTTAATTTATACGTCGGTATATGAAAACTAGATGTATCTTTATATACCACATAAAAATCTAAAGGCTATTTATCAAAATGAATTAAATAGACCAAAAATAACCAACACAAAAATATTTACTCACCTGTATTAGAAAGACACATGCTCTCGAGCAACGTCATTCGAGACGAATGGCCTTACTAATATGGTTGCCGTAGGTGCGCTGTTGCTTACTGTTTCACGACGCACTTGGACCATATTTTTATCTCTATTCGTTTAAGAGTTATTTTGATTTGAACAACTTACCCCGGTAACTTTTAGCCCCGGTCTCCCCTACGCAAAAGATATGCTTCGAAAATAAGAACATGCCCAATTATATAGATCCAGCGGTGTTTGAATAGGATCAGAATTGCCAATCAGTTGTAAACTCGCACGTGAAGCTAATCTCTTAACAGTTCCACCTACCCCATCACACAGCCCTTTTCCATGTGATGTAGCAAAGAAATGCCATTCGGCGTGGCATTGAAAGTCTTCAAAGTGATGTGTTAAATTTATAAAATTCTTTTTGTTCTTATATTGGGAAGCTGCTCCATCAGAGAAATAAATTATTTTGTCTATGGGAATTGAATCTTGGAACTTCTCTATCATAAAGTTGACTAATTTTTTTTGAAATAAATGAACCGCAACTGTATTATATTTCAGATGCTCTGAAATTATCACAAAACTAAAATGTCTCAACTGGTCGTCACCGTAACTTTTATAGTAAACCACGATTGGATGAATAGTTGCCTGATTATTGCTCCAGTGAAACCCTTGCGTGGAATCTTGTACAACAAATGCATAATTCTCTGCGAAATCGCATACCACTAAAAATTCGCCAACTTTCGAACTCTCTTTCATCGTCTGCGAATAACTACTTTGCTGCTTCGCAATGAAATCATGTGCAACCAATTTTGACAATTGATCACAGAAGTTATCCACAAAATTGCTGAGCCTTTTATTTCAGGTCAGTTCAAAAGATGCCTTACACCAGGTGCAGGCAACTTGGTGCAATTGTTGCACTTGGTAAATGCGGCAAGAAGGGATTAAGTTGATCCTTACACGTGGGTCACGCATAAAGGACCAATTTGACCGCGCTCGACTGTTTCGGTCCGCTTGGGCCATACGAAACAATGGATTTTTCGAAGCCTATAGTGTTTCCTGTCACAGATATTGATGCTTCAATGATTTCCCTTTTCAAAACAACCCCGTAGATTGAGGGATTATATTCCGATACAAGTAAAGGGATTAATTACTTTTAGATATTTAACACAAAACGATCAGAGTTTGTGCAGTTGGTGACTTCGAATTTCCAGAACAGGTATAGGTATATTAGGGTGTCCGTTATTTACCAAGTTGTTTTTTTTCTTTGCAGCGCCCCCTAAATTTTTACTTTATGATCTAAAAAAAAACATGAGACCAAAATAAGCCCTTAATATTCATATTAAACCGTGCCACAAAGACGATATATTTTCCATTTAAATAACATGGGATTTTGTCACTTTTCACCTTTAATTTGTTTTTTTCTGAGCAAATGAATATATAGCAACAAAAGACATATATTCTTGTAGGTAATTGAACGCTCTACAAAAAAGATCTCTTATGATTTTTCGATAAATTAACTTTTTTCAAAGTTATTAAAGGTTAAAGTTGAACTTAGTTATTTTTCAAATTTTCCACTTTGACAGCAAAAGTATTACCATTTAGATGTATAAATGAATTGTTTATATCGAAGAATAACTGGTTTTCACTGTATTATATGAAAAATTTCTAAAAAAAGTTTCAATAACTCGAAAATAATGTGATTAGACGTACATTATTTTACTGCGCTTGCGTGAGTAAAAGTGTCATTTGTTGGTAAAAATAATTTCTAGGTTATTCACTGTGCTGCTGGAAAAGTCTCATTTTATAAAATTTTACAAAAGCGTACGAAGTTTTCTGAAATTTCATAGAAATTGATAGCTTATAATTAACCTAAGAATTCTGGAAACTAGTACCAAATACGCGCAATGTAATACAAAATTTTGAATGTATTGAAATTTTTTTTCAGTAATTTTTTATATAATACAGTGAGAACCAGTTATTCTTCGATATCAACAATTCATTTATATCTAAATGGTAATACTTTTGCTGTCAAAGTGGAAAAATTTGAAAAATAACTAAGTTCAACTTCAACCTTTAATAACTTTGAAAAAAGTTAATTTATCGAAAAATCATAAGAGATCTTTTTTGTAGAGCGTTCAATTACCTACAAGAATTTATGTCTTTTGTTGATATATATTCATTTGCTCAGAAAAAAAAAAATTAAATGTAAAAAGTGACAAAATCCCATGTTATTTAAATGGAAAATATATCGTCTTTGTGGCACGGTTTAATATGAATATTAAGGGCTTATTTTGGTCTCATGTTTTTTTTTAGATCATAAACTAAAAATTTAGGGGGCGCTGCAAAGAAAAAAAACAACTTGGTAAATAACGGACACCCTAAGGCATACCCCGGCCTCACTGTGCTCTTCGGAGCAGGCCCCGCTCTAAGTGACAATTAGTGCGACCCGAAATCCCCTCGGTCTACCTGAAAACGGTCACTCCGCCTTACCTGGAAGTGCGATGGTAGGGGCAGCGTTCAGGAGAAATAAAAGGAACTAAGGGGTGTGCGGTCTATTTGGGACGGCAACAACTGCGTTACCTGCATATCCCCACTCATACCTACCAAAATCCAAGAAATGGCGTTAAAAGGATTAGTGCCGGTGAACGGGTTAATAGGATTAACAGCTTAGCTCTTTCGACTAATGAATGTGCCGGGGTATGCCCTAAGGTATATGTAACTCCGAGAAAACATGACCAGTAGACGGATAAGCGAAGACTAAGGTGGTTAAACAACTATTTTCGGAGAATGAATAGCCCGGGTAAATAGAGAAGCATCAAATGTAATTTAACTCCACTACGCAACACAAGGAGCTCGCCGCGCGGACGTGGATTGACGCCCGCGGCGCCGCGCGACAAGACGTTTTATTTTTTTTTCTCCGGCCCAGGTAGGTTCTCCATAAATTTTTTTTTTTTAGGGTTGAAGGGGAAGGATTCGGCTATCCGAAAAAAATTATCTCCATGGATTCCTGTAGGTCCCGCGGAAATGGCAGCGAAATTAAAAATAAAAACGACGAAAAAAAAATAGAAAGAATTTTTTTTTTTTTAAACAAAATTTGTTCTATGAAAGCGCATTCTTTGACGAACAAAATGATTCCAGGATCAGTCCGCTCCGATAAATACTTTCGGAGATATGAATTTTCAAACATAGCGGTGCAACAGCGACTTACCAACATTCAAATAGCTCTAACTCCGCCATTTTAAAAAATTTGTCAAAATCCCTGACGTCGTATTTTTTTTTCCCTTAGTACTGAAGATATGTCGAATGGCGCAAAGATCCGTGACTTGACCGTTTTTTTTTGAGTGAAGTGACGTGGATCCGCTCATATAGACAAGAATATACGCCGAAATATATGAAAATAATGATTATTCAAGCAGAGGTAAGTACAAATTTATGTAAAAGTTAACTCATATAAATAACATTTTCTAAACATCATGTGTTAATTATTAATTAATCGGCTGCTATATACTGCCTTGACATGCATTCTTCATTTTCTTCGTTTTTCTTCCAAATAAATTCACCATTTCTGACAGAGCTGAAATCACAGAAACATAAATATATTTATATTTATATGGAAGATCAAAATACTTTAAGGAATAAAAACCTTTTTTTAAATATTCTTTTGTGACGAAATTGTTCGACGAAGCTTCAGGTGATTTGACACTCTTATTTGAAGTGCTGTAAGGACTCGTCTCACTCCATTATATTCCGGTATAATAATTTCTGAATCGTCATGTTGTACAACTTCTTTTAAGATTTCCAAGTCCGGTGTCTCCGTGGAGTTTGTGTTTGAAATGAAATCATATTTTTTTAGTATATTATATTATCAACCTGCGTGTTTGATTTTGACCGATACGAAATTGCACCCGATTCATCTATCCTCTTTTTCATAATACGTGCATGAAATGGGCCTTCTTTCATGCTTGTCGGGCGTGGGGAAAATCGCTTGTGTCGAACTACGACGAGAGCGGAAGGGAAAGTACTTTTCCTCCCGCCCATATATATATATATATATGGGGAATTCCACGTGAACTCGACCAATGTTTTTCCCTCACCATTTTTGATTTGCTTCATGATTTTTTATGCGATTCTACGATCTCGAAAAAGCACTGCTGAATTTTTTTCAGATTTTTCCCTCCAATCGTTAATTTTCAATGATTATTCAAACCCATTTTGAAAACGGCATTTTTTAAAAATCTCGAAAAATTCTCAAAAATATTATTTTTTATTTCGATCATTTTGACACCCCTCCCATAATGGGATCATTATTGCTTCTTTTTTTTCAGTCCTTTTAACATTTTGATAAAACGAAACACCATGTTCCAACGTTTCGAAAATTCTTGAAAAATTACCAAAAATTCTGTGTTCAATTCTAAATGTTTTCGCGTGAGACCCATGATGACGGACAAAAAAAAGTATTTTTTCCGAAAAAAAAGTATTTTCCGTCCGTCATCGTGGGTCTCACGCGAAAACATTCAGAATTGAACACAGAATTTTGGGTAATTTTTCAAGAATTTTCGAAACGTTGGAACATGGTGTTTCGTTTTATCAAAATGTTAAAAGTGCTGAAAAAAAAAGAAGCAATAATGATCCCATCATGGGAGGGGTGTCAAAATGATCGAAATTAAAAATAATATTTTTGAGAATTTTTCGAGATTTTTAAAAAATGCCGTTTTCAAAATGGGTTTGAATAATCATTGAAAATTAACGGTTGGAGGGAAAAATCTGAAAAAATTCAGCAGTGCTTTTTCGAGATCGTAGAATCGTGTAAAAAATTGTGAAGCGAATCAAAAATGGTGAGGGAAAAACATTGGTCGAGTTCACGTGGAATTCCCCATATATATTATATATATCCCTTTTCCGATCGACGCGCATCAAAGAAGGCCTATTTCGTGCCCTTATTATGAAAAATACAGTGTGCAACTAGGGGGGGATGGCCATTTCTACCTCGGGTGAGACGTTTTTAGCACCCGTTAGAAATAGCCATTTTCCCCCCCTAGTTGCACAATATACTATTTCTAACTTCTTTTTTTACATTTTGGACATTCTACTGTTTTTTTTCTGCACTATCATGTCTTTCAATTGATTTTTCAATAGTCTGTTATGAACAACTCTGACATATTTTCTGAATTTCAATTGGCATAGAATAAAGATTAATTAATATAAATATATTAATTTATTACAAATAATCGTTCATTGAAAAAGTAAGTAGTAACTGATTTAATTAAAATAATTGGGTTATTTTATTTGTAGCTGTCAAGTCAAAATCAAACACGCACTGATAATATAATATATTATTCCAGCTCTGTCAGAGATGATGAATTTATTTGGAAGAAAAACGAAGAAAATGAAGAATGCATGTCAAGGCAGTATATATAGCAGCCGATTAATTAATAATTCACACATGATGTTTAGAAAATGTTATTTATATGAGTTAACTTTTACATAAATTTGTACTTACCTCTGCTTGAATAATCATTACTATCATATATTTCGGCGTATATTCTTGTCTATATACTTAAATATATATTTTTGCATACATGAAGCAAATAATTTTATTTTTAATAAAAATGTTCACATATATTCACGCATACATTCTGCCATATATGCGTAAATATATTCTAACATATATGCATAAATATATTTTAACATATATATTGAAATATATTTTTGACATATACGAATCGGCGAAATTTCATATGGTTTTCATATAAACTCTTTATATGTCACATATATTTTTACATATATTTTCAAGTACATTTTAAATATATTTAAAAATATACGTCACATACATATTTTTTCGGTGTGGGAAACGGTTTCCTAATTTTCGTATGACAAAATAAATTAAAAAAAAAAAAAAAAAAATGAATACACATCTTTTAGAATCACCTTTCCACTTGAAAATGGAGTTGGTTCCATTCGATTTGCACATAATTTGGCGTCGTTACACCAATTTTGGCGATAAAAGTCAATATTTCGACTTTTCCTAACTTCCCAGACTTCGATTCCCGGAATAAATAGACTTTTTCGAAAATGGAGTAAAACTAACCTACCTGTCTCAAAACTGTATATTTTCACTTTATAATGCCGTTGGTTTTATTCAATTTCGTTAAAAATCAACGGAGATATTGCAAATTCAATCAAAAAAGTCATTTTTACGAATTTTTCATGTTTTTTTCCGTTTTACCTCATTTTTTACTACTTTCTCCGACTCCAAGCAAAATTGCCATGGGCTCACGTGATTCTGCATTAAAAAACGAAGAGAATGAGCCTAAGTTGAACCCTTTTCGTAGAATATTACCGGAGATATGAATTTTTCAAAATTGGGGTCGTTTTTGACCCCAGGTTACCATAATAGGTGAAAAAAAATAAGGTTACCATTCTGGGGTTAAATTGAAAAACTAAAATGGAATGAGATGTGACCCCAAGATAAATCCGACGGCATAGTTGCGAAAAAAAAGACAGCTTTTATGAGAATTTGTGAGGAGAAAAAAAAAATGTCCAACCTCTCGAAATCGTGAAGTTTGAGCTTTGAATGATAAAATCATACCGCAATTGATGATAATCACGTTTTTCGTATTTTTTTTCTTGAAGTATAGTTGAAAAAAAAAACACCTATCTGGTTAATTTTTCAAGCAGTTGTGAATTTCGGAACAAAAAAGTTCAAAAATTCATATCTCAAGAATACATGAACGAAAAAAATCGCTAAAGCTTCTCTCATTAGGTGTAATCACCCATAAAAATGTTGATGAAATAGAAAATTCGAATTATTATTCCCGTATGTTGTGACGGAGACTTCCCCATAGGTAGAAAAAGCGTGCGTGAGTCGGCTGATACGGTCAGCACGGAATAGAAACGAGCAAATAGAATAGAGAAAGAGCAAACAGTACGTCGATATTATCTTTCTAATGACGCATGCGAAGTGAATGAATTTAGGCTGCATTCCACGAAAAATAATGCTGGTGCATGCGTAATTGCACTGAGAGAATTTTATAGGAAATATTCCCATACTTCGTATAGCAATTGTGGGACATACTTACATTATGCCGATCTGTCTTATACTTATGCATACTTGTACTATAAATATAGTAACGTACTTCTTTTCAAGTGACATAATAATTGCTGTACGTATTATAAAAATTGCGATTATCACTCTTCCGCCACAAGATAATAAACTGTGCCATAGATGTATTCAATTCGTCCCGAATATTTAGCATAGCCACCCGTATGGTCTCGGAATATTACCCGTACAATGGACAGGGCCGGATTTAAAGGTGTGGAGGCCCTGGGGCAACGAAGATGTGGGGGCCCCTAATTATTTTTTATACAAGATAAACAATTCTCTTTTTCACAGTATTTTAATAATTTATTGCGAGACAAATGAAATCTTTCGAACATATCGCTGCCCCCTAGCAAGAAGATCCTTATTCAGAAAAGTTGGGAATTAGATCCTAATTCAGAAACGCTGGGAATTAGATCCTTATTCAGAAAAGCTGGGAATTCGATCCTTATTCGCGACGAAAACCAATAAGATCCTTATTCAGATTAATTTTCAACAAGATCCTTATTCGAGCGCGGCTGAAAAAGTTAGGTTTGCACCACTGCTTCGAATTCGAAAATCGCGGGTTCCGAACCGGGATAAAGCCCTGCACCTTCTCTATTATCTAAAAACTAATCGTACTTAACCCTTCGTAGTCACACTTCTCTAGAATCACACGGTAGTCACACTTGGGTGAAATTCACCCAGTCAATTTTCAAATGGTTGCTGTGTGAAAACTATCGGTTCGATCGGGATCAAAAAAATACTAGAAAATACTTAAAACATTCTAGAACATGTATCAAGAGTCGGTATGTCAGAATTCAAATGACAACATATTTTTTAAAAAAATCGTAATTAGGTCAATTTGTTCATACCTGACAAAACGCAATTTTCAAAGATTTAACAAAATTCTTGAAAAATTCATACATATTTAGAAAAATTAACAAATCAAAAAAAAAAGTTGGGTCATCGGCTAATTTCTTGAACAGTTTTTTTTTTCCATCAATTTGTTGATAACTTTTTTGAATTATTATTATGCAAAATCAATCTCCCGAGGATTTTCTACCTACATGCTTGATTTTTTTCAGATTTTTCGCACATCGAGAAGTATTCAAAATCTTCTCTGAAACCCACGTTTAGTGGGAAGTAGGTAAAGAACCACCTTAAGTACGATTAGTTTTTAAATAATAGAGAAGGTGCAGGGCTTTATCCCGGTTCGGAACCCGCGTTTTTCGAATTCGAAGCAGTGGTGCAAACCTAACTTTTTCAGCCGCGCTCGAATAAGGATCTTGTTGAAAATTAATCTGAATAAGGATCTTCTTGGTTTTCGTCGCGAATAAGGATCAAATTCCCAGCTTTTCTGAATAAGGATCTAATTCCCAGCGTTTCTGAATTAGGATCTAATTCCCAACTTTTCTGAATAAGGATCTTCTTGCTAGGGGGCAGCGATATGTGGATATTCTAAAATATAAAGAAACAAAATTAAATTATAATGTTGAGCAAATGGAACTTTGCGAGTTATCTGTTGCTTGTCACTTCTTTTTTTTTGGTTTCGGGTTCTCACCCCCTCAGTATCTCATACTATATGTCATAATGATGTACATAGTATGAATTTGAGATGGGTCGGATTCTTTTTAGAGGTTCCTCATCGAGTTTTTCTGGTTTCCATTCTTAACAAAGGAAATTTTGCGACCTTGGACATAATGCCATATATCTTTTGAGTTTTTCTTGTTAATTGCGACCACTATGCGGGGGATTATATATCTACACGATTTTTCGCACCATCATTTATTTATTTATTTATTCATTTTTTTCAATTTTTGTTTGTTCAAAGTCATTTTATAGTCATTTATTACAGAGCATAAATGAAGAAAAAAAAAAATTAATGATGGTGCGAAAAATCGTGTAGATATATCTGAACGATTCCCCGCATACTGGTCGCAATTAAAATGAAAAACTCAAAAGATATATGGCATTATATCCAAGGTCGCAAAATTTCCTATGTTAAATGAACGGAAAACAGAAAAACTCGATGAGGAACCTCTAAAAAAAAATCCGACATAGCTCAAATTCATACCACATTATTATGGCATATAGTATGAAGTACTGAGGGGGTGAGATTCCGAAACCAAGAAAAAAAGAAAAAAGTGACACACCCTAATGCACATGCAACGGAGAATTCATCGTGGTTGGCGGTTTTCATCAATTTTGACAGAAATACGCTTTGAAATATTTTAAATACAAAATGCCTCATCAAAGTGTAAGAACTTTTTTTTCTTTGTCAGAACTCTAGAGTGATTTTTTTCTTCAAATTTTGCATATCATTCGTTAGCAAATTTTATCTCAACATTGATGTTGTGGAGGCCCCTCTCGTGTGGAGGCCCCGGGGCTTCAGCCCCTGTTGCCCTCCCCTAAATCCGGCCCTGACAATGGATGTTGACTTTTGAGAGACTATTGTACACCGATCGTTCTGTGAAAAATTATTGTATATCTTTCAATAAATCTGGCACGTTATACCTACCATATTTCAATCATTACCCGACCACAGATATTAGCTTGTAAGAGACAGTAAGAAATCAGACGATACATAACTAGTATAACATGTTTTCTAGTGATGATATGGACCCCTGACCAAACCGTATCTGAATTATTCCTATACACCAGGTACATTTTCCTCCGCAACTCACCAACGGCATTGGTATGTTGACAGCATTGTATCGTATACTATAAGCTCATAGCAATTTATGCAATGCGTATGGGAAGCATTGCCATACTGTGCAGGAGTCGCAGTCATTCTGAGGCGTAATTTTTACGAGCTTGGTTGACGAAAAATTTCGTAATGCTAGTCTCAGCGCCGTGGTGTCTGTTCAGTCCGCCAGTTTTCTTCTAGTTTCATTGACATGAGAAGACGGATGCACTAGTGTCAAAAGTGTTTGTGAAAATACAGAAAATACTTCAAGTTCATAACGAGATCGTGCGAGGAGTGCTTGTAAGTATTGATTCATGATCATTAAGGCTAACAGACGTCGTGGATTAGGCAGGACAGTCCCGGATTTGAGATAAGTGTGCTGTATTTCTCTACACCTCGAATCCGTACTGCATTTATAAGAATTGTCCCACATGATCCCGGATTATGTGTGAGTTCGCTTCAACTTGTTTTAACTCCCGCACCACCCTGAACAGGCAGGTTCCTTATCGAATCCTGAGACGAAAGTTCCTTTACGAAAAGTCGCTAAGGCCAATGGTTCTCGACCTCTTATTAAAAATCGCGATTGACCAATCAGAGCGTCTTTTTAGTCGACCGCTGCATAGTTTCAGCGGTCCAGGTCGTCCGCTCCATAGTTTTTGGCCGTTTACGTCAACCGCTCCATGATTATCGTCGGTCTGAGTCAACCGCTCCATAGTTTTAGCGGTCCAGGTCATTCGCTTCATACTTACGGTCATAGAGAGACGCTCTGATCGGGCAATTGAAATTTTCAATAATTCTAGAACAGTTGGCTTTAGAGAGTTTTCGTAAAGGAACTTTCGTCCCAGAATTCGATGAGGGACCTGCCTGTTCCGGGTGGTGCGGGAGTTATGTGTCACCCGGTAAAACTTGATTTAAGCATTGACCAATCAGGGGGCTGGTTTAGCTTTCAATGAACAGGTGAAGACGCGGAATCCGGACTCTGTGATAACGCTACCTACCGATCAGGCACCACAGACGAGAGTTTTTATCGCCCGCGTTAACGCCAACCATCCGTTTTGGGCTAAGGCCATAATTCCATTTGCTAATTAGCGTCATCGCAGAGTCGAGTTTTGCTTGAGTTCAATTGTTGATTGTCGAAAACAAACGTTCAAGCTGCTTAGCGACCTTGTTTACCACCCGAAAGCGGGGAGGTTAGTCTGTGTGATTTTGAGTTTGTATTACAATTACCTAGAAATAGACGCTAAAGATGAATGCATCTCCATGTCAGAGCGAGGACCAAGGTCAGCCCATGCCCGAGGTGAGAAATGAAGCACGTACATATTTTCACAGAAATTGAGCACCACTTTTTTCATTTGACTTACCATTTTTGGTTCGTACCTGAGACAAAACAATTTCGCAATGCAGAATTATGACTTTTATCTGTTTTATAATTACAGTATCCATCAGGAATTCAACAGCCTATTCCACTTAGATCTCTAGAGTTCAATCCTGCAAACGTGGAGCCTGATCGTGCATTAAGTGAAACTCTTTTGTATCGTGAGATTGGACCTACCGAATCTAGATCATATGTATGTATGTATGTATGTATGTATGTATATATGTATGTATGTATGGGCTTTTTCTATCAATACTTAAGAGTTCCTCAAACTTTAAATTAGGTGAACGATGGCATATTCGTGTTTAAAAAATAGGCAGCTCCCTAAATTCGAATGTCATCATTATTAATTGCTCGACGAAATGAGTTTGAGGAACGCTGATTCTTCGTATTTTCATATCCTTACTATCTGCAAATATTTGCTCGGAGATAATTGTAATGTGTCCAATTTTATATTCTCTGTTAAATATCCGTTGAACATGTACGGTCATCCCTAAATTCATCTAGATCAAAAGAAATTATATTTTTATAGACTGAGCTCAAACAACCGCATTCACAGAATTGTTCTCTAGATTCAGCATCGGAGGCAGGGCAGTCGATTAATTCAAGGCCTAATAACGATCGTCAAGCATCAGTACGTCTGAGTTTTTGAGTTTGATAAATTTCCAGAGTAAATTAACGTTTCATTCATTCATCTATTTGATGTGCATATAAATGAATTGTTTAGAAATTGGGAATATTGCTGAGAAAATACAGTGATGGCAAAGTTATCACCCCTAAATTCATCTAAATTGAAAGAAAATATATTTTTATAGACTGAGCTCAAACAACCGCATTCAGAGAATCGTTCTCTAGCTCCGGCATCGGAGGCAGGGCAGTCGATTAATTCAAGGCCTAATAACGATCGTCAAGCATCAGTACGTCTGAGTTTTTTAATTTGATAAATTTCCAGAGTAAATTAAAGTTTCATTCATTCATGTGCAAATAAATGAATTGTTTAGAAATTGGAAATATTGCTGAGAAAATACAGTGATGGCAAAGTTATCAAAAGATCATACCAGCACAACAATGGGTTTTTGACTGAATCAGCCCGAAAACTTTTAGTACATTTAATAATCCAGAGTGAACTGGATAAAGCTCTAGCAACATTATCTGACGACGGCACAGAAAAATTGCAAGATTTCACGTGAGATCCAATACATGAAGTACACATGCAGCGAGTCTGTATTATTCTTATGATTCTTGGGATAATTATAATTATTTGTTCCACACAGAATTTCTTCAGCAACGTTCGTTAGTTTTGCTGAAGACATAGAAAAAATTTTTACCAATGAAAATCGTGGGACATATTTTAATCCATTAAAGTCAGTAAACGGGGTCCGTGTACTAGCTCATGGCAAAATTTGGGAACATTACGGATACGTCAAGGCTGTATTGAGAGAGCAAGGCGTGCTCGAAATACGTAGACCTGAAGCCAAATCGAATGAACAGCTCCCCGCTGTGACTGGTTAGAAGCAGGGCCGGATTTACCCAGGGTACCGCCCTGGGGCACCGTGAAAAATTCCGCCCCATTACCTAAAGCCTACATAAAATAGGTAAAGGTTCGGTATACAATTTTCAAATAAAGAAAATCAAAACAAAAACTTTCAAAAATTGTGAATAACAAGATACTAATCGCGTGTCTAATGGCATAAGGTCGTAAGCGCCAAAAAAAATTTTTTTTTGCGGATATGCCCAAAAGATGTGATATTGCATGAAAAAAGATTTTGCCACCAACAAAACAAATTTTTTCTTAGGCGCTTACGACCTTTTGCCATTAGACACGCAACTTATGAGGGTTTCTTCTTGGTTTCTTCGTCAAACGGGGCCACCCATTTAATTTGAGGTCTTCGAACATTCCGTAATAATTCGTACATGTTATTGAGGGTGAAAAACAAATTTTTGAATTTTTTCAGATTTTTTGGTCATTGCATTCCAGAAATATTTTTATACTCAATAATTTTCACGTAGTGCGATAACTTGGGGAAGGAGAGAAAACTTGGGATGAAATTTCTTTGTTTTTTTCTCAGCTTTTCGGTAAAATTGATAGAAAAAAATTCCGGCCCATTTAAACCCCTTTTATAAAAAAAAAAAGCATTGAAAAATGTGCCTTGTCCTAATTTGGACATTTTTTTTTTTTTTCGTTTAAAAAAATGTCTGAAAAATGAAATTCATATTAGCGTTCTTTGGCAAAAAAATGTGGAGTGGCGACTTCAATTCTCTCCCCGAAAAAAAATAATCGTCAGAACGATGATTCCTCTCCTTCACTTCCATTTTTTTTTTTTTTTTTTTTTTTTTTCAAAAACTCGATTTTGAATATAGTTTTTTTAGATTTTTTTTTTAAACGAAAAAAAAAAAAAACTGTCCAAATTAGGAAAAGGCACATGTTACGTTTTTTTTTTTTTTTTTTTTTTCATAAATGCGGATTAAATGAGTCGGAATTCTTTTATTCTAATATTATCGAAAAGCTGAGAAAAAAACAGAGAAATTTCATGCCAACAACATTTCTCTTTCGAATTTTTGAAGACCTCAAATTTAATGGGCGGCCCGTTTGACGAAGAAACCCTCTTATTTTCTTTACTGAAAATGTGTGTAAAATTCTAGAAACTGAAAGCTTGTTTCACAATTTTGCAAGAAAAACTGCAGTGTTCATAATTTTTGCCACATTCTTATAATAATGAGAAAAAGTATTTCATTCATTTTAATTTATGAATGTTTTTAACATGATCACACTTTTCAAAGAATTTTCCATAACGCGAAAAAAAATAATTTTCTCACGTTTCAAATTTTGCCGCCCCTGAAAATTTACCGCCCTGGGCACTGGCCCCGAGTGCCCCTAGTGTAAATCCAGCGCTGAAGACCGATCTCGCGCAACTCACTCCTTAATTTCGCGTCAGATTGTGCAAAGAAAACGCAAAAAAGTCGAGATGGTAGTAAACAGGCAATTATCAAAATGGAAAGGGATATGTTTGGGCGACTGTTAGCAGTAGCTCTCGAAAAGAAAATTGATTTAGAACTATGTTTTCGATATCTACCCGTTATCTGCCGTTCCGCCAGCTTTGTGCCAATATACAGGAGAGATGTGTAAAACGGATAAATCTGCGTTAGCAAAACATCTGACCTCAAAAATTGACTTGTCAAGACCAACTAAAATTGATGTTGATGTTATCGATGGGTTTTACTTTTTGTATCTCCTTGGTCCAAATGTTCCACAAACCTTCGATAAAATAGGAGAACTAATATTGCGAAAGATTTGTACCACAGATGCATCTGAAATACACCTAATCTTCGATACGTACACTTGGGGACACGGATTATGAGACGGTCAGTTTTCTGGACAAGTCAGTTATGTTGGCAACACAAAATGAACACACAGCGCCGCATAGTCGGCCGAGCGCGAAGCTAACTCAATCTCACCAAATATCACGTAACTCATGACCTAAGGCTGTTTGCTCATGACAGTCGAATCTAACCTGAGAATACCGCGGAGGACTAACCTAAGAATAATAATTATTATAAGTAATATTATTATTAATAATAACCCGTTGGATTGACGTGTAAATTTTATAAGAAAATAAATCAGTTTGGAAATAATTGTAATTCATAACTTCCCCCTCGAAGAATACAAACGGGCGAAAGTTTATTTTTTTTTGAATCTTTTTAAGTGATGAAAAAAGAAATTGTAACCTGAAAGTTTACGGTAAGATGATTTTATAAAAATACAATTAAATTAGGTAATGCAAGTTACGCTATGCCTGAAAAACAAGATTCTTTGTGAATTTTGCGTGTGAAAGCATGTCCAGGACTAGATTCTAGATCATTGAGATTATCGTGTAACTCATTATTACTTCTTGACTGATACAAGACATTTATCAAACACAGACTGAATTTCGCAAGAACCACCCGTCGAAACAGGCAAAGAAAGGAAACATTCAGCTTCAGAGAAACAGAAGGAGTCAACTCGTACTAATCCAGAGATAAAAGGAACTCGTTTTGATAGAATCGTAGCCGGGACTTTGAATGCCTACTCCGGCGACTACAGCACTCGTCTTTCACATTCTAAACTTTGACAATTCTTAGACTGAGACTTAATATACTATCGAAGACGACTGCTTGCTTCTTATAATGTAAAATTCTTAACTTTAAGCTGAATAAATAAAAATGCATGCATGAAAATCTTATGTTCCAGCTGGTTATTCAATAATTATTCAAAGATTAAAACTTTTAGAATTATAATCTAAATAATACCTATTAGAAAAATAAATTAGTTGGTGAAGTCATCTTGATTTTCAATTCAATTAATTGAATATTATATTCAATATCAAATCATATCTTTTTTATCAATGATAATAATATATCTATATTAAAATACATTCACGAGTTATTATTATCAGTATTATAAATATTTAACATTTTAATATCTTATTAAGGTAGTACCCTCGATCTAAGAATTACCGTTTAGAATCCTATAAAATTCGGCATGTAGGTAAATTTTGACGCCAAAATGACCTGGTTAAATTTTTGTAGACCTAGAGTACCCCTGAGAAAAGATACGAGCATTTTCTTTCTCAAGCATTTAACACGGGACCTTATGGGAAAACACGCTTTTTTGAAGATTGCACGAAAAGTACCGTTAAGATCATTACAATAAATCGCACCATGTTACTTTATAAGCTCAAGAATATTTTGCGTGCTTCAGAATAGTGGTTCAGTAGCTATGAGCGGAGTAATAAGTAAATTTATATCTAAAATTGACGTTTTTCACTGAGCGCTCGTCATGTTTTGAATGATGCGGCAACGCAGCAAAGGTTAGATTACCGCGCAGTTTGAATCACAACAGACTCGATACAGAAGATACATAGTGTGTACTCATTAAATAACGTTTTATTATCACAATTTGAGAAATTATGTACATTTTGGGAATCTTAAGGTATTTACATCGGGTAAATGAAATGATTCACGATTATTACGTGAAATACAATTAATTAAAAGATACATATTTTAATGTGTAGCATCACGAAGTTTTATCGCAGTCTTTCATTCTTAGGCAAATCACGTAGAATTGTGCTGTAAATATGTTAACAATTTATTCAAAACTCTTTTATCTTTGGTAACCTTTACCTCACCATTCTTATTTTTTCCAAACATATCGACTAGTCCTTCAAATCCACTAGCTTTATAAGCATCAAATATCATATCAAGTGTAATATTTGCAGCAATCATTTTTTTTCTCATATTGTAAGATACACAGTCTTTTAGTGGTGCAAATTTTTTTAGAGCGTTTGGAAGATTATTTGTGAAATTGATCTTATTCTCAGCCTCAACCCAACTCAACAAGCTATCTTTCAATTTACTTTCCGAAATTTCCAGTTTTTGTATAACTTTATCCAACATAATGACGTCCTGAAGTGCATCATGAGCTTTATCAAAGTCTATTTCCAATTCTCTCGCTAAATTCTCTAATTTATTATCACCTGCCTTTCTTTTCCCAGTTTTGTTCTTTATAACAGCCAGTGTATCACTAAATCCAGCAACAACTGGTCGAAAATGTTCTTTTAAATAAACTTTTTCGATTGCATTCATCAGCCTGGGGTAATCAAAGGAACAGTTGTGTGCTGTGAAAATACATTTCCTCTGAAATATGCATATGAAATCATACAATGCAATAAGTGCTTCTAATAGTGTTGAAGTCTCAACTGGCTTGCCTCTGAATTGGAGTTTGCTATCTACAATACGTAAACCATGTACATTACTAGCTTCTTCCGAAATTTTTTGGCTTGGTTTTACATAAACTGAAAAGGTATAATCTTTATATTTCGCTGCAATTTGTAAAATGTCTGAAGTCTTAGAAAATCCTCCCGTTTCCAAATCAAAATATATAATTATTGATTCTAAATTTTCATCTATTGATTTGATAGGTGTCACTTCATATAATGAAGTAAGAAGTCCTATATTACTTTGGTACGTGATTCCTTCAATAGCCTCATTTTTATGTTTCAAAGCAGTTTTACATTTTTTCAAGAGTATTCTTTTCAGTTTAGCAGCACGTGTTGAAGCCTTTTCTTTCCTCTTTAAATACCTTTTATGTACTCTATTGCTGTATTTTAATGCATTTCGTCCAGGAGACAATGATAATTTTTTAGCCACATCTGCCGTGTACAGCTCGCCATTATTTTTTTTGCTTATTGCAGAAGCAACCCTTATATCACCCGCGAATGATTTACCATAAAGCCTACTCTTAGGGGCTTTACTAACTATCATGGCGTTCAAGCTTTCATTAGGGTTACTTGATGCACCAGCAGCAAACTGCTCAGCTTTTCTAGCAAAATTACTAAAAACCTGCTTCAAATCTTCGAAAAAATTTTCATCTCGAAAACCTTCACCAATAACTGAGTGCTTATACGTATCAGGACTTAAATGGTATCCACACCAAGATCCACAGTCATTGTGACGGTTGAAGCAATGAAATGCTATATTTTCAATAGCCTTCGCCATTTCAGTACTATTACCTCTATTTTGTGATACACAATAATTGAAATTTTTTTTCAAATATTGAATAGCAGCAACAGTTAGTTCCTTATATTTTTTTTTATTTTTCAATTCAAATAAAGCCGTAACTACACCTTTCGCAGTGTGATTTTTATCAGATTGCTTCACAACTTCGTGACTCGATGCTTCTCTTACTGCGCATATGGAACTACTATCATTATCAGCTATCATGATGCCTAATTCAAGTTTACATTTTTCAAATATAGGATTATCTTTGGCTAATAAAACTGCAGCCCTCGGCTCCATTGCCTTGGCACTGCCAACAAAATTCAAACGACAGTCATGATCTTCTTTGGGATGGCCCTTATCACACATAACACACTTTCTATTCAATACGACATATCCAATCACTTTCTTAGTGAAAAATCCTATAAGCGCAGCAGTTCCTGATAAGCTGTCATAAGTCCGACCAGTTCCTCTTGTGAACCATCCCATGTCGAATGAAGCAGCCACTCTGACTATCTTATTATCCGAAATATTTTTATTCGTTATATCTTCAGTACTTATCTCAGGGAATATGAATCTGAGATTTAGATCGGGAGGTCTGGAAAATAATAAGGGAATGAGGAAGGAAAAAAAGATCTTGGACATTTTAGTTCACCATTGTGTGCTAATATTTAGTGTATTAATAATTCATAACTAATTCTAATAGAATACATTTTAGAAGTTTAAAAAAAATGTTTAATTATTTGAATGATTACTAACAATAATTGATAATTTCATTTAAATTTTAAAAAAATTCCATGATCATAATCTCATTACACGATTCAAAAAATACAAGCAAAAAAAAAATACATATATATATATATCAACACTGAAAAAACTATTATCAAACTATATAAAATTCATCGTCTATCAATATACAGTATTTTTTTCGCAGACGCAGTACAATCCTCGATTTGATTTGGCTGATGCTTACAATAATTCTTTTAATTTATCTGCATGTTCAATGGTTAATCTCCTTTCTTCGAGTGCAGCAGCAAGGCAAGCCTCGTGAGCACTTTCTTCCATTCCTTTACTGACTTCTTTTTCATGGGTTCTGTATGTATTCCAATGCATTTCTGGTACGTCAAGCGCCGTGAGTACTTTATTGAGATGGCTATAGCCCAAGCCTCCGTTCACTGTTCCTGGTCGATGAAATGATTACATAAACTGTGCACTTCTATGGGCTTGATACATATACGTGAAATAATGTATTTACCAATCGCAATTTTGGTGTTCGAATCAAAATGATAACGACCATTTGAAACTTGATGTTGCTTATCACTGTAGACTCGAGTGAGCTTTTTACACGACCGACACTCTACAGCAAAGATTGAAGCCAGGCCACTCCTTTTTTCATCTTTTATGTCAGTCAATGATAAAATAGATTTACACTGCCAACAAAACATTTGTTCACCAAGAGTCTTTACATGAATTATTCGACGGCCTTGAATACCAGTAGAACTTATAGGGCTAGAAATATTGTGTTCTTGGTCTTCGTCCTCGATTCCAACTTGGGGGTTAGATGGTTTAGGGTTACGTGTACAGAACTTTCCATTTTCAGCTTTCAAACTTATTGCTCCTTGAACTTGTTTCTGTCTCTTATGGTACACTTTCTCGCTAACTCTTTTGCCTTTCCAAAAAAATTTACGTGCATTCGAACTCATTAAAATCTCGTGTTGTAAAAAAAATCCAGGAAAAAATATAAACACGAGAATAAAACGTCATGCAACTCAACAGTTGAACATAACAGGAGCCGCGCTATGCTCAAGAAGGCCATGCTTGCTCCACGACGTAGCCAAATCTAAACACTGCGATAGTCAAAAACTATAAATCACGAGATTGACTAGCGATGTACCGCGGGTACTACCTTAATAAGAAGAAAAGTTGAAAGATTTTGGTGCACGTGACAACCCGCTGGTCATAAATAACAATGACGAGATTTGGATCATTGGATTTTATTCATACATTTCTGAAATTTCGACAATTTATTGGATCCAGACTTGGAATACAAGCATAGACGACTGATCGTCTCTCAAAAAATCGAACTATAAACTTTAATAATTCTTGAAATAATTTTTGATGAGAAAAATTAACGGACGATCCGGGAATCGAACCCAGGATCTACGGAAGCCTATCCTATATTTTAATAATTCTTTATACACTGACTTAGAATGCCTCCTATATCGACTACTCGTCTATCACAGAATTACATTTTAAAAGCTAATAATTCTTCGATCAAGACTTAGAATACTATCACAGACGACTGCTGTCTTCTTAAGATGTAAAATTCAAGATTTTAATAATCCTTTGGACGCTGACGTAGAACTCCTTTTATGGCGACTACTCGTCTAGCACAGAATTACATTTTAAATGCTAACAATTCTTAGAGCAAGACTTAGAATACTATCACAGACGATTGCTGTCTTCTGAGGATGTAAAATTCAGGATTCTAATGATCCTGTGGACGCTGACGTAGAACTCCTTCTACGAAAAACTAATTAACTAATAAAATAAAAGAAAAAAACTAATTAACTAATTTATTTTTCTAATAGGTATTATTTAGATTATAATTCTAAAAGTTTTAATCTTTGAATAATTCTTGAATAACCAGCTGGAACATAAGATTTTCATGCATGCATTTTTATTTATTCAGCTTAAAGTTAAGAATTTTACATTATAAGAAGCAAGCAGTCGTCTTCGATAGTATATTAAGTCTCAGTCTAAGAATTGTCAAAGTTTAGAATGTGAAAGACGAGTGCTGTAGTCGCCGGAGTAGGCATTCAAAGTCCCGGCTACGATTCTATCAAAACGAGTTCCTTTTATCTCTGGATTAGTACGAGTTGACTCCTTCTGTTTCTCTGAAGCTGAATGTTTCCTTTCTTTGCCTGTTTCGACGGGTGGTTCTTGCGAAATTCAGTCTGTGTTTGATAAATGTCTTGTATCAGTCAAGAAGTAATAATGAGTTACACGATAATCTCAATGATCTAGAATCTAGTCCTGGACATGCTTTCACACGCAAAATTCACAAAGAATCTTGTTTTTCAGGCATAGCGTAACTTGCATTACCTAATTTAATTGTATTTTTATAAAATCATCTTACCGTAAACTTTCAGGTTACAATTTCTTTTTTCATCACTTAAAAAGATTCAAAAAAAAATAAACTTTCGCCCGTTTGTATTCTTCGAGGGGGAAGTTATGAATTACAATTATTTCCAAACTGATTTATTTTCTTATAAAATTTACACGTCAATCCAACGGGTTATTATTAATAATAATATTACTTATAATAATTATTATTCTTAGGTTAGTCCTCCGCGGTATTCTCAGGTTAGATTCGACTGTCATGAGCAAACAGCCTTAGGTCATGAGTTACGTGATATTTGGTGAGATTGAGTTAGCTTCGCGCTCGGCCGACTATGCGGCGCTGTGTGTTCATTTTGTGTTGCCAACATAACTGACTTGTCCAGAAAACTGACCGTCTCATAATCCGTGTCCCCAAGTGTACATGACCCCGTCGATTAAAGACAGCGAACGACTTGCCAGACAGGAGCAGGATACACCTTACGCTATTAAAGGACCCGCACAAACCCGACCAACCGACTTTTTCAAAAGTTTGAAAAATTATAGATTTAAAGACGCTGTCGTACATTTTTTATCATGCTACTGGGAAAATGACAAGATGGTTCATATCCTTTCAACCAAAAAAGTTTTCATAACTATAGAAGACAGGTGTTTTTCGTTTGTCGCTGTGGACGGTCACATAAAAAAAAATGCGGAGACCGATTTAACGTGTCGTCACGAAGAAGCGGACACCCGTATTACTTTTCAAATCGGCAAATTGAAAGGCAATTTAAATGTTATGATTAAAGCTTCGGACACCGACATTCTAGTCATTTTATTGGGCAATATACATAAGTTTTCACATCTGCACATATCGATGTCGAGTAGGACGCAGAGAAAAAATGACTTCCCAGTCAACACAAGTGTCTATAAGAGCTCTTGTAAGAGCTCTTGCTTGAGACGAAAAAGAGAGTCCGATGAACGAGTTCTATTAGAAGTCTTTTAGACCTCATTACTTCGAAGTCAAATTATATAGTTCTAAAAGAGGTCTTATTTTGGAGCTCGCGTAAACGGGTTCGTTGAGAAGTCTGATAGAAGTGCTAGCGAAACGTGAACCTAACATAACCTAAAATGACGTATGCGAATGTACGATTACCAAATGCCGGCAAGGGCCAAAACGTGATAACAGTAATTTGTTACTTCGCTTGAAAAAATAGAGGTAAGTGTAAAATACAATCAATAATTTATATCATGTATGTCGAGCTGTGTTTATGAATGTCCATCCTATACAATTATTCGAAAATGTTGTTCATATTATATGATATAAGATTCACAATTGTTGAAACTAACATGAATCTAACCTCACTTTTCTTTCTAGCACAAACGACTCGTGAACTGGGTTTAGCTTCATGGATTGGTTGCAATATGCGGGCGATCATCTACGTTATCAATAAAAAACTCACCCGAGAATAACTCGTACTTGAACTAAAATTATATAATATATATGAAATATGTATAATTCTATAAAAATAATAAATAAATATCTCTGCGTGTGCAATAAATCGTGATGGTTTTCATCAAATTTATCAAAATTTCTCGAATACATGCATTTAACATTGGAAATACTCCAAATTCGAGTAATTTGTGAATTTAGCACATTTCGAATGGTAAATACATGTATTTGAGAAATTTCGATAAATCTCGTAGAATAGTTATGAACGGGTTCGAAAAACATTCTTATAACCGACTTCTAAAAGACGTCGTATTTTGGAGCTCCGAATTCGTGTCCTGAAAGAGCTCTTTCCGAGGCTTTGGAGAATTTCGTACAAGAGTCAAAAAAGATTGCATAAGAGGTCTCTTGGACTTCTTTTAGAATACTTATCGATACTTGCCCGAGAGCTCTAACCAGTTTTCGCGAGCTCCCCTAGAGGTCTTTAGGAGCACATTACTTAACT
Source organism: Tenthredo mesomela (assembly GCA_943736025.1). Lineage (NCBI taxonomy): Eukaryota > Metazoa > Arthropoda > Insecta > Hymenoptera > Tenthredinidae > Tenthredo > Tenthredo mesomela. The sequence continues at coordinate 12,211,554 of OX031014.1, forward strand.
GATTTAGCAAACGCACTTGGGGTAGGGGTATGTCGTGCTTTGCCAGCTTTTCACGCCTTTACAAGTTGCGATTACACGGCGGCTTTTTATCGGAAAGGCAAAATACGTCTATACCAAGTTCTACAAAAAAAAACGTAAAATTTCAAGCAGTTTTCGCTGCTCTCAATGACCCCGTGCAAATTTTTGACGAAGATATAATAGAGGGAATCCAAGAGTACACTTGTCTACTGTACGACGTAAAAAATTGCACAAGTGTCGACTCAGCGAGATTCCAGATCTTTCACAAACTGCACACAAAAAAAAATTGATAAAGAGCACTTTCTTACTAAAGTTAAAGGTTTCGAGTCAAATCTAATTCCTCCATGTTGGAGAACACTGAAACAAAAAATTCTTAGAACGAGCTTCATTAACCCCTTAACCCTTTCAGTCACAGTGGGACCGTTACGGTCCCACCCTACAAGTATAAAAACCGAATGCCGGATTCGTAATCAGTGACCCCAAAAACCTTCGGATACCAATTTTCATAAAAATCGGTGCACAGCAAAAATGCGTGACTGAAAGGGTTAAGCGGCAAGAAAAATCTTACGCCGCTTTGGGCACGGGCAAAATATGCGCCATATGGCGTCAATGCCGCTTAAGGCGTTAATGCGATGTGGCTAGATGCCACGAATGAAGCTTGTGTAAAATTGAGACCAGAAGAGTGTGGATGGATTCTTGATGCACGCAAAAAAAAGTGCTGTCAAATTTACTATGTGGGCAGTAAATATAGGAACAGCACTTTTTTGCAGTAGAAATTATCACAATTGTGGTGACATTCACTCATGTAAACATTGAAGGCCACTTGCTTCAATGTACCCAATACTGCAATTGTGATAATTTCTACTGCAAAAAAGTGCTGTCCATATATTTACTGCTCACATAGTAAATTTGACAGCACTTTTTTTTGCGTGTGGAAAACTTGTGCCTCTGTGGTTTCAAGGAGATCCAACCCCATTGAGAGTGGAAGACATAATTGTAGAACACTCAGACACCGAGGAAAACGAGTATCTCGCTGTAAATAGTTCGGACTCCGACATCGAGTAGAATAAGTTTTTCAATCAATTTGTTATGTTTTGCACCATAATTTGCACCATAATTATAAGATTGTAAATAAATAAACATTTTAGTTAGAGAAACGTTGATGGTATTTGAACTCATAGTTCGCAGCTTGTATATTTCCATTTTTTTTTTTTCCAAATTTAATTTTATTTAGAGATGAACCAACATTTTAAAACATTTTTTCAGTGAAGCCGTTCGGTTCCATTGAAGATATTAGAAATCAAAATTCATAACATAATTCGTTTGTAGAAAACTTTGTATAGTCGCAGCTAACGTTGGCACCCTGTATTTTTTGTCTGAAGTAAGGGTTGAGCTTAATTGAATAAGAAAAAACCGTATGTTCCGTGAGGGAAGTTGCGTACAAAATGCAATGTTAAAAGAAAGAAAAAAAAACTCGATGAGTAAAGTCAAGTACGAAAAAAAAAAAAATTCAACCAAAAATATCGCTCGGGAATTGAACTCGGGCCGCCCGCGCGTCAGCCGTGAGCGCTAGCCGCTAGGCCAGGGGAATTTGAATTTTAATAGTGCTTTATTGAACAATTGAAATAAGTACAGGTACAGCAGTGTTTAGATATAATTAACGGCCCGTGGGCCTTTGATTACATTCAGCTTAGGGGGTAATATGTGTGGCCTTAAGGCTGGAGTTTCAGAGGTGTGTGTGTGTGTGTGAAGGGGAAAATTTTCAAAAAACCCCAGTATCAGAAGGTTTGTTTGGTTGTTGGTGATGATTGAAATGTACAGTGAGTAAATGATAATATATACAATGAGTCTTTGACTTATATGCTCACTTAGATAACTAATGTATACAAATAATAGTTAGAGAGGTTTAATGCCCGCTAGGAAACGCTTGTTGGTTCTTTTAGCCGATTTGGAGTGGGAAAAAGGATCAGCAGATCTCAGTTGTGGGTTTTCATGTTTTTTAACAGCGATATTAAACTTGAGTGTATGTTTTTTAATCATTTCCGGGATGAGCGGAACGTTGTATAAGCTATGCATTTCCAGGACCGACGAGTCAATAGGAGTGCCAGTGGCCAGTCGTAGGCACTTGTTCTGGGTAACCTGTAGTTTTATAATGTGCATATTGGCCGCACTGTGCCAAATAGGACAGGCGTAAAGAAGGGAGGGGCGAATAATCGCTTTGTAGAGGAGAAGTTTCATAGGTGTGCTGAGGTAGGTGGACTGGAAGAGTTTATATAATCTGGAGAGTTTGGCTTTAGCCTTGGTGTTTGTAAGCGAGATGTGCTCGGCCCAGAGTAGTTTTTTGTCTAAGGTGAGACCCAGGTATTTGACTGTATTGCTGAACTTGATAGGCTTAGCTTTGATGATGATCTCCGCATGGGGGGCTCCTTTCTGAGGTAAATAGAATAGCTTCCGTTTTGGACGGGTTGATTTTAATGTGCCATCGATTAAGTTCTGAGGCTATGAGGCTTGTAGCATTTGCAATACGTTGAATAGCCGCTTTCGGGGAGATGCTGGACGAAAAAAGGCTAGGCCAGGGGACTACGCTTGAAGTTGTGTACATGAGCACACACAAAATTTATCGACTCGTACAAATCGGTCAAGACGATGTCTACTTCTTAGGGGTGGCTGCCGCCCTCCCTGACAGGGTTGAGGGTGGTACACTAGATTTTCCTAGATTTTCCTAAAACCTTCATCATCGATTGGCACTAGTTTCAATCATCAGTTCGATGAGGGAAGTTTAATCATCAAAAACAAACCGGAAGTGGCCTTTTTTTAGACTCTTCGGTCAAGATACAGGGTTTGTAAGGCCTGGGAACCTCTTGACCACTATATTTGCTGTCGATTCGTATATAATCTAGCCATAAGTCCGATGACGGAACCTTCCGTGCAGCCGGCTTTCCGACTAATAGAAGAGGTCAGATATGCTAGAAAAAGCTAAAAGAGCGAATCGAGCGCATATACCGAACGCACCTGATGTAGCGATAGACGTGAATAATATACCGTACCGTTTGTGACATTTAGTTTTCACACGTTTTTGAATGAAAAATTAAAAACCCGAAAAAATCTCGTAAAAAAAAAAAAAAACGTTTCTGTACCTTCCGCGTCGAACGCTGCTTAAACGAAGGCAGATAGACCATAGGTTGACTGGACCTTTTTCGTAGAGGGTTAAATTCTATATAAAAAAAACCGCGACGGTATATATCTATAGTAGATATCCGATGCGTTTGAGGCGATGCAAAACGCACCTACGAAACGACGCTTTTCCGTCGACTGACAAGCCATGGCCAAGCCATGGCAACGGCTGCGATGTTACTGTCAGTCGACGGAAAAGCGTCGATGATCTGCCTTCGTTTAAGCAGCGTTCGACGCGAAAGCTACAGAAACGTGTTTTTAACGAGATTTTTTCGGGTTTTCAATTTTTTATTCAAAAACGTGTGAAAACTAAATGTCACAAACGGTATGGTATTTTAAGTGGGGGGGGGGGGGGGTTCTTGGAAATGAAGGTCTGTGATAAGTCAAATATTGACGTTTCGGCCCGAGTGGGGGCCCTCCTCAGAACGAATTTTATTTAATCTGTTCAAAACAAAAGTACAGTCTTACAAGGTTGCTCGATTGAGCTAGACTATGTAGAATTATTGTATAAATTTACAACAATTATTAAGAAAAATTCATACTAAATTAGAGAACGAGTTTTTTATGTACACTTGGGGACACGGATTATGAGACGGTCAGTTTTCTGGACAAGTCAGTTATGTTGGCAACACAAATGAACACACAGCGTCGCATAGTCGGCCGAGCGCGAAGCTAACTCAATCTCACCAAATATCACGTAACTCATGACCTAAGGCTGTTTGCTCATGACTGTCGAATCTAACCTGAGAATACCGCGGGGGACTAACCTAAGAATAATAATTATTATAAGTAATATTATAATTAAGAATAACCTGTTGGATTGACGTGTAAATCAGTTTGGAAATAATTGTAATTCATAACTTCCCCCTCGAAGAATACAAACGGGCGAAAGTTTATTTTTTTTGAATCTTTTTAAGTGATGAAAAAACAAATTGTAACCTGAAAGTTTACGGTAAGATGATTTTATAAAAATACAATTAAATTAGGTAATGCAAGTTACGCTATGCCTGAAAAACAAGATTCTTTGTGAATTTTGCGTGTGAAAGCATGTCCAGGACTAGATTCTAGATCGTTGAGATTATCGTGTAACTCATTATTACTTCTTGACTGATACAAGACATTTATCAAACACAGACTGAACTTCGCAAGAACCACCCGTCGAAACAGGCAAAGAAAGGAAACATTCAGCTTCAGAGAAACGGAAGGAGTCAACTCGTACTAATCCAGAGATAAAAGGAACTCGTTTTGATAGAATCGTAGCCGGGACTTTGAATGCCTACTCCGGCGACTACATCACTCGTCTTTCACATTCTAAACTTTGACAATTCTTAGACTGAGACTTAAGATACTATCGGAGACGACTGCTTGCTTCTTATAATGTAAAATTCTTCACTTTAAGCTGAATAAATAAAAATGCATGCATGAAAATCTTATGTTCCAGCTGGTTATTCAATAATTATTCAAAGATTAAAACTTTTAGAATTATAATCTAAATAATACCTATTAGAAAAATAAATTAGTTGGTGAAGTCATCTTGATTTTCAATTCAATTAATTGAATATTATATTCAATATCAAATCATATCTTTTTTATCAATGATAATAATATATCTATATTAAAATACATTTACGAGTTATTATTATCAGTATTATAAATATTCAACATTTTAATATCTTATTAATAAGAAGAAAAGTTGAAAGATTTTGGTGCACGTGACAACCCGCTGGTCATAAATAACAATGACGAGATTTGGATCATTGGATTTTATTCATACATTTCTGAAATTTCGACAATTTATTGGATCCAGACTTGGAATACAAGCATAGACGACTGATCGTCTTTCAAAAAATCGAACTATAAACTTTAATAATTCTTTATACGCTGACTTAGAATGCCTCCTATATCGACTACTCGTCTATCACAGAATTACATTTTAAAAGCTAATAATTCTTAGATCAAGACTTAGAATACTATCACAGACGACTGCTGTCTTCTTAGGATGTAAAATTCAAGATTTTAATAATCCTTTGGACGCTGACGTAGAACTTCTTTCATGGCGACTACTCGTCTAGCACAGAATTACATTTTAAATGCTAACAATTCTTAGAGCAAGACTTAGAATACTATCACAGACGATTGCTGTCTTCTGAGGATGTAAAATTCAGGATTCTAATGATCCTGTGGACGCTGACGTAGAACTCCTTCTACGGCGACTACTCGTCTATCACAGAATTACATTTTAAAAGCTAACAATTCTTAGAGCAAGACTTAGAATACTATCACAGACGACTGCTGTCTTCTTAGGATGTAAAATTCAAGATTTTAATAATCCTTTGGACGCTGACGTAGAACTTCTTTTATGGCGACTACTTGTCTAGCACAGAATTACATTTTAAATGCTAACAATTCTTAGAGCAAGACTTAGAATACTATCACAGAAGTAGATAGGGGCAGCTATGGGGAGACAGATATTCCCCCTTTCCCCCCCCGACTCATCCTGAAAAGGGATGATAAGGGGTATGTGGGTCAGTGTGTTATCTTATCAGTCTGGCCCACATCCGGTCTGGTGTGTACGGGGACCTTCTAATCAGCTCCCCCCCTCCCCCTCCCCCTGTCTGCGGTCACTGGCCCTGACCATGCTACCCCTTACCCCACCTCCCCCCGGGTCAGTTGTGGGGTGAGTGCATCGCTCTGTCTCTCTCTAGTCTGGGTCTGTCTCTCTCTAGTCTGGGTCAGCTATGGGGACGATGACGCGTTCTACCGCCCACACACACACGCGCTTACCTCACCGTGTCCGTGTGTTCTAGAATGTTCTAGAATGTTCTAGAAGCTTCTGGAAAGCGATAACGATGATATCCCTACTCCAAAATTTTTGTACTTGGAAATATTTCAGCGGCATCCCCTGTTTACTATATCTACGCTTAAAACTACAGGAGGCGGGGGTGAAGGAAAGAGATTTGATGACGCGACAAATACATATCGTACGTTTCGTGTCCGTGTGTTCTAGAATGTTCTAGAATGTTCTAGAAGCTTCTGGAAAGCGATAACGATGATATCCCTACTCCAAAATTTTTGTACTTGTAAATATTTCAGCGGCATCCCCTGTTTACTATATCTACGCTCAAAACTACAGGAGGGGTGAAGGATAGAGATTCGATGACGCGACAAATACATATCATACGTTTATTCAAAAATCTTAATGCTACGTACAATTATGCGATTATTCATTAGCGATACAAAAATGAAGGGCAATATAGAAAAATGACATACAATCAAAACTATAACTACGATTAGATTAAACGAAATCAAAATGAGAAGAGTAAAATATATAGAGTAGTATAATATTATAAGCAAAGAAAAATGACATGCAATTAAAGCTAGGTATACAGTGAAAGCTATTACTAGGATTAGATTAGGTGAAATCAAATGAGAAGAGAAAGAAAAACTTAAAAATATTGTGTAATGTGATTTTAAAAGCAAAGAAGAATTATAATCAATTAAAGCTAAGTATACAATCAAAACTATTACTACGTTTAGATCAAGTGAAAGCAAAGGAAAATAAAAGAACTTAAATCTAATTATACCTAACAAATCCGTACAAACTATGAGATATTACATTTTTTTCTAGAAGTACAACACTGTAGGTGACAACCGATCAAATCTAGGTCTTCGCGGGACTTGCAATTTCGGAATGAGGTAAGTTGTTTGTAAAATGAAGCAGCTATCGAATCATTTTTTTCATAATTATCGGTAAACATATCAAGAAACTGATGCAAATCAAATCCGGCAGCCATGAACCACACAAACATAACACAGTATTGCCCGCACACGTTTGACGAGAAACTTTGCAACCGTACGATGTTCCAGGTGTACCGTTCGGAATTTCTGCGTAAAGTCCTATTGTGATGAGGCACGAGCGGTGGTATGCCAAAACTGTCAAAGTATATTCCATGTCCGGCTGCGTTGATGTAAAACGCCACCCAGTGTGTACCGGGTTGTGTGTGGTCATCCGTGTTAGCAACAAAAGCCATCGGTCGTGTCCATACCAACGGTATCCGATCTGCGGGGAAAACCTGGATCTTCTTTTGCTTGAGAAATCTCCGCAACGCTTTCCGTATCTGTAGACTGTCCATTTTTCTCGTCGACAATATTCAGAGACGATGGTGTGATAGATAATTCCGTCGTGACTGTGGAGAGACTCGTGTCCTGGAACTCTGTACCCACTATAGTTTCTGTGGAATCGGACATTGACCGATCAGGTAGATGAGAGGAACTGTCACACGTGTGGGCCGTATGATATCCACCGGAGCTGTTGCTGTCAACACTGGTACAGGTTGAACTCTCATCCGGGTTCGAACGACGACTGCCAATTATCGTATTCGCATGAGCTTCATAATCATACTTGTCGAGGATGTTCTTCTCGTTGACCCAATGTTTTAACTTGAGGGCATTGTTTAACGCACAGGCGAAATATTCTTCTTTCCTGACTCCGTGATGAATACAATATTCAGTATTTGGCTCCAGATCGGGAAGTGCAGGACAGTCATACTCTTCGAGGTTGACAACTTGGCGTGACGTAATAACCTGCAGATACTGGGCTTCGTATTTCCCTCGTGTTACAATACGGTACGCGCTTCGAGCTATGTCCCGTAAATTGAGTTCCAGCTTTTTCACAGAAGTATCCCCCTCGAACCACTCGATACCGTGCTGGTAACACGTGTTATGATTATTAGCTTTGCGTTCTCTTTGAGTCAGGCTGGTAAACGGATAAGGTGGCTCGATAATCCAATGGGCGTGGAACGACTTATCCAGGCAGACTACGGCCACCTCTTTCGGTAGCAAATTTCCAAACACATCACTAAATCCTTGAATATCTACAACGTAGTCCATATTTGTGAGTAGGTGGTTAACACTGAGTATATAAGTTCCGATCGCGGTGAGGTTTGTAGAACAACTGACTCTATCGTCGAATGTATAATCGTCCTTTTCCCCCAAAACCTTACAATCACCCCGTTTCCTCCTCCATCTTCGTCTTCTACAGTTTTCCGAGGGTTGGTGTTTCCAGCGATAAAGTTGTCGGTTGGACCACACGATGTTAAAGGTTGCCGGTTTCTGACGAAAAACAGGAAACTCCGCCTCCCGCCCACCTTCTAACCGCCAAAGTCTGTGATAACTTGCCTCGCTGCGTCTATTTCTATGAGATTGTCGAACTCTGCGTAAACTATGCAATTTATGGTTTCATCCAGAGCCTTGTCGAATCGCATTTCGATCCTGAGAGTACCGTGTTTAATTAGCGACCAATGCGAGGGACAGTTGGCCGAGAGGTCAGGTGTGAGATCGAAGGCCATCAAACAGTTGCCTTTTTTGTACTGCGAACGGCTAATTCCGTTGCCTTCGTTGAGAAAATGAATACCGGTGCCGGAGAACAGGGTGTGATACGCGTCGACGTACAGATTATCTTTACCGAAGTTTGTTTGCAGAGGTTTTGAGGGGATTTGCACACCGTCCACGTACAGCGACAGGTAGTTCAGCAAGAAACTTTGGAAATTGAACGGGTTGCGTAGTCTGTCTCCGTTGAATGCCTTGTTACTGACGAAGCCAAGAATCACACGTTTTGGCAGTTGACCCAGTACCACGTTGTCCAACGTCTCCGCTTGTACCCCAGCGTGAATGGTGAAAGCTTTCACTTCCACTCTTGTAACGGGATATTTGGCCGTTCCTTGGGCCAGGGTTCGTGCATGTGCCAGTAGGATACCTGGGCTGATCTTTACGCGGCGAACCATTAGAGAAGTGTCAACAATGTGCAGCGTGTGAAGGGGATTTTTTTCCATTAGACAAAAGCTGTCTCTTGACCTTACGAGGCGTAGTCGTAACTCCACACCGTTGAGCAAAAACTTCTCTTGATTAAATACGTCGCAGTGGAGATGTCCAATTAGATCGACTATACGGGCGTTTTGCATCATACGTTTTCGCGTAGTGAATCCTTCGTCGGCATCTTCGCTGTCGGCATCGCAGACGTCCGATACGGTTTCTTCGCTGTCGTACCACATGGCGCACGAGAGATGCGAACGTTTTGCGGGCGGGGCGTAATTCAATAGAGTCTCAACGTAGGCACGATAAGCGTAGGAGTTGTTGGCTGGTGAAACAAGTTTTTGATTGAAGAATATGTCCACTTGGTTGAACATCGAGTGTAGAAGGTTGTTCACAGGTGTAGCGTACCGGGTGGTCACAGCTTCCGCCGTTGCTGCTGTTGGGTTATTCTCAGGTTTAATCAATTGCACCTGCACGCGTACGCTTAACATGGTGTGGGCCAAATCAATGTACTCGTCACCTTGACCCGGTACCGCGAATTCGATTGGCGAATCATCGGTTAGCGAAGAGACAGGTTTGTAGTGCACCCACTGACCACCCTCGATAGATGTTTGCGTAGGAGGGATAGTGAACAAATCTAGCTCAGACTTCATACACTCGCCAGAGTGTGCGTGTAGGAACGCCATTATCCGTATATGCGTGTGTGTGTGTGTGTATGGGAGATAAACTTATCGGGGTCCAAATATGTCGGTCCAAGCTCGTTTTTTAGAGGTCTTCTTTTTATTTCCTTTTTTTCTGGACGCACTTACTTTCTTCTTGTTCTTGCTCTTTGTCTTCTTCTTCTTTTTCTTCTTAACTGATTTCTTCGGTCGTCTTTTGTTAATTCTCCCCTTTTTGGCAGAAGCTCCAGCGTCGACTAGTCTGTTTACGCGTGCGAGCATCGACTGATGTCTCGTTCCTCCCACACCGCTCATATACCCCGAGCCCTTCATCAATTCCCCAATTTTTTCTTCAGCTCTTCGTTTCAGATTCCGAGTCGATTCGTTGATGCGCGTCTGCAGAGACTTTTTGAGCGGTGTGTCGCTCTGCATATCCGTCCTAACGTTCTTCCCCGTGCGTAGAATCTCTTTTCCGACAGCCCTAGCCCCACTTTTGAACAATGGTAATATCCTACGGAATAATCCTCCCAAGAAGCTACCGATACCGTGACCCCGCTGGTGAGGGTGGCCTCGGTAGAAAATCTCCATACCTCCTCCCAGCTGACTCTCGTAGTGTTCGGTGTAATGGTCCATGGTCTTTTCCCCTACGATATGATGACAACGACGACGATGATGTTGATGATGACGATGAAAGGGTTCTTAAATCAGCGAACGCGTCTAAAGTGAAGTGTGACGGTCAGCGTCCCACCTTCGAATGGCACGGGTCTGCCAAGATGATCCCTTATATTGATTTCGACGGTTCGGAAACTTGTAAGCAACAGTGGTAAGTAGTACGGCGGTGATAGGGTCTTTATTTCCGATTCTCCGCGAGTCGAATGCGAGTTTCCACAGGCATGAATAACGCGTAACAAAGGTGCGTAAACATCACCGACGATGCGAGGCTCGACAAGATCACAGTAGACAAACATCTGACACGACGGTATTACCGGAAAGGGGTTCTCAGTTTGGGGATCCCGGGACAATATATCCGTTCGAGTGACGTCATCGGACCCATGAGCATTTCTCCATGATTTAGGTCTTGCGGTGATAGTCTCGGTTCGTTGCGACGACGATGACGACGGCGATGAAAATGTGAGCGGATAATGGATCTCTGCGAGACCCACCTCCCACTCACCGTCCAATTCGATAGCACGCGGTAACTGTGTCATGTAGCAGCAGGTACGGTTATCGGGAAAAAACTGCATTGAACTGTCGCTCGGTAGAGTGATGTAAAATTGATTAGCCCTCATAATGAGTTGAGAACGTACGCTGGTGTGTATAGTTCAATCAACGTGCACACGCCTACTGACCGTCTCCTCCTCCTCCTCGTCAGTTCTGAGTAAGCGTGTCTCCTATTTTTCCCCCTCCGCCACCCTCTGAAGCTCGGCTTCGTAGAACGCACCGTCGATTTCCTCTCCCTCTAAATCCACCAACACGTAGACTACCGGTGAACGCGCGAGTACGCGGTGAATCTTGAACAATTCCTCGCTCCAGTTTGCCACGTATCCCTTCTCGAACGTACCCTTGGTTCTGCTGATTCGTACAGTGTCACCCTCGTGAAATCTTGGTTTACCCTTTGACCGCTGTGGATATCGTCTCTGCATGAAGGCACGAGCCTCGGCGGCGTTGCGCAACGTCACCGACGACGGAGCCATTCCGATACTCGAGTGTACGGTATCATTGTACGCCTGTACGATTTGCGGAAGGATATCCACGTAGCGACGCGTCTTCTTGTGCGTAAAGTATCGCCATAGGCGTTCCTTGAGCGTACGATTAAATCTTTCAACGATTGCCGCTTTTATGTCAGGGTTTCGAGTGACCCGATACCGTATCTCGTTAGCGTTTAGCAGGTTCTGAAAGACAGAGCCGACAAATTCCTTACCCTTGTCTGTCTGTAGTAGTACGGGCCTGCGACTGGTTGTGTTCAACACATGTTCGAATCCCTCGGCAACAGCTGTTGCTGTCTTACGCTTCAACGGAACTACCCACGCATACTTGCTCAGAACGTCAATGACCACCAGCAGATAGCGATACCCATTGTTATGTTTCTTTTCAGCGTTCAAATCGGCCAGGTCAGCCTCCCACACATCGTCGATGTTGGAAACGTTGTATCTTGCCCGCGGAAATCTTCTTCTCACTGATTTGTGTAACGTATAGGCATCTTGACCGGATAGCCAGTTTCTGACCGTTTTACGCGAAGTATCCCCCCGTGAGACACGTTCGAGGTTCCGTGCTCCCGTGTAGCCAGCCGGATGTGAGGGGTCGTAATATATTTCTTCAAGACTCGACATCTTTATTTCTTCAAGCGGAGTTCCATCCACCCACTGCGCCTCTGCCTCTTCTTATCGCTGCTGCTGCTGTTGATGCTGTGTTCTTCGCGTAGAATGTTTCGCTGGCTTTTACGTTTAGTCGGTACAGGTGTTTCGGTTATACCACCGTCCTCTATTTCACTGTTGCTGCTGCTGCTGCTGCTGCCGATATTTTGACTGCGATGATTACCGTCAACACCCCTACCGCGTGAAAAACCCTGAGCGCTTGCGAACGATCCCTGACTACCGTTACCCGTGCGTCGGACCGTGGACGATGACGACGACGGTTGATGTGCAATAGCCGAAGAAGCGGCATCCGCCAGCTTATCGTTGTCGAAAAGGCGTATGTCTTGCCAAAAAGCCTCGTTACCCACGTAATCTCGCGGTACGTTGACCGCGTGGAGAAAACGAGCGAACTGAGACCTCCCCACAGGATCGAAACTTTTTCTCGAACGCGTGGCAAGATTAGTCAGATCGATAATATTTGCTCCGGGTACCGTTACACCGTCGATCGCTATTGCCCCGTCACTATTCCACGTGAAGCGTGTCGGCATATCGCCCAACATTTTTACCAAAAGTTTCGCTTTAGTTAGAAACTTTTTCGGAATGGTTCCCAGTATTCGCCCCAGATCCATTTGTCCCTCGTTAGAAGACGTGGCTCCGATCTCCTGTTTCAGCGGTACCCCCTCAGCATTTTTACCCGTGTCCTCCTCGCGAATGAGCATCTGTAACGGTTTTCTAGACTCCTTGATAAAATACAGATATCGTTGCAGCACTTGTTGATACAGCTTCCATTTTTCGGCATCCGTCGTTGTTTCTGATTTCAAAATGTTTCTCATCTCGTTATCTAGACTGGTGATGGGATCAGCGTGGCCAGAATTGGGAGTATCCGTAGCAGCAGCAGCAGCAGCAGACGATATGCCGGCAGCTACACCATCCGTGACTCGTCTTTGGAATCTCTCCATACTTTCCATTGGAATTAAAACCATTTTCTTTGCCCGTTCCATCGTACTCACCACACACACACACACACACACACACACACACAGTTATTTCGAAAACAGTCTAGAAATCAGGCTTCCAAGTATCGGGGCCAACAGCAGAGCAAAGAATCCACTTCCCTGTTGAACGAGAATTTTTTTCTTGGTCTTCCAGCTACCTTGATTACGGGCCAATCGACGAAGCGTCTGTCTGTGACGACGGAGCCGTGTCTTCTGCGAGTGGGAAAGCACGACGTTGCCCTCCAAGGTGTTGAGCGCGCACTCGCAGATATTCTTAATCAAAGTATTATCGGCTGTACGTAGCAGAGCTGTTCGCTGACTCGGTTTTAATTTCTGCAGAACGTGCAGCAGTAGAGTGTTTATTTTACTAAAGTTGGCCCGGCACTCCTGCTCACACGTGCGACGAGGTGTCTTAGCCATTATATCCGTGCTACTGGTATTGTGTGAGCACTGCTCGTCTTTATATCCTTCCGTGGAACGTAGACGTAATGATGTACGTCGGTGGGAAAGATACTGGTACGAAAACGGCAATTTTCAGGCGTTGATTGCTTCAGATCCAGCAAGAGATAACCGTGTGGCGCGGAGGTAGCCTCGTGATAGGCCTCCTGAAGGAATCGTGAATCTTCGGGGTAGACTTGTCGCGCGAGGTGTTGAATCTGACCACGATCGCGGGGATTCTTAAAGAAAACGATATAATTAGCGTTCAGAGAGATGTCTCGTTGACCGTGTCCCTGGTGAAACAAATTCTGCGTGATGTAGAAAACACTGAGATTCTTGTGATGACAGACTTTGGTGAACAGATCGACGACCACATTGTTTGACGCCTCGCGCATCAGATCGTCGATCACCAACAGTTTGGGCTTCGTGTCACCGTCGTAGTCGGCGTGCTGCGGTAATCCCTCTCGGTATTCTATTCCGTTACCCGATTCGTACAGCGGCTGCCACTCGTCGTAGTACCAAATCACGCGACTGAATTCCGTATCGCACATACTCCTGCTGTGTCTCAAGAAATTCTTTACAAAATTGGATTTTCCGCAACCCGAAGGACCGGCTACGATCGCAGAGAACGGATGCTTCCATCGTGTGTCCATCATCCTCGATATAGGTTCAGTTTTCCCCTTCTCTATACACAGAGAGTATATATATATATCTTCGTCCGAACGTGTAATCTGTATACAGACGTAGAAAAATCAGAATCAAAAACGTCCGGGGTAACTGTATATGTTCCGCGGGGATCAGCTTTTCACGGGGCGGCGGCGGCGGCGGCGGCGGCGGCGGCGGCGGCGGCGGCGGAGCGCGCTGAGCTATGAGCCTTATATCAGCGCGCGCGCGTACGCGTCGAGGGTATCAGCTAGTACCCTCGCACGCCCGCGGTACCAGCCTCATGCCGCGGAATGGATTCAGATCGCGGGGACGAGCTTGTCCACGCGCGTGCCCCTTGAATCAGCTTATTGCATCCCCGCGCGTGATAATTGTTTCTATTACTTTTTTATTTTTTATTTTTATTTTTATTTTTTCAGAAACACAGATAACGTATATATATATATATATATATATATATATATACTGACCTTATACTGCGTAAACGTATATCCGTTATCTTCTATATTTATCTTCTGCGGTAGTGTGGCCGAGAGGTTTGAGTCGAAGAGAGATAGAGAGAGAGAGAGAGATAGAGAGAGAAAACAAGAGACAGAAAGTGCGATAAAGTTAGAAAATAGAGAGTTTTGCCGAGTGAATGTAAGAGATTATGTAGAGATTATAGATTACCCCGGTACCGGGTGCGTTGGGAGCTAATCCCTGTTGCACGGATTACTTTTGGAGCGTTCAATGTTTGACGGGAATTCCCTGTAGCCGTAGGGTAAAGTCTGAAAGTTATCGGGGCAACGACGCCTCTTGACAATTACCGGTCTGCAGGTCTTAGACTCTGTACGCGTCACCACCTGGTGCAACACTGTCCGACGGATGGCGCGATACTGTAGTTGTATCGGCTCGGTGTTATCCACTACCATTCGCCGTATCGAGTCAAAGTTGACTCTGAGACGATTCGAGTAATTTAATGTAATACCCTTGACTTTGCATACCTCCGTCTCCTCACCGCTAGCATGTCGAACGATGTACGCGTAAAACTTTGCTCCTCCTGAAACGAACGCCCGTATGTAGCTACCTTTTCCGTAAACCTCTAATTCGTCTGTAAGATCACCCAAAAAGTTTCCCGTCTCTGGCTCGTATTCGTCAGGACGGTTCGCACAGCGTGTGTAGATAACCGAGTCTGTATCATAGTACAACACCCTCCGATCGAGTTTCTCGAGATACGAGTATAACTTGAGGCGTGCTTGGGCGGTTGTATATGCCGCTATAGCTACATTTGCCAGGGGTGTCGGTTTAACACTCGCCTCGGAGTGAACCCATCGTATGTATAACAGTTTCTCGTTGACGGGTAGGAGATCTGTAACTTCGATCTCCGGATCGGTTAATATTCTTAACAATTGTCTACGGGAATTTACAACCTCGGTCTTTGACATATTCTCACGCTGACCAAACTTTCCCCAAAACGAGTTGAGACAGAGTTTTGAGACGGAACGTAGGCCTGGATTCTTTGATATCTTATCGCGGTCTAGTCGTATGCCCTCAATTCTCTCATATTCGGACAAGTAACGACCCCGCGATTCCTCGTCTACGCACCCGGCCGGCCATCCGCTAGCCTCCTGTTTAATCTTCAAAAAGGTGTCTATATAACCCGCAAAGTGACCACCCTTCCGAGTATGAGGGTCAAATCGTGTCATTGTATATTGCCAGATTTCGCGTACGTTCACCACCGTGTAACCTTTTTCCACTGCCTTTTTCAATTCATCGGACACCCAAGTACCCTCGAACCAACGCTCGAAATCGTTCTCGTGCGGACAGTCTGTTTGGAGCATTTCCTCACAGCAAGTACGGCACAACGCAAACATTAGTTTACCGTGCATGCGAATCGGTAATACGGGATGAAAGAGATCTCGCGGCGGTAGAACGCAACACTTGACCAATCCGTCGATTCGCTGGATATCGGTACCCCTGCCTCCTGTTAAGAATTTACAATCGTCGCCGACATAAACTGTCGGGTGTCCCATGGGAAACCGTCCGTTCTTACATATGTAGGGGTACAGAGAGCATACGTCCACGTAGCGTATTTCCTCGCGTACACCCTCATCCACGTTTGTGTTCACTTCGCGATAGCAAGACGTGTTACCCGTACGGCCACCGTAGAACGCGTCACGCGGATTTAACGCCTTGTACGAACCCGTGTTTGCAATTAATGACTGATTCGAAATGTATTCACGCATTTCTTCGCTTTCATTTCTGAGTAGATCCCATTCGCATTCCCAAATCTCTGTAACGATGTATCCCAACCCTGTCATTTTAGCAGTCTTTGAGCGTGTTTCTTCGAACCGCCTATCCATCGTGTCACCGGCGGTCAGTTTATTATCTCTGTTTATCTTGTAGCACAGCGGGCAGCCGTGCCAATAACACCCGTGAAACTCAAACACGTGACGTACGCCCGTTTGTTTATTTTCATAGTAACCGTCAACAGGACGACCCGTTTCAGGTATACGGAACTCGCGTGCCCGTGCCGCATGGGTGATTACTATATCCAATTCATGCTCCTTCCAGACAAGCCATTCGAGTGCCTTCTGGGATTGATTATCGACACGCCTATAACCCCCGCTGGGGATAATACCTATTTGCGATGGCTGTAAGAAATTTTTCCTAAATACCGTCATGCAGGCCGACGCTATGGTCGTACTCTCTGTGAACGGACACACACACCCACACTCGAGAAAGATGTCCCTAAACGCGATACACGCGCGTCGAAGAATATCTACATCTGCCTTGCAGTAAGTCATCAACTCTTCGTCAAAGTCAAATTGACGATTTTGTGCAACCTCGCTATTGTACCAGTTGTAAAAATCATCTCGAGCACTCACACTCATACTATCCGGTATGTAAAATTTAGCCGCAGGAAGTGGCCCCACGTAACCGCTATTATCGGGTGTGTTGAAAAGATGAGGAAAGAATCCCTTGACAGTGCTCGGAGGCAGACCGAAAGCTTTGGGTAGAGCAGATAACGCCATGGGCATATAGGCTAACGAGTCAAGGAAGCGAGTATGTCCCGTCTCTAACATTATGATTTTACTTCCGTTCAAGATTACTTGCGGTGGTTCGTTGCCTCGCTCGACTAAAAATCGCAATATGAACTGAGCGTCGAACCCTTTTGCGTTGTGAGCTATACAAATAATTTTAGTGAAATCACGGATCGGTCGCGTGACAAAGTCAACAAATTGTTTGATAGGATCGAACTTGAAGACATACTCGCGCGTGAGACCACAAGAGTCGCAACCGTTTTTTATATCCAAATCGTGAATGCACTCGCTACAAACCTGATGAGCTACGCACAGATTAGGCACATGTATGTTCGTTCTTTCATCTCCCTCAACAGTCTCGCACTGCTGTGTCTCAAGATCGTAAAACACGAAGATATACCGGGACTGCTTCTTATCGCGTTTGATAGTGGGCATGTGACAGTTATGATTATACGGCTGCTGAGAACAACAGGTGGCACAGTACCGTGTCTCGCACGAGTGTACACCTTTGGTACGATCCGTAAAACGCGTACAGTTACCACAGATCTGAAGAGTTTCGCACACGCTGCGACGTGGACTGAACGACCCCGTTTTCCGATGCCTCGCCAGACATTCGTTACCGCGAAAAAAACGTCCGCAGAATCGGCAGTCTAGACTCTCGTTAGCTGAATCGCAGGCGGGAACCGAAAGACATTGAGGACATTTGCGCGAACATCGGTGCTCGTTACCGGTCCTGTACCCTTTGTTACAGGATTCGCAGAAATATCTCGCTGCCGCTGCAGCCGTCAGACTCAGAATAGGTTTGTAATGCCGTTTAGTGGGAAAGTAGAGGATATTCAGTTTATACGTAACACCGGGGCGTCCGCTCGCCGTAACCACATCCGTTCCGTCATAGAGCGTCTCTCCGCCGTTCCCCAGTTTCCCATTTTCATACACCACGATCGCTATACCTTCGCGAGCCAAATAAGTTTGAAACAGATTGATCTCGGGTACGCCGCAACCCTCGATCGGAATTTTTACACCCGCGTCTTCTATCAACTTACAGGCGGCGATGCGTTGAGACGACGATGCTTTATGTCTAATCAAACCCCAACGCGCGTGTAACGCCCCGCTACGGATGGATCCCCTCTCGGCATGAGCTCTGGCTACAACAAGAGCACGCGGAAGACACATATTGTCAGAGTTTCCAATTTCCAAAACAGAGCGTTTTCCTACACCGTCGTGCGTCAATCTCATTGCCTTACCCCGCCCCGACGGAACTCTAACGGTATTCACGGTCACGGTGATCGTCTGATCTACGGTAAACTCGGACGCGCTTTGTGTCACACCGTACACAATTTTCCACAAATCTTCGTAGCGCAAATCTTTAACAGGTCGAAACGAAAGACCAGCGGCTCCAAGATTGAAAGACCCTGCATTGAAACTGATTCCAATGTAGTCTGATTCGCGACACGAACCGGTGGCATAGGCATGAATATTCCTGAACGCCCCCTCTAACCATTCGACGGGATTTGCACCTTCTGCAACCGGTTTTATCTTGATAACAATCTGACGACCGTTAATTTCGAATCGTTTGTAATATTTTCTAGGCTCGCTAATCACTTGGAAACGATCTTCCGTCAAAGATGACCCATTCTCGAAACTTCCCACCCCGTTCACCCCACCAGGCTGTTCTACCAACGAAGAATTTTCCCTAGCTATTCTCTCTGAACTCTCCTCGCTATCATCCTCGCTATCATCCTCGACAGTACTTCCGTCCTCGTCAGTATTATCTGTGACAGGTCTGTTTACGTGTCCGCCGTGTTGAATCCCCGAGGTACTGGCTCCTTCGTTAACACGAAATTTACGAAATCCCACGGCTGTGGTCTTTCCATCTGTTTGTATTTAAGATAGAGTTGGTCAAGAGTGAAAGTAAATAAAGGATGTTATATTGGATGTATTTATAACTTATTTAAAATTTATTTGAAAAATTGTTCATTTATCTGGTTTACAAGCCTTACAAGTAGAGTTAGGATAGTGCTCGTTTGGTAAATTTTCAGCTACAGGGTCCTGATGATGATGATGATCATGATGACGAGGTTCTTCGTCCGCTTCGTCACGACGTTGGGTGCTTGATCCGCGTGCGTCACCCCCTGTTACCGCGTAGTCGGAAGAATCACCGGATGAAGCCGCATTGCTGCCCCAAGTTGGCATAGGTCGAAGGACCCAATTTTTATTTGGGATTTTCAAAACAGTCGATAACCAGGGATGACGAGATTCTTCGCTGTCGATCGAGGAGCTGGGTATAATTTCATACATTTCCGTATCACTGTCGACTGTCGCCTGTTCACCAGCTGTCCGGGCCTCGTATTGTTCCACCACTGCACACAGCATCTCATCGGTGATACTGTTATCTTCAAACATATCCGTGTCATTTGAAACCGGCACGGGATTCGGCCGAGTTTTCGGACCCCGTTCTTGCACCCCGTTATCGTCGTCTTCAGCGGTAGCCACCCTAGCCTTTCTCTCGTTTCTCCCAAGTCTTGACACCTGACGTCGCCGCGGGGTTTCATGAATGTTATTCTTACTACGTGCACGGATCACATTCAGACACTCGTAATACTCTGTCATCAGTCCCCGCAATATCCAGAAGGTAGAAGTACCACGCGAAATCACCGTTTCGGCAGCGATTCGCAAACATTCCCACGACTCCGCGAAAACGCCTTGATTATACAGACGAGAAATAGACCTCTCATCGCACTTAGCAATCATTCGTCGCACCTGACGCAACAAATTTTTCCGAGTCATTCGGCCAAGCGATCGTGTCCATCGTATACCGCAGGACCTATCAATAGCGCTACTCTTACGTCTGGCATAAGAGACCGCCTTTAGCACTATAGCGCGATACTTGTTGTTCTGCGTATCAGGCATGATTTAAATTGAACGTGGTTATTCTTGGGAGATCACACAAATCGACGTCAACTCCGACACATGTACCGTGCACTTACTCACACACACATACAGACATTATACAGAGTGTAAGATTGGAACTTGTATACAAAAAATTTCCTACTGAAAAAATATCCCTTGTGACAAGCTATATATCGGTTTCCCAAGGGACCACGTGATTTGAATGACCAATGAACTAAACCTCAGAACACAGCATTTGCGGCTGCTTAGCTGACTGATATGCTGGAAATTTCGGGAAAATAACCTATCTCTCGTTCTGTTTCCGAATTTCATCTTTCTATCTCTATCTCCGACTCTATACCCTGTTTCTCGCCGTTGAAAAAAGTTCATTTCATGCGATCTGAAAAAAGTTGAGATGCGATAAACGATTACCGTAGTCTCTCAGCGTTTTACACTCTGGACCAAATTACCGTACGCCGTCATCAAATTGCTACCGACGACGCCCCTAGTCAATATCGCAGGACTTGACCCTCCTACCGTTAACGAGTACCGATGCTTGGATTTAGCAAGTAAAGTTACACAGTAATCTCTTAACCACATCCGCTCATCAGCGATTAAGAACGTTTCAAAATTTTGGTATTTCCCATTCATTAGTCTGTTGTTTTTGTTCCCCGGACACACCGCTTCAACAATGGAGAGTGGGTGTAGGTCTGACTTTTCGTATATGTGTTTGAAAAATTTGGAGAGGGGTGCAGAGCTGGCTTTTCGTATATGTCTTTGAAAATTTTGGAGGGGGTGCAGGACTGGGTTTTCGTATATGAGTTTGAAAATTTTGGAGAGGGGTGCAAGTCTGGCTTTTCGTATATAACGACGTGCAGTTTTCACCAGACTACTCACAACCATCAGCTAGCCTGAAAAACGTTTTCAAACAACCAGCGAGAAAAAATATATATACAACTTTCATCATGGCCGGAGAATCGGGACTTTACTGCACATCGGCAGGATACACGCACGAAATGGGTAAGTTATACTAAATTTTATTAACTTACTTGTAATACTATCACGCTGCATTACAACTCTAAACAACATTTCCGAGACTGTCATTTTTTATTATTTTCTCGAAACATTGCCTCATACACACCAGGTGTTTTTCCTCAATATTATACAAATAACTTATTTAATTGTTATCCTAAATTTCATCAGATTACCGGTAATACGTAGCATCATAACTTTAAACTACATTTCCGAAACTGTGATTTTTATTTATTTTTCTCGAAACATCACGTAATACACAACCGACGTTTTCCTCAATATAACAGAAATAACTCATTCAATTTCGTAATTTGCAGGTACTGCTTTGTGGAGGCAGAAGGTGGCGGAGGTGACGCGGGCCCTGGACCCGCAGGAGGCCCGAATGTATTCTGTGAACGAGGTGGAGTTCGCGGCGGATATTTTCCGCCAGTGGGCGTTAATTCGCAAAGTCCGCGGCATGACGATGTTGCGACGGCGCTGGGTCGCCGAACCGTGCGAGACGTGCCGCTCGATGGTGAAGGAGGCCATCGAGAAGCTGTTGGGGGCGGGCGAATTTCGTCCGTTCCCCAAAAATTTCCCGGCACGCCGGTGACATCAATGTTTTTAATATTATTATAATTTGATTTAATATGTGAAATCTTCAAATTTTGAATAAATAAGTTTAGTTTCGTTTATGTAACTGTTGCGTCATCAAATCTCTAACCTTCCCCAATACTCTAGTGTAAATATAAGTATATATATAAGATTAGTTTAAAAATAATATTATTCAAATAATATTCGTTGCTCAGTTTCCGTTAGTGATATCAGTCTGTCGTTGAAATGTTCGAGCTAAGCTTATCACCTTGACCGGAAATATCTCTACAACTAACACATGGGAATGGTAAAACAAGAAGGAAGTGGAGGGGGAAATCGGAGGGTCCAGAGGGTTGTGTCGTCTAGATTTTAATCAGTATTATTGTAGCCGCGATCAAACCGAGTCGTAGTACAATGTCGACACCTAAATCGAAAGTACCCATGGGTAACGCAAGTAGAATTTTTAAGAGTTTTACAAAGCCAATGAAAAAATCTCAAAGAAATCTTGTTCTCGCGACTACGTACGGCTTGAACAATTCTATAACTAAAAAGATTGTTGTCGGTCTCGGACTTGGTGCAGACGAGTCATTTGTGCCAGTGATCAAACTCGAGAGCAATGCCTCGTGCTGCATATATTTCAACGCATCGGAGTGGTCTTTACTGGCAGACGAGTTGGACACCATCAGTGAATATCTGGATTCGAGCGGCTATTCAGCTGCAGATTGGTATTTCGAACATCTTACGCTAGGCGGTTGTACCATAACTTTCACCACCTCTCACGGTTCGAAAAGTATCAGTTTTGAAGCAAATAATATCGCCGAAGAGACGGATGGTGCTGATCCTGAAGAAGAAGAAGAAAACTCCGAGACGAGCAATGGGGGTGTCAAGCGGAAGCTGTCTTATCGTCCCACGATAGTGATGCAGAAGACTACGTTTGACGGGTTGAAGACGGTGTTTGTGTGTGTAGAAGAACAGTTGCACCGCCTTCAACGACTTGCCCACAGTGTCAATCAGTGTAAGAAACTGTACATCGAGCATATAGCGGAGAAGGTGAAACTACAAGGCCCTCGAGAGCCATCTCTTCATCGAATAAATCTGCTCTCCACAAGGGAGTTTGATTTTGCAAGGGCACACGTCAGGTTACAACTAGAGGAAGAATTTGTGAATAATTATTGCGACATCGTTCTGCTGGAATTGACAAAATTATTCCCGCATTATCTCGCAGTAGGAATCAAACAGAAGGTGGAAGAGGAATCGAGCTGATCGTCGTTTGCAAATTATCGTATACGCAATGTCGATTTACGTTCCTATACGTTCTGGTTCTCGCTCTGCAGAAGAAACTCTCGACGCAACGGCAACGGTGACATTATTGGATTCTGATAACCAGCAGTCGTGTATGACATCACACCACTCAGGTGAAGAAACACCCTGTGTTAATTACCGTGTAACAAACATCGATTCTGAAGTTTTGGAGACCTACACCTTGTTGTTTGTGTCGGTGATGATGTTAATGCTGTTATCTTTTATATTACCTTTCATTTTGTATCGCTCATTTGAATGTCATGAATGATCGCATAATTGTACGTAGCATTAAGATTTTTGAATAAACGTATGATATGTATTTGTCGCGTCATCAAATCTCTATCCTTCACCCCTCCTGTAGTTTTAAGCGTAGATATAGTAAACAGGGGATGCCGCTGAAATATTTCCAAGTACATAAATTTTGGAGTAGGGATAACGCGTCATCGCTTTCCAGAAGCTTCTAGAACATTCTCGAACATTCTAGAACACACGGACACGAAACGTACGATATGTATTTGTCGCGTCATCATATCTCTTTCCTTCACCCCCGCCTCCTGTAGTTTTAAGCGTACATATAGTAAACAGGGGATGCCGCTGAAATATTTCCAAGTACAAAAATTTTGGAGTAGGGATATCATCGTTATCGCTTTCCAGAAGCTTCTAGAACATTCTCGAACATTATAGAACACACGGACACGGTGAGGTAAGCGCGTGTGTGAGTGGGCGGTAGAACGCGTCATCGTACCCATAGCTGACCCAGACTAGAGAGAGACAGACCCAGACTAGAAAGAGACAGAGCGATGCACTCACCCCACAACTGACCCGGGGGGAGGTGGGGTAAGGGGTAGCATGGTCAGGGCCAGTGACCGCAGACAGGGGGAGGGGGAGGGGGGAGCTGATTAGAAGGTCCCCGTACACACCAGACCGGATGTGGGCCAGACTGATAAGATAACACACTGACCCACATACCCCTTATCATCCCTTATCAGGATGAGTCGGGGGGGGAAAGGGGGAATATCTGTCTCCCCATAGCTGCCCCTATCTACTCACAGACGATTGCTGTCTTCTGAGGATGTAAAATTCAGGATTCTAATGATCCTGTGGACGCTGACGTAGAACTCCTTCTACGGCGACTACTCGTCTATCACAGAATTACATTTTAAAAGCTAACAATTCTTAGAGCAAGACTAAGAATACTATCACAGACGACTGCTGTCTTCTTAGGATGTAAAATTCAAGATTTTAATAATCCTTTGGACGCTGACGTAGAACTTCTTTTATGGCGACTACTCGTCTAGTACAGAGTTACATTTTAAATGCTAACAATTCTTAGAGCAAGACTTAGAATACTATCACAGACGATCGCTGTCTTCTGAGGATGTAAAATTCAGGATTCTAATGATCCTGTGGACGCTGACGTAGAACTCCTTCTACGGCGACTACTCGTCTAGCACAGAATTACATTTTAAATGCTAACAATTCTTAGAGCAAGACTTAGAATACTATCACAGACGATTGCTGTCTTCTGAGGATGTAAAATTCAGGATTTTAATGATCCTGTGGACGCTGACGTAAAACTCCTTCTACGAAAAACTAATTAACTAATAAAATAAAAGAAAAAAACTAATTAACTAATTTATTTTTCTAATAGGTATTATTTAGATTATAATTCCAAAAGTTTTAATCTTTGAATAATTATTGAATAACCAGCTGGAACATAAGATTTTCATGCATGCATTTTTATTTATTCAGCTTGAAGTGAAGAATTTTACATTATAAGAAGCAAGCAGTCGTCTCCGATAGTATATTAAGTCTCAGTCTAAGAATTTCCAAAGTTTAGAATGTGAAAGACGAGTGATGTAGTCGCCGGAGTAGGCATTCAAAGTCCCGGCTACGATTCTATCAAAACGAGTTCCTTTTATCTCTGGATTAGTACGCGTTGACTCCTTCCGTTTCTCTGAAGCTGAATGTTTCCTTTCTTTGCCTGTTTCGACGGGTGGTTCTTGCGAAGTTCAGTCTGTGTTTGATAAATGTCTTGTATCAGTCAAGAAGTAATAATGAGTTACACGATAATCTCAACGATCTAGAATCTAGTCCTGGACATGCTTTCACACGCAAAATTCACAAAGAATCTTGTTTTTCAGGCATAGCGTAACTTGCATTACCTAATTTAATTGTATTTTTATAAAATCATCTTACCGTAAACTTTCAGGTTACAATTTGTTTTTTCATCACTTAAAAAGATTCAAAAAAAATAAACTTTCGCCCGTTTGTATTCTTCGAGGGGGAAGTTATGAATTACAATTATTTCCAAACTGATTTACACGTCAATCCAACAGGTTATTCTTAATTATAATATTACTTATAATAATTATTATTCTTAGGTTAGTCCCCCGCGGTATTCTCAGGTTAGATTCGACTGTCATGAGCAAACAGCCTTAGGTCATGAGTTACGTGATATTTGGTGAGATTGAGTTAGCTTCGCGCTCGGCCGACTATGCGGCGCTGTGTGTTCATTTTGTGTTGCCAACATAACTGACTTGTCCAGAAAACTGACCGTCTCATAATCCGTGTCCCCAAGTGTACGCAAGTTAACAAGTTGAGTGAAATTATTCGCATAAATACAGTTTAAAGCAAAGTTTAAAGTTTGAAGACACGTAGTCTTACATAACCTCACATGAGGCATGCTTCTTAAACCCTGTCAGGGAAAGAGAAGAACAAAGAAAAAGAAAAAAGGCCATACCTTAATTAACATATGAAAGAAGTGTAAGAAAACCCAACATCTTAGGTTGGTATTATAACCGGGTAGGTATAGCGATCCTCCTTTTCCACTGCTCCATCGGAAAATACGATATAAGCTACTCGAAGATTCAACTAATAGCTACGCAACGACTTAACAGCCCGAGCCACAGGAAGGAAGTGAATCTTAGAGACTATTAGAAACGACCATAGATAGTAAAGAACAAAGATATACCAAGGTATTAGAACATAAAAACACTACACGGGAAATTTTAGTCAACTGTGACTGTATACGCGTATGCGGCGATTGTGCACACTTCGAAGCCGTTCACTTGATACCTATGCGTAGCCATCTACTGGTGACGGCGTAGGCAACAGACGTAAACATAGTATTGCAGTCCCAGTATACACTACCGGTATACAGTGGCGGTGCACACAAAAAAGCGGAAAAATGTAAACAGCGGCAACGTTCTCTATACGGTGTCACCGGTAGACGGCTACACGTAGGAAACCAATCGCAGGCTTCGACTTCGTCAACAATATCCGAACACGGTTTATACCACCTCCGCGTACACTCTGATTCTCCACTACTGACTACACGGAGAGACAGTGACCGAGCACGAAATTTCCCCGTGTAGAAAGCACTAGATGCAACATGGCTTACACTTAGACACGTAACTTAAGACTAATTGGATGCAACATGCTGGAGATCGAATTGGACTAATTATGTCTAGGAATAACCGTCGAGTAAATATTACTAAGCTGTTCTACATCCTGTCTTAGATTGATGGAGTTTACATGTCCTACGATATTGCACATCTAATTTAACATGGAGGTGGCATAGTTTCGGGCGTTAACTTGAGGTGGCATAGTTTTGGGCGTTAATTTGAGGTGCCATACTCTTCGACTCACGTACCGATATGATACTGTATGCGACTGATTTGGATTTCTCAATCATATGGAGGAATTAAGGGGGGGAGGGGGGGGGGGGGGGTATTTTAATTTTTTTTTTCCATTTTTTTTTTATTATTTCAAATGAATGTATAACATTTGAAGAATATTGTGTCGAAATTTCAAGTAAATCTGAGCAAAATTGACGAAGTTATGAGCGTTAGCGTAGTACGTTGCACCGCCCGACTTGCACAGCTGCCGCTCGGCTGCCCGCAGCACCTCCTGCCTATCTCCTGTATTGTATCTATAACCCCAAATTGCGTAGACAAGGTCAAAAGGATGCTCTCGACCATTTAGATGAAACCGATTTGCTATATGGACTTGGGATAGACGATTCAATGTGAGTATAAAAGAATTATAGTATTTCGACGCCCGATACGAATAACAGCACATTTCAGATTCCGGGTGAATAAGAGCACGTTTCAAATTCCGGGTGAAAAAGAGCACATTTCAGATTGAGAATGAAAAAGAGCACATCTCAGGTTGACTCGAATACTAGCACGTTTCAGATTCACTCGAAGACTAGCACAATTCAGGTCGAAGCGAATATCACTTATTAGCATGCTAATACACTTGCAAGTGTTAACATTGGAAATTTACAATTATGCACAAAAATTCGATTCAATTTTATCATTAATTTAATTTTATAATGAACCTACCTGACACTTGCTAATAAGTAATATTCGCTTCGACCTAAACTGTGCTAGTTTTCGAGTGAATCTGAAACGTGCTAGTATTCGAGTCAACCTGAGATGTGCTCTTTTTCATTCTCAATCTGAAATGTGCTTTTTTTCACCCGGAATTTGAAACGTGCTCCTTTTCACCCGGAATCTGAAATGTGCTGTTATTCGTATCGGGCGTCGATTTTATTCCTCACTATTTACTGCGCAAAACTTTAACCCTAGAATGGTAACCTGGGGTCAAAAACGACCCCAGGCGACTTTAAATCTCGCGCCCTTTCTCCCTCCGTGACTTTAAGGACTCGGGACCCGAACCATAATTCAATTCCATCCTCAGAGAGTCTCGAGAGCCGGTTGGCCGCCTCAGTTACGCACGTCTTTCCGAGCAGGAAGCGTTGAAAGTGCGGCTGGGGTCGTTTTTGACCCCACGTTACCATTTGCGTTAGTTTTTTGTCAACATTGCAATTTTTTATTTTTTATTTTTTAGATGCCAGCGATGTAAAGCGGCCGTGTGCCAAGAACATAAGAACCTCTTATGCACCATTTGTATTCAACGAGACGTATAAATTTTGTTATAATTATATAATAATATTTATAAGTCAATTTATACGCCAAATGGCTTTGTAAACGGTTTCCTAATTTTCGTATGACAAAATAAATTAAAAAAAAAAAAAAAAAAATGAATACACATCTTTTAGAATCACCTTTCCACTTGAAAATGGAGTTGGTTACATTCGATTTGCACATAATTTGGCGTTGTTACACCAATTTTGGCGATAAAAGTCAATATTTCGACTTTTCCTAACTTCCCAGACTTCGATTCCCGGAATAAATAGACTTTTTCGAAAATGGAGTAAAACTAACCTACCTGTCTCAAAACTGTATATTTTCACTTTATAATGCCGTTGGTTTTATTCAATTTCGTTAAAAATCAACGGAGATATTGCAAATTCAATCAAAAAAGTCATTTTTACGAATTTTTCATGTTTTTTTCCGTTTTACCTCATTTTTGACTACTTTCTCCGACTCCAAGCAAAATTGCCATGGGCTCACGTGATTCCGCATTAAAAAACGAAAGGAATGAGCCTAAGTTGAACCCTTTTCGTAGAATATTACCGGAGATATGAATTTTTCAAAATTGGGGTCGTTTTTGACCCCAGGTTACCATAATAGGTGAAAAAAAATAAGGTTACCATTCTAGGGTTAAAGCGCTCTCCTGAAAAACATCATTTTCAAAGTCGGTGCACACGATTACTCGAAAACTAATTGACCGATCGTTCTGAAATTTTGCACAGTGCTTCTTCATATAATTCATCAGGTAACGCTGTGAGCTTTTTTTCGTTTTTTTGAAAATTATCAATTTTACAATAACAAATAGGCTGATTTTTTCCGCGAAAATCGCATTTTTGACTTCAAAGTGACGGCAAAAATTGAAAAATAAAGAAATCAAAAAAAAAAAAAAAAAACTCCACCCTGGTGAAAAAAAATTTCTGGAAATCTCTGCAAATTTTCTCTGAAAAACTCTGCAAAAAGCTCTACATTTCTCTGTTATTTGGAACACTTTTCAGAGAAAAATCAGACTTTTTTCCAGAGAAAATTCAGAGTTTTTCTATAGAAATCTCTGCAACGCGAAAAATTCTTTCAAATCTTTCGTGCGTATTTATTGATTAATTTCGATGAAAATCTCTGCACAATTATGAAAATGTCTGGAAATCTCTCCAAGCTCGAATTTCTCCATCTGGCCTCGCTCATAATTATCTGTATTTCTATGCAAAATTCTGCAGAAATGCGAAAATGTCTGGAAATCTCTCCAAGCCCGAATTTCTCTATCTGGCCTGGCTCATAAGTATCTGTATTTTTATGCGAAATTCTGCAGAAATGCGAAAATGTCTGGAAATCTCTCCAAGCCCGAATTTCTCCATCTGGCTTCCCTCATAAGTAATCTGTATTTCTTTGCGAAATTCTGTAGAAAAGCGAAAATTTCTGGAAATCTCTCCAAGCTCGAATTTCTCCATCTGGTCTCGCTCATAAGTATCTGCATTTCTATGCAAAGTTGTGTAAAAACCCGAAGATTTCTGGAAATCTCTCCAAGTTCGAATTCTCCAGACATGAACCTAGGTAGAGGTATATGCCCGAACAAAAGCAGAGCACGTTCTTATCGGTTTTATACACTGATAGAAGGATTTCTTAAATATTAATAAATACATTTATTTGGAACCCATTTTTTGATTTTTTAAATATAAATAAATACATTTATTTACATTTAACAAATATTTCTTTGTGAGAAATATACGTTTTTAACAGTTAACAAATATTCATTAATAGTTAACAAATATTTATTAAATCCAAGTTTCGTGAAGACCGCGCATAAATACACGCCATAACCTCAGACACCAGTAAGAGGTTAAAATAGACGCATACCTCCAAACTGGTGTTATTCCATGATGTAATCATAATAGGTACAATTAAGCAAATTGTTTCTTTTTTT
This sequence comes from Tenthredo mesomela, assembly GCA_943736025.1. Classification (NCBI taxonomy): domain Eukaryota; kingdom Metazoa; phylum Arthropoda; class Insecta; order Hymenoptera; family Tenthredinidae; genus Tenthredo; species Tenthredo mesomela. The sequence continues at coordinate 12,241,343 of OX031014.1, forward strand.
TTTTATGATTAGAGTAATATTGAGTCTACAGATAATATGAAAGTATAAATATAATATTCGAGGTTATGAAAACTGTCAATCGTAGAATTTCTGCGCATTTCTAAGGCGCATTCCCTATCTGTCTTCCAGACTTCTGAATAAATATTTTTCAACTATTAATAAATATTTGTTGACTATTACCAAATATTTATTAACAGTTAACAAATCCTATTTAAGAAATGATTTATTAACTGTTAATAAATACTTTTTAACTGTTAACAAATATTTATTAAGTATATGAGTTAATAAATCATTTATTAAATATGAATAAATCTTCATTGAGTAGTGACTCTATCGTTCGAAGCCTATTAATTCATACCATATGTGAATTTATCGGACCAGATTCCTCCAGTCCTTCAGTGGTCTAATTGGACAAGGCGTCGCAGTACAAATGCGGAGGTCCCGGTTCAAACCCGGGCTGAAGGAATTTTTACTTGAAAAAATAATTATGATGCACTTCCGTTTTTTTCGGTCTATCTGAAGATTGCACGCTCATATAGAGGTGAGCTTCAGTTAGAAGACTTAAAAATTTGGTTCGACTGGTCCGATAAATTCACATATGGTATGAATGAATAAATCTTATTAAATGTTAACAAATCCTTCTATCAGTGTATATTATTACACTGCTTAGTGTCTTTGTCGGGTGGTGACAAAGACTAGTGTCTTGTCGCATTGATCCTTGATCGATGGACAATGTGTGGTTTGGTAGTCAGGATCGCTTGATCACTGCACGACGTCTCGTGTCAAGTGGTCGGGCGCCGGGGTCTATATTTGCCCGGGTGTAGCACTTTACTCGCGAGAATAAAATGGCAGCTACACTGCAGGTGAGTCGAGGCTCGGCGCCGCGTTGTTGCGCCGAGAGTAACTACGGCACTTGGCAAGATTCCGCGAAACTCTACAGCGGAGATTTCCAGAATTTTTCATTGAATACTACCAATTTCACCGAAAAACTGCGGATTTTTCTGGTTTTGTTAAATTTCTGCACTTCCTAATAAACACAAGGTGATTGAAATCCCGTATAATAAACGTGTAAATTTATGCAGCTGGCGCGTTTTTCAAACGTTTATTGAATGGACCTGTGTTTATTGGGTTAGGGAGATTCCGCAAAACTCCACAGCGGAACTTTCCAGAATTTTACATTGAAAATCATCAATTTTTCCGCAAAACTTTGTATTTTTCTGGTTTCGTTGAATTTCCGCACTTGGCGAGATTCCGCGAAACTCTACAGCGGAGATTTCCCGAATTTTTCATCGAAAATCATGAATTTCTCCGCACAACTCTGTATTTTTCTGGTTTTGTTGAATTTCTGCACTATTGGCGAGGTTCCGCGAAATTCTACAGCCGAGATTTTTAGAATTTTTCGTCGAAAATCATTCATTTCTCCGCACAACTCTGCATTTTTCTGGTTTTGTTAAATTCATGCACTTAGGGAGATCCCGCGAAACTCTACAGCGGAGATTTCCAGAATTGTCCATTGAAAACCATCAATTTCACCGAAAAATTTCGGATTTTTCTGGTTTTGTTGAATTTCTGCACTTGCCCAGATTCCGCGAAATTCTACAGCGGAGATTTCCAGAATTTTTCATCGAACATCATAAATTTCTCCGCTAAACTCTGCATTTTTCTGGTTTTGTTGAATTTCTGCACTTAGCGAGGTTCCGCGAAATTCTACAGCCGAGATTTTTAGAATTTTTCATTGAAAATCATTGATTTTTCCGAAAAACTCTGCATTTTTCTGGTTTTGTTGAATTCATGCACTTAGGGAGATTCCGCGAAACTCTACAGCGGAGATTTCCAGAATTTTCCATTGAAAACCATCAATTTTACCGAAAAACTTCAGATTATTCTGGTTTTGTTGAATTTCTGCACTTGGCCAGATTCCCCGAAAATCTATAGCGCAGATTTCCAGAATTTTTCATCGAACATCATGAATTTCTCCGCTAAACTCTGCATTCTTCTGGTTTTGTTGAGTTTCTACACTTGGCGAGATTCCGCGAAACTCTACAGCCGAGATTTCCAGAATTTTTCATCAAAAATCATAGATTTCTCCGCAAAACTCTGTATTTTTCTGGTTTTGTTGAATTTCTGCACTTGGCGAAATTTTGCAAAACTCTATAGCGGAGATTTCCAGAATTTTCCATCGAAATTCATCAATTTCTCCGCAAAACTCTGGATTTTTCTGGTGTCGTTGAATTTCTGCACTTGGGGAAATTCTGCGGAACTCGACCGCAGAAATATTCAGAATTTCCTAGATTTTTCCGACAAATGACAGAGTTTACATCTCTGGAAAACTCCAGATTTTTCGGCATTCTCATTTGTAGATTTTTGGAGAGATTTGGCAGAGATTTTTTTTTCACCAGGGCACAGCGTTACCTCGAAAAACTTATCCTCTAACGAATGCCGTTTAGATTTTTGGTTTCAGATAATCCTACGTCGAGATGTCCCGTGCACGGCGAATCAACTTTTTTCCGCGACGCCTCCGGAGATTCCCTGCCATTCACTGGATTATTAATTTTTTTAAAAACAAATTTAACTGTATATTCTTGAAATATATAGTCTATACGCAATACCCCCTTTCCGTGGTCACTGAGAGGTCGGGGCAGTTTTAAAATGTTACCCTATGTTTTCGAGGGTGAGGAATCCGAATCCGTTGGTCTTTTTCACCTACTCCTGTGCAAACAATTGTTATTAACAATTTTATCTCTTTTTTTGATAAACAAATGAATTTTAGAGAAAACCGTCAGTAGTATCGAAAAATTGTTCCAACAAAAGTTGTTCCTCTTGTTTTTCCGCTTGAGTTCGTTTTTGATTTTTCACAATCGATTGATTGGTTCCGAGATATTCACAAATAACCGACCGCTGTCGAGCGGCGTGCGATGGAAGACGGCGTGCGTCATTCTGTTTTCATTACCTGCAATTGGATGCTGAAATAATGTATTTAATAAATTTTTGTAATAATGTAGAGGGTTGGGGAAAGGTGAATGAGAATGTTGGTATATAATTGTGAAAGAATTCTCGTATTTATTTATTAGGATTTTGACACTTATTGACGGAGACATCCACAGTGTGAAATGCAGGACACATTGTTATCTTGACATCCACATGACTTACGTGAACAGTTCTTGCAGGTGCAAGGGGGCATAAGCTCAGGTATTAGAGGAATTAATTGAGTTACTAAGCTGGGTTCGAGGGATCCATCGACTTTACAGAATCCAAATAGTTCGGGATTCAATTTTTCTCTCGCACGATTGAGACATTGAATTTGATTGTAAGTAACAAAAAACGAGCGTAAACTATGAAGACGTAACGATTTAGACGTAGGTGGTAACTCTGTTATGAAGCACTTGGGTGAATGGAGGTGTGCCCAGTAACGTAATTGATCAAAAGTCATGCAAGTAGTGCCTTTTTGCCAAGCCTGTATTAAATACTCTTCTGCGCCCTTCAATGCCTCTTCAATATCTTCGATGGATGTGCCCGTCGTTAGAATATGAATATAATGATGAGATAATGAATGAGGAAGAAAAAAATTATTAGGCTGACTCAGGATTGATATAGAGGAATGTTAGAGTGATTAAGAATAGATTTTTGGATTCTGTAAAGTCGATGGATCCCTCGAACCCAGCTTAGCAACGCAATTAATTCCTCTAATATCTGAGCTTATGCCCCCTTGCACCTGCAAGAACTGTTCACGTAAGTCATGTGGATGTCAAGATAACAATGTGTCCTGCATTTCATACTGTGGATGTCTCCGCTCAATAAGTGTCAAAATCCTAACAAATAAATACGAAAATTCTTTCACAATTATATACCAACAATCTCATTCACCTTTCCCCAACCCTCTACATTATTACAAAAATTTATTAAATACATTATTTCAGCATCCAATTGCAGGTAATGAAAACAGAATGACGCACGCCGTCTTCCACCGCACGCCGCTCGACAGCGGTCGGTTATTTGCGAATATCTCGAGAACCAATCAATCGATTGTGAAAAATCAAAAACGAATTCAAGCGGAAAAACAAGAGGAACAACTTTTGTTGGAACAATTTTTCGATATTACTGACGGTTTTCTCTAAAATTCATTTGTTTATCAAAAAAAGAGATAAAATTGTTAATAACAATTGTTTGCACAGGAGTAGGTGAAAAAGACCAACGGATTCGGATTCCTCACCCTCGTATACATAGGGTGACATATCAAAACTGCCCCGACCTCTCAGTGACCACGGAAAGGGCGTATAGACTAATAACACTATTACGTGGAAAAAGATTTAATCAATTATCGCTATCCATATCGCCAGGAAAAATCATCAAAAATATGCCTTTTTTTCACGTAAAATACCCCCCCCCCCCCCCCCCCCCCCCCTTAAAAGAATCAGACCTACACGCAGCTGCAAAAAAGTTGGTCGAATTATACAAAGATGACCTTGAACTCAGTCTAGGCAATGAGTTGGTACAGTTTGTATCGTTAGTAGATACATTCAAGCACAACAGTATCATCAATGAACCAAGGGAGATGTTTTATTACAGAATCCTAGCTGACAACAAGTTCGGAGAGGCATTTCCGAATACCGAAATCGTATTAAGAATGTATTTGGTGATGATGGTATTCACCCAGAAAACAATTGTGCCTCGCATTTTAGTCGCATTTCATGATCATCATGCGGTGCGGGCGAGAACACACCGTTTTCGCTAGCACGAAGTGATTGTTAGATCGCAGGATGCGTTATGAGTCGCATTTCGCCATCCCATGTGCAGTCACGTAATGTCGGTATGATGCGACGCATGTTGTGCAGACATCGTGAGATTATTCCTGAAATACCTTGCAAAATATATTCGTTAAAAATATTATTGATTAAACATTTTTCCACAAATCAATTTTTTTTTCATAACTTCCAACGTCATGAATATTTATATTTGAAACGACAAGATCTGAAGTATAATTCGCAGTGACCGCGATGAAAGTACATGAATTATCACATATAATACCACAAGAGCTTCAAAATTATCGGGTATTTCCCGATAGGTTCGTTGCAAACAAATGAAGGAGTCAAGTCATGTCAAAATTATCAGTTAAATATCGTGTAGGCTATGCAAAATAACGTCGAATAGTGCAATTCTACTGGCTGAAATTTGGATGGGAAAAATAATCGAAATAATTATTATGATCGACAAATTCTTGATCTTGGAGCTATAATTATATTGTGTAATTGTAATTTCATTCACTATGATTAGTTTAGATGAATTACTGTACAATCCAAATTCGTGACGAATATTTTACAGGATCAATCCTTGTCAGAATTTGGAATGATATCCCTTTTGCCATTTATTTCTAAAATCATGTTTTTTCTCAATGCTAAATGAAAGCAGTTCATTTTGATATTACTATTAAGTGCTTCGTGGATTGAATTTTTCAAAAATTGCTTGGTTTTCATTTATTTCTGAAATATTTTCAAGCCTTGACGAATTTCCACCGATTCTCACGATATGCTAGCGATATGCGTCGCTCGCGATCTGAACTCATGACGTGCGAGCGATATGCGTCTCAATTGATGACACATATGTCTGGTGTGGTGATGGCAACGCGGTGCGGGTAAATCCGCACACGTGCGTGCGTATACGCCATCACTGTGAGGATATTTTGCTATCTGGGTAACAAGTATGAATAGAAAAGGGCGGAGCGTCTGCGATGATAAGCCCTTTCCTCATTCGATACCAGGGGTGACTCACCCTGTATAAAAGAATTTTATAAAATGATGTCTAAACGCTGCTAAACCAACAAACCGATGCTGTAGGTATACGTCCTATTTGAGATGTTCCAGACTAATTTCAAAATTTGTACAATCTCATACCTATGTTCGGCACTGAATATGAAGAAAATATTTATGTTACTTGAAGATTGATTTAAGCGTGAATAATTTATCTGATGATGAATGTCTACGGCCGGGTGGGATAAACAAGCCGCTTCAGAATGGTATGGAATTAGATTCATACGAGGGACGATATGAGTAAACAAAATTCTATGGGCTATACTGTAGAGCCAATAACTGTCATCCCATTTACAGCAGGCGCTCATATTTTTCTTCGCCATTACGATTAATACTTCATAGCGTGCGGTATCACGGCAACGTTGGAAATTACACCGTCTAATGGCTCATCTACAATGGTCGCTAAAACGCAAGTCACAGGTCTCAACGCCCGTCGCAAACGGCATACATGCAAAGACTTTGCATATACATGCATTTGTTCGTTGCCACCACCTTGCGATTGCGACCAGCGACTTGCCTTTTAGCGACCATTGTAGATGAGCCATAATGCCACTATGAGCGAGGCAGGCATAAACCGAGAAGTAAGTACGGGGTGGAATTGTGTGAACATCACTTTTCGATATTATGCGCAAATTTCATACACCATGATTGATGGACTGCAAATGTTATTATTTCACACGAAACTCTACCACCATACACAATATCCGATCCTAAAACATGGTCAACGTTATGTTATCGAATAGAGAATTATTACTTTCATATACCTACATACATGAAGGTTACGATACAGGTACTCAGATAATGATGCAGAATATTGTAAACATTGTCAATGTACCTTATGTATCACAAGTCTCACATGCACACCGACTATGGTCTATTTAATGGCCAATAACTTTTGAAGGAATGAATCGATTTTAACGGAATTTGGTATAGAGATACTTCCGAATTTCAATAATTTGGGGCTTTTATGAATGGAATCAATCGCCTCGGTAACCATTTGTGATAATTGGATGACATTTTTTCGGTTATTACTTCACACGATACTGAATTTTCCGGCCGACTGTGACACAATTTGGCAAGTATGTACGTGAGGGATAGCAGTTCGACATTCATCCTAAATAATGAACTGTATCGACTTTCGGACTATCCGAAATCCAATTGAAATAAATTTTGTATATTCGCGTAATGTCGGCTCCAAATAGTTACGCAAATATTTAACATGTATACGAGTCCCTTGAATAAAAGCGAAGTTTAATCCGAGGCCAAAAATTATAAAACGAAAAAATTAAAATACTCATTTCTTGTATATGGCCTGATTCAACTGAAACGTACATTTCAAATAAAATGTTGAGCTTGCAGGTCGATGCATATGTCGTTCTTCCGAAATAAATTTCTCATTTGCTTCGCTAAAGATGAAGCCCAAATTTTTTGGTAAAACCTATATTTCTAGCTGTCGATTAATTAATCACAACCCAGAATAAAAACTCTCCAATATCTCGAATATACGCCTGCCTACGGGTACTTGCCAGCGATTCGCTGCTGCGAATGTTGATTTCATGAAAATTCGACAGATTTTGAACGATATAACCCGGGAAATTTTTTTTTTATATAATTATATAAAATTATATATAGATGACTATCTAAAATTAGATATGAGTTTTGGCGGTATATAGTTTTATATAATTTTAAATAGTTTTATATGATTTTATATAGTTTTATGTACTTGTATCGGCCCGGGGTGAAAAAAAAAAAAAAAAAATTTGGTCCCGACTGGGGATCGTTCCGTGAACCATGCGCTTCGCCAACTCTGCTCGCTACCGACTCACCTAAGATCTGTTATTGAAATTACAAACTTAAATGAATATGAAATATACAGTTGTTGACTGAAAGATAATATCAATGGTGACGAACTGTTATTATTGGAGGTAGGAGAGGGGATGGAGGGAGGGGGGGGCCACCCGCCCACCCACTTCCACCCCTTCCTCCAGGGGGTTACTTGGACTGTGTCCACTGCTTGATTGATTATTCATCTCGACGTTTCGGGCGCTAAATATCTGCTCCCGTCCTCAGGATGGTAGTCTGGCGACTTCCCATGAAAGAGTGATCAAATTCCGTGCTCCCACCGGTATATATAGGTTGGTTGTCGGTGGCGCCAACTATGACTGGTGGCGCCGCCTTGGCTTGCTCATGGGTTTCCTCACCTCATCCCTGTACAAAGGTAACCATAGCTTGTTAAGTTCTATGCAGGCTGATTCCTTCAGCTTCCGTTTGATAGGATTGGATTCCTTCAACAATATCCGGGCATCATCCCACTGGAAGTGGTGTCCATTTTCCCAGGCGTGATAGGCCAATCTCGATTTCGATCGTTCGCACATTTTGACGTTTTTCTGGTGTTCGGATCCAGGAACATCAGAAAAACGTTCCACATTTGAAGAAATTTGAAAATCGTTCTGAAATTATATCTGGTTAAATTCAATTGAGTTGCAGGAGTTTAAAGCCTGATAACTTTTAACCTGTTGAGATGATAAGAAAACCTTATGAGACCTTTTTTTGTAGAGAATTGAATTCCCTATGAGAATATGTGCATCAAAATTGGAATAACATTTTTTTTCGGAGTTTTATGCAGAAAAAACAAAAAAAAAAATTTTTCATGTGTTATTTAGATGAGAAAACGGAAAATCGTTGAGCGTCTCGTAGAGTTGAGATATCGAGCTGTCCTTTTAGGAGAATTTGTTGTATACCGAAACGAAACTTTTGAGATGATAAGACTTAAAAAAAAAAAACAAAAAAATGTTTTTTTTTGGACCACCCTAATACTGCATACTCTTGCATAGTCTACACTCATCGGACTGGTCAGGAGGGTTAAGTTTAACATTTTACTTTGACAGTTCTCGTTGCCATCTGAACATTGTCACTGTGAAAACTGAACCGAATGAAATTATCGAACAATCACTGCCGATTGCACAGATGTGTTTACATGTGTTAGTTTTCGTTGACATCTGAACTTTGTCACTGTGGAACCTGAACATAGCCATTACACAGATATATGTGTTTACATGTATTAGTTTTCCCCTTCCCTACGAAGTCCCTGGCGCTAATGATAATGAATATAAAGTATACCTTTAATCATCAACGCGTGACTTTTAATTTTTTTTTACAAATTTTGTATAAATATAAAAGTTGAGTTTTAAAATCGATAAAGTTCACGGTTAATATTTCCGAATTGTAATATTTATTGAATGCTTTTATTTACATAGAGCACATTTTTGCAAATGAAAAAAAAAGCCACATTTTTCGATTCCTAGGAAATTTTTTTTTTGTATGATCATATATAATCATATATAATTATGTAAGTTTATATCATTATATATAGTTTTATATAGTTATATATAATTTTTTCGTATAAAACTAGATAAAATTTTATATAATAACGTATCGCATGGCTTTATATTACTATATAAAACTATATATAGTTATACCGGGTGTACCATTTTAAAGTACCACCTGATTTATCTCGAAAAAGACTGCTCTGATCGAAAATTGACTCGAGTGAAACTTATAGGGTTCGAAGGGGGACGTTCGAAAAAAAATTGTTTTTAGTCTCAAATTCAAAATGGCGGCGCTACGATGGCAGACATGTTTTTTTTTTTAAATGGGAACATGACTTTTTTCTTCTACCAAAAAATTCATCACATCAAAACTAACAACTTTTGCATGATCGTTTTTCGGATTAAGTCCGTAATTCTTGAGTTACAACGCAATTTTGGCTATTTCAGCGCTATCCAGGATGTGCCACGAGGAGGTAAAGTCTTAACATCCCATGTGTAAATGTGTGTGTGTGCGTGTAATGTGTGCGTATGAGGGTGTGCGTATGTGTGTGTGTTCATGTGTGTTCATGTGTGTAAAACACTCGCAAGGATCAGGTCTCTGCGGCTCACGAAACGCAAGACGATCAAACATTTCATTTTTCAACCTGCAGTTTTTTGGAAATGTCTGACATAATGTGCAGATTTAACGAATAACCCATAGAAATTTCAAAATTTCAAAGTTTTATCTTTTTTCGATGGGTTATTCGTCAAATCTGCACATTATGTAGGACATTTCCAAAAAACTGCAGGTTGAAAAACAAAATGTTCGATCGTCTTGCGGCACGTGTTCTTTTCATTAAAAAAAAAAAAAAAAAAAAAAAATTCCAGCATGTTTTTAGACGAAAAAAAAACTTTTCAGGGGGCGTCTGTTGAAATTTAATTTTTAACGACCACCCTAATATACCGAGAAGAAATCTTGATACTACACAGTCAAAGTGCCTGACTGCGCATGCGCGAGTTTCGTCGTCCGCTGAGGCAGGTTAGCCATCCCGAGTTTTAGCTGTCAAACTTTGTTTTTGGCGGCGATGTAATTGATACGAATTTTTGAGGTTATAATCTCAAATAATTGCGTTAGCGATTCGGAAAGGCTTGAAAAGCATTATTGAAACTTGATGTTCGACTGTCGCAATTTATTTCGAACAGTTGATTGCTCGCTTCGATTCGATTGAATGATCTTCCGATATGGACTATTTTATTCAAGATTGCTAATCGACGCCACTTTTATTTTGATAATTCACGTTAAATAAAAATAAACAACAACATAACCTCAACTGACTAGTCTACGCGCGAAAGTTTGACAGCTCTTGCTTCATTTTTCGCAAGTTGGCACCCCTGTCTCATACGTCATAATATTATCGCGGGACCATCTCACCGACCAATAAAGTTGAATTATTTGGCGCATGCGCAGTTAGGCGTATCGACTGGGCAGTATCAAGGTTTCTTCTGTGTGTATGATTATAAGTATTTTTATAAAATTACATATAACATAATTTTATATAACAATATAAAATATGCAATCACTCTTGAATAAAATTATACACAGTTATATATATAAATTTATATAATTATGTATAAATTTACATAATTATACAACATTATACATTTTTATATACAACTACATATAGTTTTATATAATTATATAAACTTGTATACACTTGTATATGGGGCATTCCATGACATCTCGATCAAGACCTGGCGGTGACATTTTAGATCTGCTTAATAATTTGTTATTTCAAACTACTTGTCAAAAAATACATACACCATTTTTTACAGATTTTTTCAAGCATCGGTATCTGAGATACGATTATCGAAGTTAAAAAAAAAACACCCATTTTCTAAAATCTGAAAAAATTCAGGAAAATCTAATTAAATATTACAAAATTTTCGCGCGCTATTAGAAGATGGAGGTTTGATTACAGGGAAAGGTGAAGTTGACGAAATGCCGAAAATAATATTTAAAAAATCGGAATGTATTTTTGACATATAAACAAACGAAAAAGTCCCCCATCAAATGGGTCCAAAAAGTATATTCTCAGAATTACAGGTTGATCAATCTTTTCAATAATATTAATAGGTATTAGTATTGTAGGGATTATTATATCGCGTTAGTAATGCCATAAGGTCGTAAGCGACACTATACGACCTTCTGGTTCTATGAAAACCAAAATTTGGCTATAATCGTATATTTTTTTTTTTTTCTTTGGAATTGCGATGAAACCAATGAAAAACACATAGATCTATCGAAATTCCCGAGAAATTGTTTTTTGGCGGACACGACCCTCTGGCTTTATTTTCAGGAAGAAATCGAGAAAATTGAAGTCAGAAGGACGTATATCCGCCAAAAAACAATTTCTTGTCCCCTATCAAATGGGTCCAAAAAGTATATTCTCAGAATTACAGGTTGATCAATCTTTTCAATAATATTAATAGGTATTAGTATTGTGGGGATTAGTATATCGCGTTAGTAATGTCATAAGGTCGTAAGCGACACTATACGACCTTCTGGTTCTATGAAAACCAAAATTTGGCTATAATCGTATATTTTTTTTTCTTTGGAATTGCGATGAAACCAATGAAAAACACATAGATCTATCGAAATTCCCGAGAAATTGTTTTTTGGCGGACACGACCCTCTGGCTTTATTTTCAGGAAGAAATCGAGAAAATTAAAGTCAGAAGGACGTATATCCGCCAAAAAACAATTTCTTGGGAATTTCGATAGATCTATGTGTTTTTCATTGGTTTCATCGCAATTCCGAAGAAAAAAAAATATACGATTATAGCTAAATTTTGGTTTTCATAGGACCAGAAGGTCGTATAGTGTCGCTTACGACCTTATGGCATTACTAACGCGATATAATAATCCCTACAATACTAATACCTATTAATATTATTGAAAAGATTGATCAACCTGTAATTCTGAGAATATACTTTTTGGACCCATTTGATAGGGGACTTTTTCGTTTGTTTATATGTCGAAAATACATTCCAATTTTTTAAATATTATTTTCGGTATTTCGTCAACTTCACCTTTCCCTGTAATCAAACCTCCATCTTCTAATAGCGCGCGAAAATTTTGTAATATTTAATTAGATTTTCCTGAATTTTTTCAGATTTTAGAAAATGGGTGTTTTTTTTTTAACTTCGATAATCGTATCTCAGATACCGATGCTTGAAAAAATCTGTAAAAAATGGTGTATGTATTTTTTGACAAGTAGTTTGAAATAACAAATTATTAAGCAGATCTAAAATGTCACCGCCAGATCTTGATCGAGATGTCATGGAATACCCCATATATTTATATAATTATATGTTAAGTTTGGGGAGAAATAAATACTCAATCTGAGAGATGTTAGAGAAACACTAGTAAGTTTGAATAAGACTTGGCTTCCGGGATGGAGCCGCGTTGTTTAACGGTTAGGTGCCGACGTTTCGTAAACATTGCAGTTTACTTCATCAGGGCGAGAAACAACCTGATACTGGTTGCTCCCCAACAGGGTGTCCCTATTTATGCCAGTTGCGGAGCCGTCAATGTGTGACGTTCCGCTCGGGTGGAGTTGACCAATCATATGTTTTTAAATGGTTGGCCAAACATTTAAAAAACCGGGAGGATGGCGTTCCAAATTGGATGGGTTTGACTAGTAAGTTTTTATTTAATGAATAGTTATGTAACTTGAGTTAGTTTTACATGATGCCTGTTAGGCAGTTATAAGCAGAGTCAACGTGAGCTCGCACAGAAGGTGCCGAACAATACAATACTAGTCTGTTGCTGTGTGCCTGTTTTAGATAGACACCGCTAGGTGTCAACACCTGTCTACAATCAATTTAAGGAGATCTCGATTGTCTCGTTATTCTCAACATTATATAAACTTGTATATATTTATATATATTTATATATATTAACTGTATATAGTTTTATATAAAAAATTATATATAACTATATAAAACTATATATAATGATATAAACTTATACATAATTATATATGATTATGTATGATTATGTAATTATATATAATTATATATGATTATTAGGGTGGTCCTTATTTGGGGTATGTTCGAATTTTTTTCGACGATAGTCCTAAATCGGTTTCAAATAAATCAGAAAAAACGCCTGCCAAGTTTAAGCCCTTAATATTAATATTAACCCGGCCCCCACGACGGTCAAAGTTTTAAATGGGAAATTGCATGTATTTTTTAAAACTAAACATTGAATTTCCATAACTCCGATGATTATCGATGAAAAAATCTAAAATTTGGTATAGTCATTTGCACTTGTAGGATGTACAAAATGGTGCATTCGAATTTTTTTTAGATAATTATATTCTGACCTTTTGATGCTTAACTTTGAGGGAAATTTTGTTTTTCCATCACACTGAAAGGTAAGAATAAAATGATCTAAAAAAATTTCGAATGCACCATTTTGTACATCCTACAAGTGCAAATAACTATACTAAATTTTAGATTTTTTCATCAATAATTATCGGAGTTATGGAAATTCAATGTTTAGTTTTGAAAAATACATGCTATTTCCCATTTAAAACTTTGACTGTCGTGGGGGCCGGGTTAATATTAATATTAAGGGATTAAACTTGGCAGCCGTTTTTTCTGATTTATTTGGAACCGATTTATGACTATCGTCGGAAAAAATTCGAACATATCCCAAATAAAGACCACCCTAATGATTATGTATGATCATATAAAAAAAAAAATTTCCCGAGAATTTTCGAAGCTACAGCGCACCAAAAAAAATTTCTTGTCTCCAAATTGTGATAGATAAAATTTTGTCGGCAAAAATCTGTAAATTTAGAACGGATACCCACTACTACAAGTAAGAAGTGTACGAAGTTTCAAATTATCCGGAGCGATAATGCGATAAGAAGTAAAAAAGAACCCCGAAATACTAGTCATCGTGTGTTATTTGAATGGGAAAGTTCAACGGCTTTGGGGTGGTACTTAAAACTGGGATAGAAACTTGGCGGATAAGTACCTAGTATAATAGGAACTGAAAAGCACATACTAAAGTACATAAACAGAACAAATTAAAAACTCAACCTGATTCAAAATTTCTGTTTTGATGTGTTTTCAAACATTCAAATCCGTATACCTCATGAAGTTTTCGGAAGACATTTTTTCTTATATTGCTCAAAAATGGTCTAATTTCTATTAAAGTATTCGGTCAACATTACCTACCAAACGAAGCTTACACAATTGCGGAAAAACTGATTTTCAACGTTACTCGACGTTTATTGTGAAATTGCAAACTTGAAAGAATTTTTCACTCCGATTTTTCGTCAACTTCACACTTACCTCTAAACATTTCATATCTACCAATTTAGTTGTAAAATTACCGATTCATAGGATCATTTATTTCGAAAATATTATCTTTCCGCAACATAAAAAAATTGAGTGGAAAAATATGCAAATCTCGTAATAGGTGTCCATTTATTGCGATCGTAGTATCGCACAAAGATGTTTCACACAATTTCACGAAGTCGACGTATAACTACCCACGTAAAAGTAATTTTTATCAAATCACTTACGCTCTGAAGAAATATCCCATTGACTCAGTTTCCTCCCAGCTGATGACTGATATCTTGAGATATAATTCAAAATCATTTGAGATTTTATAGACTTCGCGTGACTTATGGCCGGTTTCACCAACGTCGAATAACTTTTTATTCATAGAATAACTCTATTCGTCGAATAAAAGTCGTAAATACAATGTAAACTAGTCTCTTGTTTTCAATGAATAAGAGTTTAATCTATTAATAAAGTTATTCATCGTTGATGAAACCGGCCATTAGACTGATTGCACCAGAGAAAAGATAGTTGTCTTCAGGTACAAGTCGCATCGTTCATCGCGACTGTTTTACTTTTTCAAGGAATATCCTGAAATGATGTAATTTCGGAGCAAATGAACGATACTCAATTAATTTAATTTTTGAATACGAAAATTTTTGATTCTAGACAATTTTTTTTTTTTTATAAATGATAAGGGAACAAAGTATGCTATGTACTCACAACGATGTATAAGACTGGCTTGCCCTGAAGTGACATCATTTCATAATATTCCCTCCAAAATTTAAACAATTTTCGATCAACGATGTGACCTGTACCTCGCGACAATCATCACTTTTACTTCGCTGAACTAAATCCATGTAAGACGAAAACCCCTAGAACCTCTAAACAGTTTCGAATAATGTCTTCAAATACAAGTAACAAGCTGTGAAAAAATCGCGTTAATATTAGTACATTACGATACAAGTGCGTGAAGTACGTGATTCTCGCACGGGTGTAGCTTGTCGTCCGAGCGAAGTGAGGGTGACAAAAACACGAGTGCAAGGATCACGTACGCGCACGCCTGTCGTATACTATTTTTTTCAATCCGTATCATCGATTGAAAAAAAAAATTATTCACTAGGTACGCGAACTGAATAACAATTCGTTGTAAACAAGAGTAACGCAGCAGAGTCAAACAAATAAACCACTTCGTAGCCATTGTGTTGTCAATTTATCGTTAATCAATGGTTTAATACAATTACAACCTGCCGCACGGGCCATTAGCTTGACTTATACGGTGTGTGAAATAGCTGTAGATAAAGCTTTATTCGCAATTTGCCGTAGTGACCGCTTCTGAATGTGGGAAGTGGTGAAGGCTCTAAAATTAGATAGTCCGTTATCACTTTTCATCACCTATGATAATATAAGAGTAGTATTGATTTCGGTCGAAAAGTGACGTCTGCTAATACAACAAATCTTCACGTTTTCGACCCTCTAGAATCCGAAAAACAGGTGTTAAGAAAAATGTCGGTCTATCGGTCTATCCGATGAATCCGCGTGATGATCTCGGAAACGTCTCGATGAAAAATTCTGAAATTTGGAAGACCTTGGATTCGAATGATCGGAAAGAAAAATTGCCATATCCCATTAAATTTGAACGTTCGCTTCTATCAAAAACAAATTGACTTTTAATTTTGTATGTGTATATATTTATATATGTATATATTTATATATTTATATGTATATTAGACTGTTTCAAATGAAACGAAGTTTTTTCTTTTTTACTTCCCACACTGTAAAAAATGTTTGTGAATTTACAACACATTTAGTATTGGGAACCTTAGAACCTCGATACGCCAACTAGTGGCAGAAAATAGAACTACTCAAAGAAAGCTACAGTAACCAATGAGAGGGCTTAGAACCTCGATACGCCAACTAATGACGAAAATAGAACTACTCAAAGAAGGCTAAAATTTCAAAGCCACGCCCATTCCAAGGATCCCAATACAAAAGTTTTGCAAAATTACAAATGTGGCGTAGCAAAGTGAATTGCTAAGCTTGTTCTGTAAATTTACAAATAATTTCTTGATTTTGCTGAACTTTCATACGAAAAACACAGAAATTGTACTTGAATTCACAAAATTGTTTTGAATAACGATAAAAAAGTTTTGTATAATTACTATAGCCGATTTGTAATTTTGGCTAGATGTTTTGCCTATCAGCTTCCAATGTATGTTTGGTCCAACTTGCTTAGAAATTTCTAACAGTGCACCGATGAAGCAGTTCGGGGCAGATATATGAAAGAATTTGCACCGAAGCAGGTTCAGAAATAATTTTTTTTGTGAGCTGGCGCCGAGTATTTTTCTTTTTTCCAGTGATTTAACATAGGAATTTCCCTAATTTTTTTTCAACAGCGAATTTGATGATCGGAAATCATCTTCATTCTTTGGCGACAATTTGAGAGAGATGTTAAATACCAGCTCTAGATATTATTGACCATCGTTGCATGGAAACAAACATTATAAGATCCATATATTATTCTTCGATTGTTCTTTAATTTTGAGTATTTCATGGCAAAGAATGGCTACAATTTTGTTTGTTTCCATGCAACGATCGTCAATAACATCTATAGCTGGTATTTAACATCTTTCTCGAATGGTCGCCAAAAAATGAACATGATTTTCGATCATGAAATTCGATATTGAAAAAAAATTAGGGAAATTCCTATGTTAAATCAATGGAAAAAAGAAAAATGCTCGACGCCAGCTCAAAAAAAATCATTTCTGCACCTGCTTTGGTGTAAATTCTTTGCCATATCTGCCCTGAACTGCTCCATTGGTGAAAAGTAAAGAAAAAAAAAACTTCTTTTCATTTGAAACAGTCTAATGTATGTATGTGTATATTAGGGTGGTCCACTTTTGAACTTTTTTTTTTGATTTTGCGGGGCACCCCTGAATATTGTTCCAAATCACGTAGAAAAAATCTGTGTAAAACATGAATTCAATCGGAAAATATTTAGAAGTCGCTACCGAATATTTTAGTATTTTTTTCGATTTTTTAAACATTTTCATGTAAAGCTTTACTCCCGATGCGTCGGGAGCTTCTAAACCTCAGTTGGATGACTTAGTCTTATTGCACGAGGTATTTATTCTATATTAATATTGTAGTAATGTAGGATGTTGTATGAGTACCACATTAAGAAAAAACCATAATTGACTCGATTAAATATTTTCGTCTACATATAGTCGCAAATGAATATTTAATTGATTCATCTCAATATGGTTCACGGTACAACTCAAAGTTGGTTGATTTTAGGTGACATTCATTTGTACCGCAAATGATATTGAGATGAATCAATTGCACATTTATTTGCAACTATAGGCAAAAGTATTGTCAAGACAATTATTTTCTCAAAAATTAATTTCCGAAAAATCATTCTTTGTCGTTGCAACTATAACACATTTTTTTTTTTTTTTTTTTGCCATCTTCCAATGAGGTTGAAGTTCCTAACGTTAATGCAACAAAATATTCGCCAAAAATTCTTAAATTCAAGGCTCGAACGTTTCAAATGGATCAAAAACGGTGCATAATTCCTGAAATTGTGTGAAACATGTTTATCTCGCATATTTTATAATTCTAACAACATTTGAATCACGAAATATCGCATTTCTTTAACGAATATTCTGTTACGTTAACGTTACGAACTTCAACCTCATATCTTCCACCAAATAAGAAACTGTCAGCGGGAAATCGCTCTAATATTGTAAAAAAAAAAAAAAATGCATCATTTGGGATTTTTAAAAATTGACAAATGATAGAAAGAAAAAAAATTGGAAAAAATCGTTCGTCGGAAAAATTTTTGTTCCAACGAAAAAAATCATTTTTTTTCGGAAAAATGGCTGAATAACTTTCAAGCCCAATTTTGACAAGTATTAACCCTTTAAGAGATTCGTTACGAATTCTGAATCACCCTGTATAACATACTACAATATCAATTGAAGAAATACCTCGTGCGGTCAGACTGAGTCGTATCACTAAGTTTAGAAGCTCCCGACGCATCAGAAGTAAAGCTATACATGAAAAGCTTTATTAAATCGAGAAAATACTATAATATTCGGTAGCGACCTCTAAATATTTTCCGATTGGATTCATGATTTACACAGATTTTTTCTACGTAATTTGAAACAATGTTCAGGGGTGCCCCGCAGAATCAAAAAAAAAAAGTTCAAAAGAGGACCACCCTAGTGTATATGTGTATATATATATATATATATATATATTTTTTTTTTTTTATATTTACAAATCAAAATAATGTTTTCATTGAGTAGTGACTCTATCGTTCGGATATATGATAATTCATACTATATGAGAATTTATCGACAACACGAACCAAATTTTTAATTAAGTCTTTTAACTGAGGAAAGATTATTCCTCTGCATAGAGCGTGCAATCCTCAGAAAGACCGAAAAAATTTGGTTCGTGTTGTCGATAAATTCTCATATAGTATGAATTATCATATATCCGAACGATAGAGTCACTACTCAATGAAAACACAGGCCTATGGACTAAGAGGTCAATTACAATAACACAAAATTCAAGTAAAGATTCTTTCAGTCCTTCAGTGGTCTAATTGGACAAGGCGTCGCAGTACAAATGCGGAGGTCCCGGTTCAAACCCGGGCTGAAAGAATTTTTACTTGAAAAAATAATTTGATGCGCTTTCAGTTTTTTTCGGTCTTTCTAAGGATTGCACGCTCTATGCAGAGGAAAAATCTTTCCTCAGTTAGAAGACTTAATTAAAAATTTGGTTCGTGTTGTCGATAAATTCTCATATAGTACAAAATAATGTTTCTTCGAATTCGAACCAATTATACTATATTTGGTATTCAGTACGGTTCTGAATTAGAAAATTTTCAAATTCTATGAATTTAAACTAGCCGAATGATCTCGAAAACGGCTGGATAAAGAAAAATTTTGGACTAAGATAATGGGCATGAATACATGTCATACCTCGTTTGATTTTTTGAACGTTTGTTTCCATGAGATACGGGACGGAAATAACGTTAAGTTTGTGAGGTGATGAA
Organism: Tenthredo mesomela; assembly: GCA_943736025.1. NCBI lineage: Eukaryota > Metazoa > Arthropoda > Insecta > Hymenoptera > Tenthredinidae > Tenthredo > Tenthredo mesomela. Next base: position 12,260,877 of record OX031014.1, read on the forward strand.
AACTGCTGCAAAAAAACAATGTTTTCTCCATCTTTCTCTGCTTGTTTTTACTTCCCATATACTTCTGAGTCTTATCTATTCCATGGGCTGCAATGTTATGAGAAATAATCACATGTGTGTGAACTTCAATGTGTTTTTGCCAGTAGTAGTGGCGTAGAATAAACGCCTATATTTATCTGACGGTAGGGTAGGGTAGGAGCTCACCCCTGCCTGAACGAAGGTGTCTTCTTTCACTTGGTCAGCGCGGCTGACTAGTAGAGTAACCAACGATTGATCAGGCAGCGCGGTTCAATACTTCACTGCTCATAAATTCGAGCCTATCTCATTTTCTTTCATCGGTGACGTATTGGTGAATGAAAAACTCTGAGCCCTCATGCAAATAACTGCGAAAGATGACGTCAACAGTGAGTAGAGTTATCTCAAAAATTCATTCATGCAGGGAATTAGTCAAGCCTTTTATGCTCTCATGTTTTCTTTACCTGTCTTTGATGATCCTCAAGTTCGGGCAGGACGCTGGTTTTATGTTTTTATTCATATTTTATTAAGGGAAGTTCATCCAAGTGACTGGCAAATGAAACTATAATTATCCCAATTTAACTTTAATTAGATTGTGCAATGGGTGAAAATCAATTACGTATACCTTTAAGCTTCCGACAAGTTTTTTAAGCTCTTTATCTCGTAGGACGTAGGTATAGGATACTCCGACGTGAGCTTCATTCATGCAACAGTACGAGCAGCATAACGAAACTCTTTTTATAACTGGTTTCGAACATATAATAAAATTTCATTAATAAAATATCGATTACTATATACTTTTCGTCATCATGATCTTCCAGTGATTAAAATCGTTGAATAAGAATGTGACTAGTTGGATCGGCCATTTGCAAACAATGCATCTTATCCACCATTCATGAATTGTATGAAAGATAAAAATTAACAAAAATTAAAAAAAATCACTAATCTAGTTTTGTTAATACTTTGAATATCCTGGTATCTAGTTATCCGAGTTACGCATCACTACAAAATTTGTTTGGTCTATTGAATTAACCGATGATAATTAAAGTGATCAGATTATAATCAGACGTGTCGGAAGAAAGAAAAAAACAGACACAAGAAAACAGGAACAAAACAAGTCAATTAGTTACTTTGCGTCGGATTATATTTATACCTACACGGAGAGAAATGTACGGTCAATATTACTTTGCACGTAGAAAAATAGGGTAAATATTACCTTGCTACCTAGTATTCAGTCCGTAAAAAACAAAACGTTGGAAATATCAATATGTCACACGGTAAATTCTACTATTTTTAGTGTTGTTAGTCCCATGCTGCTCGAAACTTGATTTCGAGTAATTTTTACTTTTATTCTATTGGCAAGGATCTATGCAGCACAGTAATATTTACCTTGCTGGGCAGTTCGTGGTACCTTGTAGCGATGTGAGCGCGACCAGACAGCAGAGCGTGTCGGTTTTGAGTTATGTGAATATTCGATGGAATACACTGAAGCAGACAGCATGGTAATATCCACCTTGCTGGCATTACTATGATGACATTCTCGCAAAGTTATATCAGACGGAATCTTTCAATACTGTGCTACATTAGTATATTGTGTACCAAGGGCGTAAAGTGGGCCTTTTTAGACCGAGTACTGCAACCACACAAGGTCAAAAAGCCCACTTAGCCCTTGGTGCACACCATATTTTTTGTAACAGCACGATTTTTGCGTTTTTTCTTCATTGTTGATCATTTTTTTGAGAATATTGAAAAATAATTTAGCGGGCGTTTTTATTTATTTTTTGCCCGCTCATCTAAAAACCGCCACTTTAGGCCCGCTTGATGGGTAAAAAAAAAGTGAAAATCGTGCTATTTTTCATTCTCAATCTGAAACGTGTTTTTTTCCATCCGGAATCTGAAACATGCTCTTTTTCACTCGTAATCTGAAACGTGCTCTTTTCCACCCGGAATCTGAAATGTGCTCTCTTCCACCCGGAATTTGGAACGTGCTCTTTTTCACCCGGAATCTGAAATATGCTGTTGTTCGTATCGGGTGTCCATAAATCAATCGATGTGGTTTTGCGTAACTTAGTAATAGGACTGATTATAAATTCTGAATTCGATCGGCGCAGTAGTTTTTGAGTTATTGAATTATTGGATTTCGTGAAATTGTCGATTCAATCGATCGGATTTGCTAGAAACTAGATCAGATTGAATTTTGGAATCGATATTGATTTAGTCGTTTTTGCGTTCGAAAAAAAAGGCAGGCAAGTCAGCTGACCATGATGGGCCAGACCTAGGACGTCTCGTTCAGATTTTGCAAGCTCAAAGAATAGTATTTTATGAGTGAAAAGTACAAGAGAAAAGTAAATGTATCACCAGCAAAGATTTGATTTTTTTTTTTTTTGTTCGACTTAACGACTATTGTATCGATCAATTCCACAATTGAACCAGACTCGAGTTGGAGCTGATCTTATCGATTGAGATAAAAATCATCGAAACCCATTGATCAGTTCTCGAGCTGTGATCAATTCAATTTTTTTTTAATAACTACCTTTTGATGACTCGCAAACTACTCGACTGATCAAATCCAAAGTCCTATCAGCTGTAAGTTAAAAAAACCCGTATCGATTAATACAAGGGAAGATATAGACCTGTCTCCTGCTAACGAGGCGACCATCGCATTGATACTGACTGGACCTTTACTCTCCGACGGTTCCCAGCTTTATCACAATCCAACCACCAGATTAACAATAAGTCTTCATCAGTTTTCCTCAAATTGTTTACAGAAATTTCAAATTAATAGACCAAGAGCCCGTGTCACTTTTGAATCGCATCATAAGTTTACGCATACTGACCACGGAAACCTGTACTGTCGATGTCGACGATGCTACCGATATGATCGCCATATATTTTTTCCGGGGCGAAGTGAGGTTAGGAGCCTTATGGAATCGTTATCAAAAAGTAGGTACAAAAGATTCAAAGTTCACGACTGAGGGTAGTGGGATACGAAAGTTTTCAATAAAATATCTGACGCACGCCGGTCGTCAGTCGTCTACAACAAGGCCTGCTATAACGCTCCAAAGATGTCTAAAAAACGGGCCCGAAAAAATTTGAGAGTTTACGACTGACAATGGGGAGGATCTATTACCATTAGCCTTTGAACAACACAAATTTCGTCCGTCAGTCTTTTTCAATTTTCCGATTTTGGAAAAATATGTTGGTACTTTTTGATGATAAGTTTACATTCCAAAAATCGGACGGCCCAGCGCCCTTCCGCCCTATTGAGAAAGACTGACGGACGAAATTTGTGTTGTTCAAAGGCTAATGGTAATAGATCCCCCCATTGTCTGTCGTAAGCTCTCAAATTTTGTCGGGCCCGTTTTTTGGACATCTTTTCACGGCGAAAAGAGTATACTAAATTTTCTCATACTAATATAGTAATGGTTGGATATACTGCAAATATGACGATCATTCCTATACTGTATACCAAATGTCACCATGCATATTGTAACAGCGATTCCTATGAGTTCGGGTATTACCCGCAGGAACTACGATCTATTATCAAAAACAAAATTGGAACACCAACGCGGAACCTCCTCCGACTAGCAACGTAGATGTTGGGCGCCAGACTTCTGAGAGAAGTCCTCTCTCTCACTCTCTCTCGTCGCAGCTAGCCTGTCGGTAGAGGGATATTCGTGGGGGCGAGAAATAAAAATACCAATACGCTAGAAATATATTTAAATTGATTATTTATTGATTAAAAAGAAAAAAAGAAAAAGATGACATTAATTTGTCCAGCCTGTCATCTGGCTTCGGCTTGCTCACCGCTACTTTATGTTATATTGTTAAATTAAAGAAAAGAATAAACTAGAAGAAGAAATAACCTAGATAAAGGGCTCTACTATATCAAAAGGTGAAAAAGGACTCTACTCTAAATATCTCAAAACAACGGTATTAATAATAATGACTCTAAATTAAATACTATGAAATAAACTAATAATAAGAAAGCTAGAAAAAGACAGGTACAGTTGATGATTATCACAGGTTGTCTCGGTAGCTCGCCTTCCTCACTACTACCAGCTGGAGATCCGGCTGTCAAGTCGATTTCGAGTACCTCACGCTCTACGCGAGGTCTCTAGTCTCCGACTGACAGCTGGTCGCTCTACGGCTAGGAGGGGAAGGGATACGGAACCCAATACTTCCTTACTCCGCCACTAGAGCTCTCTGACACGCAGCAGTCTGCTGCGACGCGTGACGTCAGAGACCTCGGGCAATATGGCGCGGACTCTGGCTTCGTAAAATCCTGCGCAACACAGTAGGATACCGGCACGCGGATGCGCAGAGTCGACAGGCTCGGAGAACAACAACAAGTTCGAAACTTGCCGGCTCTCAACGACCATGCGGTACTATTATGACGATAATAGGAAGCGGGACTCTGACGGTACAGGGGAAACGAAAAGCAATTCCTAGCGATAACTCGAGACTCTGTAATTTAGGTGACTTGAGGAGACGGATGTTATATAATCTGGCTCTAGGTCGGAAAGATCCTACCTGATTTCTCACGTTAGCTCGGCCTCGTGTCCGACTCGTAGTCCGGGGATAGGCGAGGGTCGTGTATTAGCAAAATCAGTCGTATTCAAGTCCAATATCCAAGTCAAAGTCCAAAATCCAAGCACAAGTCACAATATATCTCCCAGGTCACACACAAAACTCGATAACACCTCAAAACTCTACAAAATACTCTCTCTCTCGATTCGATTGTAATAATGGCACGCTACCTTAGTCACGGCTAAACAATGAATGACGCTTCGTTTCCGCTTTGCTAATTGCTTATCCTCGTTCGTCCTGTTAGCGGTAGCCGCTTATCGATAGACCAATCCGCTGATCTACGATCGATATGGCTGCACTAGGACGAAGGGCGGCAGATATTCAAATTAGCTATACCGACTCGGTACTCTAGGAAAGGTGTAAGCTCGTTTAGGCTGGTATGGAGGAGGTCCGAACGTTTGCCACGTTACAATATATAGGGGCTATTCCGCGTCAACCGGATCAGTCATCTCTCAGATATTTTTTTAATTTTGCATGTCGATTGTCCTCGGGGAGTTAGATTTTTGTGCCAAAGGATTTTTCAATTAGTGCAAAATTCGTTGAGTTATTTGCATAAACAAATTCGAGCAAGGTTTTTTTCAAAAATTCATAACTCCGCCAAAAATGACACTAGACTCGATTTTTTTTTTTAGTTTACGCGGAAAGAGTCATAGAATGTATAAAAAAATAAGTACTTCGAAAAAAGTTTGTTCATCCATTGTTTATTTAACAATTAAGTTTTCAAAGATTTTTAAAACAGTGAGCAACACGACCAAAAATTTTTTTTTTAATTCTGACATGTTCCTTGAACTATACTACAACCTGTGAATCAATTCCAGAGACGTGTTTTTCTTCGTTTTCGAGTAAAAAATCATTGAAGGTGTCGATGCGCATGAAATTGCGGCGCGCCGAGTCTCTACGTAATGGCGGGCGGTCGGTTGCCGTCTACCGCTACTCCGCGGTGGCGTCGCAGCGTTAGTTTAGTCATCCTCACGATGTAGGACATGATTGAAAAATCTGAAAAAAATACTGTACCCTCACAAGGCCTGCTCGAAGCGATAAGTGAAGTTTCAAGAATGTTTTTTTCGCCGTTTTTCTGTTACAGAGATTCGAAATAACGGTTACATACCATGAGAGTGCACATAAATAATAATAATTACAAAACTTGCAAAAATTACATAAAACTGTAGAATTTAGGGTTACTCTTCCTCTGATGAGTCATTTACCCGTAAATCTATGCGCTAAGATATAGCCATGTAAGTTATGACGAAAACTTTTGCTCACATTTCAAAGTTTAATGCCCAGTTTGATCGAAGATTAATAGATTCTATCCATAGAATAAGCGATTTATTTGTATAAAATATATAATTGTAAGTGCGTTCATTTCGCAGCTTCCACATATCTTCGGGGGTGATTATAGGTACTAAAATAAGTAGCAAGTTTTGTAATTATTATTATTTATGTGCACTCTCATGGTATGTAACCGTTATTTCGAATCTCTGTAACAGAAAAACGGCGAAAAACACATTCTTGAAACTTCACTTATCGCTTCCAGCAGGCCTTGTGAGGGTACAGTATTTTCTTCAGATTTTTCAATCATGTCCTACATCGTGAGAATGACTCTAAACTAACGCTGCGACGCCACCGCGGAGTAGCGGTAGACGGCAACCGACCGCCCGCCATTACGTAGAGACTCGGCACGCCGCAATTTCATGCGCATCGACACCTTCAATGATTTTTTACTCGAAAACGAAGAAAAACACGTCTCTGGAATTGATTCACAGGTTGTAGTATAGTTCAAGGAACATGTCAGAATTAAAAAAAAATTTTTTGGTCGTGTTGCTCACTGTTTTAAAAATCTTTGAAAACTTAATTGTTAAATAAACAATGGATGAACAAACTTTTTTCGAAGTACTTATTTTTTTATACATTCTATGACTCTTTCCGCGTAAACTAAAAAAAAAAAATCGAGTCTAGTGTCATTTTTGGCGGAGTTATGAATTTTTGAAAAAAACCTTGCTCGAATTTGTTTATGTAAATAACTCAACGAATCTTGCACTAATTGAAAAATCCTTTGGCACAAAAATCTAACTCCCCGAGGACAATCGACATGCAAAATTAAAAAAATATCTGAGAGATGACTGATCCGGTTGACGCGGAATAGCCCATAGGAATATTTCTATTATGCATGGTGACATTTAATATAAAGTATAGGAATGATCGTCATATTTGCAGTATACCCAACCATCACTGTATTAGTATGAGAAAATTTAGTATACTCTTTTCTCCGTGTTGAGCGTTATAGCAGGTGGACGCCTTGTTGTAGACGACTGACGACCGGCCTGCGTCGTATATTTTGTTGAAAACTTTTGTATCCCACTACCCTCAGTCGTGAACTTTGAATCTTTTGTACCTACTTTTTGATAACGATTCCATAAGGCCCCTCACCTCACTTCGCCTCGGAAAAAATATATGGCGAGCATATCGGTAGCATCGTCGATATCGATAGTACAGGTTTCCGTGGTCAGTATGCGTAAACTCATGATGCGATTCAAAAGTGACACGGGCTCTTGGTCTATAATAGTAGGACCACTGATCAGTGTTGTGAAAATTGTAATTAAATTTTTTTCAATTTCTCATTACTTTCGTAATGTGTAATTAAATTTTTATTTAATTCCACATTACTTTAATAATGTGTAATTAAACCGAGTTTAATTACACATTACTTTGATAATGTGTAATCAAACCGAGTTTAATTACACATTACTTTGGTAATGTGTAATTAAATAAAGTTTAATTACATATTACTTTGGTAATGTGTAATTAAATAAAGTTTAATTACATATTACTTTGGTAATTAAACTTTATTTAATTATCCATTACTTTGGTAATGTGTAATTATACTCGATTCCATTACCCATTACTTTGGTAAATAAATAAATGGAAATTAAACCCGGTTTAATTACACAATACCAAAGTAATGGGTAATTATATGAGTAATTCCATTGAAAGTGTATTTAGTGACTCGCAACACTACCACTAATCTTTATTATACACTGGATATTAGGGTACCCCTTACGAAAAAAAAATCTTCAAATTTATACTCAAAATAACCCCCAAGTATACCCTAAATGTCGGGGGTAATTTCGCACCCCCAATTGAGAGTTCACCCCCAACTTCGCGGTAAACCCTGAATTTCGGGGTTTCTTCAACTTGAGGCTTTACCCTCAGACCCCTCGTTCGGGGTGCGAATTTACCCTCAAATTGAGGGTAAATCCTGAATTTCGGGGTTTTTTCAAATTAAGCGTTGACCCTCAGATTCCTGGTTCGGGGTGCGAATTTACCCATTAATTTCGGGGTTTCTCCAAAACTAGGGCTTCCCTCGAATTCAGGGTCAACCGACGAATTAGGGTTTTCTCAAGTTCAGCTGGGTTCACCCCAGTTCAGGGTATCGACCCTGAAGGTATAATATCGAGTGGCGGGTTCGCTTAATTTAGCCGAAAGGGATTGATCGTTGGAGCGATTGCGATGCTGCGAAAAATGTTCTACAACTGTATAGGTATACTATATCACAGCGCGCGCGCTATTATATACTTATACTATCATTTTATATAATCTGAAAAAGAAAAAAATATATTATTTCTTGCGAAACAACGATTCTTGACATTTTTATACACTGACCGTTTTTTTTCTGTAACTATGTATATAATTTACTTTCTGTAATAACCTCAAATCTGGGGGTATTATACGCTGAAAGACCGTTGGGTGTAACCCTCAAATTTAGGGGTTACCTTCAAAGACCATTGGGTGTAACCTTCAAACTTAGGGGTTACCCTCAAGTCTGAGGGTATACCCCCAAAGACCGTTGGGTGTAACCCTCAAATTTATGGATTACCCTCAAGTCCGAGGGTAAGCCCTTAAATACCCTTGGGTGTCACCCTCAAACTTAGGGGTTGCCCTCAAATCTGAGGGTCAACCCCGAAATGTTAAAGGTAACCCCGTAATGTTAGAGATATACCCCCATCGTTGAGTGTTAACCCTAGAAGTTGAGGGTTAACACTCAAAGTTGAAGGTGAACCTCGGAATTTCGGGGTTTAACACCCAAATTTGGGGGTATACCCCTAATGTTCGGGGTTTTTTTTCCGTAAGGGACGCGCGGCGTTTTAGCCGCCGCTCGCTGTGACGAGTAGAAGCTCAAGGTTTTTAGCAATTTTACACCCAATATGGCGGTAAATTTGAACGACAATAAATGAACTACACATATTTAGGTTGAAAAAGCTGCGTAATTCATGAATTCAATTGTGAATACACCCGTATTCTATACATATAAATAAATGGATACTAATCAATAATACTGATCTCTAGGGAGACCGGGGCTAGATGTAACACTTTTCACAAAAATCGAAATATTTCACAATTAACAAGAGATATTTACAATTCCTTTACGACATATTGTTTCTTGGTTATTGTGGTATTATCATTTTTTCTAATAACTTGCGAACACCTCAGAATTGAAAGTTATTCAACTTTATTTAGTGTTGGGTGTGCCGTTACCTTTCACCCCACTTTGGGGCTAAAAGTCACAGTGGCTGAGGCAAGTTGTAACATTCTTTAAGGTGCCACGATAGTGGTATGTCCTATATATATTTTGTGACGTCAGAATCGTGAAATACGAGGAATTTCGTCGACAAATTGAAGCCAAACGAGGAAACGAATTTCATGGGAACTATTTTTTTCATAGAAGTCCAAATTAATCTGTAGGGCACGTGCTTAGTGATTTTCAACGTACATGACCCAGTAATGTGTATTCCGAATAAATAAAAATGATAGGTCGTTTATACATATCCAACATGGCGGCATCAGAATCCGGCCATCAGCGTTGGCGACTTTTGTGTGGATGGTGTGGAGCACTCCACACCCTGAATGCCCACCGTGTGGATATTCCACACCCTAAAGGCCTTGTTTCAAAATTAAAATTTTGTAATGGATTTTGAAAATCTCTTGATAAAAACAAGTATACAAAATTTTCCGAATACAACCATATTATATTTCCCTATAATCAACACTTGCGAGCCCCCTAGCAGATTCAAATCTCGACCATATTGATGAATACGTTTATCCTGAAAAAACAATATTCGGACTATCGCACTTCGGTAAAACTACTTAATTGAACATTGAGCAAAAATGTTGTGAGTGCCCCCCCCCCCCCCCCCCCCCTCCCCCTGAGTTACGCCCGACACCTGAGTTACTCTACACTCTGAAATTTCGTAAGTCGCCGACCTTGCCGGCCATTACCGACTTGTCGTATTTTCGCCGCATCTAGGAGATTAAAACGTCTATCACTCAATACAGGGAGTAAGCGCCCTGTAGGAATACACACTTGTTTCAGGAAAACTTATTTCCCCTATCTGCGTCCCGTAAATAATGCTCAATTCGTTGACGAAATTCGTCGTATTTGACGTCTCGGTATGATATATATCTATCGAAAATCTGCATTGAAAAAAAAGTATAAGTCCTACAGCGATACATTTCGGTACTAGAGCAATATACCCGTATAACGAGGGGCTATTCACAGCCGTAGTCATGGTGTCACTTGCGACTGTAGTCAATCCGTAGTCGCAATGTAATCAGTGAAATCATTGTAATCACACATTGAAATCACTGTATTCATGTGACTACATTCTTTGTAGTCATAAGTTGTAATCAAAATGTAGTCATTTGAAGTCACCGTAATCACGTAATCACGTATTACAAATATATGTAGTCAGTAGTGTAGTCAATGAATTCATTTGTAATCACGTAGTCATCATTAAAGACAGTTGTAGTCACTGTAGTCGTAGTGCCCGTAGTCTCGCCGTAGTCAGTAGTGTAGTCTCGTGTAGTCGACTACATTTCTGTAGTCATGGTGTCACTCGATTCGAATGTGAATAGCCCCTCGCCGTATAAGCTATACACTAAAACGACGTTCTAGTCCTATCACGATATTTTTCGGTACCACACCGATACTCGTATAAGCTATACAGGGTGTCCCAGAACTAAGTACAATAAATGATAGGGGTAATAGAGGGGGCCGAGCTGAGTAAATTGACCCAAAGAACATGTGGCCTCCGAGTCCGCGTTCGCGAGATACGACCGGTTAAAAAATTGCGTTGGGCGCCGGCATGTAGGCAACCGCGGACACAGCAGGCAGCGGTTCGCAGTCTTTTTGATAAGCGCGATCTTTCTGATACGAGTCATAACATTTTTGAATTCGAAAATTTCAAACAGAAACACTTTCGACATTGATTTTCCGCCAAACACAACAACATTACTTGTTTCAATAATAAAATTGCATATCAAAAGTATTTTTGTTTGAGATTTTCGAATTCAAAAGTGTTATGACTCGCTTTAGAAAGATCGCGCTTATCAAAAAGACTGCTAACTGCTGCCTGCTGTGTACGCGGTTGCCTATACATGCCGGCGCCCAATGCGTTTTTTTAACCGGTCGTATCTCGCGAACGCGGACTCGGAGGCCACATGTTCTTTGGGTCAATTTACTCAGCTCGGCCCCCTCTATTACCCCTATCATTTATTGCACTTAGTTCTGGGACACCCTGTATACATTTAAACTATAAATGTCATTATAAAGAAAATAATAATATAACCTAATATAACCTCTTTCATGTTATTACTATTTGCTATTGAAAATATTACAATTTACCTCTTACCATTAAATTAAATGCAATCCATTCTTATATATAAAAAAAAATTGATTTTTAACTCATAATAGGTTAAATGCTGATTTGAAATGTCACCAAACAGCAGCGTGAACATATGAGTGAGTCGAAGGTAGAGATACGCGGGAACTTTTTTACTATACTCACTGATAGTGGCTTGCTATAGTATCGTACGGAAAATATAAGTCCTACAGCGATACTGAGTATGCGTATAGGACTTATACTTTTTTTCAGTGTGTGAATTGACGGCAGTTCTGTGGCACCTTAATAGGGGCATCTCGATCATAAAAATTGCATCGTAATTCGTATTGAAGTTGAGGAACTTATTCATAAAATCAGTCCTATACTTGAACAACAAATATATTTATCAGTATACCGATACCCACACAGCACACATGTCCGATGTATGTTTATAGGATATTCTGAATCTCCCGTGGACATCCCATGAACATCTATCGGACATGTGTGTTGTGTGGGTAGATATACCTATGCTAATCATAGAATATTTCATAAGTAACAACATGAAGCTTTATTATTGACTAAAATCACAACGTTCTTATCACAAGCGATTGTCAGAGGCTGGGAGCTTTTTCTTATTACTATTGTCGATTCGCGTGCAATTTTAATCTTTAAGGGAGAGGGGGCGAGGGGGTTTACCCAATCGGTGACCGGCCCGTCTATTTTCTCGGATATCTCCGAAACGGGGTAATCAATCGACTTGTCCTTTCGGCAGCCGATGTTTGACGAATAATGAGTTCGAACTAGTACGTTTGATCAAATGAAATTCGGATTTATTTTTTATTTCGATCGAAAAGTGTTGGCGTGCCATTTATTTCGACTTATATCAAAGCTTCCGCATTAAAAATGCATAATCGGCTTCCTGAGCCCGATTCTGTGAGGGATTCTGAACACAACCATCCCGAAACATCTTTGTTTTCGACAACGATGAAGGGGCCAGTTTTATTCCACGTTTTTGTGATAATTTCGTGATTGTCAGAGGCTGGGGGCGGCCATTGCCGCTACAGCTGCTGATATAATGCGGTGGTTCCCAGATCGCCCGTGAGATGTCGCCGCGCGCTCACTTTGAGCTTTTCCTTTTACTACTGCTGTTAGGTTGGTACACCTGGTACCACGTGACTCGACCCACAGTCAGAGATGATTCGAAGACTAACAATACGTTTTAACGAGCAATTTTCCTACCCGGAGGAAATGAATAGAAAAATAAATCCCGCTCAAAGAAGTCCCAACGTATTCTCACTCAAAACACGGTACGATACAGAAACGAAATGAAAGCTAAAAGATAGTGTTGGGCGCCAGGCACACGAAGGTGCCAGATAGAGTTAGCAAAACAAAACGCAGTAAGCAACAACTAAATTCAGAAACGAGACGATAACCGACTAGATAGACGGAGAGGGGAACGTGGGGGCGTAGAAATAACACACTTTGCTCAGAGATAGGTAGACGGTAACGACAACTATAATTTCAAAATCAAATGCAGCGATACACAAATAAATAAGAAATAAATAACAAAAGGTATTACATGACGGCAGAAAGATACAATGGTGGTTAGAAATAAGCAAAAGAACAAAAGAAAAAAAAAAAGTTAGAGCGCACCAGAAAAGAAAATAATAAAATATGCCTAAAATATGTAGCGCAAAATAATAAAAAAAAAAGGTAGCGGCGGAATTTTGATTCCGGCGTCGCAATACAAGGATACGGCGGTTACGCCGCACAAGATCAATAAATAATAACAAGAAAAAAAAGAGAATGACAAGATATGGAAGTTAACGCAAGATAATATAGAGAAGACAAAGCTAAGTAATATTTAACTTTAAGTTAACGCACGCAATATTAGCGACAAAAAACGTGTAGATACGCAGGCGATACGGCACGGGATTCTTCCCGTGCAGCGCAAGTCCAGGTAAAAGATAAGATAATTAGGTCTAGTTAGCCTAGGTAAAGTATCAGACCACGACTACCCGTCAACCGCAGAATTTGAATTAGAACCGTTAGCGGCAACGCCGCTAAATCGGTTAAGGACGGATGGTCGAGGTCTGAACGAAAAGAAAAGCCTACCTTCAATCGGGTCGCAGCCCAGGTGGTTCACACAGAAAAGCACACACGCAAAAGAAAGCAAAATCAAAATGCAAAACAACTATGAAAAACCCCCAAAATATAATAAACTAAAGAAAAACTAAAGAAAACCCCAGAAAGAAAAAGACAAGATAATGAAAAGATAAAGAAACCCCCAAAAATAGAAAAGATAAAGATAACGTGACGGTAAGATAAGGTAAGGTAGCTCGACGTTGGCTGTAGGCTGGTCGACAACGGAGTGATCGTCGATCGGCGATCCAAAAAGTGGAGGGGGAAGCCTTTCCACACTCGGCATGTTCTCCGCACCTAGAGCGCTGAACATGTTCAAAATCAGGCCGGGAGGTAACGGCTGGCGGCGATAACAGGCTGGGAGGTGCAGCCCTCTCCCGGCCGGCAGGTGACGAGGCTGCAGAGACGGAGGCTGATGACTTAGGTGCGGTTACTAGTGCCGAGGCTTCCAGGACATCCCCCAGATGATCCTACGACGATCGACGACTCCCACGATGTCCTGGCGGTGATGTACCTGCTTGTGGACAATAAAAACTTAAGGCAGACACATATTCTTATAGCCATAGGTTGGACTTGCGCTTCGGTGAAGAATTTCGGTACGGCAGCGGCATGGTCGCTCACGTTTGCGAGTGGAGGCGCGGTCCAGTGGCAGATAATAAATAAACAGATTAAATATAAAATCTGCCACGTTACAACGTATATTTACAATATAATACTTTTCAACGATTTCTCCAATGTCTCGGTAAGTAAAAATATTAATTAAGCGATCCGAAATTGAGCATTTTGTTCATTTATTTCCGTCATTCTCAAAGTGAGCTCAAAGTGAGCGCGCCGCGACATCTCACGGGCGTTCTGGGAACCACCGCATTATATCAGAAGCCGTAGCGGCAATGGCCGCCCTTAGCGTCTGACAATCGCGAAAATCATCACAAAAACGTAAAAGACAACTGGCCCCTTCATCGTTATCGAAAACAAAGATGTTTTGGGATAGTTGTGGTCAGAATCCCTCACAGAATCGGGCTACAGAGCCCGATTTTGCATTTTTGATGCGTGGGCTTTGATATAAGTCGCAATAAATGGCACGCCCACACTTATGGTTTAAAAAAAAAAAAAAAATCCCGATTTCATCCGATCAAACGTACCAGTTCGAACTCATTACTCGTCAAACATCAGCTGCCGAAAGGACAGGTCGAATGATTACCCCGTTTCGGAGATATCCGAGAAATTGGACGGGCCGGTCACCGATTGGGTACCCCTCCCCTTAAGGGGGTATGTACACTAGGATGGTCCTTATATGGGGTGTTTTTGAATTTTTACGCTCCCAAGGGTTCAAACGGATCCTTTTCAAGAAAAAAAATTTGTCCTAAAGTTTCAATGCTCTATCTCGATTTTAACATCCCGCGCACGAACGCCAAATTTTTATTTTTTTTTCAATCTGCTACAAAAAAAAGCTATAGGTCAACATTCACAAAATATATATTCAGCGACATGTGATAATCAATTAAAAAAATTATCTATTGTATAAAATTACTGAATACTTTGATCGGAATAAAGTTGGCATTAAATATTAATTATTTTTTTTTTTATTTCAATTTCAATTCAGTTGATCAATCACTTATACGCACGCTGTTATTTGAAAAAAAAGAACCCATTTCAATCAAAATTATGTCATTTGAATAACTTCGACGTTAGTGACTTGATGCATTTTTGTTCTTTTTAGCAAATTAAAAAAAAAAATTTGGCAGTCGTGCGCAGGATGTTAAAATCGACGCAGGACGCAGAATGTTGAAACTTCGACGCTAAAGACTTGACAAAGTTGGGTCATACATGTTTTTTGTAGGAAATTGAAAAAAAAAAAAAAAAAAAACATACTTCGGCGGTCGTGCGCGGGATGTTAAAATCGAGATAGAGCATTGAAACCTTAGGACAAATTTTTTTTTCTTGAAAAGGATCCGTTTGAACCCTTGGGAGCGTGAAAATTCAAAAATACCTCAAATAAGGACCATCCTAATGTACACCTTTGGAGAAGTTTAAATTTCCAAAAAGAAATTGATTTTTCTCTGCCATACGAGGACTCTGACAAAATCCACAAAAATCATCATGTCTGAGGAGGGTTCGACCCTCATTAAGCATATTTTACATCATGTATTACTTTCAGTCTGATAGTGGCTACGCTAAAAATAAGAAATTACAAAATGACTCGGTTGTCGTAAAGAATCAAGACCACCGTTGGATCAATTTTGAAATGTTTGGTCCTCAATTGTTCATAGGAGATGCCTCTATGGTATGAACGTAGGAATTTTTGACATTGTGAGAATCACTTCAGTTATTCGATTTTTTCGATTTTTTTTTTTCAATTCTTAAATTCTTCTCACATTTTTTCCAGTATCTTAATCAAAAATGAGTTTATCAAAAAATCCTACGTTCATACCATGAAGGCATCTCCTACGAACAATTAAGGACCAAGCATTCCAAGATTGATCCAACGATGCTCCTGATTCTTTACGACAACCGGTTAAAATATTCATTCTCCAGAAATCAACTTTTAAACTTTTCATTTTTTTATTTTTTTATTTTTATTTTTCATTTTCTATTTCTCCCAGAGAAGGAAATGTAGCTACAGAGAAGTTCTAAGATTTTGCTAATGATTAATATGCATATGCTGGATCCGCAGCTGCTCTCGTATCGATGTGTTATGAGTCGAGTCTAGACACATGTGCCAGGCGGAGGTTGGTAGTGAGTTTTGCCCTGTTCTGTCCAACAACAGTGTTCGGTAGGTGTCCAGTAAGACTGCTAGAAAAAGAATAAATTGCTTCAGGGAAAATCTGACAAAAATTTTTAAAAACATAAAAATTCTTCATAATTCTTGATCTTCAATATTTTGAGATTCAGAAGATGCTAGATATTGACAATTTTTGTCAATATTCCGAAAATTCTCTCATCTTTCATCAATAATACCTTTTTACTTATAATATTTATCAAACTTTCGCAATTAATATAGGCTAGCTGCGTAACATACAAGCACGCTACTAGTGTGTGTGTTTCTTGTGCACTTATACGCCCGTCAGCGCCACCTATTTGGGACTGAGGCGTAACTGGGAAACAATTTATGTATATGTATACAACGATACAAGCTTGATTCTGTGCATGTAGAGGTACGCAGCTAGCTTATATCATAGAAATACTCATCTTTTTAGAAATCTGAATGTGTAGTCTCCTGGCATCGATTTCAAATGCACTTTTCGATGGATCATCTTCTTTCGATTCCAAAGTCTCATCTCAGACATATATACACTGTGTTTGTTCAATATTGAAAATTATTATTGGTTTGAATTCGTAATGAAAGCACGAAATTTGACAAACAAGTGGACACCTAACCTCGAAAAAATGTAAACCGCAGCCATGTGTTCTGCCAATGATCACAATTCAAAAGAATATTGAAAATTAAATATGTATAAAAATCATGATTACAAAGAATTGAAAAATCACAGAATAAAATTCAAAAGCAATATATATGAAAACGTCAAAAAAAGCGAGACAGTGGTGTTGGCGGTACTGTAGATAGTGAATAGTGTAGAATATTTACGACACCAATAAGAGCGTCCGCGCACCGCACGGCGAGCTTTTTCACAACTCGGGACTGTCATGGCTATAACTTTTCAAATCCTCTAGATTTTCTGGCGCCAATTTATTTGCAGGTAAAGTAGGTCACTACTTGAGTCGAAAATATTCAGCATTAATTCAAGCTGCTAAAGCTGAATTGTAGCTTAAACCAAGCTGACTATGCTGAACTGAACTAAATCTCAAACTGACTACCCTGAATTGAGCCTTGATTCGAACTTCTCAGCCCATTAGAGTCTTTAATTTCAAGCTGACTAGCCTGCTCATGAAATTTAATTCAGCCTGACTGAACTGCAGCTTCAAACAAATATAAATTTTTCAGACTTTTTTTAGACTGACTAGCCTGCTGAGACAATAAAATCAAACTGAATTGAAACTGACCAAGCTGTAGGCTTGTCAGGTTGAAAGTAGCTTTGCCTTTGAACTTATTTTCAAACTGAACAACCTGCTACATCATTAAATTTTTAACTTGATTATAAACTGCCAGCCTATTCTAAGACGTTAATATCAAACTGAATCCGAGCTGAACAACCTGTAGGTCAGTCAGGTTGAAACTATTGTAGACTTTGGACTTATTTTTAAGCTGATCAACCTGCTGCATGGTGAAATCATTAAATATTCGAACTGAATTTTAGCCTGCTAGTCCTGATAAGTGAAATAACCTGGCCTTTCAGTTTGAATTCAGGTTTTTTTTACAATATATTTCAAATGGTGATTTTTAATTTGCTTAACCGTGAGCGAGCAGTTTGACCAGCTTCAAATAATGCTGAATCTTTTCGACTCGGGTAGCATTAAAAAAAAAATATAAAGGCCGCCATATTGGGTGTCAGATTGGCACCAACCGCCACACTGAAAAAAAAGTATTTTTCCTCCGAGGATACAAAGTATTTTTGTGCGAGTATTCTTGCAGTAAGTATACGTATTCTTACTGAAGGGATACGGGTATTGTTCCCACAGCAATACCAAATATAATGCTGAGGCAAAAACCACACTGTATGTTACCATGGCAATCGTAATGGTGGCGCCATCATTTCCCTCCTTTTTCGCAGTCTTGGAGGTTAAAAGCAGGTGTTAGTTTGTGAATTGCCTAATCGTATCGTTGGAGAAATATTTTACGTGTTAATTAAAAAATTATAAGGATTCTTGGGTATGCGAAAAGTTGCAAGAACGGGACTTATCATCTCTGCAACAAATATTCACTATGCCAATAAAGTGAGGTTAAGTCCGTTGTATTCAGAATTTGGTATTATGCTCAGAGGGATACGAAATTTTGTTACAGTCAGTATACGTATTGCTGTGGGAAATAAATTTTGGTATTCTTACAACAAGAATACGAGTTTCTTTACTGGAGACAAAAGTTTACTAGGTGGAAAAAAACTTTTTTTTCAGTGCAGCTTCTAATCGTCACAGTGATTTTGGCCTGTACCCTATCCAGTGTATAGTAGAGATCAGTGAGTAGGACTCATTCGCATAGTACCGTGAAAATGAGGTGTAACATCACGGTCGAAGTGCGCACGCGCCGAATAATTCGTATTTAATCGGAATAGCCACTCGTCGCGCTAGAAAGTCCCTAGGGTGATTTGGCACGTGATCAGCGGTGAGACGCGTACCGACTCTGCGAAGATTTTCGTGTGTTGGCTTGCCCTATCAAAACTTAAGTGAATGATTTTTTGTTATTCAAATAATGTTAATTGAATAAAAACTTGCAATATTTGGGTGCGACGACGAAGATATTACCATCACTTTCGAGGCCCCAAAAAACTCGCACATTTTCATGAACCCAGCAATGTATGCATAAATGGCTAAAGTGTGGACATATTAATTTTAGTTTCAAATGTGAATGTATGCAATACTTCCTTAACGAGGGTTAAAAATACTGAAAAATTACATATTTGCTGATTCATTCTGGGACAAATTGATGTTCAAACTGAAGGATAATCGCGTTACAGAACCACCTCGTGAACGTAAAAACTCGAACCGACGGAAGCAGCCAAGCGTAACAAATATGACTAGATCCGACCTTTATCAGGCTCTTTCTCCCGCCTATCATCTCAGCAAGGCGTCGGGTCTCCTGCCTGTCAGATTTACGAGATCAGGTTCCGAAAAATATTTGGGTCAACTGAACTATTTCGATATTACGTACAGGTAAATTATTGTCAAATTTATATAGCCAATAATTTGACGAACAGAGAGCGAGAAAAAAAAAATTCTCTTTGAAATTGAAAATCGAAGTCAATCAAAGAAATGCGTAAGGCATTGATTTCTTGCGTTATTATAATTCAGAATCTGATTCAAACAATTTGAAATATGAATTTAATTTCTGGTCAATTTTACAAACAACAGTTTCGGTACCAAAGACTCGTAATTTTAATATTACAGTATGTGTTTGCTGCTGGTTCTGATGAGCACAATGTTTTGGGGCCTATGGAGAGATCTTCGTGATGGCTGGGAAAATAGTACAAGAATGAAATCGAAGACAGCCGTAGTAGTAACTTGTAGCGATATTCTCGCTGTGACTATATTCACTGCTGTTTCAATTTTGGGTGCTCCTTTCCGATGGAACAAGATACAAACCATCATGGACCGTCTTGTCGAGGTGAAAACTTAATACCATACAAATACCGTACGGCTTCCAAATTACTTACTTTTGTAATTCAACTAATAAAGAATTTGCAAGTTATTGATAATTGTCTTATAATACTTTCAGGTGGACGAAAAACTGGGGATTGTTTCGTTGAAAAAGACTCGTAGATTTTGCATAATCATTTTATCAAGCACAATGATTTATTTTAATATTCTTTCGGTAACTGACTACTGGATTTGGGACATGCAAGGAAAAAAGTCGCGAAAACTTAAGGACAAGGGTGCAATTAATTACGTATCTGTGTATTTTATGCACGTCTGTGTGATTATGATGGAAATTCAAATTGGCCTGGCTGCCTACAGTTTGGGCCAAGGATTTTCTCGATTGAATAAGAGTTTAGGAAACATGCTCGAGACTCAGCGTCTTGCGACTTTCTCACCAAACAATCTGGCGGCAGGTGAGTTTATTCGTACAATTATTCTGGATTTCGCGATTCTTATTTCTTAAAGTCTTCGGATTAAGACGAGATATTTTTAAATGTGAAGTTTACACAGTATCTAGGAAAAATTCAATAGATTTATATCAATTCCGAACAGGTGATTCGAGTGAACATGGTCAATTCAGGGCTGTTATCAGAAGTGATCTCAGAGGCGAGCCATTATTCCGAATACGAAAAATATCAGATATAGAACTCATGAGAAACAGTAGGTATAATTATCTGATTAAAGAATTATTCGAGTCTTTTGAGAAGTACTAAGGTTTTTCCTAAAATTTGACCGCTCATTTTCAAAGCCGAAAGGTAATTCTGCTGAAATCTTTGAGTGCAGCAAAGTGAAATAGTATATTACTCACCTAGGGAGGGAAAGTAGGCTAACCCAAACTGCGTGTGAGATTGACACCCGAGCCGAAGGCGAGGGTGACAAAAACGCAGTTTGGGATGGCCTTCTTCACTCCCGTGTGAGGTATACTATTTTTCACCACCCCCTGCATCGGAAAGAACGACTTCCCGCTCACGCAAGGGAGCGAAAGTCGTACTTTCCGTGCAGGTGTGGTGAAAAATCAATATAGACGAGAAAACACAGGGTCTTGGACATAACAGTTGTCTGAAAAAAGAGTCAGGCATTAGTTTTCGGTTGTGCCTCGTTTTTCCGAAGAAACGTGTTTTCCTGAAAAAAAATTTCGTCTCTTTATATCACGCATGAATTTTCGTGAAAATGTGTCAAAAAGAAATAAACCCATCTATAGTTCAAAGCTTTAATTTTTTTTTATTGCAAATCACAGAAGCCCATGAGGTACTCTATCCTGCAGGAGTCTCTTAGAAATAAATTTAAAGTGTTATCTGATAACGGTGATTAAAATATTCTGCCTTACTTCAAAGTATATGCAATAAATTAGCGCTTTATGAAATATAAATTAAAAACTTACTTTATGCTCATAATCTAAATGATGGAAACAAGTTTCGAAATAATTGACAGATTGAGGAGATAACATGTTGATTGGGTTTCAGCCACCGGCAATTCGGCCGAGATGATATACGACCTGGTAACAGTGCATTCTTCTTTGTCAGACACGGTGCTTTTAATCAACAGTGCTTTCGGTCTGCCAGCTCTAATCGCCGTATTAGCATGTCTTCTTCACTTGATAATCACCCCTTACTTTTTGATTTTCGAGGCCAACGGAGAACACGACGAATTATTTCTCACCGTCCAGGCCATGTGGTGCATCGGTCATATTGCCAGATTATTGTTAATCGTTCAACCATGCTACTCAGCGTCTGTACAGGTACATCATCTTACCTTGTATTATATCTCGCATGTTAAAACTTTTCAAGGTTACTGATTCAAAAATAACCCATTCAAATGCTAAAGTGATTTTAAATGATGATACAAAGCAGTGCAGAAAACATTTTCGATTTCTAATTCCGAACACAAAATGACTGTTTTAAACCAAGTTGTATGGAAAGACTTACAATGGCACGTATAAAAATAAATAATGTTTTGTGGTAATAAAAAGGTTTCAAAAATCAAATATCTGATATCTTTAAGAATTCAAGAAAAAATAAATATAAAATTCAGAAGTAGTTTGATACTTCGAAGCTTTCCGACTGTTAATTTCATGAAAAAATCAACTCATTTCAAATCGTAGCACGTTTCAACTAGGCCAAGTTTAAGGTATTCACGATCGTGTAGTTTTACGTCTGTCAGTTTGTACATATACATTATATAGTATATAAAAATACATATTTTTGTAGCTCGTACACGGAGAAAAAAAAAAAACACCAGTGGTTACCAGTGTTGCGAGTCACTAATTACATTTGTAATGGAATTACTCATTTAATTACCCATTACTTCGGTAATGTGTAATTAAACCGAGTTTAATTACCCATTACTTTGGTAATGTGTAATTAAATCGAGTTTAATTACACATTACCAAAGTAATGTGTAATTAAATGAAGTTTAATTACACATTACAAAAGTAATGTGTAATTAAATCGAGTTTAATTACACATTACTTTGGTAATGGGTAATTAAATAAAGTTTAATTACACATTACATTGATATTGTAATATTTTTAATATTTGTTGTAATAATAAGTTAATATCTATGGATTCCCGAGGGAAATAAAGTGAATCAGATGAAATATAATCAATTGGGCAAAAGGTTTATGTATTCAGAAAATACAGGTCTGCTTCAGTACGAGGCTAAAGACAGACTAATTTGTTTTATAATAATGTTTGTTGACGTAGCAACCGTAGTTCTTATATTTTAGAAGATATCTTTTATCATATAGGCTACTTGATCTAGATCATATAGAATTAATATATAAGGGTGATTTCACAAATGTAACACTACCCCCCCTTTAGTAAAAGAGTCGACCCGACTCGTAAGGTGAGTATAATAAAGATTGTCTATTTAAAATCATCATAAGGATTAGCAAGTCGATATTTGAATCATAAAATCTATGTGCTCTATTTAGGAGAATCGGAGCTGTGGCTCAAGTAATTAAAAATTTTTCTAAGTACTATCTGACATTCGTCTCTTATTAGAAGGGAAACCACAGAAAACCTCTAAAAGATAGTCTAACTTAATTTCACAACATGGGTTTTTACAAAAATCTTCAAGAACAGGAACCAGGAACAAGAGTAGAAACTCAGGAATACAGGATCAGTAGACAGGAATCAGGAAATAAGAGTAGAAACTCAGGAACAAGGCGAAGAATTCCTTGGTCATTATGAAGAAAGTCCTGAATACTGGAACAGGAAGGGGTTGGAGGGGTAGAAGGACCAAAGACTGGAACGGAAAGTCCGATTCTGAACTCCAGGAGATCCAACTCCAAACCTCTTCGAAATAAATCATAACGACCTAAATGGGAGGACAAATGTTATTCTCTCGAAATAATAAGGTCATAAATATGAGTTTCTCTTCTAAAAACTCTTCAAAATTATAGATTCCTTTCAAATCTCTTTTAAATCAAAATTATAAATTCCTTTTTAAATATTTTCTTTCAAATGATAAATTAAACTTTTTGATATTAGATAGATTATTTCAAATATAATAAATTGATAAATTAAATTATTCTATTAAATAAATGTTATAAATATAAATTGGAACGATCTTATCTGAATAGAAGTGAGGAAACCGGAATAATAGGTCAGGATGGGATGAATTAGGCTTCCTTCTTCTCGTCTCAGAATATCATTTCGTCATTTAAATAGAATATCCTACTATCGGAATATCGGGAGCTGGAAAAACTTGGGTTAATGTTTGTAAACTAAAACATAACCTATATGCAGATTTTCCGCTCAGATCTCTTATATAGCTATCACGCTAATGAAATAAAAGAAAAGTTAGATCGATTGAAAATAAATAATGAATTGGAAGATAAACGATCGTAGTCGCATTTAAAACATTTACGTAACACTTTTTCTATTAAAAATTGGATAGAACTAGGACTATTAATAAAAAGTTTTAAGTTCCGTTGAATCATTAGAACCTACTCTTTTGAGGTTATTGGTTGTGAATCTGAAGAGGGATCTCTATCCCTCCAGGAAGTCTGATTTGAATAATTATTTTTCTCGTCGTCTTTTCGCCAAGACGTCCGAGAAAGATTATCATTAATTGAATTATTCCTTTTTTCTAATGAGAAACATTTATCTGTTACATGACCTATCTTATGGCAGAATTTACACACGGGTGGAGATCTGCCTCCGTTATTTACGTTGTAATTATTATTATTATTTCTGTTATAATTATTTTGCTGCCTGGGAGTAGTTTTCTCAGAATCGTTTGATTTTATAGGGATAGTAGGAATTTTATCTGTTTCAATTTGTCTAATTTTTCCTACTCCTAAATGATGTTTAGTCAATGCCTCAATTTCTAGACCCTTAATGACCGCTTCTTGTACAGAAGAAGGTCCTGTCAGACTAAGAGTATGTCTCAACTCTGAGTCTGAGCAAGATCACGTCAAGTGGACCCCCCATTTTCCACTTGATAATGAAAATTAAGTCTATATATTTTTTTCTCAAGTAGTCACCATGAGAAATTAATCCCCCAAACGATTTTTCAAAATTTTCATTTTAACAACAATTTTTTTTACAATGAAAATTTTGAGTACCTTTAATTAAAAAATAGATTTCAAATCAACCGTCAGAGATAAATTAATGAAATTTTCAGGATTTATTGTCAAATATCTATATTTTATTAAAATATTAATAGCTTAAAATTATTTGTTCATTATCCTATTGTTAATTAACTTTTAAGTAAACAAATGCAAATTTCATTGATTTCTCGGTCAAAAAATGAAGTTTTTTTTCATCGGTTACATGCGTTATTTATTTAAGTTTAAGATCCCGAAAGAAAATTTCACTGCTCGCGATTAGTTTAAACAATATGAATTTATTCATCACCGCGCGCCGGGCGCCGGGCGCTCTCAATACAGCGCGCGGCCGAGCGTCTCAGGCTATATTGCAGCTTGGGTCAGTCATAATTAAAAATAACAATTAAAAATATTATTAATAAACAAATTTTATTCTTTTAAACAATATCATGAACAATACAATAAAATAATTTCTTATTATTAAGGTGGTTCTTTACCTATACAATCCCACCAAACGTGAATTTCAGAGAAGATTTTAAATACTTCGCGATGGGGAAAAAATCTGAAAAAAATCAAGCATGTAGAAGATCCTCGAGAGATTGATATTGCATAATAATAATTCACAAAAGTTATTAACAAATTGATGAAAAAAAAAACTGTTCAAGAAATTAGCCGATGACCCAACTTTTTTTTTAGGTGAAAATTAATTTTTAATTTTTCTGAATACGTATGAATTTTTTCAGAATTTTGTTAACTTTTTGAACATTGCGTTTTGTCAGGTATAAAAAAACGCAATTTTCAAAAACTTAACAAAATTTTGTCAGGTATAAAAAAACGCAATTTTCAAAACGTTAAGAAAATTCTGAAAAAATTCATACGTATTCAGAAAAATTAAAAAATAATTCTCACCTAAAAAAAAAGTTGGGTCATCGGCTAATTTCTTGAACAGTTTTTTTTTCCATCAATTTGTTCATAACTTTTGTGAATTATTATTATGCAAAATCAATCTCCCGAGGATCTTCTACATGCTTGATTTTTTCAGATTTTTTCCCCATCGCGAAGTATTCAAAATCTTCTCTGAAACTCACGTTTGGTGGGATTGTATAGGTAAAGAACCACCTTAATAATAAAAAATTATTTTATTGTATTGTTCATGATATTGTTTAAAAGAATAAAATTTGTTTAATAATAATATTTTTAATTGTTATTTTTAATTATGACTGACCCAAGCTGCAATATAGCCTGAGACGCTCGGCCGCGCGCTGTATTGAGAGCGCCCGGCGCCCGGCGCGCGGTGATGAATAAATTCATATTGTTTAAACTAATCGCGAGCAGTGAAATTTTCTTTTGGGATCTTAAACTTAAATAAATAACGCATGTAACCGATGAAAAAAAACTTCATTTTTTGACCGAGAAATCAATGAAATTTGCATTTGTTTACTTAAAAGTTAATTAACAATAGGATAATGAACAAATAATTTTAAGCTATTAATATTTTAATAAAATATAGATATTTGACAATAAATCCTGAAAATTTCATTAATTTATCTTTAACGGTTGATTTGAAATCTATTTTTTGATTAAAAGTACTCAAAATTTTCATTGTAAAAAAAATTGTTGTTAAAATGAAAATTTTGAAAAATCGTTTGGGGGATTAATTTCTCATGGTAACTACTTGAGAAAAAAATATATAGACTTAATTTTCATGATCAAATGAAAAATGGGGGGTCCACTTGACGTGATCTTGCTCAGTCTGTTATTGCATTAATGAATTTATTACAGGCTAACATGTCTCTAGTAGGTTCATCACAATTGGGTAAAGCTATTCTAGCTAATCTTTCTATTTCTACTCCGAGTGAAGCAAGACCTTCTTCTTTAGCTTGTCTTTTAAGGTCTAATTGAGTTAAAGATAATTTCGATATAAGTTGATTTCCGAATCTCAATCGTAGGGCTGCGCTGAGTTTATCGTAATTTTCAATATCTGAATCAGCAAGAGCTGATAGAACAGCCAAGGCAGGACCTCTTAAGCTACCTGCAAGTTGTCCGGCCTTAGTAATAGAAGACCAGGAGTTTACTTTTGCAATTATTTGAAATTGTCGCTCATAGTCAGCCCAAGGAATTGATCCGTCAAAGAAATTTACTTTAAGATTCGACGATTTTTTTGTTGACTCAGCACAACCTTCGTTACGAGTAATAATTGTATCGTTAATCTGTTTATCGTGACTACTCCCGGCGCGAGATAAATTGAGAGGAAGATTATTATCTATATTCTGGTCACCAGCCATGTAATTAGTATGTTCTACGCCTCGTGCGTCCCGAATTGTACCTCCAATTCGGTCGCTTTGAGGTACAGTACGGGTGTGTGGCGTAAAAGTTGCCGCTCCACCCGTACGAGGTCTACGTATTGTTGGGGAAGGTTCTTCTTCCCCATAGTTTTGTACAGACCGTATATTTGTGGGTTCAATTATTTCCTCAATCCTTATTGGGGATCGTCTAGGAGTTGAAGTTTGAGACATTGTTTCCTGTGGTTCCAGGCGTCTCATTAAAATGGATAGGGTAGCTTGTTGAGCTGCTAGATTTGCCTCTCTATCAGCTCGTTGATTCGTTAGGTTCGCCTCTCTTTCTTCCCTCAAGCGAACGGTTTCGCGTTCTTCGCGTTCTCGTTGAGCTGTCAAATTTGTTTCTCTTTCTTCACGCAGTCTTAAAATTTCGCGCTCTTCGCGTTCACGTTGGGCTGTTAGATTTGCCTCGCGTTCAGCTCGGCGTTCTTCTCTCTCTTCTCTTTGAGCTAATAAAGTGGCTTCTCTTTCCTCTCGTTGAGCTAACAAGTTAGCTTCTCTTTCTTCACGTTTAGCTTCGCGTTCTTCGCGTCGTAGTTGAGCTTCTCGCTCTTCGCGTTCTCTTTGTGCCGTTAAATTGGCTTCTTGTTGTGCTGCTTGTGCAGCTAAACTAGCTTGTTGTTGTGCAGCCAAAGTTTGGAAAAGTCTTTCCATTATATCAACCTGAGGTTGAGGTGCTGGGGCTTGTTCGTCGATGATTGCTCGTCGACGAGAAGACATTGCTTTTTTTTTTTTTTAAATTCTTTTTAAATCCTTTCACAATCACGAACTCTCTTTCAAAAATTCACTCTATCGATCCCGGTAAGATCCCGATTCTGACACCAATGTAATATTTTTAATATTTGTTGTAATAATAAGTTAATATTTATGGATTCCCGAGGGAAATAAAGTGAATCAGATGAAATATAATCAATTGGGCAAAAGGTTTATGTATTCAGAAAATACAGGTCTGCTTCAGTACGAGGCTAAAGACAGACTAATTTGTTTTATAATAATGTTTGTTGACGTAGCAACCGTAGTTCTTATATTTTAGAAGATATCTTTTATCATATAGGCTACTTGATCTAGATCATATAGAATTAATATATAAGGGTGATTTCACAAATGTAACAATATATACATCAGGGTGGGCCAAAAAAAACTTTTAGTTTTTTTTTCTTTAGTTACCATGAAAATATTGTTCAAGATGATAAAAAAAAAAGTCCTCTGAAAATTTGAGCTCTTAATATCAATATTAAGAGGTGCCTCATCGCGATATTTGATTTCCCATTTAAATAACACAGGAATTTTTTTTTTTTTTTTTTTTGGAATTTTATTCCGTTCCAACGAATCATCGTGTTATAAAAATCAATACATATTCTTGTAGGAAATTAAACGATCTCCAAAAAAGGTCTGATGTGATTTTTTGCTAAGTCGAAAAAAAAGTCGTCATACACCGTTTGAGGTTGAACTTTAACCTTGAATAACTTTGAAACGCGTGAACTTAGCGAAAAATTACATCAGACCTTTTTTGGAGATCGTTTAATTTCCTATAGGAATATGTATTGATTTTGACAACACGATGATTCGTTGGAACGGAATAAAATTCCAAATAAAAAAAAAAAAATAATTTCCTGTGTTATTTAAATGGGAAATCAAAAATCGCGATGAGGCACCTCTTAATATTAATATTAAGAGCTCAAATTTTCAGAGGATTTTTTTTTCATCATCTTGAACAATATTTTCGTGGTAACTAAAGAAAAAAAAATTAAAAGTTTTTTTTGGCCCACCCTAATATACATGTATATATACCGAGAAGTTTCGTGGACGCGGAACGCTAGGGGTACCAACCCGAAATTTTTGCTATTCCATAGGCGTACGTCATACAGTAAACTGCAGCAGCAGTTTGGTAACTTACTAGATGTTTCTAGCAAGATCACTAGTTACGCTGGCTAGTGGAATTGCGCTCAACCATACCCTGTTCAAGCTATGTTTATTCTGTTTGAACCCGAGAACAGCGCGCGTAAAATTTAAAGGTTAGGCGCTCAATTTAAAATGAATAAATAAATCGTGCGAATAAGTGAAGTTGCGGGAAAACTGGACCAGGTAAGGAAGATGATTTAAATCAATCGATCAACAAAATAATTATTAATCAATAGCAGGTTTGACTTGCAATCAATTTATTATGAATCAAGCAATTTTGAAGATGTTTTTGTTGAATCGTTGGAACAATAAAATGGTTACTCATTATCTTATAACAAAATTATGATACGTTAGCAATTCGTGTTACTCGCAGCTGCGATCGAGCAACGAATAGTAAATAATGACTGAACAAACTCTTCGGATTGGAATGATGGATTAATAACGGAATGTTTATTTCAAAATTATAGTAAGAAATCGAAGAGGACCGATTCTTGGACAACTGTGAAAAAATTCCACGGGTATTGAACACACAGAAGAAAAATAAATGATGACTGGCTGTCGACCGATTTTGTCCACTAATGCCGGCGACACAGACTTTTCGTGTCCCGTGTTCGCCTCACCTACAGGCGCTACGATCGCTCACACATAGCTGTGATTGGTCCGCGCTGCGTGTGAGTGACTGTACACTGGTCACGATCCCCGTAGGTGATCCGACACGAAAAGTCTGTGTCGCCGGCAATAATCACGCATCACATTTTTGGAAAACCAATTTTGTCCACCAATCGCGCCTCACATTTTTTGAAGCGCGAAAATGAAAATAGTTAGCAAAGGCCCCGATTGGCTGCGTGATCGGCCGATTGTCTCAAATTCGGCGATTGGTGGACAAAATCGGTCTACAGCCAATCATCATTTATTTTTCTTCTGTGTGTTCAATGTCCGTGGAATTTTCTCACAGTTGTCCAGGAATCGGTCCTCTTCGATTTCTTACTATAATTTTGAAATAAACATTCCGTTATTAATCCATCATTCCAATCCGAAGAGTTTGTTCAGTCATTATTTACTATTCATTGCTCGATCGCAGCTGCGAGTAACACGAATTGCTAACGTATCATAATTTTGTTATAAGATAATGAGTAACCATTTTATTGTTCCAACGATTCAACAAAAACATCTTCAAAATTGCTTGATTCATAATAAATTGATTGCAAGTCAAACCTGCTATTGATTAATAATTATTTTGTTGATCGATTGATTTAAATCATCTTCCTTACCTGGTCCAGTTTTCCCGCAACTTCACTTATTCGCACGATTTATTTATTCATTTTAAATTGAGCGCCTAACCTTTAAATTTTACGCGCGCTGTTCTCGGGTTCAAACAGAATAAACATAGCTTGAACAGGGTATGGTTAAGCGCAATTCCACTAGCCAGCGTAACTAGTGATCTTGCTAGAAACATCTAGTAAGTTACCAAACTGCTGCTGCAGTTTACTGTATGACGTACGCCTATGGAATAGCAAAAATTTCGGGTTGGTACCCCTAGCGTTCCGCGTCCACGAAACTTCTCGGTATATATATATACAGAGATGTTCTGTGGAAACCGGTCAGTCTGATGGAGGCGCACTTACTTTTTTTTCGTCAATGACAACGCTGTCAAAGCGATCTACTGATTTTTCATATGCCTATGACTGATACCTTCAGTCGACATAGCGGAAGCTGTCACGTCGTAGGTTATGAACTGCCATATTAGAATAATGTTTAATTGAATTATTATTAATAATAATAATTGATAATAATTATTAATAATTATTAATATCAATAATTATTAATATTATTAGGTTTGATTCTTATTAATAATAATTAACAATATTAATAGGTTATAAATAATTGTCTTGGTGAAATTTAATCATTAATAATTATTAATACTTGTTATTGATATTATTAGGTTTGATTATTATTAATAATAATTATCGATATTATTAGTTGCAATCGAGCATTGCTTCGGTGACTGACTGACCCGTTGCATCTCTTCGACAAGTAGGGTTACGAACATAGCGAGGTGAATATCTTCATCGAGCATACAATATTGTGTAATTAAATTGTGATATCGTTCCTAATACAACGGTTATCTATTTCTGATTGCAGATTTCAATTTATGTTTATTTCAAACATTATTAGGTTATCAATAACTGTTTTGGTGAAAATCACACGTCTGGTAGTAATAAAGTTAATAAGGCAATAGCATACGATATTGATTCTTTATGAATTCGTTTCAGGTGTGAATTTGTCTTTATTTGCTACTTTATTCACAACCGGGTATTCCTTCGGTGACTGACTGACCCGTTGCATCTCTTCGACAAGTAGGGTTACGAACATACGATGTGGATACCATTCATCGAGCAATATAATATGCAATATTGTGTAATAAGTTCATAATACAACGATATACGATACTATTTCATAGATAAGTAGTGATAAATTATTATTATTGATTAGTAGTGTTAAAGTGATTGCAAATGTCAATATCTGTTTATTTCAAACATTATTAGATTACAAAGAACTGTTTTGATGAAATCTACACATCTGGTAGTAATAAAGTAAATTTTCTAAAATTCCACACAATTTTTGGTTTATTCAGTTATAACAATAAAATTTAATAATTCGTAATACATGTGAAGGAAATAGGAAAAAAAAAAATAACAATTTAATAACGCTGTCGAAGAAAGGGTGAACATGGTTTTGCGAAGAATCCGGGACCACCGCGTCCAGCGATGGATACCGTGCGGAATATTGTAACAACCCATATTAGTACTATGACTACTCGAAGAAAACGGGAAAAAGCCAGCGTCGAGAGTGGCTCAATATTCTGTGAGACGATGAGGAACAAGCTAATGGGAACAATGGGAACAATAATTTAAATTCATTTTTCACTCGATGAAACTTGAACACGCATTGATGGACCAACACATCGCTTATGCAGGACTGTTTTCGTACTTATCAGGCTGAGAAGACCTGTAGAGTATTGTTTCATTCAGCGGAGATGCCTCATAGGATGAAACACTTCCACTGAATCGATACGATATTTCTCGATGAATGATATTCACATCACTTTGTTCGTAACCCTACTTGTTGAAGAGATGCAACGGGTCAGTCAGTCACCGAAGAAATACCCGGTTGTGAATAAAGTTACAAATAAAGAGAAATTCACACCTGAAACGAATTTATAAAGAATCAATATCGTATGCTATTGCCTTATTCACTTTATTACTACCAGACGTGTGAATTTCACCAAGACAGTTATTGATAACCTAATAATGTTTGAAATAAACATAAATTGAAATCTGCAATCAGAAATAGATAACCGTTGTATTAGGAACGATATCACAATTTAATTACACAATATTGTATGCTCGATGAAGATATTCACCTCGCTATGTTCGTAACCCTACCTGTCGAAGAGATGCAACGGGTCAGTCAGTCACCGAAGCAATGCTCGATTGCAACTAATAATATCGATAATTATTATTAATAATAATCAAACCTAATAATATCAATAACAAGTATTAATAATTATTAATGATTAAATTTCACCAAGACAATTATTTATAACCTAATAATATTGTTAATTATTATTAATAAGAATCAAACCTAATAATATTAATAATTATTGATATTAATAATTATTAATAATTATTATCAATTATTATTATTAATAATAATTCAATTAAACATTATTCTAATATGACAGTTCATAACCTACGACGTGACAGCTTCCGCTATGACGACTGAAGGTATCAGTCATAGGCATATGAAAAATCAGTAGATCGCTTTGACAGCGTTGTCATTGACGAAAAAAAAGTAAGTGCGCCTCCATCAGACTGACCGGTTTCCACAGAACATCTCTGTATATATATATCGATATATATATATTAGGGTGGGCCAAAAAAAACTTTTAATTTTTTTTTCTTTAGTTACCATGAAAATATTGCTCAAGATGATGAAAAAAAAGTCCTCTGAAAATTTGAGCTCTTAATATCAATATTAAGAGGTGCCGAATCGCGATTTTTGATTTCCCATTTAAATAACACAGGAAATTTTTTTTTTTTTATTTGGAATTTTATTCCGTTCCAACGAATCATCGTGTTATAAAAATCAATACATATTCTTGTAGGAAATTAAACGATCTCCAAAAAAGGTCTGATGTAATTTTTCGCTAAGTTCACTCGTTTCAAAGTTATTCAAGGTTAAAGTTCAACCTCAAACGGTATATGACGACTTTTTTTTCGACTTAGCGAAAAATCACATCAGACCTTTTTTGGAGATCGTTTAATTTCCTACAAGAATATGTATTGATTTTTATAACACGATGATTCGTTGGAACGGAATAAAATTCCAAATAAAAAAAAAAAAATTTCCTGTGTTATTTAAATGGGAAATCAAAAATCGCGATTCGGCACCTCTTAATATTGATATTAAGAGCTCAAATTTTCAGAGGACTTTTTTTTCATCATCTTGAGCAATATTTTCATGGTAACTAAAGAAAAAAAAATTAAAAGTTTTTTTTGGCCCACCCTAATATATATATACATTAGGGTGATTCAAAAAAAAAAAAAAAAAATTATTTTTTCTTCCAAACAGGCTCAAACGTTTCATTCAGGTCAAAAAGTATGCCTGTTAAAATTTGAGCTCTTAATATTAATATTGAGTTGCTCCTCATCGCACTTTTCGATTTTCCATAAGAATAACATGGGATAAATCATTCTTGCTTCTTCTGATTTTTATAACTAGCAAATGATATGTCACACAGAGAATCTACAGACATATTTTTGTAGAGAATTGAACGCTCTACAAAAAAGTTCCGAGTTATTTTCCAATAAGTCCACTCGTTCAAAAGTTATTCAAGCTCAAAGTTTACTTTATTTTAATTGATTTTAATGTTAATTTTTACAATTTTAATTTTTTTATTTTTTTGTATTTTTCGTTTTTCATTTTCCAACCAAAACATGTCTGTAGATTCTTTGTGTGACGTATCATTTGCTAGTTATAAGAATCAGAAGAGGCAAAAATAATTTATCCCATGTTATTCTTATGGAAAATCGAAAAGTGCGATGAGGAGCAACTCAATATTAATATTAAGAGCTCATATTTTAACAGGCATACTTTTTGACCTAAATGAAACTTTTGAGCCTGTTAGTGAAAGAAAAAAAAAAATTTTTTTTTTTTGAATCACCCTAATATACATATACATATATTGTAACATACTCGGTTCTATTGCACCTCGAAACACGCCAAATCACGAACAAAGGAAAGGATTACACTAATCCTCTACGTTCGACCAAGTGTCTGACGTCACGCTAAGAAGAGGGGATAGAGAGTATATAATCAGCTCACGCGTTCACTCGTTAGCGTAGTCAGGTAGAGCACCGGTGCGACTCACAACTTAGATAAAATTAAATTCACTTGAATAGCTTCAGATCGCCTAGATCCGAATAACTAACATAAAATCATGATATAGAATAAATTCAATTGCCTTTAGATAAAATATCACTGGTCACAATTCAAAATATAATCGAAGAGAATGAGAGGAAATATAACGAAAACGAAATAGAATCATAACAGAAAACATAACCGCGCATAGCCTAGAATATAAAAATAGAATATACAAACAGAACGAAAACCTAAACGGAACAAACAAACAAACGCGACTAGAGTCACGAAATTAGAATAGAAGTAGAATAAGTAAATCATTGTAAAAATTAGTTTATTAGAATTCATATGAATACAATATTATTTTCTTATTTGAACTTTGTCGGATATTTCAGCACTGACTCCTAACTAATCAATATCCATCCCTGAACAAGCCTTATAGGGACCAGCTTTGGATCATTCCAAGTGCGTACGGCGTTGGATTAAATTCCCGCGTCCGAGGGCCAAGGAAATACGATTCCGAGTCTGAGACACGGTCTTGGAATCGCAAGGTTCCCGGATCCGAGTAAAGAATAGGTTTTGTGTTTAGGATAGCAGGCTTGGATTAACTTCCCGGCTCTGTTCGAATAGGAGAAGGATCGGCTTTGGTTCTACCCGAGTCCGAAGGGAACAGGCTTTGGTGGAGTGATCTACCCGAGTCCTGAGATAAAGTAAATTCACAAGGTTGCATAGGTGGCTTTTGGTGGCTAACCCATCCTTTTCCCTACCTACGTACCTCAAAGAAAAGCCCTAATAATTTAGATAATTTAAATCCCTTTTTTATATAGGTAAAGAACTCACACTAACTGCGGGTATCTCTTAACTTTCGGGTTCAAGATACTCGCCATAAGTTACAATATATATATCAATATATATATTGATATATATTGTAACGTATCCAGCATTCACACATAGCCAGATCACACGGACAAGGCAACGAACACCACCTTGCCGATCAGCGAGCGTCACGTGACGGAAATATTTGGTATACCGGGAAGATTCCTTGATAGTATACACCTGACTGCCGTCGATTGCGCATGCGCCAAATAATTCATTTTCATTGGTCGGTAAGATCGTCCCGGGACAGTATTATGACGTAGGAGGCACGGGTGCCAACATGCGAAAAATTAAGCGAGAGCTGTCAAACTCTGGCGCGTAAAGTAGTCAATCGAGGTTATGTTGATATTTATTTTAATTCGACGTTAATTATTGAAAAAAAAAAAGAAAAATAGCACGGACTAGCAGTTTTTAATAACGTAGTCCATTTCGGAAGATTATTCAATGCGTGCATCAAAGGATTTAATGGAAAAACAACAATTAATCGTTACAAAAAACATCTTAAAGTGATTTGTTGAAAGATGAAATCTAAAATCAAATCTGAAAGGTTATTATCAAATGACAGTCTGGACAAACTGAGGCAGGTGAGTGAAAATAACGTTTATTGAAAAAATATTCTTCATTCACATCGAATCGAAGCAAGCAATCAGCTGTTCGGAATAAATTCCGACGGTTCTTTCAGAACATCAAATTTTAACCTCGATAATGAAAGCTTTCCAAGCCTTTCTGAATCACTACCGCAATTTATTGAGATTTGAACCCAAAAAATTCGTATCAATTGCATCGCCGTCGAAAACAAAGTTTGACAGCTAAAACTCGGGATGGCCAGCCTGCCTTAGCGGACGACGAAACTCGTGCATGCGCAATCGACGGCAGTCAGGTGTATACTATCAAGGAATCTTCCCGGTATAAGGCGGCGCGCGACACACGACGATTAGCGTTAGTTGAGCCATAGCGGTCAGCACGTCTCATCAAGACAGTTATTATTTCGCCAGTCAGCCAGAGCGGCGGCTGAGCAGTAGATTCATTTATATTCAAAGTATCTCGATTTATTTAGCTAAAACAGCAGTAAAATCATTAAATTCAAAGAAAAATTCAATTCGAATAGAGATTAAAGCAATTTTATATCGCAAAGAATTCAAACAAACAAATAAATTCAAATCAGAAAACTCACAAGAAAGACAAAAGATTTATTGACAAAAATCGCACTAGAATCTAAACTCGAAGAGAAAATATAAAATCAAACTCACAAAACGAACTCAAAACGAAAACGCTCTTAGAATTAAGGTAGAATAAAGTAGAATAAGTAATAAGAAATGTCGAACCGTTTATAATTGATATAAAACATATTGATGATTTATTAAACATCGTTGCACACGACCCGATGGTCAGCAATTTAATAGAAACTTAGGAATCTTTTCGTTATTTTCCATCTTCCTTACTTTGCATCATTTAATCTTTTCTTTTCAGGTAAAATCGTTATTAGCTAGAAAACAGCTTCGGTATTGAAGTTTGATAGCTACGATAGTGTTCAATCATTATCCTAGTCTGGAAAACTTCGATAGCCCAAGTCTGTAAACACAGCTTCGGCTCGTCTGACTGAACAGCTACGATAATACCAAAAATATTATCCTAGTCTTGCAGGTTAGACAAGTCCCAAGTCTGTAGGGAGTCAGCTCTGGTAGAGTAAAATCTATCCGAGTCTGCATTAGGGTATTTAAGGGTTTTTCAACTTTCACCCAAGAGGAGCTCCAAAACATCACACCCGTGACAAAGAATTCACGCGGACTAGCTTAATTCCTCTGGCCTTCAGCTGGAGGAACATAAGCATAGAAAGTTACAATATATGAGGTATTCCACGCCGTTTCGAACGGTCAAAAAAATCACCGCTTCCGAAAAAATCGTAATTTGGTCCTCGAACACAACTATATCGAAAGAATTTTTGTGAATTTTTTCAGAATTTGCGGATCGCATTTGTGGATTTTTTCCAAATTCCAACTTTTTCTACAAACTTCCCCTGGTAAAAATTCCCACATAGGAACCTACATAGGTACCATACGTATCGTAATTTTGGACAGGTACCTATAGGAGTACAACTTATAGGAGTACATAGGACCTACGTCGGTATAGTGCACTAGGGCCCATCCCGGTATATATTGTTACGCTGGGTGAAACGCCCTATAGTTAATATATCACCAATATATATAAATTGTCAGATAATCTAGTAGTTATGAGATAAATGAGGTACCTCAAAAACATACGAGATAGGTTTCCAGATAAATAACTATTATTGTAAAAGACAAATTAGTCTTGCTCTAGTCTTCGACTTGACAAGATCTGTATTCGATTTATTGAATATAAACCCATTTTACCTGATTCATTTAATTTCGTGTTTGGCTTACTTTATTGTTCTCGAGAATTCACAGCCCTTATTTTACTTGCGAACGTCCTTCGCAACACCTCGTCCTTCGTATATATATAGGATTGGGACCTATATGGGTGTGTATGTATAGGAGGAAAACCTATATAGGACATGTATCTAGGCACGCCTATATAGATATGGGTTCCATACCTATACGGGCATGGGTCCTACATAGGTCCTTCACCTGTATGGTATATTCCCATACGGATCTGTCCCAAATTAGGATAGCTATATGGCTGTTAGGACCTATGTGGGTACAGATACCTGAGTATATGTATTGAAGTATGCAAGGAAAAATGCCGTATCCACGAGTTACACAATATGTATATAATACTCTATCTGACATTTTTACCACCGCATGTACGGCGAATTTACGGGCCTTATTGAGACCTAAAAAGCACCTAAATGGGTTATTGCAACCATATATCGGACCTAAGGGGTCCTGCATACCGACGTAGGATATTCATGTGGGTTTTATATGGGGCCTGCAAAGCACCTAGATGGGTTATTGCGGCATCATATCGAACCTCATGGGTCCTGTACGCCAACTACGAATACTTATGTGGTTCCTATTGTGTCCTGAAAAACACCTACATAGGTTATTGCGGAAGCATATCGAACCTCATGGGTCCTGTATGTCAGCGTAGAATACCCATATGAGTCCTACTGGGGCCTACAAAGCACCTACAAAGGTTATTGCGAACACATATCGGGCCTTACGGGTCCTGTATGCCAACATAGGATGCCTATATAGGTTCTGTCAGGTCCGGTAAAGCACCTACGCGGATTTTTGTGGTACATTTGTAGGACCTATACCATACCTTGCAGGTCCTTCGAACGCCCTATGATACCATCATAGGTTACTACAGGTACCCACATAGGACCTACATATTCCATGCAAGACCTTTAAGGTCCTACCTGGGAATTTTTAGCAGGGTCCGTATCTCAAAAGTATAAGATCCTACAAGAAAATTTATGAGACACAAAAGTTGCAGTTTCGAATCAACTTTCTGACATGTAGACAACAACCCTGTATTTTGGTTGAGATGGGTGGCGCAATCGTTTGGAAGATATGCTTTATCAATTTTTTTCTCAGAAAAAAAAAAAAAAATTCAGAAAAAAAAAAAAAATTAATAAAGCATATCTTCCAAACGATTGCGCCACCCATCTCAACCAAAATACAGGGTTGTTGTCTACACTTGAGAGTATTTTCTGTGATTTATTGAGGCAAATCGAAGGTGACGTATTGATTGAAAAATCGATTTTTGTGAGTTTTTGATAAAAATTGGTATTTCTGGGATTCGATAAATTCCCAAAAAAATTTTTTCAGAAAGTTGATTCGAAACTGCAACTTTTGTGTCTCACAAATTTTCTTGTAGGATCTTATACTTTTGAGATACGGAAGTTTGTAGAAAAAGTTGGAGTTTGGAAAAAATCCACAAATGCAATCCGAAAATTCTGAAAAAATTCACAAAAATTCTTTCGATATAATTGTATTCGAGGACCAAATTACGATTTTTTCGGAAGCGGTGATTTTTTTGACCGTTCGAAACGGCGTGGAATACCTCATATATATATCAATGTAATGACCAAAGTAATGTGTAATTAAACTCGATTGAATTACACATTATCAAAGTAATGTGTAATTAAACTCGATTTAATTACACATTACCAAAGTAATGTGTAATTAAATAAAAATTCAATTACACATTGCAAAAGTAATGAGTAATTAAAAAAAATTTAATCACAATTTTCACAACACTGGTGGTTACTATATTGTATAGTAGTCAGTACTGTGTTGACAATAAAAAGATTTAATGTGCTATTGTCAACACACTACTGACTACTATACAAAATAGTAACCAGCGGATAAGACTTGGCTTCCGGGATGGAGCCGCGTTGTTTAACGGCTAGGTGCCGACGTTTCGTAAACATTGCAGTTTACTTCATCAGGGCGAGAAACAACCTGATACTGGTTGCTCCCCAACAGGGTGTCCCTATTTATGCCAGTTGCGGAGCCTTCCATATGTGACGTTCCGCTCGGGTGAAGTTGACCAATCATATGTTTTTAAATGGTTGGCCAAACATTTAAAAAACCGGGTGGATGGCGTTCCAAATTGGATGGGTTTGAAGTCCATTGTCTCTGTTGATGTTGTTAGGATGTTTACGGATTTCAAGGGCTTTTCTGTATTTTCGAGGAAAATACTGTTTTGAGTTAGCCAAGGAGGTGGTTTGGTAAAATAAGATTTGGTGGCCCGTTTCCATTTGGTGTTCCGCCAGAGCTGACATAGTAAAGTGCTTCAGTTTGACGCATCTTTGGTGTTCTTTAAGGCGAGTGCTGATCTTCCTCCCGGTTTCTCCGATGTAAACTTTTCCACAGGAACAAGGGATCCTGTATACCCCTGAAGAGCTGAGCGGGGGGAGATTATCTTTTGGGGAGTTGAGGAATTGCCCGATTTTTTGTGGTGGTTTGAAAATCGGTTTGATGTTGTTTCTCCTTAGGATTCTCCCTGTGGAGTCCGTATATATATGTTTGTAATCGGGAAAGTCCCTCCGGATAAGTTCCAAGAAGAAAGCCGAGGAGTCCCCCTGAGCTCCTTTAACCGTTTTTCCTGTTAGGGTATCTGTTTCAATAGGGGTGAATAAGGAAGGGTAATCAAGATTAAAAATTGGAGAGGATTTGGTTTTCTTAACTGGGATAAGAAGATCTTTCATCTCCCTCCAATCATTATACATTGGCGGGTGGAGAGAGGATTTCACCGAGAGGATGTCACTCCTTGAATGTAGGGGAGGAAAGCAGTTCTTCTCGTTACTTCCGTTGGTAAGTTTGAAATGTCTGTTGATGGGTTGGTCTTGTTCTGGAGTTTTTGGATGGTTTGTTGGATTTGTATGGACGAGTAACCATTGGATTGGAGGGTTTTCTTCAGGTGGGCTAGTTCAACGTTGAGGTTTTCTGAATCGGAGACTGTCAGTGCTCGGTGGACGAGTGAGCTGATCATTGATCCTTTTTGTGATGGGTGGTGGTGTGAAGCTGCGTGGAGATATCTGTTAGTGTGTGTGGGTTTGCGGTATACGCGATGTCCCAATTGACCATCTTGTTTTTTCGTGACTAGCACGTCCAGGAAGGGAAGGTGGTTGTTATTTTCTGTTTCCATCGTGAAGCGTATGTTAGGGTGTCGGAAGTTGAGAAAGTCTAGAAAGGTTTGGAGGTGTTCCTTACCATGTCGCCAAATGACAAAAGTGTCATCAACATATCGGAGCCAGAGTTCAGGTTTTAGTCGGGCTTCTCCGAGGGTGTGGCTCTCGAAGTGCTCCATGAATATGTCCGCTATGATGGGAGAAATTGGAGATCCCATAGCAGCGCCTGAGGTTTGTTCGTAGTAACCAGTGGTGTGTTTTTTTATTCCGTGTACATTTTACCTGAACAAAACATCAGCGTATGTCGTTCGTCAGTATGTTCCTCACCTGTAAAAGAGTTTCATTTCCTCGCCTTCGAAGATCTAGAGCAGTGACCCTCATGATAAGTTAGTATATTGTGTAGCAAGGGCGTAAAGTCAGCTTTTTTAGACCGAGCGTGGAGTTTTCAGTACGAGTCGGAGGCGAGGTAGCACGAGTCAAAGACGAGTGCGTCTGCGAGCCGAAGACGAGTGCGTCTGCGAGCCGAAGACGAGTGCGTCTGCGAGCCGAAGACGAGTTCGTCTGCGAGCCGAAGACGAGTTCGTCTGCGAGCCGAAGACGAGTACTGCAACCACACGAGGTCAAAGGCCCACTTAGCCCTTGCTGCACACTATATTTTTTGTAACACATGTATTGATTTCTGCGTTTATATGTATATAGAGGGTTGTTACTATTGGAGGTAGGAGAGGGGATGGAGGGAGGGGGGGCCACCCGCCCACCCACTTCCCCCCCTTCCTCCAGGGGGTTACTTGGACTAATTCCACTGCTTGAAAGATTATTCATCTCCTCTTCTTTGGAGATGAATAATCTTTCAAGCAGTGGAATTAGTCCAAGTAACCCCCTGGAGGAAGGGGGGGAAGTGGGTGGGCGGGTGGCCCCCCCTCCCTCCATCCCCTCTCCTACCTCCAATAGTAACAGTTCATCACCATTGCTATTATCTTTCAGTCAACAACTATATAGAGGGTGTTATGCCGATTACATCGCAGTACTGCAGGTCTCGGACTGTCAGGTATAGTCGAAAATTGACCGATAGACATGAGCGCGAAACATCTGGTTCGCCGCTCGACTATTAGATAGTCGAAATGCGATCAACGCGATCGTAGGCACAGATCGTAGCCGTAGATTTCGATGGCGCTCTTGACTATTTAGTAAATAGTGAATGTGTAATATTATTATTGAAAATAATAATTATACCTACAAAATGTTCTTCGTGCAACGGATGCTCGATATATTACATGGGATCGTGGCTGATTGGCGTATCGATGGATGAGTAAGTAATACTGTTTTTTAATACCTACAAGTGCATCTGTAACAGCATAACCTTAGAACCGAATTGAGTGGCATACAATAATTCCCATCTAAATAAAGTAGATGCACGTTTTACCGTATCAGTTCATACTTTGTGCCGTACAATTAATATTTCAGAGAGCGTGCAGATTTTAATTGACCTGGCATCTTCATAGTCATGCCCAGCTGAACCTGCACTAACACAGGGTGTAAAGGTGTTCAATAGGAACAGTGGGAACATATGTTTGACGAGGAGGCCAACCAACTAAGACGTAGATCGTACGAAGCTGAAGAGTTTCCGATGGATAACATTTGTCACGAGTATCATATTGAGCTAGCATTTTCTGAGATGTAATATGTTCATCCATCTGATCCTAGATTACCTAACCATTCATCTCCCACTTCCAAAAAGGATACACCTTTAGACACGATCCTTTTTTTCGATGCACAGTGCAATAAAGCTATTTTGGTCCAACAGAACGGGTCATATAGTAAGATCCTGCAATACGTCATGTACTATCTCTGTATCAACGAAGCAGTGTTATGTGATTGAATCATATCAAAGCAATCAACAACTGTGTTTCAATTTATGGTTCCTTTCCCAATATTTCCGCCGAAGATCAATAGTTCGATAGCTGCAGCTCTAATCAGCCTAACAATTTAGACTAATAATTTTATCAAATATTTGGTGAGATGTTGGTTAATAATATTTTTTCACCACACCTGCACGGAAAGTACGACTTTCGCTCCCTTGCGTGAGCGGGAAGTCGTTCTTTCCGATGCAGGGGGTGGTGAAAAATAGTATACCTCACACGGGAGTGAAAAAGGCCATCCCAAACTGCGTTTTTGTCACCCTCGCCTTCGGCTCGGGTGTCAATTTCACACGCAGTTTGGGTTGGCCTACTTTCCCTCCCTAGGTGAGTAATATACTATTTATCTATTTTTTTTTTTTTTTTTTTTTAATTCGAACTAAGTACGATTGGCATGGAATGCCCCATTATAATGGTCCTTTTTCAGGCCATTTTATACATTTCCTGCGGACAAGGCGGGAAAATTTTTCAAATTAGGAAACGTGAAACTTGTAGCCTAAAATATGAATTGAATTTGAAAGTTTAGTGCCTTGGAGGCAGTAATTTGAGTTGACCTAGAGGCTACAAGATTCGCGCACTTTTTTAAAACAGGGTGAATTTCTAACGCCCGCTGACCAAAAGTCACGTTGAGGTGGCGATAATTCTAAATAGATAGATAGATAGATATGTTTATTCTTATCCATAACAATATTGGATAATATCACAATGTTACACAGAAAATTACATGCATTAGTACATAGTGATCAAGAGAGAAAAATAAAGTATAAAGTAAGCAGAAATCATAAGACTAACTAAAAGAAAAACAACTAAAAACTAGCCTAACGACGGAAGGGGTGCTCGAGAAACTCATTATCAAACAAGAACTGCCGGAGGGAGTGCCTAAAAGTCGAGTACGCACGGATTTGGCGAAGGCCGAGAGGAAGCGACTGCCATACATAGAGAGTAGAGACCGCGAAAGATCTTCTGTAAGCCTCCGTAGAGAAGCGGGGAATCACAAAATCACCCCTGTCCCACCGAGACGGTGCAGCGGAAGACTCCGGACGTGCGCAAAAGAGGGCCCGCAGATAGTCAGGGGTCCCAGATCGAACTGTGATGAAAAATAGGGAACAAAGAAAAAAGATCCTGCGATCCCGCGCAGAAAGCCACCCCAACTCACGGCGATAGGGCGTGATGTGCTCGTCCCTAGCCACCCCACATACGAAACGGACACAGCAATTTAGAAGGCGCTGCAAGCGTACATTTAGCACCCCCGGTATGTCATTGTAAACCACAGAACAATAGTCTAGCAAAGGGAAAATGAGCGCAGTTACTAGACGCACGCGCAGAGGTCTCGAGAACAGGGGCCGCGACATGGACAGATGGCGGAGAGTGCAGTGCACCCGATTTGACACGGCATCCACCTGCGGGACCCAAGAAAGCGAGTTGTCGATGATAAGACCAAGGTTACGGACAGACCGCGACCAGGGGATAGGCGTGCCATTCAATGTTACTCGAGGGAGATCTAAAGAGTTCAACCTGGTGACGAAAGGCAGACTGCCGAGAAATATAGACTGGGTCTTGGAGGGGTTGAGGCTAAGCGAATTCGCACACGACCAGTCATGCACGGCCGCTACGTCTTCATTTAACCGCCGTATCGCGTCAGGAAATTCAGCAATGGTGCAATGCAGATAAATTTGCAGATCATCCGCGTAGAGAAGGTGCTGGGTGTGGGAGAGAACTAGGCGAAGATCATTAATGAAGGCAACGAACAGCAGCGGCCCGAGGACAGAGCCGTGCGGAACCCCCTGGTCAAGTGCAGCCCACGAGGACAGCTCACCGTCGGGCCCAACTACAGCCTGCGACCGCCCCTGAAGGTAGCTGGACAACCAGGCCAAGACGTGCTGTGAGAAACCGAGTGTAAGGAGTTTAGAGAGGAGAACGGAGTGCGGTATTGAGTCGAAAGCCTTAGTGAAGTCGAACAGGACCAACACAGTGATCAAACGATTATCAATAGCGCGACGAACGTCTTCAGTTAGAAACAGAAGAGCGGTTTGCGTATTGCGGCCCGAGCGGAACCCGGATTGACGTGGGTCAAGCAGTGACCGATCTTCAAGGAAGGTCATGACCTGAACCAGCACGATGCGCTCGAGCACCTTTGACAGCAGACACAGATTGGCAATGGGGCGCATCTGTTGGAGCGAGGACGGCAACTTAACTTTGGCCAG
Source organism: Tenthredo mesomela (assembly GCA_943736025.1). Classification (NCBI taxonomy): domain Eukaryota; kingdom Metazoa; phylum Arthropoda; class Insecta; order Hymenoptera; family Tenthredinidae; genus Tenthredo; species Tenthredo mesomela. The sequence goes on from OX031014.1 coordinate 12,305,302, forward strand.
CGGAATGATCCTAGCCTTTTTCCAAGCATCAGGAAAAATCGCAGAGCTAAGAGAAAGATTGAAAAGTACAAGCAGGAAAGGAAAAATAGACGGAAGGGCGTCCTTTACATTGCGTAGCGACAGATCGTCGGAGCCACGAGATTGCGATGAGAAGTGGGATATCGCATCAGAGAGCGCGGTCGGTGAGATATCACTAAAATAGAAGAGCGAGTCGTCATAGACCGGCGGAGGGAGGGCAGAAAAAAATTCAGCAACTTCCCGGGCAGCAGCCGGTCGACGAGAGACAGCGGCGAAATGCGTATTAAGGTCATCGGCCGAGAAACCCGCGCAGTCAGTCTTTTGAGACGACGCAATTCCTAGGGATCTGAGTTCCCTCCAGAGGTCACGGGCGCAGGAGAAACTAGAGAGCCGATCAGCATAGAACCGGGAGCGGGCTTCGGAAACACTCTTGTGAAACAAGTCCCGAGCGTTGCGGTAGGACAGGAGAGCCGACCGAGTGCGCGTACGCTTGTAACGGCGATATAAGGCGTCTCGGGCGCGTTCTTGAGCGTAAAGGTCCGGCGTGTTCCAGGGCGGAGTAGCCTGCTTAGGACGAAAAGAGCGATAGGGGGCGAGCGCGTCAAGCGCCTCGGTGAGGTTGCTGTGCAGGCAATGCAGAAGTTCGTTGACCGATGAGGGTGACAGGAAACACTCCCAGCTGGCAGCATCCAAGATGCGAATGAAATCGTCGGAAGCAAAAGCACGGTAGGAACGAGCGGAGATGAGCCTAGACTTGCGAGGTGCGGGCCAGGCAAGGCATCAAGATCAAGTCGTGACCAGCTATGAACGGCGTTTCCGATTGTCCATGGCTACGAATGAAGTCCCGATCACTGACCAGGCAGAGGTCGAGCAGAGAGTCTGCTGCGTGCGTGTGGTGGGTAGGCGCGAAGGGTACAATATAAAGCGCACGAGTGAAGCAAAAGGAACGGACGTTTTCAGCATCATACGTGTATGCAAGCTGATTAGCGTTGAAGTCACCCAACACTATAGAGAAGGTGTAGTCGGTCGCGAAACGGTCAAAGTCAGCAGCAAAAGATGTAAAGTTCGCTGTCTTCGGTGGGCGGTAGACAACAGCAACGAGAAACGGGGGGATCCCAGGAGACCGGACCTCCGCAAGAAGATACTCCGGTACTCCGGAGTAGGGAGGCGGTGAGACAGCGAGGATTCTGGAGCGGAGAGAATTCTTGACGTACAGGGCGACACCACCACCCCCCTTGCCACTGCGATCATTACGGAGAATGGAAAACCCAGATAAGGAAACCGAGGAATCCAAAACACCAGAATAGAGCCAGGACTCACTCACCGCGATGAGGTGATATGACGAGGAGACGAAATAGCGGCGTAGGTAATCTATGTGGCCACGGATGGAGGTGGCATTGATATGGCAGATGTTAAGTGAGGAAAGTGACGGACCGGAGGAGGACGATAGGCCAGAGGAAGGACGTCATTGCTGAGGGGGTGACAGTGGCGAGGCAGAGGTTGACTCAGAAGATGATGAGGTCGCAGACGACGCTGGTTGGGGGGCGACAGTGGCTCCCGAAACAGCCGATGTGGTACCACGAAGCTGCGTAGTTGAAGCACCGCGGCCACTACCACGACCGCGGCCACGTCCATGGTTAGAGCGAGAGTGAGTGGGTACTGAGCCCGAGGTGCCAGGGCGTGACAGATCCGACACCAATCCTGGAGAAGAAGCAGGAGGAGACTCGGCCTCAAGAGCCTCAAGATCTTCAACTGAACGTATACGCCGAGTACGCTCACCATCTCGGAGCTTGATGAGAACGACACCATCATTGTGTCAGACGTATTTATAGCCACGGGCTTTAGCTGCAGACTTGGCAGCAACGAGGAGTTTGTATAGCGCACGGGGAAGAGCCTCGTTCACATTGATGGTAAATGTGGGGCCAGCTGGTCGAGGATCGAGCTCGGAAGTGCGAAGGATGCCTCTGCTTTTCTTAGCTGCAAGAAAACTGAGACACAGAGCGCGCGAACGAAGTCTGACAATGATGGGCAGGGGGAAGTCCTTCCGACGGGCTCTAGAGCGGGATACCAAGAAGCGCGAAGATAAAACATCTCCGTCCACCAGAGCAAGTTCAAGAGCAGCAGCAACTTGGGAGACGACAACAGCGGTGGCATCCGACGAAATGCAGGGAACCCCGGAGATGATAATTTCGGGCCCGCAGAGGAGAGCCGAAGCTCGCCGCATTTCCTGCTCACCAGCGGCTCGGGAGCGCTGGAGAGCGCCAACAGTGGACTGTAGTTTTTCCATTTCCGCGGAGAGAGCGGCGTTCTCACGCTCTAGGTTAACGATACGGGCAGAATTGTCATCAATTTGAGCCTGCATGGCAGGCAACCCGCTGAGGCGACTGTCGATGTCGTCAAATCGCGCCCCAACCTCATCGAATCTAAGATCAATTCGACGCATCAACTCATTAACAAGATCACTTGAGGGAGCAGCAGCAGTGCCTGTTGACGACGAGCTAGTAGACGGCGGATCAGGGGGCGTCGGTCCAGATGAAGGCAGGGGCTGAGAACCGGGTTGCAGATACTGCAGTGATGTGTCCCGGCAACAGCGAAAGGATCCAGTCGCAGACGCTTTTTTCTTGAGGCAACTAGGATGATAGAACGAGTTGCACTCAGCGCAGTGGACAGAATCCACAACCGTTCTGTTGCAACCAGAGCAAGGCCGAGTGGGTCCCATGCTGGCGATTGACAACGAGCCGATGGGTTACCGACCGAAAGCCGAAGTGACTACCGGAGACGGACGCGAGATGGCGCTAGTGGTCACGAAGAGCACGCAAGGATCCAGCGGACAGGCGATCGATAACGGCTTGAAGGTGGTCACGAGGTGATAAGAGACATGCGCATACCGAAGCTGATGACAGGTGTAGGTTATGGCGTCCAGAGTAGCCAGAAAATCCAGAGAACACGGCCAGAGAAAAAGAGCCGCAGAAGTACCCAGAGCCAGATGAGACAGATAGGATAGCAAGCCAGAAGAAGGCTTGCAATAAGGCGCATGCAAGATAACTGCAAAAAAGCGGACCGAAGGCAAAAGGCGGCAGTAAAAGCTCAAAAAAGCGGGAGCAAAGAAAGATACGTGCAGGCGTACTTACATAGAGAGAGAGAGAGAGAGGCTTAAATCGGCAATTGTTTGCTACTAGACAACGAAATAAATAGATTAATGGATTAGTTAATTAGTTAATGAGTTAATTCATTGATGATAATATCGCTTGTAACGTAGTTTTTTAATAGGCGAGGAAAACCTAAATTTTACTCCGCTGCAATTCGTCACTCTTCCGTGTTGATTATTAAACTTACTGAATGTTGGGCGCCAGACGCTACTGCGTCGGTTCGATACGATACCATAAGACAAATTAAATAAAGCCAAAAATTTACGGAAATGCGACGAGCGATAACTCGACTTGCTCAGATAACAAAGCCTTAGATAGAGGGGCAGGGTACACCATAAAAACAATATTATTTCATTGAGAATATTTGAGAACACATCAATCAATTATTTATTCATTAATTTAGATAATATAGCCAGATCAATACAGAATTATAGCTTTTCTATGACAGTTTATTACGAGAAATTACCTATTCGCGATAGAATTTACTTGCTTACGATACGGTTGACCCAAGGATGTCTCAGAGTTGACTCGATATAAGACCAATTAATTAGACTCCAGACTTGGTATCACAGAGCGATACATCGTACCCAATGCAAAATTATTCATAACCCATCCTTAGACCAGCGTATTAAGCGTGAGATATTAAACTATGAAAATCATTAACAAACGATATAAATTCCCTAGTAATTAATTAGCTACGCTCAGCTATTCGATTTACGATAATTCGAAATCTACTGCTAAATAGAGACCACACGGTCATTCGAAAGACGCGAATCACAAGTTCAACGATAACAAATTAATTCGGAATACTTCTTGATCTTTTACTAAATTCTGACGATACTAGATCGATAGTTACGATACTAAATTATCCAAAAGATATTAATTTTACTGACAATGAACCGTACTTGACTTTACAGACGGTAATAAATTATATGACATAACCGTACTTTACTTGATGATAGACTCAATATTAACAGACTTAATTATAACAAAATAAACTATAACAAACTATACAATAACGCGAGGCTAAGCCTCCGCGGCTATCTTCGCTCAGGGTACTCCAGGAAGGTAATTTTCTACAGTATTTCATGCACAATATTCTAACATATTAAATCAGCAACATAAGCCATACGAGAAGCGATAGCAATTATCAATCAATAATAAACAATAAATTATAGCCAAAAAGCACTGAAAGATCTACGTAACTCAGCCAGACTCGAGGTTGTTCGATAAATTAACAGACTAAAGACAAAAACGAGCTTCATAGCCCAATAACCAAATTAATTAACCATACTTTTATCAGAACGACCTCGTGCCTTCACAGAAAGAATCAAGACCTTACCTTAAGTTGTTCAATCAGATAACACAACACTATTTTACAGAAACTTTACGATATTCCACAAGATAATATAATAATACTCGAGATAGATAGTTCATTCCCAATTCGATAGACTAGATATACGATAGTGATCTGGGTTCGATAGTTGAGATAGTACGATAGATGAGTGACGTAGAACGGAGCGAAGAATAGGCAGATTTGCGGTTGTACCCGCTTTATATAGGCCATATTTTCTACCGTCAACTCTTCCTTCAGATTAGTGAGATCACGTGTCATATCGATACTTTAATTGGTCCGTGTAACGACAAGTTTGACGAACGTAGCGTTGGAGAAATCTATCCTACCCCTGCCGCAGCTGATACCCCTCCTATTACCGCCGTCCTGTTGAATCTCGGGTGCTGGACTTACTTGAAGTCTCGCTCACCCGACTACCCGGTATTTCTCCTAGGTCCTGACACGATTCGTCGATCCACAAGAAGGTTGGTGGTAGCTTCGTGTTTAGCAAACTGCAGCATGCCTAAAGCCTGGAGCACAGACTTTTCAGTGTTCAGTGTACAGTATTCGGAACACGTACAGGGTTGGCTGGCACTCACACACGGCGCCGACCAATCACGTGCGCGACTCGACCGGCGGGCGAACGCGTTCGTTCGAATCGCTCGTCCGCCGCGCGCAGCCCGGACCAGTACGATTTTGCAGTGTTGCCAGAGTCCATGTACGAACAGCCGTCTCAGATAAACAGCACGCGAAATTTCCGCAGAATTTATCATTCAACAACAAAAATCTGCAATTGTTATTGTACGTGTTTTATGCGGCAGGTCGAGAAGTGCCTGCATCCAACGAAAGTAAGTAACAAACTACAGACATGAATATTACAGAATTGTTAAACGCAGACTGTCTTCTCCATCGATCACATAACCTCCAAAATGAATTATACTTGCATTTTTCGGCATACATTATGTCAAAAATATAGCATCCCGGGACAAATTATTTTTATTTTTATTTTTTTTTTTAATTTTTTTTTTTTTTTTGTTTTAATATTTTTTTTTTTTTTTTTACTATCTTATTTCAATTGTTATTCCTTTCAGCGAATCTTCCCCACTATTCCTTGCTACTCGCTTATATGGAGGACGATGTCCTGCTCGTAGTAATCTGGATGGTGCTGTATGTTCTCATACGTCGGAGAAGACAGAACGTACGCTGGAGAAATCGACGCTGGTGGGTCAGGCCGATAAACCAAAATCGCAGAACACAAGGCGATTCCAACAATCTTTTTCAAGAACTGAAGGAAGACGAAGTCATGTTCCACCGATACTCAAGGATGGATGTTGAAACATTCAATGATTTACTAACCCTGGTGAGACCCTATCTATTGAAGTACCATCCAAGAGCACTGTCCCCGGAAGAACGACTTTCACTGACTCTGAGGTACACATCGTTCGAGAAATAAATATTAAGTAACCTCCGATCAATAAGACACCGCATTGAATATTTTTACTTTTTTTCTTGAACTGTTCGGACAGATACCTTGCTACTGGTGATCAAATTCTATCTCTCGCATTGGCGTATAGAATTGGAGAATCGACAACGAGAATAATTATTAAAGAAGTTACTGAGATACTTGTGCACGCACTTTCACCGGTGTATCTACGACAGCCCACAGGTGATGATTGGAAAAACATTGCATCTGCCTTCCTGGAGGAATGGAATTTCCCCAACTGCGTAGGTGCTATCGATGGCAAACATGTGCAAGTCCAGGCACCACCGAATTCTGGTAGCTTATTTTTTAACTACAAGAAAACATTCAGTATTGTTCTTCTTGCGGTGTGTGATAGCAACTACAAATTCACATTAGTACATATTGGTGAAATGGGAGGAAACAGCGATGCTGGCATATTCGCAGACTGTCCTCTGGGACAGCAATTGAGGGAAGATCAGCTCCGGATACCTGCAGGTGTCAACCAACTTCCCGGAAGCGACATACAGATACCTTATTTTATGGTTGGCGATGAGGCATTCCCATTGTCCACAAGAATGATGAGGCCCTATTCAGGACGTGGTCTGAATGAACGTAAAAGGATATTCAATTATCGTTTATCAAGGGCTCGTCGCGTGATTGAAAACGCATTCGGAATCTTCTCTTCTCGCTGGCGCGTCTTCAGAAAGCCGATCACTCTGTACCCAGACAGTGTTGATAATATCATCGGAGCAGCAGTGTGCTTACATAACTACTTGAAAACTCGAGATGAAGCCCGACAGCCACCACAAAGACTTTATGTACCACCAAACTTTGTCGACTGGGAGGATCAGGATGGAGTTTTCCATCCTGGTAGGTGGAGAGAGCAAAACAATTTAGAAAATATGGATAATCCTGCTCCCTTACACTTTGCACCTCCGAATGCTGTCGCCATGAGAAATGTACTCGCAGAATACCTCACAACAGAAGCAGGCGAAGTACCGTGGCAATACGATTACATTCGTCGCACAGGAAACCCACCAGAATAACTATGCCAAATATCAATGAATAATCCATGTGTGATCCTAATATGCAATTTTATGTTATCTGATTACCGGGGCAGTTGACCACATCTGTCGGGAAAATTCATCCAGATTATCAATAGTATAAAACTGTTTACAACGTTTAAATGTAAATACAAATAAACTTTGTTGAATAAGGGCAGAACTAATTTTCAAAATATCACTGTAATATTGTATGTTGAATCTATTTTCAAAATTCATTTCATGAATGCATGCTAACCTTTCCCCCAATTCCCTGATCTATAATAGAGTACTAATTACATTAAATTCAAGAATACCTCTCTAAAGCTGTTTTACTAACTCTTTTTTCAAACTGTTCTTACTTGGTTTACTATTCGAATGTCTATCTTTTATCAAAGAGCTGATTCAAATTTCTAGATGTGTATTATTCAACATTGTGGCAATGACTTGTTATTGCCCTTTGGGTTCGGGGGATATTCATGAAATTGTGGGTGTAGTCTGAACAAATTTTATATCATCTGTAATTATACTTTCTCAGGTAATTTATTTAATGATTGTCAACATCGTGATGCAATTCGAGGGTTTACTAATGCAACCTCGTAACTCGATTTCCAAAGTTAACTCGTATCTCAGAAAATCACTAAAGAAAACTGAGCTTAAAATAATTTCTATAGTATAATTATCATTCACATCTATAAAAAAAAAACGATAAAAGTTTCAAATCGGCAGCAAATAGTTAAAAGTTCTTGATTTGGTTTGTCCCAATAAAATGATTGTCGTCTCTTCTGTAAACCAGTATTTTTGGGTTACGAGGTTGAGTTAGTAAACCTTCGAATTGCTTAACATTTCTTACATTTTTCGGAATTCTGATTCTAATTCGACAATCAGCTTTCCTAAGAAACCGTTCAAATTTTGAGTGCATATTCACACTAGTATGAAAGTACATCGTGAGTTACTTGGCTTTCTAAACGCCCATATTAGAGGGGATGTTTACCGGGATGGTATTTTTATTGTTACGTATAATAAGTAATATAGCGAAAAGAAACTTGAGAATCGAGAAAAAATGTTGTAAAAAAAAATAAAATACAAGCAGACTGACCAACTTCATACGGAAACTTTCGTCCTTAGCTCTACAATCAAAGCTAGATAGAGGTATATTGTGAGTAAGCAAGTGAATTTAATTTGCAGAAGGCTAAATATAAATCATTCGTATAATTTTTGTAACAGTTCTGATTTCTTTTTTTTTTTTATTGCGTCATCCATTTTTCCGAGTTCAAGTGCAATTAAATTCCCAAACGCTTGATCACCATCAGTCGTATCTTTTGCTTCTGCTTCTTTGGGCACTCGTTTTTCGAAATGAGTTTGCAACGCTGCAGAGAGTGAAACAAATGATGCTTCTACTTGATCAACCTTTTTGGTTTTCAAACTATCTTTAGTGAAGCAAGCTTTAGGTTGAGCGGGACTTTTTTTTTGATGCCAGGCCCTTCCTGCAGGTTGATTTGTAGATAAAGGCGAATAGGGTGAACAAAGATCATCTGTACTAATCGAGGATGATGAATGTGCGTAAGGTGAGAATGGAGAACATGGTGATACCAGTCTACTACACGGTGTTGACGGAGCAGAACCTGGTAGTTTTGAAATCGATTGTCCTGGAGTTGGTGTTCTGGAGGGTGGTGTACTTGACTCAGCTGCATAGTTAATATTATCTGTTCCGGTATGTGTAGAGGTTTCATCGTTGAGTATTTCATTACAGAAAAACGAGGACACGCTTTTACTTAGCAATGCTGATGTTGCATCTGCTTCTTCTGATTTAGGAGTAGGGGCTCGTAGAAGGGGAGTTGCTGTATTCAGTGGTGGTTGTGGAGTTGGCGTGTCAAGTGGTGGCGTTAGCGTATTTTCAGGTGGCGTTGGTGGAAAGAAAGTGAATAATGGTGTTGAGGTTGATCCATCTCGCATCAGCATACTGGAAATTGGTGCAGTCGAAGGATATGTTGCTATCGATGTAATCACAGGTGGTGCGTGGCGGTGGAGAAGTGGCGTTACACATTGCTGTACACTTGACAGAGGTAAACGTATCGTTGACATAGCAGAGGTTGCGTTCACTGGTGACATTGATGTGACATTTGTGAATGTACTGGAATAAATTGAATTTTGAAGTTAATTTAGCTTACTTTTCACGCATGTGAATAACATAAAAAATTAAAAATATAGCGATAGCAGGACTGTGAATGAATTCATTCTCAATTGTGAACTTATAGATATGTGATGAATTTTGTCGAACGCAAATCATGTTAGGCTCTAGTGTATGTGAAAAATGATTTTCAACAACTTCTATGTGATTGATATTTTGAAAGTAGGTGAATACTTTTTTTTTCGTTTGACGTGCGGTTGTAGAAACTCCATGGCATTATACAAGCTGAATCCTTTGCGTTTTGTTGCACCACTCCCACTTCTTGATTCCTTATCTCTTTTCCTTCTTTCACCGGTAAAGCTGTCTCGTAGCTGGCCCCATCTTTTTTGGCAATCGACCACTTAAAATTTTTTCAATGCATACATCAGTAAACATCGAGTTATGGAAATTTTCTAATGAATTGTACAATTACTCCATTTTACCTGACTTATTTAATACTGTAGCGATCATCATCCAGCAATTTTCACGTATTATTGAATCGTGATATGCTTGCGCTTGTTTATCCCACAGAGCTGGGTAGCTAGCCATTGTTTCAACTAACAATGTGTCACTGTCTTTTGTTACCTCTTCTTCCTGCGTGGCCACAGAATCACTCGTGTCAATTCCCTGCCCAAAGTCTGGGAAGGAGTTCTCGTCTGCATAATTTTGTGAGTTCATTGTTGCTGCTGAAGCATAAATTCATTTTTTAATTACAATTGATCAGTTTTATCCTCCGTTTTATTTTCACTTAGTACACTATTTTCACGAAATGATTACATTATCACAGAGTTGGACCCGGCCCTGATTGTAAACTTTCCTTCGGTATCGACGACAAAATTTTCCAAGGATATAAAAAACCGTAAAACTGTAGTGTATAAAAAATGATAAAAAAAAAAGCCCATCAATTCCCGATGTTCTCGTAATTTGTTCTGAAACTCTCTCGGAATTGAGACATTTTATTGGTAACAGACGTTTTTCAAATCATTTACATTTTTTTGAAGAACTTCTAAGCAAACTTGAGCGAAATATGTATTTTTTTCGTGTTTTCGTACAACAGCAGAATTTCCAGAGGTTGCTGAGAAACTCATAGAAATTACTTTTCTCACCGAGGTACTACCAGCATAAAAATGCTGAGGCCGAAAAGATTCGCTGAAAGGAATAACAATTGAAATAAGATAGTAAAAAAAAAAAAAAAAATATTAAAACAAAAAAAAAAAAAAAATTAAAAAAAAAAAATAAAAATAAAAATAATTTGTCCCGGGATGCTATATTTTTGACATAATGTATGCCGAAAAATGCAAGTATAATTCATTTTGGAGGTTATGTGATCGATGGAGAAGACAGTCTGCGTTTAACAATTCTGTAATATTCATGTCTGTAGTTTGTTACTTACTTTCGTTGGATGCAGGCACTTCTCGACCTGCCGCATAAAACACGTACAATAACAATTGCAGATTTTTGTTGTTGAATGATAAATTCTGCGGAAATTTCGCGTGCTGTTTATCTGAGACGGCTGTTCGTACATGGACTCTGGCAACACTGCAAAATCGTACTGGTCCGGGCTGCGCGCGGCGGACGAGCGATTCGAACGAACGCGTTCGCCCGCCGGTCGAGTCGCGCACGTGATTGGTCGGCGCCGTGTGTGAGTGCCAGCCAACCCTGTACGTGTTCCGAATACTGTACACTGAACACTGAAAAGTCTGTGCTCCAGGCTTAACTCACAAAGGAATTCGTTAGGTCGGAACGCCGATCCGGGGGTTTTCATGACCAACCACGGTCGCGATAGCAGCTTTGGAGATAGTTGTCGATAGTAACTGCGCTGACTGATGGTCATCAGGTGGGAGGTTGTGAGGATGCACCCGCACATGACCGTGTACGCCACCCTTGCATCAACAGTGCACTTTCTTGTAGGCGGTAGCTTCTCCGGATGACGGGAGGATTTCGTCGTGCTTCTCGCACATCCCTGTACGCCGTTCATCCGATAGTTTGAGGTGGAAGATTCTCCACTTGAGAGGAGGCGCTGACACTGGGGTTTTTCTGGACCATCCATGGTTTGCACGCCGACAGACTCGTCCTTGACGATAGTGGGAGCTTCTGTACGTTCGTTAGTCATCGTTCCATCGGTAGTTCCCACGAAGACAGTCGTCTCGTGGAGTATCGAGCTCTAGATTACATATTTTACAAAAATAAAAGAGTGTTAGTTAATCCTAATTGTTTTTCCCTAATTTTTCCTTTTTCTGGAGACCCTGTCTACGTCACGCATCATCGAAATCTCGATATAGTCCAAGATCCCAGAGCCCCCAGACATACCTTATTTTCTAATGGACAAAATGTGGGGCTTTGAGTAGTGTTCATGTGTACATTAAACGTAGGCATACTTGTAAAGTTGGTCAGACGGCCAATTTACAGGTACCAGGTGAGAAAGGTAAGTAAAAATAGGGTTAATTTATCTTACATTCTAATGGTTGATTTTTATATATATTCCACAGAATATTATTACAAAATGATATTCAACACTGCCAGACACTTTCCGCCGGCCATAACTTGCGCCAGACGCTTTAAAGCTCAAAAAAAAAAAAAAAAAATAATCGAACTTTTCTTATATTCTAACGCTTGATTTTTATATATGGGGAGTTCCATATGAAATGTACAATTGGTTGTCCACACCCATTTCGATTTGTCTCAAACTTAGTCAAGTTGAATGATGGGTTGAAAAAAAAATTCCTCTGAATAATGAAAATTCTACCTTTTACAGGTCGCGAGTAACACCGATTCACAAATTTCGAATTATTTTTTTCAAATCGCTGTAGCTCCCAAACTACATGTCCGCGCCTGGAAGTCAAGTACGTCAAAAGTTTTGTAATTTGATGTACTTTTCGAGCCAACACTATCGGCTTTTTCACATCTATTTCACGTAAAAAAAAGTTTCAATAGTTTTGAAAAATTTAAAGTCAGAAA